>OY731403.1:32661819-33861819 GCA_963425845.1 Sphenostylis stenocarpa
ACTATTATTTAAAAAAAAATCTCACTAAAACACAAGCCTTTGCAATAAATCCCTTTCTTTCTATTCTCTTGACCCTTCATCATAAAGCATTCAAGTAATTGACTGGGAAATGTGGAAATATGATGATCAATAGGAGGATTGAAATCCCTAAAGGAAAGGAAGAGGGGCATTGACATGACAATTGCTCTACATTCAAAAGGATTACTCTTCGGTTATAGCAAAGATCCGAGATGGCAAATCGGTACAGCTAATCATGTTTACAAAAGCACATGATGATGGAAGTAAAATTAACAGAGGCTGAACGGGTTCGAAACCAATAAAACCAATTAAACCTTATGGAAGAAAAACAGGTGAATGTTATATGTCGTGAGTAAGCCTATCAAAGGAAAGTCAAAAAAAGGCTTATGAAAAAAGATCAACCCTCACATTTACCATAAGAAGGATTTAATGGTAAATAAGTTGCTTCCAGCCCAAAAGGATAAAATTAGAAAATGGGCATTGAACTAGGAAGGATCCCTTGGGGTCAAATGAGCTTTCTCGGAAGGGGCTCTTATCCTCATCAATATGGATGGAAAAGAACTTCGACACCCGATCAATTCTGATGCGGTGAAGAAGTATTATGCTTGAAGACATTGCTCAAGACCCGTCAAGAATGAAAATCTGCAAAGGAAATTCCTGGGCAAAAGATAGGGTCTATATCCCTCGCTAGGATACGTCCTAGGCAAAAAGAAGAGGTAAAAAAAAGTAAATAAAAAAAAGAAACTAAGAGCAATGGTCACTTTAGTCGAAAACCGAAAAGGCGGCTAAAGTAACATTCTTCCAGAAGCAAGCAGTTTGCATAGTCTTCACTCTGAGTTTAGGCATATCAACTGAAGCAATTAGGAGAACCAGGGGGCAGATATCATAGACATGACTGTATAAGCCTAAACAGTATAGCCAACCCTGACCACCCATTCTTCTAAATACCTTTTGAAATCCTTCTATAAAAGAAATAAAACTTTTGCTCATTTATCAATAAAAAATCCTTTTCATTTCCTTTCTCTTGACCAAATATTATGGAAATGCCTCTTTATTGATAAATCATAAATATGCGCAAAGACCTTTAATCAAAGATCAAGCATGCATCTAAAAAGGGGAAGCATAAAAAATAATAAGAAAATAACAAATGCCTGCTAGGATATTTTTAGGTAAAAATCAGGGTAGCCTGCTAGATCGGAAATCCCAGTAGAACGGTCTAGGCAAAAGATAAGGCAAAAGCCCCCTAAGATATTCTAGGCAAAAATTAAGGCAGCCCGCTAGATCGAAAACCCATGAAGGGCGGTCTAGGCAAAAGATAGGGCTAAGATCAAAAGATTAATAAAAGAAGAGCCCATAATCATAAAGGAGGAACCCATCATGGTCATAAAGAAAGGAGTCCATCGGCATATTCATGAGAAGCCAACGGGAGAAGGCCAGTTATTTTCTAAATGCATCAAAAATGAATAAACAAATAGATTGCATTTAGGACATTCACACACAAAGTAGTTGCATAATACGACTTTGTCAAAATCAAGAAAAAATAATTTTCTTCAAACAAGAATAAAAACATGCATATAAGGAGGATAGTCTCCATACTTGTGATTGGAAGCAGGAGGCGCCAGAATCCAGTCTCCATATGAAAATCAAAATCGCGAAAGGCGGAATCAAAATCATTCCAGCAGAATAAAGAGCTCCAAGAAAACTAGCTCCAACCTTCTACACCAATAAAAGAAGGTACATCGAAGAAAAAAGCCAACGGAAAGGCTCAATGATCCCCAAGCGGACCCTTGCCTACTCCAGAGGCAAAATAAAAATTACTTCATGACTCAGCATCATCATCACATGAGTCGTCAACCAGAATCATTTGAAACTTCAATCAACATCCTTCCATCCAAGAAAGAAGGAAGCCATCAAAACAGAAAAGCCAACGGAAAGGCTTAATCATCCCTAAGAGGATCATTGCCTACTCCAGAGGCAAAACAAAAAAAGATTACCTCACGACTCAGCTTCATCACCACATGAGTCATCAAGCAAACTCATCCAGAATCTCCGCTTCATTCCCCAAAGAAGAATAAGGACTACACAAGAGTTCATCAAAGAAAATGCGGAGATAAGTCCTCCATATCACTAGGGGGCAACGAAAAAGAAAGAAAGAAAAACTTTTCATTTCCCAATAAAGGCCACAACGAAAAAGGCCAAATAAAAAAAATCTCCAAGAAGAGTATATCAAGAAAAGTCTACAAAAGGACAAAAAGAGGAAAACACAATTTTTTCCATCTTCCAGCTCAAATAAGAAGCTTCACAAAGCCAGGAGCCAGGACTCCATCATCAAATTTGGATCTCCAGGAAACCGACAGACTCCTCGGCGAATCCCAAAAAAGAAAAAGAAGAAAATCTCTTCGTCCCGCTCAATAAAGGGCTTCGTAAAAGACTAGGAGCTCAAGAATCCACCATCATGAAAAATCAAATCAAGGATTAGATCCCCAAGAGAAAAATTCCCCAGGGATCACCAAAAAGAAAAGAGAAAAAAAAATATATATCTTTTCATCCAAAGAAAAAGCCAATGTGCATAAAAGGCGCACATATAAACCCATTCCCCAGCAGGAATAAGAGCATAGGCAAAGCCAACTCAAATAGCAACCAATAAGGAGTCAAAAACTTCATCCCTCCCTAGGGGGCAATTCAAAATAGATCCCCAGGAAACAACCAAATCCCTGGTGGATCACCAAAAAGAAAATCCCCCAGCAAGCCTACCATCAAAAGGCAAAATACAAAATTCATATCCTCAGGGAGTTAACCATCTGGAACACCCAATAGGAATATCCCCAGCGAAGTGCAAAACCTTCACTCCCAAGAATGCCTAAGGCAAGCAAAAAACTGATATCCCCAAGAAATGGGAAATCAACCTATAAGAGGTAATACAAGCACAAAGCTTTCAAAAAGCATCCACCTACTCAGAGGTATTATCAAGAACAAATATCCTCAAGTAGAACATCAGCCTATTCAGAGGCGAAAAACATAAAGCCTTCACCACTAGTGAAGCATCCGCCTAATCAAGAGGCACAACTGACAAAAATCAACAAATCCCCAGAGGATCACTGCCTAAAAAGAGGCAATCAACAAGAATCCCCGGCAAAGCCGAATAGCTAAACAAGAAAAGCCAATCAACAAGAATCCCCGACAAAGCCGGATGGCTAAAAGAAAAAGCCAAAAACGAAGAATCCCCGGCAAAAGCCGGACGCCTAAAAGAAAAAGCCAAAATCAAAGAATCCCCGGCAAAAGCCGGATGGCTAAAAGAAAAAGCCAAAACAATGAAATCCCCGGTAAAACCGGATGACTAAAAAGTCAAGGTGAAAAACCAAATCATTCCCCAAGGAATAGGCGCATGATCAAAGACAATAAGCCGCCAAACACATCTCTAAAACCAGATGACCATAGGATGAATTACAAAAGAATACATCCTAAAGAGTCTGTCAAGATGCAGACTCGCACCCAGTGGGGGTGTAAAAACCATTAGAGTCCGTCAAGATGCAGACTCGCACAATAGAGTCTTGTCAAGATGCAGGTTCGCACCCAGTGGGGGTGTAAAAACCACTACAGCCTTGTCAAGATGCAAGTTCACACCCAGTGGGGGTGTAAAAACCATTAGAGTCCGTCAAGATACAGACTCGCACAATAGAGCCTTGTCAAGATGCAGGTTCGCACCCAGTGGGGGTGTAAACACCACTAGAGCCTTGTCAAGATGCAGGTTCGCACCCAGTGGGGGTGTAAAAACCATTAGAGTTCGTCAAGATGCAGACTCTCACAATAGAGCCTTGTCAAGATGCCGGTTCGCACCCAGTGGAGGTGTAAAAACCACTAGAGCCTTGTCAAGATGCAGGTTCGCACCCAGTGGGGGTGTAAAAACCATTAGAGTCCGTCAAGATGCAGACTCGCACAATAGAGCCTTGTCAAGATGCAGGTTCGCACCCAGTGGGGGTGTAAAAACCACTAGAGCCTTGTCAAGATGCAAGTTCGCACCTACTGGGGGTGTAAAAACCATTAGAGCCTTGTCAAGATGCAAGTTCGCACCCAGTGGGGGTGTAAAAACCATTAGAGTCCGTCAAGATACAGACTCGCACAATAGAGCCTTGTCAAGATGCAGGTTCGCACCCAGTGGGGGTGTAAAAACCACTAGAGCCTTGTCAAGATGCAAGTTCGCACCCAGTGGGGGTGTAAAAACCATTAGAGTCCGTCAAGATACAGACTATCACAATAGAGCCTTGTCAAGATGCAGGTTCGCACCCAGTGGGGGTGTCAAAACCACTAGAGCCTTGTCAAGATGCAGGTTCGAACCCAGTGGGGGTGTAAAAACCATTAGAGTCCGTCAAGATGCAGACTCGCACAATAGAGCCTTGTCAAGATGCAGGTTCGCACCCAGTGGGGGTGTAAAAACCACTAGAGCCTTGTCAAGATGCAGGTTCGCACCCAGTGGGGGTGTAAAAACCATTAGAGTCCGTCAAGATGCAGACTCGCACAATAGAGCCTTGTCAAGATGCAGGTTCGCACCCAGTGGGGGTGTAAAAACCACTAGAGCCTTGTCAAGATGCAGGTTCGCACCCAGTGGGGGTGTAAAAACCATTAGAGCCTTGTCAAGATGCAAGTTCGCACCTAGTGGGGGTGTAAAAACCATTAGAGTCCGTCAAGATACAGACTCGCACAATAGAGGCTTGTCAAGATGCAGGTTCGCACCCAGTGGGGGTGTAAAAACCACTAGAGCCTTGTCAAGATGCAAGTTCGCACCCAGTGGGGGTGTAAAAACCATTAGAGTCCGTCAAGATACAAACTCGCACAATAGAGCCTTGTCAAGATGCAGGTTCGCACCCCGTGGGGGTGTAAAAACCACTAGAGCCTTGTCAAGATGCAGGTTCGCACCCAGTGGGGGTGTAAAAACCATTAGAGTCCGTCAAGATGCAGACTCGCACAATAGAGCCTTGTCAAGATGCAGGTTCGCACCTAGTGGAGGTGTAAAAACCACTAGAGCCTTGTCAAGATGCAGGTTCGCACCCAGTGGGGGTGTAAAAACCATTAGAGTCCGTCAAGATGCAGACTCGCACAATAGAGCCTTGTCAAGATGCAGGTTCGCATCCAGTGGGGGTGTAAAAACCACTACAGCCTTGTCAAGATGCAAGTTCGCACCCAGTGGGGGTGTAAAAACCATTAGAGTCCGTCAAGATGCAGACTCGCACAATAGAGCCTTGTCAAGATGCAGGTTCGCACCTAGTGGAGGTGTAAAAAACCACTAGAGTCTGTCAAGATGCAGATTCGCACCCAATGGAGGTGTAAAAATCATCAGAATCTAGCAAAAATGCAGATTCGCACCAGGTGGGGGTTAGTACCCACCAAAACCTTAAAAATAAGGTTTGTACCGGATGAGGGTCAGTACTCATCAAAACTTAGCAGAATGCATTAGGTGGAGTAAAAATACTCACCTAAGCATTTCAAAAATGGGTTGCAAAGACTTTACTTCTATTAGAGGATAGTTCAGTGTTGAGCACCTCGGAAGTAAGTACCCACAAGAGTTTAGCAAGATGCGAACTCATACCGGGTGAGGGTAGGTACTCATCAAAACCTTGCAGAACAAGGTCCATACCTAGTGGGGGTAGGTACCCACAAAAGTCTAGTAAAATACAGACTTATACCTGGTGAGGGTAAATACTCACCAGAGCCTTATAAAAGAAGGCTCAAACCAGATAGGGGTTGGTACCTATCAAAATATTTATCATCCGAAGGAACAGCATCCGAAGGATGACCGGGCAAAAGGGTTAACTCCTTCCCCTGCCAAATAACTTTGTCGGTATATTAAAACCAACAAATTATTTAGGCAGGTGAAGGGGGGGCAGCTGTAGACCCCTAATTTTGCCCAGCCTCTCAAAATAAAAGCTAGGGGAACTTCACACGAAAATAAAGTTCACCCGGCTTCCTATCAAAAACTGAGAAAGACCTCCCGCAACAAGACGGAGTTCACCCATCCATACAATAAAGACTAAGGAGACTTCCTACACAAAGATAAAGCTCGCCCGGCATCTCAACAAGGATCAAGAAGACTTCCTACACGAAGATAAAGCTTCAACGGACATATATCGGCATCAATCTACGTCTGAAAATAGCAAAGAAAGCTTCTCGGGGGTCCCAGAACACAAGAGCTGCTAAAAACAGGTCGAGACAGTCGTCCCAAATGACACTGGTCGTCCCAACACTGTCAAGGGTGGAGTCAAGAACAAAAAATTCAATTGGGACGGCCGTCCCAAACACAACTGGTCGTCCCAACCTGACTCAGTGCAAAAAATGCAGTTGGGACGGCCGTCCCAACCCAGACGGCCATCCCAAAGTTCCAGGCGAAAAAAGGCTATAAATAGGAGGTCCTTAGGTCATTCTCCACACCCCAGACAACTCCAAGACTTGTCTTCTTCTCTCCCTCCTTCGAATGATCTTTCTGATTGCCTTTAACAGGTAACAATCAGTTAAGGAATTTGTATTCCGGCATTCGATTCTTCAATAAAAGTTTAGTCGAGTCGATATTATTTTCGAGAGGAGAGTCATTGTAGAGCGAAGGATTGCCGCAAAGCATCCTCTGTGTAAAAGACTTATAATATAAAGCTTGCTTCGGAGGTTCTTCTCAATTCTCTTCTCTTTTACTGCTTTATTTATTTCTTTTTGTATGCAATGTAGATAAAATCATGTAGATAGCCATATTTAAATATTGTATGAATAAAAGAGGGTAATAGCGTAATTTCTCGTAATCTTTACTTAAATGAATTAATCCGTCATAGGGAACCCGAAAGGGGCGTTGTGGGGTGCTAATACCTTCCCCACACGTAACTAACTCCCTTACCCGACTCTGGTTATAATGGCCAAGTTTGGTTTTTATTAAAATCAATGCCTTTTTCTCCTTTTCCAATGTTTATGGTCAAAACATTGGTGGCGACTCCAAAAGAACCATTTTCGAAAACCTTGCTTCTATTAGAGGATAGTTTAGTGTTGAGCGCCTCGGAAGCAATGAACATATTTTTAACAAAAAACGCGAGTCTCAACCATCTTTTTACGACCGCTCGCATTAACGTTCGAGATGTCCCTGGACGTCGGAACGGACGGCGGCGACAATAGGACTCAGGGGTTGTATAGCCTATTCACCAAGAGTAGCTATGAGACAACTCATGAGGACTCAAACTACAATATCCCGAGGGGAGCTCGGAGGACTGTGTTTCTTCGGAGACCCATGCACGATTGCTAACTCACTAGCTGTGAGAAGAGCATGGGAGAAACCAGTCTTTATGGGAGATAGAGAGCTAGGAAAAGCTCGAGTGGCTCTCTCCAATGACTACGAGGAGTGGAGACGGAAAAGAGGGATCTCTCAACCATCCACCTCACTCGCTACATGTGCAAATAGTGAAGAGCTGCAAACACAATTCGACGCCTTGACCCCGAGGATAGAAATCATGGGAGCCTAGATGAGGGCCCTTGAAGAAAGAGAACAAGAATCTATCATCACCATAGACGGTCTACAGAGACAATGCAAGAAAAATGATAATGAAATAGAGTGCCTCAAGGATCAATATGCTGACTCTAATGAGCAAGCTATCCGAGCATCCAAAGCTGCTAGTACCAGCTCGGATAGCCAATTCCAAGAAATAACCGCCAAATCAGCACGCCTTGAGGCCGAATCAGCAAAACAGGCTCAGACGATCAAGGACTTGTTACAAGATCTCACAACGACTCAGTCAGAAATACGCCAAGAGCAAGAGGCCAACCGAAGACTCAACAGAAGTCTCACTGAGCTACGCTGCAAAGAAAGAGATGGGCTAGATCATTATGATCAAGTACTGCGAGAGAAGGACCGAGCCCTTGCAAAGCTCGACGAGCTACAAGCCTTGGTCGTCCATCAAGAGGCGAAGATCAAAGAGGCTCAAAAGTACAGTGAAGATATGAGCCAGGAAGTCCAGAAGCAAAGCGAAGCACTCGCTCGTCACGTCCGGGAAGCCGAGAGGGAATTACATAGAGATCAAGACCCGCCTGTGGGTTTCTTTAGGCTTTTCCGTTTCTGTCAAAAGTTGTTTCATAGTATGGAATAGGGGAATGTACACCTTCTACGGATAAATGAAAATTTTCTTTAACCAACAATTGTCTACTTGCGTGCATATCATTCATTCGCATATTTAATTTCCCCTCCTTCACTTTTAATAAACAAGATAATAAAAAAGAAGGATTAACTGATACGTCTTCCAAATCAGAAGAATGGAGAGAAAGCCTCTTTTAATCAAGCTCTCCCCAACGGTCGATCCACCACAAGAGGATAATAAGCCTCGGTCGTTGGTCCTCAAAACCAATAAGGAAGAGGGGCAAGGACGCCCGTGTGACTATTTATGCGACGTTCTTTCCCCTACGAATCAAATAAAGTTGTATCATGGAGATACGAAGAATCTTCACCAATAAAGGAGGATATCTCCAATATAGCCGGCATTGGGGGATCACTAGAAGTGGAAGAGTGTACTCCCCCAAGGACTTACAAGAAGATATCCCCAAGAATAAAGGAAAAAATAAACAAACCGAAGAAAAAGAAAATAAGGAATCCAAGGAGGAGACCGAGGAATTACTCTTGTTTTAAGGCAAAGCGAGTATTCCATTATTGATCAGCTCAATCCACCTGCTAAGATAACCCTGTTATCTCTAATGATGAGCTCGGAACCACATAGAAATGCCCTGATGAAGGTCTTGAGCAAAGTGCGTGTACCTCACACCATATCCCAAGAAAAGATCGAGAGGATTGTCGGTCACATCACAGCAAACGATCACCTCACCTTTACAGAGGAAGAACTCCTCCTCGAGGGGTCAAACCACAACAAGCCCTTGCACATTTCTATCAAGTGCAAGGAGTACCTCGTCGCCAAAGTTCTTGTGGATAACGGGTCATCCTTGAATGTGATGCCCAAGTGCACACTCGACAAGCTGACTATTCAAGGAACCCGTCTGCGCCCAAGCAGCACTATCGTTCGAGCCTTCGATAGATCCAAATGAGAAGTAGTGGGAGAAGTCAATCTGCCAATCCAAGTTGGACCCACTATCTTCAACGTCGATTTCAATGTAATGGATATTACTCCGACATATAGTTGTCTCCTCGGCAGACCTTGGATTCACGATGCTAAGGCAGTACCTTCAACGCTCCACCAGAAAGTCAAATTTATAGTGGATGACAAACTGGTCACGGTCCAAGCAGAAGACGATATCCTGATCAGTGGACCGTCAAATTTTCCTATTTTGACAAATTTATTGTGGTGATATATTTGACAATATTATGGAAAAACTTATTATTTCAGTCACCGCATCTAGATTTTTTTTTTTTTTAATAGTATCTATTGTGCTTGATTCAACTCAAATTTCTTTCCAATAAGACAGAAATATCCTATACGGATAGAGTAATCTGCTCCCTGTGATCATAAATATTTTCTTTAGTTTTGGCATCCAACAATGCTATCTTTCTAAACTTCTTTAATTATCTCATGGCACCCATTATAATAAATCAACACTAGTGATTTTGTTTTTGGCGACTCTTGGTCCTGTTTCTTAACAAAGTTAACTTGCAAAAGATGGAGAACTGTATGTTTTCAGTTTTATAGTGAATTTGGAATATGAAAAATCAATGAATATTTGGTGGAGCTTCTTTTGATGACAAAAAATTATGCATGATATCTACTTTACCGCTTGATTGTGGTTGTTGTACAAGGGATCTATCTTCAAGTATTCCTCTGTGCTATGATAAAAAAAACATAGAGAGCTGCATCCACACTATAATGGACTTTTGCATGGATCATCATTAGAAATTGATTTGGGTATTAAATGGGAAAGATGAACTAGGATAATGGGATCATAAATGTACATTTTTTATATATCTTTTTTTTTTTTTTATGGGGAGCATAACTAGTGACTTTTTATAAGAATATCTGTTAGTGTTTTTTCTTTTGATTTTTATGCCAACAGGTAAAAAAATGATTTAATTTGAAGAGATTTTCTAAGTTTGTTTACTGCAGAAACAACTTTTATTAAGGGTGGATATTCCTTGTATCCTTATTCTTTATCTTTTATTTATATAAAATTATTGGCTTATAAGAAAAATAAATAAATAAACTTATAATAGTTAAGGTATACCCTTGTCCCTTTTATTTATATACAATTATCTTGCTGATAAAAAAAACATAAAATGTTACAGCTTCGCCTGTATGCCCAATGATTTTATTTTAATACTGCCTATTATGAAACAAATTATTATTAGAAAAAAAAATAAAAAAAATATATATATATATATATATATATATATATAACAAAAGAAAGTCCTGTGTAAATAAAAACGAACCTAAACATAAATAAAATTAAACATATAACTAAAAACAATTCCAGTTAAAAGAAAAAGACACCCTAAACATAAACAAAATAGAACGATAAATCTGTCAGAGAAAGCATTTGGTAGTTGTATCAATATGGAGAAGCCAACAAATAATGGAGGAGCCAACAAATAAGTGTGCAACAACTATGCAAGTTCGTGTAACCATCAAATTAAGTAAATGCAAATTTGTAAACTCAGGTTGCAACTTGGTGTTTCCCTGTATCTAGTTGGTAGAACCCTAATTCGATACTCCATCCCTCCTATCTAATGCACTCCATTTCCTTCCATCATAATTCACCATTTCCATCATCACTTAATCTTTTCTCACCCCTACCATCACCACCTTGTTTAGTTCAACTCTTTGCTTGCGTTTCCAAGATGAATTCCAGCCACACCATCTTCTCCTCAGCCACGTTGTTGTTCAACATCCCCGAAAAGCGATATGATGTGTTCAACGTGTGCATGGATCAACCGATGAAGATAATATCTGATGGCGTTTGGAACCACAATGGACCATATCCTACACAATCTGCATTCACCGTGCTTGAGCTTCAAATAGTTACCATCTTCGTTGTCACGCAAGTCTTTCATTTTATTCTCAAGCGATTAGGGATCCCTTATTTCGTTTCACAAATCATGGTGTGTCTCTTTTCTATGCTCATCATCGTTTTCGTTGTGCTTCTTTCACTCTGTTTCTAAATCAATACAAATAACGTAAAAAAAAAATGTAGTCAATTGGTTCCAAAAACATGTATTAAAGATTAGCATTATTGAATCTTTTTCAGGCTGGTTTTGTGCTAGGGCCATCAATTTCGCTAGGATCTTTTGAAAAGTACAAGAAGATGCTGTTCCCGTTTGGGAGTCCAGATATTCTGAACACAGTGGCATCATTAGGGTTCTCATTCTACCTTTTCATAACAGCAGTGCAAATGGACCTAAGTTTGATCGTGAAAACGGGGAAGAAGGCATGGGTCATCGCACTTTCCTCATACTTCGTTTCCATATCGGTTGGCATTGGTCTCATGAACTTGTTCCTTCCCACGCTGGTAAACTTTATCAGTAACGAGGAAATTGTCATGAGCTTGCCTATGGTCATCGTAAGTCAGGGCGGCGTTTCCTTCGCCGTCGTCGCAACCCTACTCAATGACCTCGGTATCCTCAACTCTGAACTCGGCCGCCTTGCCCTCTCCACAGCTTTCGTCAACGACTTAACTGGTAAAATGAATATTTAATTTTCAAACTATTTAATTGAAGATAATTTTTAGTAATCTTTCCAGTTACATAATACAAATCTAATTATTAATAGCATAAATATTTTTGTGCACAAATGTTTATTATGTATTTTTTCATTTAATTAATACTTTTTTATTTCTGAAGAAAAACAAACGGAAGAAAAAATTTTAAAGTTGGTTCAATTAAAAGAATGGATTGGATTGACATTAAATTTGAAAGGATTGATGGTGATTAAAAGCTGTCTGTTGATTTATTTTCCCTTTGACTTGCATGTATCTGATTTGCATTGTTCTCTTATGATCAGGTGGAATCGCAGCAGGGTTCGGTGCTGACTATTTGAAAAGCCTTGAGTTGGAATTCTCTGCTCAAGTTAAAAACGTAGTGGCATTTTTTGTTTACCTCATCGGCATTCCACTAGTCGGCCGTCCAATGATGGCGTGGATTGTGAAGAACACCCCAGAAGGGAAACCGGTGAACAAGATATATATCTATGCCATCATAGTGTCGTTTTTGGGATTAGGGTACTTTGCAGGGAACTTCAACCAACCCTTCTTAGTAGGGGCTGTTATTTTAGGCCTTGCAGTTCCTGAAGGTCCTCCTTTGGGGTCTGAATTGGTTTCCCAACTTGAGTTGTTCTCCAACTGGTTCCTCTCCTCGATTTTTGTCACATGTTGCACCATGAAGGTGGATCTTAACGACTGTGATTCTTTCAGCTTCTTTGTGATCATAAGCTTCTTCATTCTTTTGGCCCAATTGATTAAGATGCTATTATGCATGGGAATTTGCTCCTACTGTAAAATGCCCTTCTCTGATGGCTTCTGCCTTGCTCTCATTTTGACCTGCAAAGGTGTTGTGGATATCTGCTCCTATGTCCTAATCTTCGATACGATGGTACGTGATTAATTCTTGAATCATTCATTCATGCATGTTTCTACGATATGTATTTTTGGTATTCATGGTTGGCAAATCTTGACCATTTATTGGGTATAAAATAATATATTATTAATAAATAATAAATAAATATAAAACGAAGAAAGAATATGAAAGGGTGAAAAGATAAAATTGTAGATATACTTTATGTTTGAAGTAAACAAAATGATAAATTATATAAGAGTTACAAAACTGAGAACATGATAAAATTATAAATATATAAGTAAATATATTAAAAGTTGATTATGCTCGGAAGAACAAAATAATAAATTACATATAACTTACAAACTTTAAATTTTGAGGAGTCCCAATAATAATCAAATCGTCTTATCGTCTACGTAGATTCCGTGCATTAATTGTAGGATAAAATGTACAAGTGAAATTAAACATGTCAAAATTATACCATGGTTGTTTGTTCAATTGTTGAACTAATTAACTGGTTTTGATTGTGCAACCATTGCAGGTGCAAAGTAAAAAAGTAATAGGTGTTTTGGTCATCTCGGTGATGGTCCTAGGAACAACTTCGAGGCTTGGTGTGAAGGCCTTGTATGACCCTACAAGGAAATACGCAGGGTATCAAAGAAGGAACATCATGAGCTTGAAACAAAATCATGAGCTTAGGGTCGTTGCATGCATCCACAAGACGCACCAGATGATTCACATCAGAAACGTGCTCCAGCTTTGTTCCCCTTGTCCAGAGAACACACTAGTGGCAGATATTTTGCATCTGATGGAGCTAGTTGGAAGGTCCACTCCCATTTTCATTGCACACAGACTTCAACAAAAAATGGGGTCCTCCTACAATTATTCTGGGGAAATCATTGTTACCTTCGACCTTTTTGAACGTGACTATGCTGGTTTTGCCACTGCCAACACCTACACTGCCATATCCCCAGCATCACTGATGCATGAAGATGTTTGTCACCTTGCACTGGACAAAAACGCAGCCCTTATAATCCTTCCATTTCATGTCAAATGGGGTGGGGATGGTTCTGTTGAGTTAGAGGACAGCAACATAAGGGCATTTAACGCTAGAGTTTTGGAAAGGGCACCTTGCTCCATTGGGATTATGGTGAACCGTGGTCCTTGTGGCTTTCACTCAGCAAGTTACAAAGTGGCCATGGTTTTCTTGGGAGGACCTGATGACAGAGAGGCCTTGTGCTTGGCTAAGAGGTTTACCAAAAACCCCGACAATAGGTTGTTTGTGTTTAGGTTGGTTGCGCATGACCGTGATATCACCAATTGGGAACATATGATTGATGATGAGGAGTTGAGGGAGGTGCGTGGAGCTTATGGAAAACTAGAAAATGTGACATATGTAGAGAAGACAATAGAAGATGCATCTCAGACAACGTTTTTCATCAAAGATATAGCCAACAAATTTGATTTTATCATTGTTGGGAGACGCCATGGCATGAGATCTTCGCAAACATTTGGGTTGGAAAATTGGACAGAATATTCGGAGTTGGGGGTCATTGGTGATTTGCTTGCTTCACCTGATATGGAGACTAGGGCTTCAGTTTTAGTAGTGCAACAACAGTCAACGTCTGTATCATGACCATACGAAATAAAGAATCCATATTTGTACGGAAAAAACTATTTTGACACCAATTTTGTAAACAATTACTTGATTTTAATATTATAATGATAATTTTAAATTATTTTTGTTTTTATCAAATCTTTTTATTTAATTTATATTAATAAAAATGAGTTGTAGAGAGAATAGTTATCTCTTCTTGTAGAGAGAAAGTGTCATCGTACGTATCATCCTCTTCTTGTATTTGCCAGTCACTAGCAGAAATTTCTGATTTACTGAGGGATCCAGAGCCGTCGGAAATTGAGTAATTACTGACGGATTTAAGATAGTTGTGAAATTTGGTTTTACCGACGGATATATCCGTCGGTAAATAAAATATTCATTATCGAGGCATATATCCGGTCGGTAAATTCCAGGAGGAAGTGGTTCCCTCCAAGCGACCTCGAAAATATAACTTATAATTATATATATATATATATATATATATATATTATAGAAATTAAAATAAATTATATTTAGAATATATATATTTTAAATATAAATTATTTTCAAATTCATAATTATTATTCTAATGTATGCAAATATATATATATATATATATATATATATATAAATAATTAATTTAAAGATTTTAATTTAAGTAATATAATATATATAATTTATTTAACATTAATTTGATAGTTATAATTTTTTTAAAGTTATAATTATAAATATGATTTTTTAAAATATATATATAATATTTATAATATATAATTGATAAATGATTTTTTTATTTTAATTTAATATATATGTGTCACTTTTAAGAGGGTTAATATTGAACCGCTCTTAAAAGGAAACATGTAATAGCGGTTAAAGATTAACCGCTCTTAAAAGTGACCTATAATAGCGGTTGCACTTAAACCGCTATTGTATATACCCGATTATGATCGATTAATTTTTAACATAATCGATTATATTTTCAGATTTGGTTTTACAGACGGATATCCGTCGGTAAATTTGAGGCAGACCTCCAAAATATAGCTTATTCTAATTTATTTTAATTTCTATAATATATATATATATATATATTATAGAAATTAAAATAAATTAGAATTTAGAATATATATATATATATATTTTTTTAAATATATATTATTTTCAAATTGATAATTATTCTTCTAATTTATGCAAAAAATATATATATATATATATATATAATTAATTAATTTAAAGATTTTAATTTAAGTAATATAATATATATAATTTATTTAACATTAATTTGATGGTTATAATTTTTTTTAAAGTTATAATGATAAATATGATTTTTTTAAATATATATATATATATATATATATATATAATTTTTATAATATATAATTGATAAATGATTTTTTTTATTTTAATTTAATATATATGTGTCACTTTTAAGAGCGATTAACATTTGAACCGCTCTTAAAAGGAAACATGTAATAGCGGTTAAAAATTAACCGCTCTTAAAAGTGACCTATAATAGCGGTTGCACTTAAACCGCTATTGTATATACCCAGTTATGATCGATTAATTTTTAACATAATCGATTATATTTTCGAATTTGGTTTTACAGACGGATATCCGTCGGTAAATTTGGAGGCGACCTCCAAAATATAGCTTATTCTAATTTATTTTAATTTCTATAATATATATATATATATATATATATATATTATAGAAATTAAAATAAATTAGAATTTAGATATATATATATATATATATATATATTTTAAATATAAATTATTTTCAAATTCATAATTATTCTTCTAATTTATGCAAAATATATATATATATATATATATATATATATAATTAATTTAAAGATTTTAATTTAAGTAATATAATATATATAATTTATTTAACATTAATTTGATGGTTATAATTTTTGTAAAGTTATAATTATAAATATGCTTTTTTTAATATATATATATATATATATATATATATAATTTTTATAATATATAATTGATAAATGATTTTTTTAATATTAATTGAATATATATGTGTCACTTTTAAGAGCGGTTATCATTTGAACCGCTCTTAAAAGGAAAGATGTAATAGCGGTTAAAGTTTAACCGCTCTTAAAATTTACATATAATAGCGGTTAAACTTTAAGCGCTATTTTAAATACCATGTTATGATCGATCATACTTTCAAATAATCGATTATATTTTCAAATTATCTAGTTTTTAGATAGCGGTTGACCTGGAACCGCTATTATATGTTCATTTATAAGAGCGGTTCAATTGGTAACCGCTCTTAAAAGTTACACTTACTACCCACTGGCTCGCGGCATCACCTCCCACCTCTCATAATCTCCTTCAATTCTTCTCCTTCACCAACCTCACTTACTCTCGCCCCACCTTCACTGAAAATCAACTGTATTCGGGTCGCCTCCCTAGCTTGGGTCGCCTCCACCACTAACCGTGAATCGCCTCCCTACCCATCCACTCACCACGGATTGAAGCGGCGGCCGAGTCACTTGTCGAAGGTGAGGGCATGACCTAGCTCCCCTGTCGAGGTTAAAGTCGAGGTCGGGATCCGTATTACGGGTTTATTTTTGCTTTATGTTTGTACCTTATTACGATTTAGCATTGTAGGGTTTTGCTTCTCATCCGCCATTCGAAGAAGAGTAATGGCAATTTCTAATACGAGTGTAAAATGCTTTTAAATCATGGAAAAAAATACTCTAAAACAAATGAAGATGTTGTTTTACTCATTATAGAAAACTTGTTTCCTTCAAATAAATGTCAAGATTGCACAATGTGGAAAAGTATATGCGAGTGAGAGAGAGAGAGAAGGGTTCGAGTGATGGTGTTTAGTTACGTATTTTGTTATGAAGATTAATCAACAATAAAACTGGTAGCACATACCTCATACCAATTAACATAGTTATGTAAACAAGGGTCATGTGTTGTCTTTCAATATTAATAATTGTTTTTGGTACACGATACTTCTTGCGGGTTAAGTGTTGGAAAATCAAACGCCAAACAAAGGCTCCTCAAGCTGCGGGGACTATCCATACTGATTTTGAAAGGGGATTTATTTGTGCTTGAGGTGAGTTGAGTTCATGAATATTGACATTTCTTGATTTAACCTGGTTGATTCTTCCTGTTATATATTTGCAAATATGTTTTAGTACACTGATTCCTTTTTTATTCAAGCTTAATTGCTTGAAAGTCCAATGTTAAATTCGATTTGACAATATAAAAGTAGCTTAGTATGTTGAATCTAATGTTTAATCAATGTTCGATTTACTTGGACTATAGTTTAATCAAAATCCAATGGTCAATTTCTTTTGCACAATTCATTCAATTGATCTTATTCTTTTCAATACTACAGAACATGGATGGTATTTCTTTCCGTCGTGGTTGGATGTATGATAGATGTTATAGTGGTAGAAGAGGTTTGAAAGAGTCTTTTGTTATAGGGGTTGAAGAGTTTGTCGGATTTGCTCGACAATATGAGTATTACGAACGTGATGGGGAATTCGATGTCCATGCACCAAATGCGATTGTACAAGAATTTTAAAGGATGAAATGGTCAAAGTTCACCTTTACAAGCAAGGGTTCAAACCAAATTATTGGATTTGGACGAGATCACGGAGAACGTGTGCCTGAAGTTGAAAATAATGTTGATGATAATTGTGTTAGCGATTCATGTATTGATGTACACATGACTGAACAAGACCAATTTATGTCAATGCAAGAGATGATGTACAATTCTCTCTGGCAACATCAATCATTTGAAGGACCCAATTGTCTTAACATAGAAGAGTCACCAAATGAAGCAATTCAAAGGTTTTATAATTTGTTGGTAGAGACAAATCAACCATTATTTGAGGGGGCAACAGATTCAAAATTGTCAATATGTGTTAGACTTTTAGCGTGCAAATCAAATTGGAATATTCATGATCAATGCTTAGACTTTATGACACGCATGTTGTTGGATGTCACACCTATAAAAGACAATTTACCAAAAACTTATTATGAGGCCAAGAGATTAGTATCAAAGTTGGGATTAGAAGTGAAGAAGATTGATTGTTGTGTGAGTGGGTGTATGCTTTTTTATGACAATGACAATGGCAAAAAAGATGCTACATTACTTCAATGTAAATTTTGTCAAAAGCCAAGATATCATGAGAAAAGTTGTGGAACAACCCATAAAAAGCCAGTTCCAGTAAAGTCCATGTTTTACTTGCCTATAATTCCTAGATTACAAAGAATATTTGCATCAATGCAAACTGCTGGGCAAATGACTTGGCACCATGACAATAAAACTTCCGATGTATTACGCCATCCATCAGATGGTGAAGCTTGGAAACACTTTGATCGAAAACATCCAACTTTTGCTGCTGATCCACGCAATGTCGGACTTGGGTTATGTTCGATGGATTTAATCCATATATTCGAGGCTTCATCTTCACCTTATTCTTGTTGGCCTATCATTGTTACTCCATACAATCTTCCTCACTGAAATGTGCATGACCAAGCCATACATGTTTCTAACTTGCCTAATTCGGGTCCATCCAATCCGAAGGCCTCTATTGATGTTTACTTAGAGCCTTTAATTGATGATTTGAAAAAATTGTGGAATGGTGTTCTCACATACGATATTTCAAAGAAACAAAATTTTATGATGAGGGCAGCTTTAATGTGGACAATTAATGATTTTCCCGCTTATGGGATGTTATCTGGTTGGGGGACTCATGGTAGATTGGCTTGCCCACATTGCATGGAGCATAAAAAATCATTTACATTAAATAATGGTCGTAAAAGTTGTTGGTTTGATTCGCATCGAAGGTTCTTACCAAATGATCATCCATTTAGAAGAAATATTAAAGCCTTTCGAAAGGGAGAAGTTGAAGTAGAAGGGTCACCTCCTCGACTAACACCTACACAAGTTTGGAGAAGAGTAAAAGATTTACCAAAAGTAGCTGAGTGTGGTATCACAAGGATAGAAGGATACGGAGAGTGGCATAATTGGACAAAACGAAGCATATTTTGGGATCTCCCGTATTGGAAAGATAATTTGTTGAGACACAATCTTGATGTAATGCATATAGAGAAGAATTTTTTTGATAACATATTCAACAACTGTGATGAATGTAAAAGGAAAGACAAAAGATAATGAGAAGGCGAGGAAGGATATTGCTTTGTATTGTAACCGTCCAGACTTGGAGTTAAAGGCACAAGCTAACGACAAAATGTTAAAGCCTAAAGCAAATTACACGTATACTATTGAACAAGCAAAGGTAGTTTGTCATTGGTTAAAACAACTTAGGATGCCCGATGGTTATTCTTCCAACTTGGCAAGATGTGCTGATGCTGAAAAGGGGAGGATTCATGGCATGAAAAGTCATGATTGTCATGTATTCATGGAATGTTTACTTCCTATTGCATTTAGTGCGTTACCAGTACATATTTTGAATCCTCTTATTGAAATTAGTCATTTCTTCAAAGATTTGTGTTCTACAACGTTAAAGAGGGAAATGCTTATTAGGATGGAAGAAAATATTTCAATCATTCTTTGCAAGTTGGAGAGAATATTTCCTCCTGCATTCTTTGATTCAATGGAACATCTCCCTATTCATCTTGCATATGAAGCTTGGCTCGGTGGACCAGTGCAATATAGGTGGATGTATCCATTTGAAAGGTGATGAAATGATTGTCCTATATGTGTTTTATATGTTATTTTGATTAGTTTGATCAATCATAATCTTGCTTCTTAAATTGTATAGATTCATGGGGGAGTCTAAACGATCGGTAAAAAATAAGGCTAAAGTTGAAGGATCAATTTGTGCGGCTTACTTGCATCGTGAGACGACATATTTTTGTTCTCATTATTTCAATAACTTCATGTTGTCACCACGACAACCTAGAAATGAAATATATTTCCAAAGTCAAACAAAATTGTCGGTGTTATCGGTATTCGACAAGTTGGTCGTCCATGCGGGCGGGAGTTGACTCATTGGTTAGCTGATGCTTGAATTCAAGTCGGCTCATGTTCATGTATTAATCAATTGTCAAGAAGTTAAACCGTACCTTGAGTACATTCAAAACACATATCTTTTCAATTTCATTATTAAATTCTTTGTCACATTCTTAAAGTAACCTTTTAGCATTTTCTATTTGGACAACTCATTCTTGCAATCAGAGCAAATAAGTGAATCAGAAGCATCTGCTAGGATTCATGCAGAATTTCCTACATGGTTTAGGCAACAAGTATGTATGTTACCATTCTCTTTTAAATATGGTATATAGGTATTAATGTAACATTTGGTTCATTTTATATTTGTAGATCCATAATGAGCCATTTAGTGTGAAGAATGAAGACCTAAGGGATTTATCCAATCACCCAATGCGATGCGTTAAAGAATGGCACACATATTTTGTGAATGGATACAAATTTCATACAAATGCATGGAGCAAGGGAAAAAAGACAATAAACAGCGGTGTTTATGTTAAGGGTTTGACGAGAAAGTGGTGAAGATGATTTTTATGGAGTAATTATGAAAATATATGAGTTGGAGTACAATACTTCAAATTCTCCCAAAAAAGTTGTGGTTTTTTATTGTGAATGGTTTGATCCATCAAGAAGAGGTACAAAAGTGGATCCTAAATATAATATTGTAGATATTCGAATGGGTTTAAGATATGAACCATTTGATCCATTTATCCTTGCACATAATGTAAGACAAGTGTATTATGTTCCATATCCATCATTTCGAATAGACAAGCGTGGTTGGTGTGTTGCAATCAAAACAAAACCAAGAGGTCGTATTGATTCGATGGTGTGGAAGAGGATGCCCCTTACCAAGTAGATGAAATGTTACATGGCAATGAAGTCATTGAAGTGGAAAGCATATTTGGATTACATGACTATGAAGCTAATCCTGAAGAATTGGAAGAGGAAGAGGAAGAGGAAGAGGAAGAGGAAGAGGAAGAGGAAGAGGAAGAAGAAGAGGATGACGATGACGATGATGAGGATGAAGCCTAATGTTTCAAGAAAATTAGAAACATAAATGTTTTGATTTTGTAAAAAAAACATATTGTTCCCGTATTTGTTATGAATTATGTTATTAATTGAGTGTCCCTTAATTTATATGAGTTTTTACATCATAAGTTATTCATAATCTTATTTTTTTATGTAAAGATATGTCCACAGGAGGTTCTGACCCACCTCGACCCCCACCCTCTGGTAGTGATAAAGGGAAGGGGAAGGCGATATCAAAGAAAAAGAGACCACGTTACGTTTTGAAAGTGGTTTCCACAGATATACCTTCTACATACACTACACCTAGACCATCCACTACACCAACACCATCCATTACACCTATATCATCCACACCCATTGCACCCATACCATCACCATCTTCTGTTGTAGGACCTACCCCTTCTCCAGTTGTGGCACCCGCCTCCTCTCCAGTTGTGGCAGTCACTCCTTCTCCATCTTCATTCCCTGTTGTCGCGTCAGCACCTTCCTCCTCTCTAGTTGTGGCGTCAACACCTTCCTCCTCTCCAGTTGTGGCGTCAGCACCTTCCTCCTCTCCAGTTGTGGCACCCACCCCTTCTCCATCTCCTATTGTGGGCTCAGGACCTTCCTCCTCTCAAGGTCACTCACCTACTGTAGATGTTGAGTCAGAGGTTGAAGAAGATGTTCCTGCTATACATGATCGACCGATGATTGAACCTTATGGTCGAGGGTAATATTTCATTTAAATTCTCCAATTTATTTATTATAAATAAGTTTTAGTCATTTTCAGCACATATGTAACTTGTATTAATTTTTCTTTGTAATTAGGTTTCTTCCGTCTAGAGTTGCATCACAAGCTATAACAAAGAGTATTAAACAGAAATTTATTCAACCTTGGGCCACATGGGGAGTGATACCTGATACTGAGAAGGAGTCATTTTTTCAACGTTTTAAGGTAACTTAATCTTGTCTACATACTTAATTATTAATGTTACTATTGATTTCCATTAATGTATATATTTATAGTTATTCAATATATGTTTTGTAGTCAATTTTCTATAATGTGTATAACAATTTATACTTTTATAGATGAAGGTTCGAGTGGAGACCGGAGCATGAACATCAAATAAAGAAGAATTTTCATTCCAAAGCATCTCACGAGACTTAGTGAGATGTTTAGGGATGCAAGAATTCTTGGTCAAAGACCAGAATGGATTGGAGATCACGTTTGGACCAGTTTGCTAGCACATTGGAACTCACCAATGTATCGGTCCAAATCTGCACAAGCCCAAAAAATAGGGCATCGAAAAAGGGTGGGAGCCTTCACACAGGTGGCTCTATCGGCACACATGAGCATGCCATACGTATGGTAAGTCTTTATATCATACATTTACGATTTATTCAATATTTATTGGGTTTTATATCTCAAATTGTTTATGTAATGTAGGCAAAGGAGCTTGGAAGATCAGTTTTTATTGATGAGATCTTCCAACAAACTCATATTAGGAGGAAGACGGGTCATTTTGTTGATGAAAGATCTAGGAAGACACACGTGAGAACCTTCATGTTAAATTTTGTATATTATGTAAATTTAATAATCATGTTAATAATTGATTTGTTTCTACTAATAGGAGGAATTTGAAAGTAGACTTTCACAAGCTAGGTCATCTGCTTGGATCTTGTGGTGGCGAACACGAGTCTACTCCTGGCTGATTACTGCACATGATGAAGTTATAAGGTCCCGTTGTTGGGTGGATACGGTTGGAGGTAAGAATAAAGGAAGATTGTATGGGGCTGGACAACTTGCTCATGCCTATCAGGGTGGTTCAGATAGCTTGAAGAATCAAATGCCAGCATCCAGCTCCTCAGTTGACTTAGAGGAGATTAATCAGTTGAGACAACGATTATCTGTACAAGAAGAAGAAATACGTCGAACAAGGGAGCAGAATGAACGACTAGAGCACCAATTCAGAGAGTTTCAATCCCTTGTTGGTCATCTTCTACCCCCCGCTGCACAATCTGTTGTTCAACAGCGTCCACATAGTGAAACACATGATGAACAACAACCCCAACTCCAACTGAATGAAGCACAACAGGATAACCCACCACAGGATAACCCACCACATGATGAACATCATTCTCCTGATTACTCTAATTATTAAATGTTATACAAATATCTATAGAATAATATTTCAATTCTATTTGTATGTTGATCCTATTTTTAGGATTGTACATTATGTTTCATTATGCATAAATTACAGCACATTTGAATTTACTTATGATTATGATTAACGTGAGTTAGATTTATGTTTAATTGAATTGTTTAATATATTATTGAATTGTACTGGGTTGAATATTGTTGAATTGGACTGTTGGATTGAATATTATTTGACAGGTTATATGGGATGAGAAAAAAATAAACTGCTCTGGAACTAGAGATGGTTTTATCGACGGATTTACCGACGGATTATCCGTCGGTAAGTTTGGCGCATAATTGGTACTTACCGACGGAATATCAAATCCGTCGGTAAGTGTCATGGGTATTACCGACGGAATATCCGTCGGTAAATACCCATGAAACTTACCGACGGATTTGCTATTCCGTCGGTAAGTGTCATGGGTATTTTACCGACGGATATTCCGTCGGTAATACCCATGACACTTACCGACAGAATAGCAAATCCGTTGGTAAAATTTACCGACAGCACTATTACCGACGGATTTAGGCCCGTCGATAATCCGTCGGTAATATCTATTTACCGACGGATTTTATTACTTACTGACGGATTTTGTTCGTCGGAAATTTCGCTTTTTCTTGTAGTGAGTATTAAAAATATTTTCTTTGAAATAGTTATCTCTCACCAACCAAACAAACGTTTTAGGTTGTAAAATAATTCAAAACTAACTGAATTAGTTTACATTAGAAAAAAAAAACATAGGTCACACTAAAAAAAAGACATATTTATAAAAATCATATTAATATTTTATGAACTAGTTTACATTACCCACGTGAAGTTTTGTAAAATATAAAATCACTTCCTGTCTTTTACACACGTCTTTTACACACTTGCAATATCCTTCTTTATACACAATACAACAAAATATATTTTAAAATCAGTCTTTTATTGTCAAATTATTACATGACATAAAAAAATTATGATAAATATTTTTTAAATTAAAACAATTTTTTTAATAGGATCATATGTAAAAAGCGAAATATACTTATCACATGTTACTTACATAAAATTCGTTTTATAACACTTATGGAGCTTTGTCTTTCTCGTGCACACGATGATGTTTTTTGTTGAGTGATGATGATGCAACCACTACATGAGCTTTTTGGCTATTTTCTGGGCAAGGTTAGCAGATGTGACACCATCGTCCTGACTCATTAGTAGTTTCAAATGTTTCTCTCCTACTACTAAGTTGAAACATCTCTAATTTATATTTGAAGTTAATGTTTTATATTTTTATATTTTGTTAAAATTAAAGTCGTGATTATTTTATGAGATTTCAACGGTGAATGTCTCAATTAGATTGTTATTATTAAATATTGATTGAGATTGAAATATTATTAATACACCTATAAATGGAAGTAGGAAAAGAAGTATGAGAATCATGGAGGAAAAAAGAAAACATGTGGGAAGCGAAAGATGTATTATTGTGTCCCATAGCGCCACCAATTTGCTCATCCTCACGAGTGTGTTTTTCGCCCTTCTCTCCTTCCCCCTCCCTCACCGTTGTCATCTTCCCTGTCCACAGCCCCACCCACGAAAATTCCTCCTCCACCAAAATCACCAATTGGAATTGTCCCATCATCATCATCTTCGTTTATGGCCTTTTCCCGCATGCCACATATCTTGGATGTAGTGGTGTGAGTTACTTTTATGGTAATTTTACATATGGGTTAATTATTTCAATGTAAATTTACGTCTTCTTCCATATTGAAACTGAAACTTAATTAGACATAAAAAATTAAAATAATAGACATAAAAAACGTTTTTATCTACTAGTAATATAAGAATCATGTTATAATAATTTTGAAATGAACTATTGTAATGTAAAAAATAGAAATATCACCATAAGTCAATTCATTAAGTTCGACCCTGTCCAATGCAACAACTTACTTTATCGTTTAGCCTAAAAGAATTGTCATTTACTTATCTCACCATAGGTTGATGGTTAAATGATATAGACCACCTTAAATTAAAAAAAAAAAGAGAGTTATATATATATATATATATATATATATATATATATATATATATATATATATTAACAAAATACATAAAAATTAACATTCATTAGTGCAATATTCATATTTAATGATGACTTATTATGACCGTTAAAATCTACCTCTCTTAATAAGTGTACGCTGATAGTTTCATAATTATTAAAATTTTATTATGTTGATTTAACTTTTAATCATTATACTAAGTACTCACTATACCTGTTCATGATTTAATCGACATAATAATTCAATTTTGAACTAACATATTAAGTTTTGAATTTCAATTTTTTCACACTTACTTATCTTCCTTTTTCACTTTCTCTTTGCACAGTGCCTTCATCGTTCTTCTTTCTCCATTTTTGATTTCTTCTTGTGACACCCTCACCATTCGTCTTCATTATTCTTGTTCTTTCCCATTTTGGATTTCTCACTTGTGATGTGCTCACTATTCATCTCCTTCATCTAGTTCCTAGTTCGTCTTTATCATGGTAAGATTACTACAAATAAAGCCTTCAACGTCGGTTCTGGAAGGCTTTTAACGTCGGTTCACACTGCTACAGATATGCCTTTCAACGTCGGTTATATAAGGATTTCAACGTCGGTTATACAACCGACGTTGTATCAGGCGACGTTGAAAGTATACACTTTCAACGTCGGGTATAGATAACCGACGTTGAAAGTTTAGGCTTTCAACGTCGGTTATTCATACCCGACGTTGAAAAGTGTATATTCGTCGCTCAAGCGAGTACAATCGTCGCTCAAGCGAAATGGAACCCGAGAGTCCCCTTTGTTTGAAGCTATCGTCGCTTAAGCGAGTACACTCGTCGCTCAAGCGAGATGGAACCCGAGAGTCCCCATTGTTTGAAGCTTTCGTCGCTTAAGCGAGTACACTCGTCGCTCAAGCGAGATGGAACCCGAGAGTCCCCTTTGTTTGAAGCTTTCGTCGCTTAAGCGAGTACACTCGTCGCTCAAGCGAGATGGAACCCGAGAGTCCCCTTTGTTTGAAGCTTTCGTCGCTCAAGCGAGTACAGTCGTCGCTCAAGCGAGTACGTGTTTACTACGTCGGTTATGGTATGAACCGACGTAGAAAGTCTATTTTTTTTTTTAAATGGACGCTTTGTTTATACAGGGTACCCAATGTTTGTATATATACATACCTGCAAATTTGAATACAACCCAGGCAGACAATGTACAAGATATAAACAATTGAATGTGCATCCAAAAATAAAATTGTATCCAAAATTATAGTGTATCCAACTACTTATCTACCAAATACACTAACTACTAATCTAACTAATAAACTAACTAGTAAAGTAACTAAAGTAACTACTAAACTAACTACTAAACTAACTACTAAACTAAGTACTAAATTAATAACTAAACTTGCCTACTTCTAACTTTAAAAAACTTATCGGCCCATGTGTTTCTAATATCGTCAATGGTGTCTATGGGCAATGCTTCCCTGTCGAAAATACTCGTTACAAGAAAAAGATAATTTAACAGAGTATCCAATGACACAATACCTGGGTCTTTTATTGAATACTAAATTTAAGCAAACCTGATTCCATGTATCCTCAATCTTGCTAACAACAATCAGCCACATCCAAGTGCATAACATAATATCCGCACTCATAAGATCCTGGTTGCCTATTACACTACAAAAAATAATATATTAATTTGACATATAAAATGAATGATATAATACATAAATATAAAATGACTTACATTAACAAAAATCCAATCTGGAGTCGTGCTTTTGCTTGTGTGTACTCCATCAATTGTATTGCAAACCTTAAATGCACTCGTGCAATACAAGATATAATGAAACAATTAAGTAACAAAACAATTAATAATTGTTTAAATTATTATAAGAATGTGTACCTGTTTACAATGTTTTTAAGATCTGCATCGGGTTTATTGCCCAGTGAGCGGAACCAAGCCACAACATTCCGCTTTGGGCAAACAACCAACAACTGCCAATGATTTCGCTTACATTACAAAAAGTTAGGATAATACAATACACTATAAAATTTAATGCGAATAATTTCATACGCTTAAATACTTACCGATGGTGGTAAGCACCCAAGTAAACTTTCTTCCTTGACTTCATCATCCAATTTTGAATGTATATTTGAACTTCTTCTCTCTTATTTCCTGATTTTTGTATGGATTGGGGCTCAAAAAATCCATACACATCTTGGGTGCGTTGTTCCTCCGACAATTCATTCATCATCCTAAAGTAGCCAGTTCAATGTACATTAAATATGATGATAACTTCAAATAACATAATTAGTAAATAAAAATAAATACTTACGTTGTCCAAAATTGTAACACTGCTATGTTTAGACACTCGATTGCCAACTGCTATCTCCACAAGCATCGGTGTGGTCAATGTAAAGGGGAAAGTTCTTATTGTCTACCCCTAACTTATCAACATCCCACTTCACTTGAAAAGATTGAATATACAATCGTGGGACAACGAGATAGTAGTTGAAAAATTGGATTTTACTGGGACATCTACTTCCTTACCTTTACTAGTATGGGAAGTAGGAACCAGTTTAGGCAACTGGGGTGGCTTCTAAACATCCTACATAAAATAACATTGACTTGAGAAATAATAAAAAATAGTACCAGACTACATATGATAATTAACAGAAAGTATATGCAAACCTTTTTCAAAATAGGCCTGATTAGATGTCTAGGCCATGCAATGAAGGTCTGGAGGGCCTGTCCCACTGTCATCACCTCGTCTGTGGGCACATGTACAAGAGCATAAGCATCTCGAACCTCTTCAATGACCACTTTGGCCAAGTTAGGTGCTAAAGGCACACTATGAATTGTAGAGGCCCCCTCTTCAATTGAACCAACCGCCACCAATCGTGGTTCGGATCCATCCTCATCAACATAAAATTCACACTGACCGATTACACAAAAATAAGACATTAATTATTTAATATGCACATGAATTTTTGTCATTAAGATATCATCCACACATACCTGAGTAGTCGATGTACTGCAACAACAACAACAACCTCCTGATTAGTAGCAGGAAGCTCTTGATCGGCGGTATTTGGCTCAGCACTGACTACCCTTAGTGCTAACTCGTGCGGCGAGATGGAGGAGGAACATCCATAGGTGGGTGGGTAGGCTGTGTGACACCTATGGATGCTAGACTTGAACCAAATACACGCATCATCTCCTCCGGAACTCGTGCGGTAATGGCTAGTGTCGGCGTCGCTGTCGGCTCTTCAACCATCGGCTGGTCTCGGCTTCGCTGTTAGACTCTCCTCCAATCCGGCCATCTCCTGCCGGCTCAATGATGTGGTGTGGGTATGGTCTGATGATGGAGCTCCAAAATATGCTCGAATACCCACACCAGCTCCAACAGCACGAACACGCCCTGGGTGTTCTGGGCGTCCAATAGCAGTAGTTAATATATCTTCACGACCACGGGGAACGAATGTTCCCTGTGTATACTGCTCCTCTAAAGAATCCTACAATTGAGCATTATATATTGTAAAAAAAAATTGATGAATGACAAAGCATGGTTAATGAGGTTGAAAGAAACTAATTTGACTTACAATCCGCTCAGCAATCAAGCGGGCCTCCTCTGATGTCATTTCACCGGAGGCCTTTTGCCGAGCCCTCTTCCATTTTTGATGACGTTTTGGAGGAGATGGTGGGGAAATTTCTTCCTGGCTTACACCAGAAGAGGCTAACTCAGCTTCTCGGAGTTTAGCCTTCTCCTTCATCATGCGTTGCGTCAACAAATCATACCCCCCACGAGACAGACAGTGGGGGGCCACATTCAGCCTCTGAATCTCCTTTCCTTTTATTCGCTTCTCCTGCAACATAATATCATATTACAATGTGCTAAATTAATAAGACAATATGGAAACATACCAAAGTTTTTAAATAGTAACATACCTCCCATTGTGGACCAGTCCTACTCCTGACAAACTGCTTCCAAGTTTCCTCATCTATGCCATAACGCTGACAAGGAGTTAATCCTTTGCTAATGGCTTGGTCATTAAAAATCCATTTTGAAGTCAATGTCGACTTGAATTGCCTCCACATTTTGGCAATAGATGACATGACTTTTCTCCTAAGTTGTTCAGAGTTAACAATATCAAAGTGATTCTGCAAAAACAACAAAATAAATTAGGATAACAAAGTTTAGGATCTAACTTAACTTAACATAATTTAACGAGTTAACAAAACTCACCAAAATATCTTGCCAAATTAAATTTTTGCAAGTCTCCTCCACATAATCCCAAGATGGATGCAAAATAGATACCTAATTATGAACTTAAAACGTTAGATATCAATCCATTTACATATGCTGACCATATATGCATAACAAGTTAAAAACTCTAAAAAATTACATACCTTTTCTCTAGCAAGAGTACCCAAGTAGGACCTAAATTGAGTGTGATGTGGCCCTGATATTTTGCCAGTCTTTGGATCCACACTCACAACCAACTTATCTCCTGCCATATGACGAACGGTCAACTTTTTCAACCGTGTGGCTTGTCGAGTCCTCTTTAGAGATGGGGGGGGGGGGGTGGACATGCCGGAGGAGATGCTGGAGGAGATGCTGGAGGAGATGCCATTTGCCTGTTAAAAAAAAAAAATTAAGTTAAGTTTTTGCATAAATTGGAATATAAACACAATTTATCACATATTTTCAATATAAACACAAATTAGTTATGAACACATAACTTAAATAGTTAAGTTTTCCCATATGCCTTCATCATGATCTTTACGAATAGCATGAACCAAATCTTCTTGCATATCATCAATACTACTAGGCATCCGTGATGGAGTGGGGATGTTAATAATATCATCTAATTCATCATCTTCTTCATGCATAACATCATTCCCTTTTGCTTGGAGTACCACTGACCATCTGTCATTACATGGATCAGTTACATAGAAAACTTGTTTTGCATGGTACGCCATTATGAATGGTTCCTCCTTATGTCCTATCTTCTTAAGGTCTATCAAAGTGAATCCCATTTCATCAGTTTGAACACCAGTATTAATATCAATCCATTTACATTTGAATATAGGAACTTTGAAATGAATGTAGTCAACCTCCCAAATCTCCTCAATCACTCCAAAGTAACTCATAGACGCCATAATTGGGTTCTTATCCTTTGAACTAGAAAAGTGCATGGATGTCGCCTCAATAGATACTCCACTATTTTGGACTGTACTTTTTTCATCTTGTAACTTTGTGTAGAATGAGTATTTGTTAATGTCATACCCAGTCCAAGTCACGACGTTCTGTTTAGGACCATGTGCTAGCCATTTCAAAGTATCAGATGCATTGTCCTCGGAAAAGATTTTTGTTTTAAACCAGCTAACAAAAGTATTATTATGTTCATTAACCAACCACCGCTCACTCATTTTGGGGTTGAGGGTCTTCAATATTGATTGATGAGCAGATATGTAAGGAAGAACTTCATCTGTGTTGTTTAGAATATACAAGTGTGCCCTGGTCAACTCACTAGCATTTTTTGATTGTATTTTGGCCCCACGAGTGCCCTTACCATTTATTCTATGATCATGTCGTTGAGTAGGTACACCCACTGCTAGGGCCTTTCCTAAATATTCAGAACAAAATTCTATAGCTTCTTCTGCAATATACCTTTCAACAATAGAAGCTTCAGGTCTATATGGATTCTTTGTATACCCTTTAAAGATCTTCATACATCGCTCAATTGGGTACATCCACCTCAAATAAATCGGACCACACAGTCTTATCTCTCTTACAAGATGAACTATTAAGTGCACCATAATGTCAAAAAATGATGGAGGAAAATACATCTCCAACTGACATAATATAACCACAGCTTCATTTTCCAACTGCTCCAATGATTTTTCATCAACTACTTTGGCACATATAGCATTGAAGAAGAAACAAAGACGCATAATTGCATGTCGTATATTCTTTGGCAATATGTTACGTATAGCTACGGGTAAGAGTTGTTGCATCAAAACGTGACAATCATGCGACTTTAACCCAACTAGCTTCAGATCTTTCATGGACACAAGACTCTTAATATTTGAAGAGTATCCTTGTGGCACTTTAATACTGTGAAGACACTGACATAAACTAGTCTTCTCCTTCTTTGACAATGTGTGACAAGCTGGTGGTAAATATGTTCTCTTGCCTTCAGGTCTTGGATGTAATTTTGGACGTATTCCCAATTCACATAGATCTTGACGAGCTTTGACTCCATCCTTTGTTTTTCCTTTAATGTTCAATAGTGTGCCAATGAGACTATCAAATACGTTCTTCTCCACATGCATAAAATCAATGCAATGTCTCACATCTAGATGACTCCAATATGGAAGGTTAAAGAAAATTGATCTCTTTTTCCACAACCTTTTATCAGACGACTGTTTTTTAGTCTTTCCAAAGACAACATTAATGTTTCTAACCCGTTCATAAACTTGTTCACCAGTTAAAGGTTGTTTGGCAATTTTATCTTCCTGCTGACCATTAAAAGCTTTCTTCAATCTTCGATATGGGTGGTTATGTGGAATAAATTTTCTGTGCCTATTATACACAGTCTTTTTTCCATGCTTCAATTGTAGAAAACTTGTATCTTCCTCACAAATAGGACAAGCATGATGACCCTTGACACTATACCCACTCAAGTTTCCATATGCTGGGAAGTCATTGATAGTACAAAATAACATTGCATGTAACTTGAAGCTCTGTTGTTGATATGCATCAAACACATCCACTCCTTCCTCCCACAATAGCCTTAAGTAATCTATTAACGGACTTAGATAAACATCTATGTCATTACCCGGCTGTCTTGGACCTGCAATCATGATGGATAACATCACGTACTTGCGCTTGAAAATCAACCATTGTGGAAGGTTGTAAATCACTAAAAGAACTGACCATGAGCTGTGATTACTGGTTAAGTTACCAAAAGGATTCATGCCGTCTGTGGCTAGTCCAAGTCTAACATTTCTTGCATCACTGCCAAAACTTGGAAATAGGCAGTCAATTTTCTTCCACTGTGGAGAATCAACCGGATGACGAAGCAATCCATCACGTTTTTGTGCAGTTGAATGCCATATCATATTCTTGGCATCTTCTCCATTGGCAAACAATCGCTTCAATCTTGGAATAATTGGAAGATACCATATAACTTTTGCAGGAGGTCTCTTTCTATCAATACATTCGCTATTATCATCCTTGTCTTTCAATTTGTAATGCAATACACCACATCTTGGACACTCATGTAGGCTTTCAAACTCTTTTCTGTATAATACACAATCATTAGGGCAAGCATGTATCTTTTTATACTGTAAACCCATTGGACAAAGTATTTTTTTGGCTTCATACATACGATCAGGCAAGGTGTTATCGCTTGGGAGCATATCTTTCAAAACTTCTAGTAACTCAGTGAAACTTTTATCACTCCAACCAAATTTGGCCTTCAAATTGACCAATCTCAATACAGTCTGACAATCGCGTGAATGTTGTACATCCAGGCATACAGAGGTATCTCTCGAATCTATCTTCAATTTATCATAGACAAGCAGCATGTGCTTGCAGAAAATTCTCTTGACCTACATCACAAATCATGTCTTCTATTCGATCTTCCATTATCATATCCTCCTCTTCCTCAGCTTGTGTTACTATTGGTGTATGAATCACTTCACCATGCCATGTCCATAGGATATAATTCTTCATTATCCCATCACATAAAAGATGTTCCCGTATTGTCTCTAGTGTGTGTACTCTCCCATTAACGCAGTTAACGCATGGACAATACAATTTTCCATTAACCTTGGTGCCATTGTGTTCGGCAAATCGCAAAAATTCTTCAACTCTATTCTCATACTCTTGTGAAATACGACTTGCATTTACCCAACTTCGATCCATTTTGGAATTGGAGTCTACAAATGAGAAACCCATAAAACGATTATTACTAATAATCGTTATCTCTAATGAAATCTATACCAAAGTAGATTAATTTGTAACGAAATTTCAACAGAATTTCGTCTATTTTTTGGTCAAAACCAAATTTGTATAAATTGAAATTATAGAGTTTTCATTGTTACTACCATCACTTATATAACTACATTGTTATATGTAGTTTTCAGAATTCACACTTCATGATTAATTTCTAACAAAAATCCGGCAGAGTTTCCTTTGTTTTTTGGCAACAATTTTAAATGACACAGTGAAACCTGACAATAAAAAGCCCCACGGGCATATTCAAGCAGTTCAAGTATAATTGTACACATCATCAATACATTGAAAAAAACTATAATATGACTAAGAATTGAATCAACAGTTAACGGCAAATGACTAACAATCTCTACCTATGAAATGTAGTAAGTAAAATTGTATGACTTTGCCCAAAAAATATAAGTGCAACAACATCGTACCTGTGGTTTAAGGCAGCGATGAAGGTTCGCACCACAGAGAAATAGAGCAGCGCTGCACTGGGGTGGAGGTGGAGGATGCAATGCGGCGTTAGGGTCGAGGCTGTGGTGAGCGGACAATGTAATGTGGGTGGAGGCTGCGGTGGGGGTGGAGGGTGGGCGACTAGCGTCGCGGTGGGCGACTAGCGTCGCGGTGGGGTGGAAGCTGCAATGGGGTGGAGGTGCTGCAGCGGGGGTGTCACGCGGTGCGCGGTGGCGACGTGAGGGAGGGCGTCCGGAGAGTCCAAATGACGGTGGTAGGTGGTGGCCGTGATGCTGGAGAGTAAGGGGAGTGGGTGCTGGAGAGTAAGGGGAGATACAAAAATGCATATGGTAGCCTATTCAAATGGGAAAACGGGGTTTCGACGTCGGTTATACCCACACCCGACGTTGAAACTCGATTTCATATGTTTTAATCGATTGAAACGAGATTTAATCGATTAAAATAGTTTTGATCGGTCATAACTGGATTCTGATCGATCATCCTGACCCTTTAAGAGATTTTAATCGATTGAAACGTGGTTTTAATCGATTGAAAAACTTCTGATCGCTCATAATTAAAATCTGATCGATCACATTCGGTTCTGATCGGTCATATTTGTATTCTGATCGGTCATAATGAGTTCAGAAGGGTTTTCAACGTCGGGTGAGGGCATAACCGACGTCGAAAGCCTACTTTTCCACGTCGTGCATGCTAAAACGACGTAGAATGTGTAAAAATTCGACTTTCGACGTCGGTTGTTGACCAACCGACGTTGAAAGCATGTTCAACGTCGGCTAAGATGTAACCGACGTTAAACAGCGACGTTGAAAGTATATTTTCTAGTAGTGTCAACAACCGACTAATAAACCGACGTTGAAAGTTACGGACTTTCAACGTCGGTTTATTAGAACCGACGTTGAAAGTATAATTTTTTAAATTAATAATTTTTATTTATTTACAACCCCTTTACCCCCTTTATTTATTTAGAAGTCTCCCCTCTCTTTATATTATATTTTTATTAGGTCCTCCATCTCTTTATATTATATTTTTTAGAAGTTTATTCATTTTTTAAGAGAATTGTCATTGGCAGGATTCGAACCCAATACTTTAGAGTTGGAGGCCGATACTCCAACCACTAAACTACTGGAATTTTTTGATAATAACTTACAAATAAATTATATTTATATACAAATAAATATATATCCGTGTAAATATATAAATATATAAATACAAATATATTTATATATTTTGATATATTTATATAGTTATATATTTATATGTTGAATGTGAGGGTACACTCGAAAGTGAAAGTGTGTGTCGAGTAGGTTTTCAAAATTTGATGCTAAATTTGTGAGCAGGTATCTTTATATGAGTTTGTAATTTAATGACATAATATAATCTTTATAATTTTATTTATATAATAATATAAAATAAAATTGGGAAACGCATTATTCGCTCTCAAGCGAAAAATACCAATTTTCGCTCAAGCGAGACTTGAGTGAGTGAATTTCCGTGAGCTTTAACATATTTTCACTCAAGCGAGAGTCAATCACACTTTCACCCTCGGTCAAAAAATACCAATATAATTTATTTGTAAGTTATTATAAAAAAATTGTAGTAGTTTAGTGGTTGGGATATTAACTTACAACCCTAAAATACTGGGTTCAAATGTCGTCAGTGATAATTCATTAACTTAAGTGAATTTTTGGCTGAAAAAAAATAAAAATACTTCCCAGAAAATATATACAAATAAATATATATTTACATGGATATATATTTATTTGTATATAAATATAATTTATTTGTAAGTTATTATCAGGAAATTATAATAGTTTAGTGGTTAGAGTATTAGTTTCCAATTCTAAAATCCTGAGTTCAAATCCTGGCAATGACAATTTTCAAATTTAATTGAATTTTTGGGTGAAAAAAATAAAAAAAAAAACGACTTTCCACGTCGGTTCACATGGGAACCGACGTGGAAAGTATCAATAACTAAAAAAAAATAATAAAAAAAAGACTTTCAATGTCGGTTCATATGGGAACCGACGTAAAAAATACTTTCTACGTCGATTGACTAAGAACCGACGTAGAATGTGTTTAATATTCAACTTTCAACGTCGGTTCATCTGGAACCGACGTGGAAAGTACTTTCTACGTCGTCTCAGCTATAACCGACGTTAAATGACGACGTAGAAAGTATATTTTGTAATAGTGAATTTCTCCGTGCTTACTTCATTTGTTACTTGATCTTTGTTTGGTTACTTTTATTTTCTGTACGAAGTTATGTATGTTTTGGTATTTGTGACAGTGACATAGAGGATGTGTTGGCATTTGCGACAGAGGAACAAGCAAATGTGGTAGAACAAGATACAATGGTGAAACAAGCAGATGTGGCATTGTAACAAGTGGATCTGGTGGTAGAACAAGTAGATGCAATGATGAACAAGCAACAACAATGTAACCTAATGGCTAGAAAAAATTTGACCCTAACTTTCTATGTTAATTAAAACTATAACAAATTATGTTTAACTGAAATAGAAAATGTAAAATTTCTATATCATTTGTATCTATGTTGATTCTACATTCGGCATAGAAAGTCAAAATTAGCCATCATAACAAATCCTTTATGCAGTAGTGATTTCATAAAGAGATGCTTATTGTAATTCAAAAAAAGAAGTATATTTTTACACGAGCTACTTGGATATTGACACTAAATATGTGGTATAAATAGGGAGATTCTCTCATAAATACTCTTAAATGCATGTTAATTGAATAATAACACATAAAATAATATACCTAATTACTCAGTTATAAAGGAGTGAACTAGACATTATTTGAGACATTAAATGATATTAAAAAATTGTATAATTTACTTCAATGACTTATAAATAAGACTGCTCTAGTCTTTATACATCACATTCTCTAAATATCTCTATTCTCGTATATTCGTTATTATAATTTTTATTTCTAAGAACACCATATCTGCATGAAGGATTATCTTAATATATCTATTTATATAAATATTAGAAATACAAATATCACTATGAAATAACATTAGAAATGATATCATCATATTTAATTTTACTAAACATTTATAGTCCCTCTTCAAAACACTACAAAAAAAACGCTTATTATCTACGGGTAAAATCCGTAGGTAATGACAAAAATCCGTAGGTAATGCACTCGCGGTAATTACCTACGGATTATAACTGACAACGTTTTGAAAGAAGAAGAATCAAAAAATCAAGTGCACATTGTTTAGAATAGTCAGCTGACAGGTGAACAAGTTCAACAGCTATTAAAACTTCTGCAAGAAAAGAATCAAGACACTACTCATAGGGTCAATCAGTTTAAAAATAATAATGGTGATCAACAAGACTCCAAAGGTATTCCTTTTGTATTCGATCAGTATATGAATTAGATCAGTTTTTTCTTCTCTGCTATTTTCTCCCAAATTCTCAATGGGATCCATAGGTAATGCACTCGTTGGAATTACCTACGGATTATAATCCGTAGGTAATGCACTTACCTTAACAAAATATTTTTATTTATTACAACCCCCTCCCTTATTTTTTATTATTACCTAGAACCCCCTCCCCTTTATATTATATTTTTATTATTTATTATATTTCCGAAACTTTGAATTATTATTAGATTAAGGGAATTGTCATTGGCAGGATTCGAACCCAGTACCTCAGAGTTGGAGGTCGATACTCCAACCACTAAGCTATTAGGTTATTTTGAAAATAATTTACAAAAAAATTATATTTATATTTATCCAGTGTAAATATATAAATATAAAATATATAAATATAAAATATATAAATATAAAATATATATAAATATAAAATATATATAAATATAAAAATTATATATAAATATAAAATATATAAATATAAAATATATATAAATATAAAATATATATAAATATAAAATATATATAAATATAAAATATATATAAATATAAAATATATATAAATATAAAATATATTTATATTTTGATATATTTATATATTTATATATTTGTATTTATATATTTATATATTTATATATTTATATTTATATATTTATGTATTTATATATTTATGTATTTATGTATTTATATATTTATATATTTATCCATTTATATATTTATGTATTTATGTATTTATATATTTATATATATATTTATGTATTTATGTATTTATGTATTTATATATTTATATATTTGTATATTTGTATATTTGTATATTTATATATTTGTATATTTGTATATTTGTATATTTGTATATTTATATATTTATATATTTATATATTTATATATTTATATATTTATATATTTATATATTTATATATTTATATATTTATATATTTATATATTTATATATTTATATATTTATATATTTAGATATTTAGATATTTATATATTTAGATATTTAGATATTTAGATATTTAGATATTTAGATATTTAGATATTTATATATTTATATATTTATATATTTATATATTTATATATTTATATATTTATATATTTATATATTTATATATTTATATATTTATATATTTATATATTTATATATTTATATATTTATATATTTATATATTTATATATTTATATATTTATATATTTATATATTTTATATATTTTATATTTTATATTTTATATTTTATATTTTATATTTTATATTTATATATTTTATATTTATATATTTTATATTTATATATTATATATTTATATATTTATATATTTATATATTTATATATTTATATATTTTATATTTATATATTTATATATTTACACGAATTAATATAAGTATAATTTAGTTGTAAATTATTATTAGAATATCCTAATAGTTTAGTGGTTGAAGTATCGAGTTTTCAATTTTAAGGTACTTGGGTTCGATTCTTGCTAGTGACAATTTTTTTAGTTTAATATAATTTATCTACGGATAGTAATTCGTAGGTAATTACCTACGGAATTACCCACGGATGATATTACCTATGGAAAATATCAGTAGGTAATGGATAATTACTCACGGATAGAATTCCATAGGTAATATCCGTAGGTAATGTACACTTTACCTACGGATAGTAATTACGTAGGTAATTACCTACGGAATTATCCACCGATTACATTACCTACAGATAATATCCGTAGGTAATGGATAATTACCTACGGATAGAATTCCGTAGGTAATATCTGTAGGTAATGTACAATTTACCTACGGATTTTCATCCATGGGTAATATCCGTAGGTAATGGATAATTACCTACGGATAGAATTCCGTAGGTAATATCCGTAGGTAATGTACAATTTACCTACGGATTTTCATCCGTGGGTAATATCCGTAGGTAATGTAAAATTTACCTACGGATTTTTATCCGTGGGTAATATCCGTAGGTATTGTAAAATTTACCTACAGATTTGTATACTGTAGGTAATAGGCTTTTTTTGTAGTGAAAGATGTATTAAAAAATATTTTAAATGAGTAGATATTTATTTCTTATAAAAATAAGAATTATATGTATTTTTTTACCTTATTATTCATTATCTATAATTTAATCATCTAAAATAATAATTCATTTTAATTATTATATTAAAAAATAACATTAAATTATTTTTAAAAATCACTTTGAATAAATAAAAATTTCCTCATTAAAAATTCTACATATTAGCGAAAAATATATTAACATTACAAATTTTTAAAATTATATATCAATTTGAGTAATAATCTATACCTAATTTCTTGTGCATTGGTTCGCATATAAATTTATAAAATAAACAACATCCAATTAATTAAACAAAAGTTGTTTTTCTAAATATACCATTCAAGAAATTAATATTTCCTATTTTTAGAAATAATTATGTTATTTTCGGTCGCCATCGTCAAAAGAGACGGTTGGAGCGACGCGATGGATTTGACTTCGACTTGTGTTTTTAAAGTGATATTACAATGCCTTTAGGCTGTCCGATAACCGGGCTGGACTTAAAGGCGAGATTTTCGAAAAGGGTTCTGGAGTCGTCACCCATGTTTTATCCGGAAACATTAGAAAAGGAAGAAAAAGTAGGCGTTGGTTTAGAAAAAACAACTTTGGCCATTATAACCTGAGTTGGGTAAGGGAGTTAGTTACGTGTAGGGAAAGTATTAGCTTCCCTACGACGTCCCTTTCGGGTTCCCTATGATGGACTGTTTATTTTATAAATAAAGAACTCTAAAATTACGCTTTTACCCTTATTTATTCATTTGCGGAATTTAAAGTGTTGACTACATGGTCCAAACAGCTAATGCACAGATAGATGTAATAAGGAAGCGGTAAAAAAAATATAAGAAATATAGGAACCTTCGAAGCAAGCTTTGTTATTAATATTCTTAGTAAAGACACTTTTTGTAAAACCTCTGCGCTCTATAGTGCTGATCGCTCTTTCTCGCAACACTATAGGATGTTTACTAAGAATAATAAGAAACTCTGTAAATGCTTCGGAGGAATCGTAGGAGAAGAATTTAGAGAAGTTGCAGAAGGAAAAGTGGAAGAATGCTGTGAAAAAGATGAGGTCGCCCCCCCCCCCCCTCCCCCTTTTTATAAGAATTCGCGCCTATCAGGTCAGGACCGTCGTCTCGCCTGACAAGGTGAGGACCACTGTCTTGCCAAACGGGATAGCGGTCTCACCCTTAGCAAATGGCAAGAAGGTCGTCTCGTCAAATAAGACGGCAGTCTCGCCAATTGACAAGAAGGTCATCTCGCTGTCTCGCCATTGACAAGTGGTGAGACGGCTGTCTCGGCAAACCAAGCAACCTGCAATATTACATACTTCCGTCAGAAAGTCAAACCATTGAGCCCTACCTTAAAAACCATTTATCTGAATTATAAAAGAGGAATCATAATACTATGCTTGAGGTCCTTGGTAGCCTAACATGTCTCACATTCATACTATTGAATAGAATTACTTACCCTTGCTGAGATAAAGACCACCTCCACGAATAAGAAGCCATAGACCACCGTCCGCTCTTCATCCCATTTTCTGTATTCTTCTGGCAACTGCTTTATTATGTGGCTGCCAGAATGGTTGAAAATAAAATAAATTAAAATAATTGTTACCAAGCTCTATGCAGAAGACAAACCATTAGTCAATATGAAATCTCATGGTTAAATGGAAAACACGTAATCTATACAAGGCACTATCTGAGATTTATCTTCCAAGGAAGAGCTACTGCATTACTGTAGACTTTAGAATCATGCCGCACTGAGAAAAGAAGAAGGTTTTTTACATTAAAAAGCTGGTGTAAAAAGAAACACAGAAAATCCTCTGTTGTCTGTTGGTAAACTACTTATTTTTTCCTCGGAGGTATATTCTATCTATAGAATCAACTGGATGAAAACAAAGAAAGAATACATAAACAAGACATTCTAGGGCATGCTCAATAGGAAGGTTTGGTAAATCACTTTAGCTTACTTTTTGGGCCTTACGTCAAAGAAGACCAGCATCAAAGAAAATATTTCATTATTTCAGAAACTGTATGTAATTTGTTCCACGTGACCAGTTTATCGCTGCTACTTCAGAATTTCTACATTGATAATTTTATTTCAGGTGAACATTTTCTCATAATTTAAATTCCAGGGAAGGCATACCAAAAGCACAAGTACCAAGAAAAAAAGAAGCAAAAGAAAAAAAATGTCATCATGAAGTAAAAGCCTCACCTGACCAGGCTCCCAGGTTAAGTAGAAGTTGCCCCGACTTGAGACTGCAACATACCTTCCATCGGGAGAGCGATTGACAGTATTGAAAGTCCTAGTGTAATAGCTTGCACCCCTACTACCACTAGAAACTGTTCTGAAGAAGCAACACGGATAGATAAATGCCTTGACGTATAAAACTGAAAATAATCAGCAAATCACATAATACAAAAGATAACCCAGATGAATGAGTGTTTGAAGCACATAACCAAAGAAGTAAAACTTATGTAACAAATAACCCCATCGACACTCACCCTGTAGTCAAACTTTTCAAGAAAAACTCAAAACATTCCAATTTTACTAACACTTACGCACTAATTTGAAAGAAGAGCATTACTACACTACACCATATCCATGATAGTTCCACGCATACATAAAACTTGCTGCATAATTGGAAACTCACCTGTTAAGAGTAGCTGACACAGTTTCCTGAACAGCAACCCTCCAGTTGTAACCTCTGTTAGTAGTAATATATATTGCACCTTCGTTAGTCACCATCTCTGCACTCTTCTCATCGGTCTCCTTTATGTACACATGCAACCCATCACATTAAATTTTACTACAATTTACACCAAAATTATTATTATAATAAATAACAATGCATATCCCCTGGAAGTTCAGCACTGAGCGGTATCCTCTCCCAGCTTTCTCCAGCATCAGTAGTGTACAACAGAATCGCAAGTTTTCCAACTATCCACCCTTCCTTCCCTTTGAAACTGATAGAATTGAAGCGATAGTTGAAATCTTCGTCTTCGGCAGAGGGAATGGAACGCGGAGCCCAAGTGTTTCCTCCATCCTTCGTCTCCAGAATTGTTTGTCTCGTCTCGAGGAGAAAACAAAAAATGCGAACACCGTTCATTCATTTAACTCTAATTCAAACCAAAAAAATCGCAACTAAGGTGAAACGAGAGGAGATTATGAATTTATGTTAGTATTTTATGAAGGATAGAAAAGATAGTTTGATGTTTAGTAGTGAAATTTGTGTAAAAAATAGTTTTTAGAAAGAGGTGGAGAAATAGGAGAAGGTTTGTATGAGGGAAGATAGTAATTGATGTTAGCTTATATTAGATTTTCTACACATAAAAAGACTTTTTTCATGCCTATTTACAGGCTTGACTTACAAGATTTTAGAATTTTCTATTAATTTCATTGTTTCTACACTATTTTTTTTTCTATACTATTCTATTTCTACACATTTCTTCTTTTTCTAGAATCATGTTGTAGCTTCTACTAGTACACATATGTTTTCTACATAATTCTAGAAGTTTTACATAATTCTAGATTTTCTTAATTTTAGAATTATTTATCTTCTACTTTCAAACATTTCTAGAATCTTCTTAGGATTCTAGATATTATTCATATGTAATTCCTAATTCTAGTAACATCTAAGATTTTATATTCTAGATCTTTCTAGAATTTGTATCATCTTTCAACACTCCTCCTTGATGCAAATTCTTGTAACTCCAAGCATGAAACGTAATTGTTCAAACTTGACTCTTGGTAGTGCCTTGGTAAATATGTCTGCAATTTGATCTTCTGTAGTACAGTACTCAAGTTGAATTTGTTTTGTCGCTTCAGCCTCTCTGATGAAGTGATATTTAATAGCTATATGTTTTGTTCTTTGATGATGAACAAGATTCTTCGTCATTGTTATTGCTGATTTGTTGTCGCAATAGATAGTAGTTGGTCCATCTTGTGGTTCGCCCATTTCTTCAAGTATTCTTCGTAGCCATATTGCTTGACTTGTAGTTTTAGCAGCAGCTACATATTCTGTTTCAGCTGTTGATTGTGCCACAGTTGCTTGCTTCTTTAATGCCCATGAGAAAAAACCTGATCCAAGTGAGAAGGCGTATCCTGACGTACTCTTCATGTCGTCTATTGATCATGCCCAATCACTGTCGGTGTAACAAATCATCCTTGAGTTGGTCATGGTCTTGTACCATATACCAAACTCTCTTGTGCCTTGCAGATACCTTAAAATCCTTTTTCCTGCTCCATAGTGAATCTGACTTGGCTTTTGCATGAATCTTGATAGAAGACTTGTAGCATACATAATGTCTGGTCGTGTAGCTGTGAGATATAGAAGGCTTCCGATCAAACTCCTGTATCGTGATACATCTACTTCTGGTGCTCCATCATCTTTCTTTAGCTTTTCGTTTACCACCAAAGGAGTAGTGACAGGTTTACATCTTTACATCTTGATGTGAGTATCCTTTTGTGACCAATCTTGCCTTATATTTTTGTATGGTTCCATCAGGGTTGAGCTTAGTTTTATATATCCATTTTACTCCAATGATATCTTTTCCGTGAGGACAGTCCACAAGCTCCCAAGTATTATTCTTCTCAATCATTTTGATTTCTCCTTCCATGGCCTTGACCCATGCTTCTTGCTTTGAAGCTTCTTCATAGCAGGAAGGCTCAATGATGGCCATGTTACAAGTTTCATACATATCCACCAAAGATCTTACACGTCTTGGTGTAGACTTTGGTGAAGTATATTCTTCTTCTTCTTGTGGAGGTGGAGAAAGCGTACCTAGATCTCCTATTTCTTCTTCAGGTTATTGTACTAGAACCAGGATGTTGCTTCTAACAACTTTTTCTTCTTCCCAATTCCAAAAAGCATTTTCGTCAACCTCAACATCTCGACTGATGACGAGTTTCTTTGTTTGTAGGTTGTAGACTCGATAGCCTTTTGATTGTTGGCTGTATCCCAAGAATATTCCTCTTATAGTTTTGTCTTCAAGCTTATGCCTCCTCTGATTAGGAACATGTATGTAGCAAATTGATCCAAATATTCGTAGGTGTTTAGTTGATGGTTTTCTTCCACTCCAAGATTCAATAGGAGCCTTGTTTTGAACTGCCTTAGTTGGACATCTATTAAGTATATATACAGCAGTGTAGACTGCTTCTGTCCAAAACGTATTTGGCAAGCCTTTCTCCTTTAACATTGATCTTGCCATCTCCATGACAGTGCGATTTTTTCTCTCCGAGACACCATTCTGCTATGGAGAATATGCAACTGTAAGTTGTTGCTCAATACCTTCATCCTCACAAAATTTATCAAATTTTTGGGAGGTGTACTCTTTGCCTCGATCGCTCCTGAGCACCTTTATCGGTTTTCCGCTTTGCTTTTCGAAGAGGTCCTTAAATTTTTTTAATATTCTAAAGACTTCTGATTTTGCTTTGATGAAGTAGACCCAAGTCATTCTAGAAAAATTATCAATGAAGAGAATGAAGTACCTGTTGTTATTAAGCAATGGAGTCCTCATTGGTCCGCAAATATCTGTGTGGATTAACTCCAACAAGTCTTTTGGTCTCCAAGTATTTCCCGTAGAAAATGGTAATCTGTGTTGCTTTCCCAGAAGACATCCTTCACAAGCTTCACTACTCTCCTTAAGGCTTGGTAGATCTCTCATCATTCCTTTTTGATGTAGTAGCTTTAAGGCATGAGTATTGAAGTGGCCAAATCTACGATACCATAGCAACGAGTCATCAACTTCTACTTTCATGACAATGTTAGTTCCTCGATTGAAGCTTATAGGAAAACTTCTATTTCTCTTTTCATTTTTACTTGGCCAATCTCTAGATTTTTCTTATCATAGATAGTGCATGTATCTCTTTCAAAGTGGAGAATATATCCTTTCTCCATCACTTGACCAATACTTAAGAGATTTTCTTTAAGATTCTAGTAAGACATCATTGATAAGTCTCATACCTTTCTTGGTCTCCACCATAACACTGCCTTTTCCTTTTGACTCTACCATAGTGCCATTTCCCAATCGTACTTGAACTTTAATGGAGTTATCAATTTCTTTGAAGATGCTTGGATCATTCGTCATATGGTTACTACACCCACTGTCCAAGTACCATCTTCCTTTTAATTCATTGTCAGAACATCCCGTAGCATAGAAGAGATGTTGTTCTCTGTCTCGTTCTTCGGAAAAATTTGCTTGTTGATGATTTTTGTTGCGACACATTTTCTTTAGATGTCCAAATTTCTTACAGTATTAATATTGAGGTTTTCCTCGATGCCAACTATCTTTTTCCAAGTGACTTGTCTTTTTGCAAGTGCCACATGGAGGATATTTTCCTTGAATAGTCTTGGAAAAATTTCTAGAATTTTCCTTATTCTTAGAAAGTTCTCTATTAATTTTATTTCCTCCATTTTGAGACTGTAATTTTAGTTTTGATTGAAAGGCATTTTTGACTGAGTCTTCTTCACGCCTTTTCACTGTCGCGGGTTGTAGTGGAGGTTAGCGGTGTAGCTCAGGCCAATGGTGACTGTGAGCTCCGTGTGCAGAGTGGAGAGTGGCGCAAAGATATGGGCACGTTGGTGTGAAAAGATGATGCAAATTCTAAAAATATCTAGAAATTAAAATCCTAGATGCTACTAGAATTAGGAATTCCATATGAGTAATATTTAGAATCCTTAGAAGATTCTAGAAATGTTTGAAAGAAGAAAATAGATAATTCTAGAGTTAAGAAAATCTAGAATTATTTAGAATATTTAGGAGATGGTGGATCAAGCCTATAAATAGGCAATGCCACTTATGTAATGTGTGTGGAAAATCTAATACAAGCTCGTACATATCTTGTAACACTTCTAAGATCAATTACTATCTTCCCTCATACAAACCTTCTCCTATTTGTCCACCTCTTTCTAAAAACTATTTTCTACACTAATCTCACTACTAAACATCAAACCATCTTTCCTATCATTCCTAAAATACTAACAGTGGTATCAGAGCTACGTTCAGTCACCTACTGGGCATAGAGAAAATCTTCCGACTACCTTAAAAAACCCACTCCCACTACACATTACTTCCAAAAAAAAAATTTCAACCTATGGCCACTACCAACCAAACATCATCCATTCCAGTCCCTATTTTCAAGGGAGAAAATTATGATTTTTGGAGAGTCAAAATGAGGACATTTTTTTGTTCTCAAGATCTTTGAGACGTCATAGAAGACGAGTTCACTATTCCAGAAGACATCTCAACTCTTACAGCTGCCAAAGGAAGGAGTTGTAGGAAAACAAACAGAAGGATTCAAGGGCATTATTCACTCTTCAACAAGCAGTTGATGACACTATTTTTCCCAGAATAATGGGTGCCACAAATGCAAAGGAAGCTTGGAATACAATTCAGGAGGAGTTTCAAGGAAGCGATGAGGTACACAATATTCAACTCCATTCACTAAGAAGAGAATTTGAGTTAATAAGAATGAATGATTCAGAACCATAAAAAGACTACTATTCTAGAATAAAAGAAATAGTTAGTCAGATGAGAGCCTATGGGAAAAATATTCTTGATAAGAAAATTGTTGAGAAAATTCTAATTTCTATTCCCCAAAAATATGATGCAATTACAACTGCTGTCGCCGCCGTCCGTTCCGACGTCCACGGACATCTTGAAACATTTATGCGAGCGGTCGTGAAAAGATGGTTTAGACTCGCGTTTTATGTTAAAATTATGTTCATTGCTTCCGAGGTGCTCAACAACTGAACTATTCTCTAATAAAAGCAAGTTTTTCGAAAAGGGTTCTTTTGGAGTCGCCACCAATGTTTTGACCATAAACATTGGAAAAGGCTAAAAAGGCGTTGATTTTATTAAAACCAAACTTGGCCATTATAACTAGAGTTAGGTAAGGGAGTTAGTTACGTGTGGGGAAGGTGTTAGCACCCCACAATGCCCCTTTCGGGTTCCCTATGACGGATTAATTCATTTAAGTAAAGATTATGAGAAATTACGCGATTACCCTATTTTATTGCATAATGTTAAAAATGGCTATCTACATGACTTTATTTTACATTGCATACAGAAAGCAATAAATAAAGCAGTAAAGGAGAAGAGAATTGAACAGAACCTCCGTAGCAAGCTTTATATTGCAAATCTTTGATCGCAAGGATGCGTTTTGGCAATCCTTCACTCTACAAAGACTCTCCTCTTCAAATACAAGATCGACTCGACTCGATTTTATAGAAGAATCGAATGTTGGAATATGATTCCTTAACTGATTGTTACCTTATCAAGGCAATCAGAGAGTTCATTCGAAGAGGGAAGAGGATAGACAAGTACTAGGAGTTGTCTGGTGTTTGAAACATGGAAAATGAGCCTCCTATTTATAGTTTTTCGCTGCCTGAACATCTGAGATGCCCTACTGAGTTGGGACGGGCGTCTGGGTTGGGATGGTCGTCCCAACTGCCTCTTTTACAAAGGCTGAGACCACCTGAAACCTGGGACTGGCAGTCCCAGTTGGGACGGCCGTCCCACTTGGCCAGGGAAGGTTGGGACGGCCGTCTCGACCTTGGGACGGCCGTCTCGACCTTGGGACGGCCGTCTCGACCTGTTTTGGCCAGCCTTTGTGTTCTGGGACCCCTGAGAAGCTTTTCTTTCTGTATTCGGACGTCGTTTGATGCCGATACACGCCCGTTAAATATTTATCTTCATATAGGAAGTCTTCTTGGCCTTTATTGAGATGTCAGGCAAGCTTTGTCTTTGTTGTAGGAAGTCTCTTTAGCCTTTATTGAGAGACCGGACAAAATTAGGGGTCTACAGCTGCCCCCCCTTCACCTGCCCAGCTAATTTGTTGGCTTAACATGCCGACAAAATTAGTTGGTAGGGGAAGGAGTTAACCCTTTTGCCCGGTTATCCTTCAGATGCTTCTTTGCTGATCCTCCGGATGATAAATATTTTTGATAGGTACCAACCCCTATCTGGTTTGAGCCTTACTTTATAAGGCTCTGGTGAGTACTTACCCTCACCCGGTATGAGTCTGTGTTTCGCAAGGCTCTTGTGGGTATCTACCCCCACTAGGTATAAACCTTGTTTTGCAAGGCTTTGGTGAGTACCTACCCTCACCCAGTATGAGTTTGCATTTTGCTAAACTCTTGTGGGTACTTACTTCCGAGGTGTTCAACATTTGAACTATCCTAAAATAGAAGCAAGATATTTGCAACCCATTTTTGTAATGCTCAGGCAAGTATTTTACTCCAGCAGATGCATTCTGTTAAGTTTTGATGAGTACCTACCCTCATCTGATATAAACCTTATTTTTATAAGGCTCTGGTGGGTACCTACCCCCACTTGGTGCGAATCTGCATCTTGACAGACTCTTGTGGATACCTACCCCCACCTGGTACGAATCTGCATCTTGACAGACTCTAGTGGTTTTTACACCCCCACTTGGTGCGAATCTGCATCTTGACGGACTCTTGTGGGTACCTACCCCCACCTGGTACGAATCCGCATCTTGACGGACTCTAGTGGTTTTTACACCCCCACTTGGTGAGAATCTGCATCTTGACGGACTCTTGTGGGTACCTACCCCCACCTAGTACGAATCGCATCTTGACGGACTCTAGTGGTTTTTACACCCCCACTTGGTGCGAATACGCATCTTGACGGACTCTTGTGGGTACCTACCCCCACCAGTACGAATCCGCATCTTGACGAGTCTAGTGGTTTTTACACCCCCACTTGGTGCGAATCCGCATCTTGACGGACTCTTGTGGGTACCTACCCCCACCCGGTACGAATCGCATATTGACGGACTCTAGTGGTTTTTACACCCCCACTTGGTGCGAATCTGCATCTTGACGGACTCTTGTGGGTACCTACCCCCACCTGGTACGAATCTACATCTTGACAGACTCTAGTGGTTTTTACACCCCCCACTTGGTGCGAATCTGCATCTTGACAGACTCTTGTGGGTACCTACCCCCACCTGGTACGAATCTGCATCTTGACAAACTCTGATGAGTACCTACCCTCATCCGGTATAAACCTTATTTTATAAGGCTTTGGTGAGTACCTACCCCCACCTGGTACGAATCTGCATTTTTGCTAGATTCCGATGAGTACCTACCCTCATCCGGTACGAACCTGCGTCTTGCAAGGCTCTGATGGGTACCTACCCCCACCCGGTACGAACCTGCGTCTTGCGAGGCTCTGATTGGTACCTACCCCCACCCGGTTCGAACCTGCGTCTTGCAAGGCTCTGATGGATACCTACCCCCACCCGGTACGAACCTGCGTCTTGCGAGGCTCTGATTGGTACCTACCCCCACCCGGTACGAACCTGCGTCTTGCAAGGCTCTGATGGGTACCTACCCCCACCCGGTATGAACCTGCGTCTTGCAAGGCTCTGATGGGTACCTACCCCCACCTGGTATGAACCCTATTCTATAAGGCTCTTGGGATGCTCTTTTTTGGCATTCAGTCTTTTGATTGATGAGTACAAACCCTCATCCGGTTTTTGGAGATGTGTTGGCGACTTATTGTCTTTGATCATGCGCCTATTCCATGGGGAATGATTGATTTTCTTTTTGACTTTTCTTTTTTAGTCATCCGGTTTTACCGGGGATTTCTTTGTTTTTGGCTTTTCTTGTTTAGCCATCCATCTTGGCCGGGGATTTCTTGTTTTTGGCTTTTTCTTGTTTAGCCATCCGGCTTTGCCGGGCAGTCTTTGCTGGTTGCCTCTTATTTTAGGCGGGAACCCATTGGGGATTTTTGGTTTGATTGTGCCTCTTGATTAGGCAAATGCTTCAACAGTGGCGAAGGCTTTGTTGTTTTTTCGCCTCTGAATAGGCTGGTGTTCTACTTGAGGATATTTGTTCTTGATAATACCTCTGAGTAGGCTGATTTCCCATTTCTTGGGGGATATCGGTTCTTTACTTGCCCGACCTCCAAATAAAGAGTAGAAGACCTCATATTCGAAGATGGACGAAGCCTAACAAGCCACTAGGAGAGACTATTAGGCCCCATACTAGGATAGGAGGGATTTTTGGCACGAAAATAAGGTTTCTCGCCTTTTTGGGACGAGACCGCCGTCTCGAAATCGAGACCGCCGTCTCGCCTCATGCAAGTGGCGAGACCGCCGTCTCGTTTGGCGAGACGGTGGTCTCGCTTTCCTAGACGGCGGTCTCGCCACTTTGGCATGGCGAGACGGCGGTCTCGTTTGACGAGACGGCAGTCTCGACCCTGTCAGACGAGAACGGCGGTCTCGACCTGTCAAGCGCGAAAAACTATAAATAGGGGGCTCCCTCCCCTCATTTCCACACACCACACAGAGCTTTCTCCTCCTTCTCTCTAGAAAATCACTAGTTTCTCTCTCTAGAATCCCTCCGACGCATTTCCGGAGCTTCTGAGTGTCTTTAGAGTGATTTTCGAGCGTTCCGAGAGGTTTTCCGGCGCTGTAGAGTGAAGGGCTGCCACAAAGCACCCTAAATTTTAAAGAATCAATAGAAAAGCGTGCTTCGGAGGTTTACATTCTCCCTCTCCACTCTTATTTCTTTAATTTTAAATTATGCAATAGATATTAGGGCCATGTAGTCATAATTTTAAATTCCGTAAAATAAAAGGGTAAAAGCGTAATTTTCACCGGTTTAAATATTTTTTAAACAGCTGGCCTGTCATAGGGAACCCGAAAGGGGCGTCGTAAAGGAACTAACACTTCCTTTACACGTAACTAACTCCCTTACCCAACTCTGGTTCTAACGACCAAAGTTGGTTTTCCAAAAACCAACGCCTTTTAAACTCCTTTTCCGATGTTTCCGGTAAAAACATCGGTGGCGACTCCACATAACCTTTTCAAAACTAGCTCTTGGATTAGCCCGGTTATCAGACAATCCAAGAGCACCTTTTCGAAAACCTCGCCCCTAGGTTCAGCCCGGTTATCGGACAACCTAAAGGCGTTGTAACCACCCACAAAAAACGCAAAAATCAAGAGGGTCGAAACCATCGCGTCGCTCCGCCCGCCCTCGTTTTGACGGCGGCGACACTCACTACTAAACATCAAACCATCTTTCCTATCTTTCCTAAAATACTAACAGTTGGTGCTGAGGTGAGACGTGAGAGTGAAGGTGGAGAGAAAATAATATCTCCTCTGTGCAAACCTAAATCCTCTAAATATTTTTAGGTTAAAAACTAAGCTATTGAAACACTACGGTGAATTGGGTTCAAACAATAAAATTGCAAGTTAAATATTTATATTAATTTTCTTTCCTTTTTTTATATAAATGTAAAAATGTTAGATGAATTTTTTTTCTTTTTTCTCTTAAAGAAATTATTTTCTTCATTTTTCTTTTTTTTTTAAATTGTAGAATGTTACTAAAAGAGTAATTATTATATTATTATTATTTTCTTTTCCTTTTTTTCTTTTTTCATATTTTAATATTTTTTCTTTTTTTCAAATAAATTATTATCTATTTATTATTTTATATCTATCTTGATGAAATTGGATACAGAAAAAGATTAAGAAAATTTTGGATAAGTTTCTCGGAATCACCAGTCTCTCCTTATAATACAACCTACCCTTTTAAAGTTTATATAGCCTATATATGCTGCCATGTTCTCACTCCCAGTTTTATACATCATCTCAAAATCATACCCTAAGTTTAGTGAAATTTTTAGTTTGTCGGGAATCTAAATTTGGGAAACACCCATGTTTGGTTTAACTATTAAAAAATAACAATCATAGAACACAATGTTTCCTAAGAATGATTTATTTGCCAAATTGTCTACAACTTTTATTATATTCTACAATTTCTCGCGGTAGAAGAATTCCAGATTTTGAAAGAATTCCACATTAAAATTATTAATTTTAAAAATGTAAAATATATATTTAAAATAAAAATACTAGAATTATAGATTGGAAAGAAAATAGAATAAATAAATAATCTTTACTCTATATTATATTTAAGTGTGTGCACGAATGTTGACCTTCTTAACTATAAAGAAACAATAGAAAAATATAAAGATAGAATTTGAAGAAGTGAATTTTGAAGATAAAGACTATTTTTATATAAATTTATTCTAGTATGTAAATTAATAATAATAAATACATAAAATTTAAAAACTAAACTAAAAAAAAGTAAGTTTAAATTTATAAAAAAATCTGATATATATAAAAGTTGAAATTTTAAAAAGGCACAGTCTTAACTTACATTAACTATTTTTTTGAAAAAGCTGATAAGAAAATGGGCTTTGAAAAAAAAAGTTAATAATTTTGAAGTTATTTTAGTAATGAAGTTTCCAAACGTGATCTATGCATTTATTGAGAAAAATTGGAGGTGTGTTGAATATAAATTTAAATATGGTTTATTTTTAGTATTTATAAAATGGATTAGTTTTAAATTTTTAACTTTTCTAACCATCTATTTTTAATCTCTGTTATTAATTATGTTAAAAATGAAAAATATTAATTAGCATACTTAAAGTAAAAAATATTTCAACTAAAGATAATTATATTTTTATAAATAATTTAATTAAATAATATATTTATTATCTAATGTATATCAATTATATTTTGATATAATTTTTTTCTGGTATATCAATTATATGAAAACAATCATGGTTAGGTAATTAATAATAATAAAGCAATAAATTTAAAAACTAAATTAAAAATAAATTTGATTTTTTAATAATATTTTTATTTTAGTAATTTAAAATTAAATTTAATCTTCATTTTGTTAACATGGAGACCAAAGTTTATTTTTAAAGTATATTTTAAAAAATAAATTATTTTTAAAAAATAAATTACTTTTAAAAAATAAATTACTTTTAAAAAATAAATTGTAAAAAATATATTAAAGTAATTAAAGTATATTTATAACAAAATAAATTTAAATATAATAAAATAATAATGTTCATTAGCAATCGATTTTAATTCGGTCGCTATTTTCTCATTAGCGACCGATTATTATTTAGTCGCTATTTTAATTTGTAATTCGGTCACTAAATCAGTCGCTAAATGATTTTTTTTATTTTAGTATGGAATAGCCACCAATTTAGTGACCGAAATTTTGCTACGCAAACTATTGGTTGCTATTTCGGTCGCTAAATAAAGAAGTGAAACCAAATTATACTTTGGTGGCAAAATCAGTCACTAATTATAACTGAATTAAATCAGTTGCTAATAGCTACTAAGAATTCGCTAAAAGTTGTTTTTCTTATAGTGCTAGTCGTGCTTGTCTTTGTGCACATTAGTGCTATCTTGGTGCCTATCTTGGTGCTTATCTTAGTCCCTATCTTGGTCCAAGATAGTGCTTGTGTTAGTGCATGTGGGTACTTGTTTTGGTTCATAATGATTCTTGTCCTTGTGCATGATGGTGCTTGTCTTGCTACACAGTGGTGCTTATCTTGGTGCACAATGGTGCTTGTCTTGGTGGACATTGGTGCTTGTGTTGATGCACGATGTTACTTGTCTTGGTGCTTGTTTTGAGACATGACATTGCCTGTCTTGATGCAGGTTGGTGCTTGTCTTAGTGCTTGTATTGATGCATGTGCTTATCTAGTCGTTGTTGGTTTTTATCTTGGTCCATTGTGGTGCTTATCTTGGTGCATGTTGCAGATTTCTTTGGTGCACGTTACAGATTGTATTAGTGCATAATGGTGCCTTTATTGGTCCTTGTCCCGGTGCTTGGCTCGGTCCTAGTCCTGATGCCTGTCCTAGTGCACATTTATTCAAATCTTGGTGCACGTTGGTGCTTGTCTTTGTGCATGTTGGTGCTTATCTTGGTGCCTAGTCGTGCTTGTCTTGGTGCACATTAGTGTTTATCTTAGTGTCTGTCTTAGTGCTCGTTGGTGCTTACCTTGGTCCCTGTCTCAGTTCAAGATGGTGCTTGTCTTGGTGCATGTTGGTGCTTGTTTTCGTTCATGATTATGCTTGTGTTGGTGCACGTTTGTGCTTGTCTTGGTACACGTTGGTGCTTGTCTTGGTTGATATCTCGGTGAATGATGGTGCTTATCTTGGTGCACGTTGGGGCTTGTCTTATTGGATGTTGGTGCTTACCTTGGTGAACGTTGATGCTTGTGTTGATGCATGTTGTTGGTTATTCATGTGCCTATTCAGAGGCATGACAATGCTTGTCTTGGTGCACGCCAATGCTTCTCTTAGTGCTTGTGTCGGTGCATGATGGTGCTTATCTTAGTCCACGTTGGTTTTTGTCTTGGTACACGTTGCAAATTGTCTAGGTGCACATTAATGCTTATCTTGGTCCTTGTACCTATGCTTGGCTTGGTTCCTATCCCGGTGCTTGTCCCAATGCACATTTGTTCTAGTCTTGGTGGATGTTGGTACTTGTCTTTGTGCACGTTGGTGCTTATCCTTCTGCACATTAGTGCTTGTCTTGGTGCCTAGTCATGCTTGTATTGGTGTTTGTCTTGGTTCTAGTTGGTTTTGTTGAAAATACAATAATATGATGACTAAAGATTTTGATGATGATTCAAGAATAAAGAACTTCAAAATTAGAAGACTTATATTCAATTTAAATTGCTTGTAATAACTCTGTTTTGTCTGCTTGAGTCTATAAAAATAGAGTCCATAATAGCGAACACTTAGTATGTCCACAAAAGCTTCATTTTTATTAGGGAGACACTGGAAAAATTGATTATTACTGAGGATAATCGATTATCTTATTTAAACTTCAAGTTTTCTGAAAGTCACACTGGAATAATCTGAAGCACTTGTTGGATTTGATGAAGACATATAGAGTTTATTTTGTGGGTGTGTAGGTAGATAGGTTATAGGTTTAGAATTTAATCTCTTGATAGTTTCAGTAGATCTTGTGATAAGTGCCTATAAATGTTGCATTTCATAGAATTTATCTTACTGCATGAAAAACCAATTTTTAAGCCTTAAAAGAACAAACTGAGTTTTTTCCATCTGTTAAAAAGCAATTTTAATCTGTTAAAATCCCTTAAAATAGGAAATGTATATATAGCCAAAATTTTAATTGATTGAATCGCAGAATCAACAAGTTAAAATGTTCTTGATGGTTTTTCCATATTAAGGGTTTCGCAGTATTAATCTGTTGAATTGAGAAATCAAAAGATTAAAATGTTCTAGCCATTTTTCATCTCAAAAGTATCTCAGATTTTTAATCTGTTGAAATCAAGTTCAATCTGTTGAAACAGAGAGATGTCATTTTTTATCTTAAAGTATCTCAGATTTTTAATCTGTTGAAATCAAGTTCAATCTGTTGAAACAGAGAGATATCATTTTTCATTTTTAAGTATCTCAAAATTTCAATCTGTTGAAATATATTTTAATCTGTTGAAACAGAGAGCTACCATTTTTCTTCTAACAGTTTCAATCCATTAAAAGCTAGAATTAACCGATTGAATGAGTTTTAAATGAAATCAATCGATTGAAACATCATTTTAAATCGATTGAAACTATCAGTCTCTCTCTTTTACTCTATAAATATAGTTTTGATTTCTCTTTCAAATACACAATTTGAAAAATGATTGAAAGCAATCTTGGAGCTCTCATATTCGTGTTTTTATCTGAGCATTCATAAACATTTCATATCATAATGCGTTTTGATCAAGATTGTTGAAAGATCTTCAAGAGAGAAAGTTCTGAGTTAGAAAAATTGCTTATGGACTTCTATATTGTAAAAGCTGCAGTCCAGGTTTATTCTTTTCATATACTTGTACGAATTCTAATTGTGTAGATTGGGTTTGAATCTGCACTGGTTACAGTAACTGGGTTTGGTTGCTGGGTGGTTTTTCAAGAGTCTATCTTGTGGTGTTGTAAGGTAGTTCTTGGGGTAGATTGGTTTATATCTACTGGTTTGTATTTTCACTTGGTATTAGTGGAACTTGGCAGATTTGTCAAGAACTGGATGTAGCTCTTGGGAAGAGTGAACCAGTATAAACTCTTGTGTTGTATTTCTGCTTTTATCTCTTTTCATTTCTGGTTTATATTCTTGCTTTGTTTAAAACCAAATCTGCCTAATAAAAGATTGGATAAAGATTAATCATTCTTCCACAAAGAAAGAGTGTTTTTCGAAAAAGATTTCTAAAGTTCAATTCACCCCCCCCCCCCCTCTTGAACTCAACCATTAATTCTTACAATTGGTATCAAGAGCTAGTTCTTGTAATTTATTCAAGAATTCGGTCCAAGAAAGTTTAAATGGCTGAGGGAAAGATGAATTTTTCTAAAGGAGCCTCCATCAATAGGCCTCCTCTATTTGCTGGTGTGAATTATTCTTTCTGGAAGGTTAGAATGAAAATCTTTATTGAATCTCTTGATATGGGTATTTTGGATACAATTGTTAATGGTCCTTTCAAACCAACTCATATAGTGGATGGTAAAATTGTTGAAAAAGACTGGGCTGACTTAACTGATGCAGAAAATAGGAAAGTTCAATATGATTATACTGCTAAGAACATTATTACCTTTGCCTTAAATCTGGATGAGTTTTTTAGGGTTTCTCAATGTGCCTCTGCCAAAGAAATGTGGGGGATTCTAGAGGTCACTCATGAGGGTACCTTTGATGTGAAAAGGGCAAGGAAGCATGAATTAATTAGAGATTATGAATTGTTCAAAATGCAGCAAGGTGAAACCATTGCAGATATGTAGAAAAGATTCACGCATATAGTCAACCATCTAATTGGATTAGGCAAGACATTTGACAAGGAAGAGTTAAACATCAAAATCTTAAAATGTTTGGACAGAACTTGGCAACCAAAGGTGACAGCTATATCAGAATCAAGAGACTTAACTGAGATGACTACTGCATCATTGTTTGGTAAGCTAAGGGAACACGAGTTGGAGATCAACAGGTTTAAAGAACAAGAAAATGCAGAGAAGAAAAGCAGAAACATTGTTCTCAAGACAATTGAAGAAAGTAGTGACTCTGAAGAAGATGGATCTGAGAATCTTAATCTGTTGGTTAAGAAGTTTGGGAAATTTCTTAAGAAGAAGAACAAAACTGGCCAGATTAAAAGGTACAATGATAAAAGAACTGATTCTATTCAAAATACTTATACTTGTTATTCTTGTGGTAAGCAGGGACATATAAGAAGTGAATGTCCAGAAAAATCCAAGAATCAAAACAAGAAAGATATGAAGTACAAAGGGAAAAAGGCCTACATAGCTTGGCAAGACAATGATTCATCCTCGAGTTCTGAATCTGAAGGTGAAGAAGTGAATCTATGCTTAATGGCTGGCTGTGAATCCTCTTCATCCCATGTAAGTTCAACCCCCACAGAGAATGAAATGAATTACAACACATTACTAACTGCTTTCAATGAAATGCATGATGAAGCTAAGAATTTATCCTATACAAATAATCGGTTAAAAGGACTAAATAACTGGTTAGAGAATAGGGTTAAAGTTCTGGAAGAAGAATTATTAGAAAGCAAAACAGATATGGAACATCTTGAAATAATCTACAATAATTCATTTTCTGATAATGCTGTTGCTAACAACAATTGTGAAAAGTGTATCTCTCTGCAGAAAAAGGTTGAGTATTTGATTAAAACCTTATCTAAGTTTACTCAACGTAAAGAAAATTTAGATACACTTCTTTGGTCTCAAAACTGTGTTTTTGATCATACTGGAATTGGTTACAAACCTAAGTTTGGGGTTAAAACTAAAAGGTATTTAAACTTCTTTTCTTTCAGAAAATCAACAACATCTCCTTTCTCATCTTGTCATTATTGTATGAAAAAGGGCATACTGTAAAATTTTGTCATATTAGAAAACATTTTGTGCCACAGGGTAAAATGAGATGGGTTCCAAAATATGTTAAACAGAAAATTTGACCACTAAGGACCCAAAAGTATTTAAGGGTACCAAATACTTGATGCTTGATTTTTCAGGAACAGCAGCAAGAATCACTTTGGTACTTGGACAGCGGATACTCAAGGCATATGACAGGTGATATTTCCAAATTTCAGAAACTGAGATTGAAGACTGGAGGTCACATGACATATGGAGATAACAACAAGGGAAGAATCTTAGGTTCTGGAGATATAGGAGATGGTGAAACCGTGACCATTCACAATGTTCTTCTTGTTGAAGGTCTTAAGCACAACTTAATCAGTATAAGCCAATTATGTGATCTTGGTCACAAGGTTATCTTCAAACCAGAAATCTGCCTAATCTGTGAGCCAAAATCTGACACGGTAATGTTGGTTGGTAAGAGATTAAACAACATTTACATGCTAGATATCAAACAATCTATCTCATCTCAAAGTTGTCTTCTTACTAAAGAAGAAGAATCTTGATTATGGCATAGAAGGCTTGCACATATTCATCTTAATCATCTTGACAAACTAATTACTAAAGATTTAGTTTCTGGACTACCTAAGCTTCAAATTCTGAAAGACAAAATTTGTGAAGCTTGTTTAAAAGGTAAACAAACTAGAAAATCCTTTTCAAATAAAAACATTGTTTCTACTTGTAGACCTTTGGAACTGCTTCACATGGATTTGGTTGGTCCTTCAAGAAATAAAAGCCTAGGTCGTAATCTTTATATCATGGTAATTGTTGATGATTTTTCCATATTTAATTGGACTATTTTTCTAAAAGCCAAATCAGATTCTTTCAAATCTTTTAAAAAGCTTGCCAAGGTTTTACATAATGAGAAAGGTTATTTCATTTCTTCTATTCAAAGTGACAATGGTGGAGAATTTGTAAATGAAAAGTTTGAATTATTCTGTGAAAAGTATGGCATAAAACACAACTTTTCTGCTCCAAGAACTCCTCAATAGAATGGTGTTGTGGAAAGGAAGAACAGATCCATTGTGGAACTTGCTAGAACAATTCTTTGTGAGAACTCCTTACCTAAATACTTTTGGGCAGATGTTGTAAACACTGCTTGTCATGTTTTGAATAGAGTTTTGATTAAACTCATTCTTAGGAAAACCCCATATGAACTTTACAAAGGAAGAAAACCCAACATAAACTATTTTAGGGTTTTTGGATGTACATGTTCTGTTTTAAACAATGGGAAAGAAAATATTGGCAAGTTTGATGAAAAATATGACAAAGGGATCTTTCTTGGCTATTCTTCTAATAGTCATGCATATAGAGTCTATAATTTAAGACTGAAATATGTTGAAGAATCAGTACATGTTGTTTTTAATGAGTCCCCTCGAGTGTTGCAGAGTAAAACAACAGGTACTGTAGATGATGACGAATTAGCTGATAATTCTTATCAGTTAAAACATTCCAGAGATACAGAACAATATACTGTCGAAGAAGGTGATCAATCAATTGATCCTACAAAAACTGATCCACCAGAAAGAATTATTGGAGAACAGGAAGAGTAAAACAACAGGTACTACAGATGATGATGAATTAGCTGATAATTCTTATCAGTTAAAACATTCCAGAGATACAGAACAGTATACTGTCGAAGAAGGTGATCAATCAGTTGATCCTACAAAAACTGATCCACCAGAAAGAATTGTTGGAGAACAGGAAGAAGATACCTTGGATGAGCTTCCTAAAGAATGGATTGTCCCAAGAGATCTTTCTCTAGACAATGTTATTGGGCAAATCAATAAGGGAGTATCCACTAGAAATTCTCTTAATCAATTCTGCAATCATATGGCATTCATTTTATAAATTGAACCTAAAACTGTTAAGGATGCATTAAATGATGAATATTGGGTTAGTGCCATGCATGATGAACTTAATCAGTTTGAAAGAAATAATGTGTGGGAATTAGTTCCTAAAACCAAAGATATCAATATAATTGGTACTAAGTGGGTATTCAAAAACAAATTAGATGAACATGGCATTATTACTAGAAATAAAGCTAGGTTGGTAGCCAAAGGATATAATCAACAAGAAGGAATTGATTTTGATGAAACCATTGCACCCGTAGCTAGACTTGAAGCTGTTAGACTATTATTAGCTTATGCTTGTATTACTGGTTTCAGATTACTTCAGATGGATGTCAAGAGTGCCTTTCTAAATGGACTCATCAATGAAGAAGTCTATGTTTCTCAGCCTCTTGGTTTTGAAAATCACAAACATCCTGACCATGTCTACTGAAAGTGATGAAGATCTTATTGAACTACTTTGGCAAAGATCTTGTTGATTTGATGAAGTAAAAAATGAAGTCAAAGGCTACTTTGTGGCAGTCAAAGGTCACTTAGATAAAAGAGTAGTGGGATTAGTAAGTCTACATCTCTGCTTAGGTATAATCATTTTTATTTCTCTACTGCATGAGGTTTCTTCATTTAAAAGATTTTGTAAAATGCCTCTAAAAAACGATTAAACGGTTAAAAACAAAGTATTTTGATAAAAGGTTTTTTAATTCACTATTTTAACTAATAGCATATAAGCTTTATCAACTAAAATGTTCTTAACACTTTTGTAACAGGTTTTTAACTGATATGTTTTCGAAATAATCGATTGATTTCATTAAAGGAAGTTTTGAAAATCTTCTGTCAGTATTTTAACTGATATAGTTTCGAAATAAACGATTAAAATCACTTAAAATGTTCAGGGAAGTGTTCTGGAGGTATTTTAATCAATATAACTTCGAAATAATCGATTAAAACCACTTGGAGTATTTGTTGATCGATTAGAATGAGCATATGACCGATCAGAATGAGCATATGATCGATCAGAATGAGTTTTTGATCGATCAGAATAAATTTAATCGATTAAATTGCGTTTTAATCGATTAAAACAACTTAAGAGAATTTCTACTACACGTTTTAATCGATTAAAATAGATTGTTATCAGTTAAAATCACTTAGAAAAGTTTATAAGAATGTTTTGCAGTATTTTAATCGATTAAAACACGAAACAATCGATTAAAACAGTTTGGAGGATTTTTTACAAAGAGTTTTAATTGATATAAATGGTGACGTATCAGTTAAAACAAATCTGGAAAATAATCAAGAACATTTTAACAGATTAAAAGAAGTTTTAACAGATTAAAACAAGACTTTTAACAGATTAAAAGATTATTTTAACAGATTAAATAAACCAGCAGTTTTGAAAATCTTCTATATAAACAGAGTTGCTTGAACTTTTTAAATATCATCTTTTAGCAATCAATCAAGCAAGCATAAGTGATACTTTCAAGAGAGAATCGCGCTAGTTTTTGTGAAGTTCATAATAGTTCTTTCTTGAGGCAAAATTGCATTCTTTTAGAGAAGAAACACATACTGCAGAGTTTTATAAATCTGGTTTGAGCGTTCTAAGTTTCTTCTATTTGTTTCTTTACTTTCTTTACTGTATTGTGGGTGCCTGGAATTGTGGGCATTGGTTTTTGTAGCTGGAATTTGGCTGCAGGGTTAGTCAAGAACTGGAATTTGGTTCTTGGTGAAGGTTTAGGTGCAGGAACTGGAATTGTGGTTCTTGTGGTAGATTGAGTGTGAGATTAAAGTTGTAATCTGTAAAACGTTCAATCTAGTGGAACCCAGCTGGAATTTGGCTGGAGACTGGACGTAGCCCTGGGATTGGGTGAACCAGTATAAACCTTGGTTGTATCTTTCTAAACCTTTCTCTCCTTTAATTCTGTCACTGCATTTAGTTTTGATTGCTTGCTGTGTGTGATTCAAGAACTTATCTGAAAACTTAAATCTTTGAAATAGATAATCTGTAATTTGCGAAAATCTTTCAAAGATCAATTCACCCCCCCCCTCTTGATCTCAGCCTACATTTCTAACAATTGGTATCAAGAGGAAGGTTCTTGAGAATTATTCAAGTCTTTCGATCCAAATGGCTGGAAATAGTTTTTCTGAGGGTGCTTGTATTGATGGACCTCCATTGTTTTGTGGTACAGATAATTATTTTGGAAGATAATAATGAAGATCTTTATTGAATCTGTTGGTATGAATGTTTGGAATATTATTGAGCAGGGAACCTATGTTTTTAACAAAGAATGGTCTACTTTACATGATTCTGAAAAGAAACTAATCCAAGATGATTGTATTGCTAGAAATATCATCATATCTGCACTTAACAGAGATTATTTTTTTAGGGTAGCACATTGTCAAAATGCTGCACAAATGTGGAAAACCCTTGAAATGGCCTATGAAGAAACAACAGAGAAATGCTTAATGGTCAATTCAGATTCTCCAATAACCAGTGTAAGTTCTGACTCAACAACCACTATGAATTATAGTTCATTACAAGATGCTTTTTATGAAATGCATGCAACAGCTAAGAGATTAGAAATTGAAAACAAAAGATTAAAAAGCATGAATAGTTTATTAGAAAACAAGATCACTCTTCTTGAAACGAAAATAGTTGATGAAGAAACCAAGAATGAAAATTGGGAAATAGGTAATAACTCTGATTGCATGTGTAATGATAAAGATTGCAAAAATTGTCCTGAGTTACAAGAGAAATTAACATATTTAATAAAAACTACATCTAAACTTGCACAAGGAAAAACTAGTCTTGATATGATACTTGATTCTCAAAAATTGGTTATTGATTGTGGTGGTATAGGTTTTACACCTCCTATTGGAAAGAAAACTAGAGCATTTAAAAACTATTTTGCATATAGTAAGTCTGTGTCATCTCCATTTATTAAATGTTTTTACTGCATGAAAAAAGGTCATTCTGTGAAATATTGTAGAATTAAGAAATATGCTATTCCTAAAGGCAGAATGAAGTGGATATCCAAAAATTCATTTCAAATAACATGATTGGACCTAGTAATTAAAAAGGGGTACCAGAAATATGCCAAATCTGTTTTGCAGGAACAAAATATGGAAGTCCCTGGGTATCAAATCAGCAAATTCTGTTTCTGGATTCTTGGACTGAGTATTTTAATTGATATAAAACTATTTTAATCGGTTAAAATCACTTACAGAGATATCAGAAAATCTGTCCGTACAGTTTTAATCGATTAAATGTCAATTTAATCGATTAAAGTGTCCTCTGGAATATAGTTTAGTTGTTTTAATCGATTAAAATGGATTTATCTCAGTTAAAATCATTGAAAGGATAAAATTAACCGATTATTTCTCGTTTAAATCGATTATTATTCTGATACATTTTTTTCCAGAACTTGATTAATCAATTGAATATTAAATTAATCGATTAAAAGTTTACTTCCAGTGCAGAATTAATTGTGTATTTCAATTCTGTATCATTTTGTACTACAACTATACTAATTTCTTTTTCAGGCAAAACAAACTGAAGATCTCTGGTACCTTGACAGTGGCTGTTCTAAACACATGACAGGTGATATTACAAAATTTTGCAACTTAAAACTAAAGAATGGTGGGACTGTTGTCTATGGGGATAATAACAAAGGAATAATCCTTGGAATAGGTGATATCAAATGCACAGAATCAGGTATTATTAACAATGTATTATATGTTGAGGGTTTAAAACATAATTTGATTAGTATTAGCCAGCTTTGTGATAAAAGACACAAAGTTTTCTTTGGTCAAGATCAATGTCAAATAATCAAATCAGATTCAGAACAGGTACTGGTTACTCGTAAGAGGATCAACAATATTTACATGCTAGATACTAATTCTGCTAAAAATTGTTGCTTAATCTCTAAAGAGAATGATTCCTGGTTATGGCATAGGAGGTTAGCTCATATTCATATGAATTATCTTAATAAACTGATTTCTAAAGATCTTGTAGTTGGCTTACCTAAACTTAAGTTTGTGAAAGACAAAGTATGTGATGCATGTCAAAAGGGGAAACAAGTAAGGAATTCTTTTTCACAGAAAAATATTGTTTCAACATCTAGACCTCTTGAACTTTTGCACATGGATCTCTTTGGTCCTTCTAGAACTATGAGTTTAGGAGGAAATCTATATGCATTGGTTATAGTAGATGATTACTCAAGATTTACCTGGACATTATTTTTAAAATTAAAATCTGATACTTTCCATTTGTTTAAGAAATTTGCGAAACAAATTCAAAATGAAAAAGGCTATTTCATCTCTTGTATTCAAAGTGATCATGGCGGAGAATTTTCAAACGAAAATTTCAATAAATTTTGTGATAAACATGGTATTAAGCATAATTTTTCTGCTCCTAGATCTCCTCAACAGAATGGTGTAGTTGAAAGGAAAAATCGTTCTCTTGAAGAGTTAGCCAGGACAATGCTTAATGAAAAAGCATTACCAAAATATTTTTGGGCTGATGTCGTTAGTATTGTTTGCCATGTATTAAACTGTGTTTTAGTCAGACCTTTTCTTAACAAAACTCCCTATGAATTGTTCAAAGGTAAAAAGCCTAACATAAACTATTTTAGAGTATTTGGAAGTAAGGTTTTTGTTTTAAACAATGGAAAGGAAAATCTTGGAAAGTTTGATTCCAAATCAGATGAAGGTATCTTCTTGGGATATTCATTGAATAGCCATGCTTATAGAATCTTTAACAAAAGGCTAAATACTGTAGAAGAATCTGTTCATGTTGTATTTGATGAGACTAACCCAAGTATGCAGAATATTTCTGAGTATAGTACAGAAGATGATGTTTTAACTGATAAAATGTATCAGTTAAAACTGCCAGAATCAACAGGTTCTCAAAAACAGGTTGAAGATATTGAAGAATCTGAAGAGCAGCTGCCTAAAGAATGGAAAACTCCAAGAAATCTTTCAATAGACAACATCATTGGTGAAATAAATCAGAGAGTTTCCACTAGAAGATCTTTAAATAAATTTTACAATCACATGGCATTTGTATCTCAAATTGAACCAAAAACCATATTTGATGCATTAAAGGATAATAACTGGATTAATGCTATGCATGATGAATTAAATCAATTTACTAGAAATGAAGTTTGGGAATTAATTCCAAAACCAGATAATGCAAATATTGTAGGAACAAAATGGGTTTTTAGGAATAAATTGGATGAAAATGGTATAATTACTACAAACAAGGCCAAATTAGTTGCTAAAGGGTATAATCAGCAAGAAGGGATTGATTTTGATGAAACATATGCTCCAGTTGCTAGATTAGAAGCTGTTAGACTTTTACTTGCTTATGCTTCAATAAAAAGTTTCAAGTTATTTCAAATGGATGTAAAAAGTGCCTTCTTAAATGGCTACTTGAATGAAGAAGTTTTTGTTACACAACCACCTGGTTTTGAAGATCATATTCATCCAGAATATGTTTATAGATTAAAGAATGCTTTGTATGGTCTCAAACAAGCCCCAAGACAATGGTATGAAAGGTTAAGTAATTTTCTCATTTCAAAGGGCTATCAAAGAGGTTTGGTTGACAAAACTTTATTCTTAAAAAAATTGAATAATGATGTAATTCTAGTTCAAGTATACGTTGATGACATCATATTTGGAGCCACTAATGAGTCTTTATGTAAAGATTTTATCAAAGATATGCAGGGAGAATTTGAGATGTATATGATGGGAGAACTTAACTACTTTCTTGGATTACAAGTTAAACAACTTAAAGAAGGAAGTTTTCTTCATCAATCTAAATACTGCACCGAACTTTTGAAGAAATTTGAGATGGAACATTGCAAAGAAGCATCAACACCTATGTCCACAAATTGCTATCTTGATTCTGATGAAAAAGGAAAAGTTGTTGATGAAACTAAATATAGAGGACTTATTGGTTCTTTGCTCTATCTAACAGCTAGTAGACCTGACATTATGTTTAGTGTTTGTATGTGTGCCAGGTTTCAATCTGCACCAAAAGAATCTCATCTTACTGCTGCAAAAAGAATCCTCAAATATCTCAAAGGAACTTTAAATGTTGGGTTATGGTATCCTGGTGAGTCCAAACTAAATTTAATTGGATATTCTGACTCAGATTTTGCAGGTTGTAAACTTGATAGGAAAAGCACCAGTGGCACCTGTCATCTCCTTGGAAGCAGTCTAATCTCATGGCATAGTAAAAAACAATCATGTGTTGCTCTTTCTACAGCTGAAGCCGAGTACATTGCAGCTAGAAGTTGTTGTGCTCAATCTCTTTGGATCAAACAATAGCTTGAGGATTATGGTTTAATTCTCAGAAAAATTCCTCTCTTATGTGATAACACAAGTGCCATTATGTTAACTAAAAATCCAATTCAACATTCTAGGACAAAACATATAGAAATCAGACATCATTTCATTAGAGATCATGTTTTGAAAGGTGATTGTGAAATTTTCTTTATAGAAACTGAAAAACAACTAGCAGATATTTTTACAAAACCTCTTGCTCGTGATCGTTTTTACAAAATTCGCACAGAATTAGGCATTTTAGATGCATCAAACATTACTTAGTTTTCAAAACTGGTTGTTTTAATCGATATAAACAAGCTTTAAATCGATTAAAAGCACTTATACAACATTTTTCTTACTGTTTTAATCGATTAAATGTCGATTTAATCGATTAAATCAACTTATGTTTCAAACTTTCAAAATTCATCACTGTTTTAATTGATTAAAACGTTATTTTAATCGATTAAAACTAGTAACAAGATCATTTTAATCGATTTCGTCCTGTTTTTAATCGATTAAAGACTTTAGTTAATGGTTGTTCTTGTAACATGCTACTAAAGCATGATTCCCTTATCTTTACACGTGTTAATTGTATTCCTTACAAACGTGTTGATGAAGATATGTTTGAATCAACTTTGATTGATCTTTATATGAGTAAAGTATCTTGTTCTTACTGTTTTCAAAAACTAAATTTTGCCATGCATTGTATTTGCTTTGTTCCTCTGTTCCCTATTTTTTGATGAAGTCAAAAGGGGGAGAAATATTGCTTTGCTTTTATAATTGATTTCTCTTATTTAGGGGGAGTAGCAATATAGGGGGAGAAATGGGAAAATCATTATTTTTTGAATACTCACTAATCTGTATATTCAAGTGATATCTTCTGCAGAGTTATTATTCAAAGAGGTGTTTGTCTTCATCAAATAGGGGGAGACTGAAAGTGATGAAGATCTTATTGAACTACTTTGACAAAGATCTTGTTGATTTGATGAAGTCAAAAATGAAGTCAAAGGCTACTTTGTGGCAGTCAAAGGTCACTTAGATAAAAGAGTAGTGGGATTAGTAAGTCTACATCTCTGCTTAGGTATAATCATTTTTATCAGGTTTTAAACTGATATGTTTTCGAAATAATCGATTGATTTCATTAAAGGAAGTTTTGAAAATCTTCTGTCATTATTTTAACTGATATAGTTTCGAAATAACCGATTAAAATAACTTAAAATGTTCAGGGAAGTGTTCTGGAAGTATTTTAATCGATATAACTTCAAAATAATCGATTAAAACCACTTGGAGTATTTGTTGATTGATCAGAATGAGCATATGACTGATCAGAATGAGCATATGATCGATCAAAATGAGTTTTTGATCGATCAGAATAAATTTAATCGATTAAACTGCGTTTTAATCGATTAAAACAACTTAAGAGAATTTCTACTACACGTTTTAATCGATTAAAACAGATTGTTATCAGTTAAAATCACTTAGAAAAGTTTATAAGAATGTTTTGCAGTATTTTAATCGATTAAAACATGAAACAATCGATTAAAACAGTTTGGAGGATTTTTTACAAAGAGTTTTAATTGATATAAACGGTGAGGTATCAGTTAAAACAAATCTGGAAAATAATCAAGAACATTTTAACAGATTAAAAGAAGTTTTAACAGATTAAAACAAGACTTTTAACAGATTAAAAGATTATTTTAACAGATTAAATAAACCAGCAGTTTTGAAAATCTTCTATATAAACAGAGTTGCTTGAACTTTTTAAATATCATCTTTTAGCAATCAATCAAGCAAGCATAAGTGATACTTTCAAGAGAGAATCACGCTAGTTTTTGTGAAGTTCATAATAGTTCTTTCTTGAGGCAAAATTGCATTCTTTTGGAGAAGAAACACATACTGCAGAGTTGCATAAATCTGGTTTGAGCGTTCTAAGTTTCTTCTATTTGTTTCTTTACTTTCTTTACTGTATTTTGGGTGCCTGGAATTGTGGGCAATGGTTTCTGTAGTTGGAATTTGGCTGCAGGGTTGGTCAAGAACTGGAATTTGGGTCTTGGTGAAGGTTTAGGTGCAGGAACTAGAATTGTGGTTCTTGTGGTAGATTGAGTGTGAGATTAAAGTTGTAATATGTAAAACGTTCAATGTAGTGGAACCCAGCTGGAATTTGGCTGGAGACTGGACGTAGCCCTGGGATTGGATGAACCAGTATAAACCTTGGTTGTATCTTTCTAAACCTTTCTCTCCTTTAATTCTGTCACTGCATTTAGTTTTGATTGCTTGTTGTGTGTGATTCAATAATGCCTTGTGTAATAAATTTGTTAAGGAAATGCAAAGTGAATTTGAGATGTCTATGATGGGAGAACTGAATTTCTTCCTTGGTCTCCAGGTTAAGCAATTAAGGAATGGTATTTTCTTAAATCAATCTAAATACTGTAATGAGTTGTTGAAGAAATTTGATATGCATAATTGCATAGAATCCTCCACACCCATGTCTACTAACTGTTGTCTAGATTTAGATGTAAAAGGGAAATCTGTTGATCAAACTAAATATAGAGGTTTGATTGGATCTCTTCTATATCTGACTGCTAGTAGGCTTGACATTATGTTCAGTGTTTGCCTTTATGCTAGATTTCAGGCAAATCCAAAGGAATCTCACCTCACTGCTGCTAAAAGGATTCACAAGTATCTTAAAGGAACCATTAATGTTGGACTATGGTATCCTGAAGGTGCCTCTCTTAAACTTGTTAGATTTTCTGATTCTGACTTTGCAGGATGTAGATTGGATAGGAAAAGTACCTCTGGTATATGTCATTTACTGGGAAGAAGTCTCATATCATGGCACAAAAAAAAAACAAGCATGTGTAGCTCTTTCAACTGCAAAAGCTGAATACATTGCAGCTGGGAGTTGTTGTGCTCAGAGTATCTACCTCAAACAACAATTAAAAGATTATGGGGTGTTTCTCAACACGGTACCTCTGGTTTGTGATAATACTAGTGCAATTAATCTAACTAAGAATCCTATTCAACACTCTAGAACTAAGCATATTGAAATTAGACATCACTTTGTTAGAGAACATGTATCTAGGGGTGATTGTGAAATTTTATTCATTGATACTGAGAAACAATTAGCTGACTTGTTCACCAAACCACTACCTAGAGATAGACTTAATATGCTTAGAACTGAATTAGGAATTTTGGATCTATCTAGTATTGTATAATTGATCCTTTATTATGGTTCTATGCTTTTTAACAGGTTGATAATATGTTCAATCGATTAAGTTGTCTGAAAATTTTGAAATACTAGTCAAACTATGTGTTTTAATCGATTGAAATTGTGAAATAATCTGTTGATTTCCTGATTCTCAATCTCTGTTCATGATTTATTGCTAGATTAATCGATTAAATAAGTTTTTAATCGATTTATTTCAATAACTCTGTAGCTCTGCATGTTTTTCTTTTTTGAATTAATCAATTAAATCTTCGATTCAATCGATTTATTTTACTTTTGATAATCTGTGTCTATATCATTAATTGAAAATCAATTGATTTTATGGAAAATCAATTGGTTAATTTTTTCTAGGGCTAGTAGTGTATGCTTTGCTTTTGATTATTTACTGCAGATTGAGTTAAGTGCCTTTGCAACTACAAACAACTTCAGCTACTCTCTTTAATGTAATGGTTATCCAATAAACGCTGAAAGACTGTGATTGGAAATCAGATGTGAAGAAATGTAGGTAATCGAGTGTTACAGTACCCATTCTCTCTCTCTCTCTCTCTCTCTCTCTCTCTCTCTGTCTTTTCCATCTCTGACACAAGGAGCATAATTGAGGTTCATCTCACAAACATCATGTTCAAGTGCACCAAATCTGGAAGGAGGAAGTTCAGTAAAGGAGAATCCTCAGCTACTATCCAAGAAACATCAGGAGGAGGGCGCATTGAAACCTGGTTCAATGGGAATCAAGAGAAGATGGAGTTATTCATTCACGAAATGAGCAGAAAACAGATTAATATTCCCAAGGTTCTGAAATTCTCATGGTTGGATGCTGAAGGGTTCAAAGGGGTTCGAAAGTTGCTGCAACACCAGAAACTTCAGAAGTTCCTAGAGCTCAATGGTAGAATCTATCCTGACCTTATCAAAGTTTTCTTTACTAACCTATCATTTGAAGGTTCTACACTCAAAACTCAAGTTAAAGGAGTGGAAATTGAGATTACTCCCACTGTTTGGAAAAATGTTGTTGGACTCAAGGATGAAGGAGTAAAAGTCACTAAAGGGTATACCTCTGATGTAGAAGAATTCAACAAAGTCCAATATTTTCATTCTTGTTTGAGAAATAAGCGTGACTCTGTGAGTTCCTTCAACACTGGGAAGCTTAACCTTGAAGAAAGAATACTTGCATTCATAGTGGCCTGGCAGCTTACTCCCAGGGGGAGCAATCATGCAGTACTGAATGAAGGTGACTTGGTACTGATGTACTGTATCCACCACAAAATCAGAGTAAACTGGGTATTTGTCATCAAGGACCATATGATCAAAGCAAAAAGGCTAAGTGATTTTAGGTATCCCTATGCTATCTTAATTTCTAAATTTCTAACTCATTTTGGTGTTGACTTAGAAGGAGAATTGTCTGAAATTGTTTGCCCCACAAATGAGATTAACAACTCAATCCTTCATAAAATGGGATTCATTAAGATTGATGGTGATTGAATTTCAAAAGAATAAGCTGGGAGAGAAGAAGAAGAAGAAGAAGAAGAAGAAGAAGAAGAAGAAGAAGAAGAAGAAAAGGAAGACGATGAGAATACTGGTGCTCAAAGTGTTGCTGAAGCAAGACAAACAAACCCTATGGAAGATGTAATGGCTCAACATTCTCCATTGGAAATGATTCCTTATGTGGCACAACCTGACCGTGGCACGCCTCTTTCACAGTTTGAAAGGACTATGCTGCATCAAATGAATGAAATTCAAACAAATCAAAGGAGGCACATGGAGATGACATATGCTCTGCAAGCTCACCAGCATCGGCTTTATGAAGACTCCATTGCCAGATTTCAGCACATTGATAATCAGCTGGAGGATATCTTCAACAGAATTGGAGACCTCCAATTCAATCAGGGTCCCTGGGATGGTGATGAGTGAAATTTCTTTTTAAATGCTTTCTTTCACTTGTGTTTTTTATTTGTTTTAATTTTGGGTACCTAAATGGTACTTATGGCTTGTAATTGAACACTTTTTGATGAAGTCAAATAGGGGGAGAAGTATTCGCTTATACTGACACTACACACACATCACAAAATCATATGTCTCTGTTCTTTTATTGTTTCTTTTATGCAGGTGCAGTGGTTATTTGTCTCCATCAAATAGGGTGAGATTGAAACACTTGTTGGATTTGATGAAGACATATAGAGTTTATAGAGTTTATTGTGTGGGTGTGTAGGTAGATAGGTTATAGGTTTAGAATTTAATCTCTTGATAGTTTCAGTAGATCTTGTGATAAGCGCCTATAAATGTTGCATTTCATATAATTTATCTTACTGCATGAAAAACCAATCCTTAAGCCTTAAAAGAACAAACTGAGTTTTTTCAATCTGTTAAAAAGAAGTTTTAATCTGTTAAAATCACTTAAAATAGGAAATGTATATCTACAGCCAAAATTTTAATTGATTGAATCGCAGAATCAACAGGTTAAAATGTTCTTGATGGTTTTTCCATATTAAGGGTTTCGCAGTATTAATCTGTTGAATTGAGAAATCAATAGATTAAAATGTTCTAGCCATTTTTCATCTCAAAAGTATCTCAGATTTTTAATCTGTTGAAATCTAGTTCAATCTGTTGAAACAGAGAGATGTCATTTTTTATCTTAAAGTATCTCATATTTTTTTATCTGTTGAAATCAAGTTCAATATGTTGAAACAGAGAGATATCATTTTTCATTTTTAAGTATCTCAAAATTTCAATCTATTGAAATATATTTTAATCTGTTGAAACAGAGAGCTACCATTTTTCTTCTAACATTTTCAATCCATTAAAAGCTCGAATTAACCGATTGAATGAGTTTTAAATGAAATCAATCGATTGAAACATCATTTTAAATCGATTGAAACTATCAGTCTCTCTCTTTTACTTTATAAATACAATTTTGATTTCTCTTTCAAATATACAATTTAGAAAATGATTGAAATCAATCTTGGAGCTCTCATATTCGTGTTTTTATCTGAGCATTCATAAACATTTCATATCATAAGGCGTTTTGATCAAGATTGTTGAAAGATCTTCAAGAGAGAAAGTTCTGAGTTAGAAAAATTGCTTCTGGACTTCTATATTGTAAAAGCTGCAGTCCAGGTTTATTCTTTTCATATACTTGTACGAATTCTAATTGTGTAGATTGGGTTTGAATCTGCACTGGTTACAGTAACTGGGTTTGGTTGCTGGGTGGTTTTTCAAGAGTCTATCTTGTGGTGTTGTAAGGTAGTTCTTAGGGTAGATTGGTGTATATCTACTGGTTTGTATTTTCACTTGGTATTAGTGGAACTTGGTAGATTTGTCAAGAACTGGATGTAGCTCTTGGGAAGAGTGAACCAATATAAACTCTTATGTTGTATTTCTGCTTTTATCTCTTTTCATTTATGGTTTATATTCTTGCTTTGTTTAAAACCAAATCTGCCTAATAAAAGATTGGATAAAGATTAATCATTCTTCCACAAAGAAAGAGTCTTTTTCAAAAAGGATTTCTAAAGTTCAATTCACCCCCTGTTGAACTCAGCCATTAATTCTTACATAATTGATTATCACCTGTTGATAATCGATTATCTTTGGCTATTTAGGGTCAAAATTCGAAATTGGTTTTGTGATAATCGATTATCTCAGGTGATAATCGATTATCTCAGGTGATAATCGATTATCTCTGGTGATAATCGATTATCTCTGGTGATAATCAATTATCTCTGGTGATAATCGATTATCCTGGACAAAATTGGTTTTCCCATATTTGGCTCTGTGATAATTGATTATCACTAATGATAGTCGATTATCTATGTCAGTTATGAATTTAAATTTTGAATTTTTGACCTAATTTTCGAAAAACCCCAAAATTGAAAACCCTAAAACTCTATTTAAAGGACTCTAATGCTCTCTGCAAATTGACAAACCTTTTTCATACTCAAAAAAGTTGAGAGTTGTGATTGTTGGGAGAACTTTGAGTAGGGAAGAAAAAGGGCTTTGAAAACCTAGTGTGGGCTAGAAGCAATAAGAATCATTGAGTGGGATTCTCAGTGAATGAGTATTGTGCTGTCTCTAGGAAAGTCGTCTTCATCCTTTGTGGCTTCAAAGGAGGTGTTCATCTCTTGTGTGACTCAACATAGGTATTTTCTAATCCTTGTTTATTTGTAATTTGTTTATTTGAGAACTATTATTTTAGTGACTGAGTTAATCCTCTTTTAGAGTGATAAGAACTGGACGTAGGGTCTTTTGATCCGAACCAGTATAAATTACTTGTGTAATCTTCTTCCCTTATCTCTTTACTTTTCAAGTACTCTATTGTATTATTGATTAATTGGTAAAATTTTGCGAAAAGTTGTTAAAGGGATAATTTTTTATAAGAAACCAATTCACCCCCCCTCTTGGTTTTTGCCTTAACGCAAACATTCCGTTGCGCGGTACCAATAAGTGGTATCAAAGCTTGTTTTGATAGTTTTTCAAATTTTTGAAAATGGCCGGACAAAACCAAAATTTTGCTAAGGTTGTCTCTATTAACAGAACCCCACTTTTTGCTGGTCAAAATTATTCTTTCTGGAAACTTAGGATGCAAATATTTTTGGAGTTTGTTGACAGGGGTGTTTGGGAAACTGTTGTAAATGGTCCTTTTATTTCTAAAATGATTGTAAATGAAGTAGAGGAACCAAAACCATTTTCTAGATGGACTGCTGAAGAAAATAGAAAGGCCCAATATGATGTTAGGGCTAGAAACATTATTTCATCTGCTTTGACCCTTGATGAGTTTTACAAGATATCAGTTTGTAAAAGTGCTCAGGAGATGTGGGAAATACTAAGAGTGACTCATGAAGGAACTGATGATGTGAAAAGAGCAAGAAATAACTCCTTGATTCAAGAATATGAAATGTTTAGAATACAACAAGGAGAAACAAGTTTTGACGTCCAAAAGCGTTTCACACACATTATGAACCATCTCTCTAGACTTGGTAAGAATTTTGATACTGATGAATTGAAAATTAAAAATACTAAAATATTTGGACAAGAAATGGCAACCCAAGGTGACTGCTATCACGGAGTCACAAAACCTTGCAACTATGATAATGGCGGCTCTCTTTAGAAAATTGAAAGAGCACGAACTCGAATTAGGAAAGCTAAATGATGAGGAAGGCCAAAATAACAAGAGAAACTTAGCTTTTAAGACTGAGGTCTCAAAAAGCAAGAAGAAGAAGGAAGAAGAAGATTATGAAAACGAAGAAGATGAGAACTTGAGTCTCATGATCAAGAAGTTCACAAATTTCATGAAATCAAAAGGAAAGCATCCCTTCAAAAGTAAGAGGAAAGAAAAAGAAGAATCTTCACCAAAATTCAAATGTTATGGATGTGGTGAAACAGGGCATGTGAAAGCAGACTGTCCTAACCATAAAAGAAGTGATGAATAAAAAAAAAAGAAAATCCTTTAAAAAGAAAGCTTACATTGCGTGGGAGGATAGTGACTCTAGTTCAGAGTCAAGTGATTCTGATGTTAAAGCAAACCCTTGCTTAATGGTAAACAACAGTTTCTCTTCCGATTGTGAGGTAAGTGATTCTGACTCTTCTTCTAGTGATAATGAAAATTATTATGATGAATTACATAATGCATATCAAGAACTGTTTACTGCTTTTAAAGATTTGAAATCTGAACATAAAACCCTGAAAAAGAGTTTAATTAAATTAGAAAAGGAAGTAGAATCTTTAAAAACAAAAATTGTATCTTTTAAAGAAAAAGAAGTTGAACCAAAAGAATGTGCATTATGTAAGAGTTATGAATTTGATATATTCATACTTCATCATTAGAAAAAGCAACAAAAGGTGTGATTGATGATAAAAACAATGAAAATCAAAATTTTGTGGAAACTAAAGTTAATAGTCATGTTCCTTTGAAAAGATCTAAAAATCAAAGAACCCAAAGAGTATGGGTTGTGAAAGGAACTGTACCTCCACAAAACAAAGTTAAATCTTTTTCAAAAATAAAATCCCCAAATGCATGTTTTTATTGTATGAAACAGGGACATACTTCAAATAAATGTAGAATTAAGCATTTTGGTGTTCCTAAAGGAAAATATATTTGGATACCTATAGTTAAATAATTTGATTGTCTCTAACCCCAAGGACCCAAAAGTTATGGGGACCTAAGATCTTTGTGTTCTTATTTTGTAGGCAACTTCAAAATCCAAGAAGTCTATGTGGTACCTTGATAGTGGATGTTCAAGACACATGACTGGTGATAAAAAGAAATTTGTAAGTTTCAATAAGAAAGAACAAGGATATGTGACTTATGGAGATAACAACAAAGGAAAAATACTTGGAACCGGAAACATTGGTGGTACAAATACTTTGGAGATAAAAGATGTGCTCCTTGTTGATGGACTAAAGTACAATCTTCTTAGTATAAGTCAGCTATGTGATAAAGGACTTAATGTAACTTTTAAAAGCAATTACTGCACCATACATCTTAAGGATTCTAAAGAAATTGCATTAAAAGGTATTAGGCATAACAATATTTATTTATTTGATTGATTTGGATTGTGCATCTAATATTGATATAACATGCTTGGTTGTTAAAGAAGAAAACCCTTGGTTAAGGCATAAAAGAGCAGCTCATATTCATATGCATCAATTAAACAAATTAATCTCTAGAGACTTAGTTGTTGGTGTGCCTAAGTTAAAATTTGAAAAAAGATAAATTATGTGATTCATGTCAAAAAGGTAAACAAGTAAAATCATCTTTTAAAACTAAGAACATAGTTTCAACTTCAAAGCCTTTAGAACTTTTACATTTAGATCTTTTTGGACCATCTAGAATTAAAAGCTTTGGAGGAAATTATTATGCTCTTGTGATTGTTGATGACTTCTCTAGATTTACTTGGACATTTTTCTTAACTTTGAAAAGTGAAGCCTTTAAGGTTTTAAGAAAGTTTGCAAAACAAATTCAAAATGAAAAAGAGTTAAGAATTAAAGTGTTAAGAAGTGATCATGGTAGAGAATTTCAAAATGAGTCTTTTGAAAATTTTTGTGAAAAAAAATGGTATTTTACATAATTTTTCTGCACCTAGAACGCCCTAACAAAATGGTGTAGTAGAGAGGAAAAATAGATCCTTAGAGGAACTAGCTAGAACTATGTTGAATGAATCAAAAGTTCCTAAATACTTTTGGGCAGATGCTGTAAGTATTGCATGTTATGTTTTAAATAAAATGCTCATTAGATATATCTTGAAAATGACTCCTTATGAGCTATTTAAAGGGAGAAAACTAACTGTAAGTCATTTGAAAAATTTTGGTTGTAAATATTTTGTGTTAAATAATGGTAAAGATAACCTAGGTAAATTTGATTCCAAAGTCGATGAGGCTATCTTCTTAGGCTATTCTCTTACTAGTAAAGCATATAGAGTATTTAATAGAAGTACATTAAATATAGAAGAATTTATGCATGTTACTTTTGATGAAATTGTGGACCTTGAGGAAAATCCTCTTGAGTCAAGAAAAGAAAATGCAAGTGATGAAGAGCACCTTAAGGAAGCATTAGAAGAAATGTACTTGAAAGAAAATTATCCATCTCAACCATCCGAGTTAGCAAAAGAATGACAATCTCTAAGAGAACTATCACTTGACAACATAATTGGTGATATTTCAAAATGGGTAAGTACTAGAAATATGTCTAATTTCTGTATGATTGTAGCTTTTGTCTCACAGATAAAACCCAAGAATGTTGAGGAAGCCCTCAAGGATGATCAATGGTATATTGCAATGCAAGAATAATTAAATCAATTTGAAAGAAATCAAGTTTGGGAATTGACTCCAAGAGAAGAATATCATCAAGTAATTGGAACTAAATGGGTATTTAGGAACAAGCTTGATGAAGATGGAAACATAACTAAGAATAAAGCTAGACTTGTGGCAAAAGAATATTATCAAGAGGAAGGTATAGATTATGATGAAACCTATGCTCTTGTTTCCAGGTTAGAGGCTATACACCTACTTCTTGCTTACGCTTCAATGATAAAATTTAAACTATATCAAATGGATGTAAAAAGTGTTTTTCTAAATGGTTTTATTAAAAAAGATGTATATGTGCAACAACCTCCGTGTTTTGAAGATTTCAAATACCCTAATCATATTTTTAAATTGAAAAAGCCACTCTATGAATTAAAACAAGCTCCTAGATCATGGTATGAAAGGTTAAGTAGTTTTCTATTAGTAAATGACTTTTCTAGAGGAAAAATTGACTCAACTTTGTTTATTAAGAAAGTAGGTGAACATATTCTATTAGTTCAAGGATGTGTTGATGATATTATTTTTGGATCTTCTGATAACTGTTTATGTGAAGGATTTGCAAGTATTATGCAGAATGAATTTGAAATGTCCATGATGGGGGATTGACCTTCTTCCTTGGACTTCAAATTAAGAAATTAAAATATGGCACTTTTGTGTCTCAAACAAAATACTGCAAGGAGATTCTCAAGAAGTTTGGAATGGATACTACAAAAGAACCTAGCACACTAATGGGAATGTTCTCCTATTTGGATAAGGACAAATCAGGTTTGGAAATAAATCAATCTATGTATAGAGGTATGATAGGTTCTCTATTATACTTAACTGCAAGTAAGCCTGATATTATGCAATCTTTCTGTGTGTGTGCTAGATTCCAAGCTTGTCTAAAAAAATCTCACTTAACTGCAGTAAAAAGAATTTTAAAATATCTTAAAGGAACCACAAGTTTTGGGTTATGGTATCCTTCTAGTGCTTCACCTAGTTTAATAGGTTTTTCTAATGCTGATTATGGTGGTTTTAAGATTGATAGAAAGAGTACTAGTGTAACCTATCATCTATTAGGATCTTCCTTAGTTTTCTGGCACTCTAAGAAACAAGTATGTGTTGCTTTATCCACAACTGAGGTCGAATATATAGCGGCTGGAAATTGTTGTGCAAAAATTCTTTGGATGAAGCAACAATTAGAAGATTATGATATCTTTCTTAGTGACATTCCTCTGAAATGTGATAACACAAGTGCAATTAATCTTACTAAAAATCCTATTATGCATTCCAGAACTAAGCACATAGATATTAGACATCATTTCTTAAGAGATGATATTAGTAAAGGAAATTGTAAGATATAATACATTGATACAAAACATCAATTAGCAGATATATTCACAAAACCTCTTCCCAAAGATAGATTTTATGAACTTAGGAGAGACTTAGGAATACTAGAAATATCCTAACTTTTGCAAAAATTGTAAAATCTCAATTTTCATTTTGGAATAATTGATTATTCTCAGGTGATAATCGATTATCCCGTATTTCATAAAACTTTAAAATTAAAAACCTTTCTGGAATAATTGATTATCAAGGGCTATAATCAATTATTTTGTGTCATACATTATGTAAAATGCAAAACTCTCTGGAATAATTGATTATCTCAGGTGATAATAGATTATCCATGCATCTTGGAAAAATTATGGGCAGCAGATGATCAAATAATCGATTATCTACTGTTGATAATCAATTATCTCACGACCTTTTTGAAAAACTAGCCGTTGGCAACGAATCTCTTTGCCTTGATTCTTGCGTTTATAGTCGTTTATAGTAGTTGGAAGTTTTCTCTATTTATATAGGGACTCAGAAACTCATTTCACTCACATCTTGCCTCTCTTCCAAGTGCTTTACCTTGATCTCAAGCTCCATTCTTGTGTCTCTTAAGTTCTTGCCTCTCCATTCTCTCTTAAAACTCTCGTCTTTCCCTATAACAAATGGTTGAATCATCAAGAAGAAAGATCCCTACCAGGAGAAGATATGCTCTTGCGCCCCAACCTCTTCCCAATTCCATTGAAGGATGGATCCCCGATGATGAAGGGAGACAAGAATTTCTTACATTTTGGAAAGAAAAGAATCTCATTACTCCAAAATTCTTAAAAGGATTTCAGTTCCTTGATCGGGGTTTCCGCTTTCCAACTCTTCTTGAACAACAAGGTATCTTACCCTTCGTTGGGATGGAAGGCACTTTCTATCCTAACTTGGTACGTGTCTTTTAATCTCAGTTCAAAATTTAAGACAATTTTTCTACAACCCATGTCAAAGGCGTAACCATCATCCTTGATGATGACATATGGGAGAATGTAGCAAGATTTCCTATTCGTGTTGACACGGTCAATGTGTTGATGGACATGGATGACTTTGACCAGATCATGGCATACCGTTCTTTCCTTTGTAATCATGCTCGGCAGATTGGGCGTCAACTTCTTGCTGGACCATTAAAGAAAGATGAACTTCTGTTTCTTCATCTCATTGTTCGGATCCTTTGTCCACAAGCCACCAATCATGCTCAGTGCTCTACTGCTGATCTTCGCATCATCCATGCGATTATGAACAATGAGCCTATTGATTGGCCAAGTCTTATCATTTCCTATCGCTGCCGTCAAAAGAGGCGGCCGGAGCAACGTGATGGTTCCGACTTCCATTTTCGCGTTTTATATGGATGGTGTTACAATGCCTTTAGGATGTCCGATAACCGGGCTAAACCTAAGGGCGAGGTTTTTGAAAGGGAGCCTTTAGGTTGTCTGATAACCGGGTTTGACCTAAAAGCAAGGTTTTAAAAAGGGTTCTTATGGAGTCGCCACCGATGTTTTTACCGAAAACATCGGAAAAGGAAAAAAGAAGGCGTTGGTTTTTAACAAAAACCAACTTTGGCCATTATAGCTAGAGTTGGGTAAGGGAGTTAGTTAAGTTTGGGGAAGGTATTAGCACCCCCACAACGCCCCTTTTGGGCTCCCTATAATAGGCCAGTTATTTCATAAATAAACTTTAAAATGACGCTTTTACCCTTTTATTTGCAGAATTAAAAAGTAACGACTACATGGCCCTAGCAGCTAATGCATAGACGAATATAAATAACAAAGCGATAAAAGAGAGGGAGAAAGTGAAGAAACCTCCGAGGCAAGCTTTTTTTATTAATTCTCTTAAAATAGGACGTTTTTTGGCAGTCCTTCGCTCTACAACATCGGTATTTCTCTCTCGCAATGCTATAAAAACTCTCTAAGAACACTAAGAAAACTCCAAAAATGCTTCAGAGGGGATCTAGGAGAAGAATTTGAAGAAATGATAGAAGGAAAGGTTGAAGAACTGTGTGAAATCAAGGGGAGAGCGCCCCCCTTTTATATGGATTCGCGTTTGTCAGGTCGAGACCACCGTCTCGCCTGGCAAGGTCGAGATGGTCGTCTAGCCAATCGGGATGGCGATCTCGTCTTTGACAAATGGCGAGACGGCCGTCTCGCCAATCAGGATGACGGTATCGATTTTCCAAATGGTGAAAGGGCCGTCTCGCCAAACGGGAAGGCGATCTCGCCATGGAAAGTGGCGAGACGACCATCTTGCCAAACGAGATGACCGTCTTGATCTTGCCAATGGTGAGACAGCGATCCCGATAAGCGAGACGGCGGTCTCGACCCTTAAGGTGGAAATCCTTATTTTTTGTATAGAAAAGTCTTCCTACTCTATTATGGGGCCTAATAGTCTATCATAGGGACCTTTTAGGCCTTGCCCATCTTCGAATTGGAGGTCTTCTGCTCTTTATTTTGAGGTCGGACAAGATTTGGGGTCTACAGCTGCCCCCCCTTCACCTGACTAGTCGACCATTGGCCTGTTATGCCAAAAAGATCGGCTGGAGGGTGAAGGAGTTAACCCTCTTGCCCAGTTGTCCTTCGGATGCTCCGTCTTGCGGTTGCCGACCCTCTGGACAAAGAAAATATTGTGCGCCTCCAGGATCCTCCTTCTTGCAGTAGCCAACTCTTTTGGTTGACACGTGGTAGAACCTTAGGATGCTCCCTCTTGCGGTAGCCGACCCTTTGGTTGATGAGTATGAACCCCCATCCGGTTTGGTTGTAGCTTCGGGATGCTCCTTCTTGCGGTAGCCGACCCCTTAGTTGACAAGTGGTAGAACCTCAGGATGCTCCTTCTTGCGGTAGCCGACCCTTCGGTTGATGAGTATAAACCCCCCATCAGGCTGGTAGTTGCAGTCCATTGCTCGTAGGACAGGATAAGTATAAACCCCTCATCAGGCTGGTAGTTGCAGTCCACTGTTCGTAAGACTGGATGAGTATAAACCCCTCATCAGGGTGGTATGGTCCACAGCGTAGGACCGGTTGTGACTTACTGCTCTGGCTCGTGTGCAGATCATGCGTGAGACATGCGCAAGTTGATGGGTATGAACCCCCCATCTGGCTGGTACAGTCCACTTCGTAGGACTGGTGGTAGTGGCAGCTTACTGCTCTAGCTCATGCGCCGTGTGATGAGGAATGCTTTCCTGTTTGGATGAAGTTATCTGGTGTGTCGGGGATTCTTTCGGCTCTTCCAGTGGTCATCCAACTTCGTTGTTTGCTGGGAAGTCTTTTGTCTTTCTCTTTTGATATACTGGGATGTTTGTGAGTGCTTCCTGTTTTCAAATGCAATCACAAAGCTAATTTCCTTACATGAAATGCTCCTTTGTTTTTGTTATTTGCTTGAAGCAATTTTTCGTTTTTTTTTTATTTTGACAAAGTTATTTTTATGCGACTATTTGTGTGGATGCCTTAAATGCAATCTATTTTTAGTTGAGGCATCAAGAAAGCGACTGGTATTCTTTTTGTTGTTCTCCTATGATTACTCTGATGAGCTCTTATTTTTGTTTTAGCCCTATCTTTTACCTAGACTGCCCTTTGCGGGTTTTATCTAGCGGGCTACCTTAATTTTTGCCTAGGATATCTTAGTGGGTTTTTTCCTTTTTATGAAGGCCTTAACTTTTGCCTAGACCGCCCATTGCGGGTTTTCGATCTAGCAGACTACCCTAATTTTTGCCTAAGAATGTCCTAACAAGCATCTTTCTTTACCTTTTTCTTTTTTCTTGTGCTTTCTTGTGTTGGCTTTTTTATGCATGCTCATGTTTCATTAATACAGAGGCATTTTCATGAATTGGTTAAGAAAAAAAGAAGACAATTTTTATTGATATAAACAAATGGTTTATTTTTACAGAAGGATTTACAAAGGAATTTAGAAGAAGAGCTAGCCAAGGTTGGCTACACTGTATAAGCTATAACAATCATGTCCCTGATTTCTATTTCCCTATTTTTCCTGGTTGCTTCAGTTGAGATGCTCGAGCTCAGAGTGAAGACCATGCGAAGTCTGCTTGCTTCTAGGAAGGGCATTACCTTAGTCGCCTTGCGGTTTTCGGTTAAGATAATCATTGCTCTCTTTTTTGTGTGTTGTGTTATTTTGATATATATATATATATATATATATATATATATATATATTTTTTTTTTTTTTTTCTTTTTTTGAACCTCTAATTTTTGCCTAGGATGTGCCCTAGCGAGGAATATGGACCCGATCTTTTTCCCAGGACACCCTTTGCGAGTTTTCATCCTGACGGGTCATGCGCAATGTCTTCAAGCGTAATATTTCTTTACCGCATCTGAGTTGACTGGGTGTCGAAACTCTTCTCCGTCCATGCTAGTGAGAATGAGGGCTCCTCCTGAGAAGGCTCGCTTGACCACAAAGAGTCCTTCATAGTTTGCTGCCCATTTTCCAATTTTGTCCTTTTGGGCGGGAAGTAGTTTCTTTATTACCAAATCCCCTTCTTGGAAAGTGTGGGGATTGATTTTCTTATTGTAGGCTTTCTTAATCTTCTTTTGATAAAATTGCCCGCGACATATGGCGTCCAGCCATTTTTCTTCAATTAGGTTAAGCTGGTCGTACCGATTCTGGACCCATTTTGATTCTCTTAGCTTCGCTTCCATAATGACTCTTAGGGAGGGTATCTCAATTTCTACCGGCAACACCGCCTCCATGCCGTATACGAGGGAGAATGGGGTGGCCCCGGTGGAGGTCCTTATGGAAGTTCGATATCCGTGCAAGGCAAAGGGTAGCATTTCATGCCAATCCCTGTAGGTTATCACCATCTTTTGGATGATTCTTTTGATATTTTTGTTCGCTGCCTCTATTGCACCATTCATCTTAGGTCGGTATGGAGAGGAATTGTGGTGTTTAATTTTGAAATCTTGGCATAATTCCTCCATCATCTTATTGTTTAGATTGGTCCCATTATCAGTAATGAGACGATGAGGGATACCATACCGACATAGAATATTCCTATTGATGAAGGTGGTCACCACTTTTCTAGTCACGTGTGCATATGATGCTGCCTCTACCCATTTGGTGAAATAGTCAATGGCCACCAAGATAAAACGGTGACTGTAGACCCCAAATCTTGCTCGGCCTCATAATAAAGACCAGAAGACCTCCTTTTCAAAGATGGATGAAGCCTAAGAAGCCACTAGGAGAGACTATTAGGCCCCATACTAGGATAGGAGGGTTTTTTGGCACAAAAATAAGGATTTTCGCCTTTGAGGGTCGAGCCCGCCGTCTCGCCTTGCACAAGTGGCGAGATGGCCGTCTCGCCACCTACGAATGACGAGACCGCCGTCTCGTTTGGCGAGACAGCCGTCTTGCCATTCCTGCAAGACGAGACGGCTGTCCCGACCTTGTCAGATGAGACGGCCCGTCTCGACCAGACAGACGTGAATTCCTATAAAAAGGGGCTCCATTCCCCTCTTTCCACACAACTCTCTCATTCTCTCTCTAGTCACATCACTAGATTCTCTCTCTAGAATCCCTCCGAAGCATTTCTGGAGTTTCTGAGTGTTTCTAAGAGTGTTTTTTTTAGCGTTTCGAGAGGTTTCCGACGCTGTGTAGAGTGAAGGGCTGCCACAAAGCACCCTATTTTCAGAAAGAATTAATAGAAAAGCTTGCTTCGGAGGTTTATACTTTCTCTCTCTATCTTTTACTGCCTTATTTTAAATTACGCAATAGACACTAGGGCCATGTAGTCATAAATTTAAATTCCGCAAATAAAAGGGTAAAAGCATATTTTTCCGGTTTAATTATTTAAATAAGCTGGCCTATCATAGGGAACCCAAAAGGGGCGTCGTAAAGGAACTAACCCTTCCTTTACACGTAACTAACTCCCTTACCCAACTCTGGTTCTAACGACCAAAGTTGATTTTTCGAAAACCAACGCCTTTTTAAACCCTTTTCCGATGTTTCCGGTAAAAACATCGGTGGCGACTCTAGAGAACCCTTCAAAACTAGCTCTTGGATTAGCCCGGTTATCGGACAATCCAAGAGCACCCTTTCGAAAACCTCGCCCCTAGGTTCAGCCCGGTTATCGGACAACCTAAAGGCGTTGTAACCATACCAATAAAAACGCGAAAGTCGGAAAGTCAGAACCATCACGTCGCTCCGACCGCCTCGTTTTGACGGCGGCGACAGATGGCGACTCCACTGGGGAAGCCTAGAGAGTTTATCCCATTTAGTGATGGGCCAGCCTAAAGTAAATAAACTTAGAAAATTACGCTTTTACCCTAACTTGTATTATAACATGTTTTATTGCTTGACTTTAATAACTGTTGTCTGTTTATACTTACGCAATTGTTTGAAATACAAACTGTACACAAACCCTTGCACACAACAGTTCCCTCTATACCCGGGGGCAAGTGAGAAATCCATAGGGAGTGGGTGGCAGGTACGGTTCGCTGTAGTGATGGCCTTGTGCCCACCAGTGTGATCGGAAACCACCACTCAAGGTGATAACCTTCCTCTTTTGGCACAAAGACTGACTATGGCCTTAGTGCTAAGCATGGTCGGAAGGCTGGAGAGTGGGGACCCTATAATGGGGGCACCTTGGGGGCCTTAGCCTTGGTGAGAACAGTTAGAACCCACCTTTGCTAATGCACTTTTCTGCAGGAAAACCCTACCTCGTGATTAAAACGACTTCTCGCCTGTTCGTGGATGATCGAATTGTGTGTGCATATGATTGTTGCATTTGTCTGTTGCATAGCATAACCAAACAACAGAAAAATCACAAAAACATTTTTGCAATAAACGCCCTTATCTCGGACAGTCTGCCTTTTAGCTAGCCTGGTTTCAGGTTCTTTGTAAGTTAAGTAGCCACGTAGTCCGACAGAAGAGATAAGGGACGCTAAATAATCCTTTCGCATAAAGCCATATTTTTATCTCGAATAGTCTGCCTTTTAGCTAGCCTAGTTTCAGGTTCTTTGTAAGCTAAGTAGCCACGCAGTCCGACAGAAGAGATAAAAGGCTATAAAATAAAATAAAAATAAAAATCGAATAAAGATCCAATTTTAAAACAATAAATAGGACCTTGATCAAAAATATTACACTCATTCATATAGGTAGTTTATTTTTCAAAAAACACGCAAATATCATACAAAACATGATAAATAAAAATAAACACTTACATTCATCCAATAAGCATCATTTTCATAAAACATGCATTTTGGTTTTAGAAAATGGAGGGGACTAGTAGACAATTGAAGAAGGTGGATATTCCCCGATACCATACTGAGAAGCTGGAACGACTTTGCGCAATAATGCCACCAGAGGTCCGCTCCAACTTTGAAAAATCTTATGGATGGATTCTCGACCTGCTGAAGATCTGTGTCGACCAAGTGTTCCTCAGGGTATTAATTCATTTCTGGAACTCCAGTCTGCGATGCTTAGAATTTCCGCAGTTTGATATGGTGCCAACCTTAGAGGAGTACGAAATTATGCTGAAATGGCCCAAATCAGCCGGGGTCCATATCCGCCACGGGGCATATACTCCTGCAGTACAAGTCGCTGCCATCATCCAATTGCCTTTCTGGCAGACTATCCTAATAGGAAAAGGGAACATTCAGGGTTGGAAAGTCTCAATGTTAGAAGACCATCTGTCTGACTTGGCTGAAAAGACAGAATGGATTGCCTTCAACAAAACCCTGGCCTTAATCATATTTGGAACGATATTGTTCCCCTTCCACCTCGACACAGTGGATCAAGCCGTCACAGACGCCTTCTTCGCCTGGGACGTGAACTCGAAGAGTCCCCTGCCTGCGATTCTTGCCGACACCTTGCTCTCGGTGGAATTTTGCCACCAGAAGCAAGGAAAAACACTTCATTGCTGCTCTTCACTGCTCTTCGTGTGGGGCATTACACATTTTTACGCCTCTAGCCACATAGGGATGTTCCCTAACCCTTTGAGGAGCTTCTCCAAAATCCCTCTCCAACGACGCTTAACTTCAGAATGGAGGGACGAGTTGGAACAAAAGGACGCCAACAATTTATCCTGGGTCTGCCCTTGGTTTCGACCTGGTCCCGTCCTCATCAGATGTGGAGACTATCCGAACGTACCCTTGATAGGACTCAGGGGTTGCATAGCCTATTCACCCAGAGTAGCTATGAGACAGCTCATGAGAACCCAAACTACAATTTCTTGAGGGAACTCGGAGGACTGTGTTTCTTCGGAGACCCATGCACAATCGTCAACTCACTAGCCGTAAGAAAAGCATGGGAGAAACCAGTCTTTATGGGAGATAGAGAGCTAGGAAAAGCTCGAGTAGCTGTCTCCGGTGACTATGAGGTGTGGAGAAAAAGAAGAGGGGTGTCTCAACCATCCAATTCACTCATTACAAATGCCAACAGTGAAGAGTTGCAAGCTCAAGTCGACGCCTTGACCCAGAGGATAGAAATCATGGGAGCCCAGATGAGGGCCCTTGAAGAAAGAGAGCAAGAATCCATCCTCACCATTGATGGTCTGCGAAGGCAATGCAAGAAAAAGGATCATGAAATAGAGCGCCTCAAGGATCAGTGTGCTGACTCCAATGAGCAAGCTATCCGAGCATCCAAAGTCGCTAGAACCAGTTCGGATAGCCAACTTCAAGAAATAACCACCAGGTCAGCATGCCTTGAGGCTGAATCAGCAAAACACGCTCAAACGATCAAGGAGTTGTTGCAAGAACTCACCAAGACTCGGTTAGAAATACGCCAAGAGCGAGAGGCCAATCGGAGACTCAACAAAAGTCTCACTGAGCTACGCTGCAAAGAGAGAGACGGGCTAGCTCAGTACGGCCAGGTACTACAAGAAAAAGACCGAGCTCTTGCAAGACTCGATGAACTGCAAGCCTTGGTCGTCCATTAAGAGGCGAAGATCAAAGAGGCTCAAAAGTACAGTGAAGATATGAGCCAGGCGGTCCAGAAGCAAAGCGAAGCACTTGCTCGTCACGTCCGGGAAGCTGAAAGGGAATTACATAGAGATCAAGACCCGCCTGTGGGTTTCTTTAGACTTTTCCGTTTTTGCCAAAAGTTGCTTCGTAGTATGGAGTAGGGGAATGTACACCTTCTAACAGATAAATGAAATTTTTTCTTTATCCAACAATTGTCTACTGGCATGCATATCATTCATTTGCATATTGAATTTCCCCTCCTTCACTCTTAATAAATAAGATAATAAAAAGGAAGGATTAACTGACACGTCTTCCAAATCAGAAGAATGGAGAGAAAGCCACTCCTAATCAAGCTTACCCCAACGGTCGACTCGCCACAAGAGGATAATAAGCCTCGACCGTTGGTCCTCAAGAATAAAGAAGAGGGGGAAAGGACATCAGTGCGACTATTTATGCCACGTCCTTTCCCCTACGAATCAAATAAAGTTGTACCATGGAGATACGGAGAATCCCCACCAATCAAAGAGGATATCACGAATATAGCCAGCATCGGGGGCATGACTAGAAGTGGAAGAGTCTACTCCCCCAAGGACTCACAAGAAGATGTCCCCAAAAATAAAGGAAAAATAAAAAGACCGAAGAAGAAAAAGAAAATAAGGAATCCAAGGAGGAGACAGAGGAATTACTCCAGTTCATAAGGCAAAGCGAGTATTCCATTATAGACCAGCTCAATCGCACACCTGCAAAGATAACATTGTTATCTCTAATGATGAGCTCGGAACTGCACAGAAACGCCCTGCTGAAGGTTTTGAGCGAAGCGCATGTACCTCACTCCATATCCCAAGAAAAGGTTGAGAGGATCGTCGGTCACATTATGGCAATCGATCACCTCACCTTCACAGAGGAAGAACTTCCCCTCGAGGGATCAAACCATAACAAGCCCTTGCACATTTCAATAAAGTGCAAGGAATACCTCATCGCCAAAGTTCTTGTGGATAACGGGTCATCCTTAAACGTGATGCCCAAGTGCACACTAGACAAGTTAACTATTCAAGGAACCCGTTTGCGCCCAAGTAGCACCATCGTTCGAGCCTTCGACGGATCAAAACGAGAAGTAGTGGGAGAAGTTAATTTACCCATTCAAGTCGGACCCACTATCACTACTACAAATAAAGCTTTCAACGTCGGTTCTGGAAGGCTTTCAACGTCGGTTTAATAACCGACGTTGTATCAGGCGACGTTGAAAGTCGTAACTTTCAACGTCGGTTCTAAAAAACCGACGTTAAAGTTTTTACTTTAGATAGCGGTTATAAGGGAACCGCTATCTAATATACACTTTAGATAGCGGTTATAAGGGAACCGCTATCTAATATACACTTTAGATAGCGGTTGTAAGGGAACCGCTATCTAATATAGACTTTAGATAGCGGTTATAAGGGAACCGCTATCTAATATAGACTTTAGATAGCGGTTATAAGGGAACCGCTATCTAATATACAGTTATAAGTCGACTTTCAACGTCGGTTTATTAGAACCGACGTTGAAAGTATGATTTTTTAAATTAATAATTTTTATTTATTTACAACCCCTTTACCCCCCTTTTATTTATCTAGAAGTCTCCCCTCTCTTCATATTATATTTTTATTAGGTCCTCCATCTCTTTATATTATATTTTTTAGAAGTTTTTTAATTTTTAAGAGAATTGTCATTGACAGGATTCGAACCTAGTACTTTAGAGTTGGAGGCTGATACTCCAACCACTAAACTACTTGAATTTTTTGATAATAACTTACAAATAAATTATATTTATATACAAATAAATATATATCCGTGTAAATTTCACTACTAGAAAAATGTCAAATAGTAACTTCGAATCTCAACCCCAGCCTCAACCTCGACGAACTCGAGGCCGAACCCCAACTCCGGCGACATCGAACCCCAATGTCAAGCCAAACCCAATTGTCATGCCTGTGAAACCCAACGCAAACCCAGCGGAGCTCGAACCCTAACGCATACCCTAGTGACGTCGAACTCTAACCTCGAGCCAACCCCCACTTTAATTCGGTCGCAATTAGCGATTGATTGATTGCTCAAGGATGTGTAAAAGATGATATATTCAATGTATGTTAAAAAAGTTCAAGCCAAACTGTTTTTATAGAAGATTTTCAAAACTGCTGGTTTAATTAATCTGTTAAAAGATTCTTTTAATCTGTTAAAAGTGCAGTTTTAATCTGTTAAAACTTCTTTTAATCCATTAATACGTTCTTGATTCTTTAACAGATTTGTTTTAACTGATACGACAACGTTTATATCAATTAAAACACTTTACAAAAAATCTTCTAAGTTGATTTAATCGATTGTTTCGCGATTCAATCGATTGAAATACTGCAAAACTTTCTCGTGACACTTTTCAAGTAATTTTAACTGATAAAAATAAGTTTTAATCGATTAAAACGCTGTGCAGAAATTGTTTTAATCGATTGAAACGAGATTTAATCGATTAAAATAGTTCTGATCGGTCATAACTACATTCTGATCGATCATAATTGAAACAATATAATAGCGATTCCAGGTTAACCGCTATCTAAAATGTATCTTGCTTGAGCGACACCCTTCTCGCTCGAGCGAAACGCCCCCTGCACAAAATTAGCATTCTCGGGTTGTATTTCGCTTGAGCGACACTACCCTCACTCGAGCGAAATTAGATTCTGATCGATCATAACTTGAAATGATCGATCATAATTGAGAGGATATAATAGTGGTTCCCTTATAACCGCTATCTAAAGTGCATATTAGATAGCGGTTATAAGGGAACCGCTATCTAAAGTGCATATTAGATAGCAGTTATAAGGGAACCGCTATCTAAAGTGTATATTAGATAGCGGTTCCCTTATAACCGCTATCTAAAGTGTATATTAGATAGCGGTTCCCTTATAACCGCTATCTAATATACACTTTAGATAGCGGTTCCCTTATAACCGCTATCAGTAAGTAAAAAATAAAATAAAAAAAGACTTTCAACGTCGGTTCATATGGGAACCGACGTAGAAAGTACTTTCTACGTCGGTTGACTAAGAACCGACGTAGAATGTGTTTAATATTCAATTTCAACGTCGGTTCATCTGAGAACCGACGTGGAAAGTACTTTCTACGTCGTCTCAGCTATAACCGACGTTAAATAACGACGTAGAAAGTATATTTTGTAGTAGTGTATTTTCAACGTCGATTTCCATGTAATGGATATTACTCCAGCATACAGTTGTCTCCTCGGCAGGCCTTGGATTCATGACGCTAAGGCAGTACCTTCGACGCTCCACCAGAAAGTCAAGTTCATAGTGGAAGACAAATTGGTCACGGTCCAAGCAGAAGATGATATACTGATCAGTGGACCGTCCATCCAACCTTATGTGGATGCGGCTGAAGAGGCCCTGGAAACATCTTTTCAAGCGCTCAAAATTGCTAGCATAGAGCGACTTCCCAAAAATACAAAGGTAGCCCGCATGATGTTGAAGCATGGTTACCATCCTGGCCAGGGACTAGGGGCAGATTCCCAAGGAATGAGGGAACCCCCAGAATTCAAGGACAATCCCTTCAAGCATGGCCTAGGATATGACCCCACTAAGGGCCGAGCGGAAAAAGGAAAAGGGAAGTCTCCCCTCCGCACACTCAAGCAAATCTTCCGAAGTGGAGGGGTGAAAGCGTCAAGAGATACCCTAGTCATTAGGAGATCTTTTTCTTCATTTAAGGGATATAAACCCCATGATTGTTAGAGATTATCCCCTGGGGCTAGCCCGACCCCCGGGCATTTTAGGGCACATATTCCCCTATTAATTAATAAAGAATACTTCTTACTATCTGTTTCTCTTCTTGCTATTTCTGACTAGACCTCACAATAACCATGTCTAAGTAAACGAAAGAAGAGAAGAATAAAAAGCACGTCCAAATAACCAAAATTTACCATTGCCATTACAATCAAGCTAGTTGATTAGAAGCACCAAAAAATGACTTTACCTCACCATAAAAGAAGGTCATGCTTCACCGACATTGTGAACAAGAAAAACAAATACAAAAAAAAAGAGAAAAGCCCATAAGCCAAAGGCCAAAAAGAAAAAGGCAAAATACCTGGTAGGAAACCCACTAAGGGGGCTACGCAAAAGATAGGGTCAACCCGGTAGGACACCCGAACAAAAATAAAGGGTAGCCTAGGCAGAAGTTAGGGTTACAAAACAAGGTCCGCTAGGATTCCCCAAAACAAAAAAAAAACACAAAAAGAAGGAACCTAGACAGAAGATAGGACCAAAACACAATATCCTAGTTCGAAAACTCGAAGGGCGATCTAGGGAGATCAACTAACAATAAAAGCAATGGAAATAAAATTAAGGCGCAAAAAGGGGAAAACGTTTGCTTAGATGAAAAGCTTAAACACCTAAGCCTAACCCTAGCCAGTCATTCTTACAAAAACCTCTTTCTAAATAAAAATCAACCTTCTAAAACACAAGCCATCGAATTTATCTCTTTACTCCTCTTCTCATGACCCTCACAACAATATTCTACTAATTAATTTGGGAATATGGAGGCGTATAGTCAACAAGAGGATTGAAATCCCTAGAGTGGAGGAAGAGGGACACTACATGGCAAAGAATGCTCTACAAAGGAAAAAAAGAAAAGAGGAAAAAACAAGTTATCCTTCGGTCACAAGAAGTCCGACATGGTACAACCAAACACGAAAACACAAATTAGAGGACTTTCGGCGCTACAAGATACATCAGTTAAATCCTTCTGAAAAACTAACTGAAATAGGCATTATAGGACATCAAACATAAAAACGTTGCATGCATAAAAATATTTTTGAACCAGGTCCTATTGTTTTTTTCCCCCAAAAAAAAAAAACCTCGTTAATCGAGACGACCGTCCGGAATTCCCAGATCGCCGTCTCGTTCCCAAGAAAAAACGAGACCGCCGTCCCGCTTGGCGAGACGGCCGTCTCGACTTACACAAAATCGAGACCGCCGTCTCGACTTCCCAGACGGTCGTCTCGACTTACACAAAATCGAGACCACCGTCTCGACTTCCCAGACGGCGATCCCGGATCGGATTTTTCCCCTATAAATGGGGGAGGGGTTTGGAGGCTCCTCACAACTCTCTGGCACTCCAAACCTCAGATCTCTCACTTCCAAGCGCTTTTTTGCCAAAATGTTTGGCAGAAGTCAGTCAAGAAAGAGAAGAGGCACTACCGGCGCTAGCAGTTCCTCGGCACCAGCCCCCCAAGATCCTACTCAGCTCTCGCCGCAGCACCTAGCCCGTCTCGAGCACATCTGGGGTTATACGTGGCACCCCATGCTCAGGCTTGACTTCAACATCCTCGCCGAGTTTGGGTGGGAGGACGATGTCCGAGCCCACATAGATAGCATTGGGTGGGGCTTCCTGCTGCAGTCTCCACCTACCCACGTGTACCCTCAAGCGGTACTGGAGTTCCTGGCCTCCGTCTCCTACGGCGAGGCTCCCTCCATGGTCCCGGGCCTGCCACCAACCAAGATGGTAAACTACTTCATGTGTGGGACGTATCGAACTACCACCCTCGACGAATTTAATGTGAGCATTGGGTTTGTCCGGCCCGAGGACGTGCTAACTCGGGAGTACCGGGAGGCCATCTGCAGCCACCCCACCAACCTCACCGCCGCCGAAATGTGGGAGGAGCTCACCAGGTCGCCCACACTGCCCACGCTGATAAAGGGGTCAGCACTCCCCCCAGCCCTCCGCGTTTGCGACAAGCTACTGGCTGGGATTGTCCACGGAATGAAGGAGAGCCAGGGTAAGGTAACCCTCCCGGACCACTTCGTACTTTACTGCATGAGCCAGAGGCGTCGCTGCAACCCTGGCTACTTCTTCCTGAGGGCCCTCAAGGACTTCGGGAGCAGGCCAGTGGGGGTCGTCCTCATGGTTCCACTCATTCCCCCCTGGCAGAGAAATGGGGGTGCGGTGGCCGGGAAGAACTGGCCTCCAGCTTACGACCCGAGTCCATCAACGGGTTGATCCTGGTCAGTATGGGGATGCTAATGCGCCGTGGAACCCAGCTGTTGTTAGAATCGCGCAGCAGAATGTTCGCGTGGTCGGACAAAAACCAAGAGGAGGGGTGAATTGGTTTCTTAATAAAAATTAGGTTTTCAAAATTTTCCACAAATTTTACCGATTAAAAACTGTGTAAATGTAAATAGAGAAAGGGATAGAGTCTTACACAGGAAATTTATACTTGTTCGGGTCAAAAGACCCTACGTCCAGTTGCTAATCACTCAAACAGAGGATTAACGCTGTCACTATAAACAAAGTTATTACAAACAAGTTACAATGGAAGAGATAAAGTAAAGATAACACCTCTCTTGAAATCCACAAGAGATGAAGAACAACTTTCCCCAGAGACAGCACAACACACAATCCACTAAGAACTCCACTTAGTGATTCTTATCGCTTCTATCCCACACCAGGTTCAGAAAGCCCCTTTTTCTTGCAACAAACAGTTCTCTGGCACTCACAGAACTTAACTTTTGTATGAAAAAGGTTGTTCTTATTTTCTGAGTGCCAAAGAAGAGTTTAAGTAGAGAAATTAGGGTTTAGGAATTAGGGATTTCGAAACTAGGGTTCTTGGGAATAGGGTTTTCGAAAATAGGTTTGATTTGAAATTAAAACTCAAAATCTGACTAGTTTAATCAATTAAAAGAAGTGTTAATCGATTAAACCAGAGCCAAAAATCAACGAACCCAAATCTCTCTGTTTTAATCGATTAAAAGGAGGTTTAATCGATTAAATCGCTCGATAATCGATTAAAAGTTGGTTTAATCGATTAAACCGATGAGTTGTTACGTGAAAATGATTTTTCTCAATCGTTTTAATCGATTATTTCCCTATTTAATCGATTAAAGCCGAGCCTGGATGATAAACTTGAGCTTTTTGAAGCTTCTAAGGTTCAGACTATGTACCGGCTATCTCAAACACTAAAATTACAGACTCAATCTAATTGAAATAGAGTTATTACAATACAAAATAAGTCTTCAACACACTAAGTCTTTGAGTTCTTGAATCATCATCAAAATCAACAATCTTCATGTTCATCAAGTGCAACATCAAGTCCTTGAATGTTCAACAATCTCCCCCTTTTTGATGATGATCAAAATTATCTTTTAAAGCCCTTGTAATAACCTATTTTATCTGTCATACTATTAAACATACCAGATAATATTTAAATTCAATCATAGTAGGCTTTAAATATTTCTCCCCCTATTTTGATTATGATCAAAAATAATTTTGCATAATAATCATAAGAGCTCCCCCTCAAAATATGCATAAGTTGGAGATAACTCCCCCTCAATCAAAGCATCAAGGAAACATCATATTTTATTGCAGAAACAATCATTCATTACAATAACAAGAGAAAATAACAAAAAGAGAATAATCAACAAAATTTAAAATTCTGCACTATCATCATCATTAAAATGTGCATCAAATCTATTTTCTAAACGACACATTTTATCATCTACATCAGATATACGGCGAATTAATTCCTCATGCCGTACACCAGAAAGAGTGAAGAATGATTGCATCCTCTGATTCATTTCAGATAACATGTCTTCCATGGATTGTCGGGTTTCATGATGAGTAGAGGAAGTTCCAACACTTTGTATTTGGTCAGAGGGAAACTCAGCTGCTGGAGGCATATCTTCATCAAAATCTTCATTAGCATCACCTTGATTAGGAACATCATCTTTGTGAACATAAATATCATTGACACGCACCATTTGGAGTTGAATCAATGTGCTTGTCTAGCATGCGGTTCAAGTTATTTGTTCTAATCGCTTGTTCACCTTCAACATTCACTCCTTTATATTCAAGAATACGAGAGACAAGTAAAGCATATGGAATTTTGAATGTGGGATGACGTTTTGCTTTTAACATGGTCATTGTGACAAGAACGCCCCAATCTAAAGGTTCATTATTCATTATGGCATGAATAATACGAAGATCAATGGAAGAGCATTGGGCATGATTCGTAGCCCGGGAACATAAGATCCATACAAGTAATTGTAGAATCATGCATTCTTCCTTCTTTAAAGGTCCAGCATGAAGGATACGTCCAATCTCCATGGAGGGATTCCGCAGAAAAGAGCGATAAGCTAGGAACCTGTCAAAGTCATCTAGCTCACCATATACGTTAATAGCATCTTCTCTAATTGGAAAGTGAGCAACATTCTCCCAAATATCATCATCAAGAATTATTGTAACCCCTTTTACACGGGATGTAGCAATTTGATCTCTAAATTTGAATCTAGAGTAGAAAACCCTAACTAAGTCAGGATAGTACGTACCTTGCATTTGGATAAAAGGGAGAACTCCTTGAATTTCAAGAATATTTGGAAAATTGAATCCCCTATGAATGAATTGCTCACCAATAAGAAACTTGGGAGAAATAATAGCCCTTTCCTTCCAGTAGGTCAGAAATTCTTGTTGGCCATCTGTATCAGAAATCCATCCTTCTACAGAATTAGGACGGGTTCGAGATGAGGGTGCAAATCTTCTTCTAGTAGGGATCTTAGCACGAGAAGATGAGGCCATTTGAAGGATTAAGAGAATAACAAGAAGATTTAGGAGAGCAAGGTAAGTTAGAAGTAAGCAAGATTGCAAGAATAAGGCAAGATAGCTTGATTTCAAGAGATAGAAGTGAGTAGAAGTGAAATAGAGGTCTCTATATATAGACAAGCATGTCTAACGGTCATATGGAAGTGAATAGAGGCCAAAAGAGCCGTTGGCAACGGCTAGAACCCATACTTGCCAGGTTTAATCGATTAATACTCAGAATAATCGATTAAACCAGTTCCAGTCGCATTTAATCGATTATTTCGAGCTGATAATCGATTATCAAAAGGTTTTAATCGATTAATTAACGAAATAATCGATTATTCCAGAGAGGAATACCCTGTTTTGAGTGTTTTGGATGCAAATAATCGATTATACCTCCAATTAATCGATTATTCCATAGAGGAATGCCCTATTTTGAGTGTTTTAACACATGATATCCTATGAACATCCTACAAAATGCATTATAACATTACAACCATCCAAAAACGGTCAAATTAAGCAGAATTTAAGCTATTTCTAATATCCCTAAGTCTCTTCTAAGATCATAGAATCTATCCTTGGGTAGAGGCTTAGTAAAAATATCTGCTAATTGACGTTTGGTATTTACATACTCTATTTTACAGTTTCCTTTGCTGATATGGTCTCTCAAAAAGTGATGTCTTATTTCTATATGTTTAGTCCTAGAGTGCATTACTGGATTCTTAGTAAGATTAATTGCACTCGTATTATCACACATCAAAGGAATGTCATTTAAAAATATACTATAATCTTCTAACTGTTGTTTCATCCACAGAATTTGAGCACAACAACTACCAACTGCAATATATTCAGACTTCAGTGGTAGATAAAGCAACACATGCCTATTTCTTAGAATGCCAAGATATTAAGGATGAACCAAACAAATGACATGTCCCACTAGTACTTTTCCTATCAATTTTACATCCACCATAATCAGCATCAGAATATCCTATTAAACTCATACAAGCATCAGACGGATACCACAAACAAAAACCAGTAGTTCCTTTTAAGTATTTCAAAATATGTTTCACTGTAATTAGATGAGATTATTTAGGACAAGCCTGAAATCTAGCACACACACAGACAGAATGCATAATATCAGGTCTACTTGCAGTCAAGTATAACAGTGAACCTATCATACCTCTATACATAATTTGATTAACTTCCAAACCTGATTCATCCTTGTCTAGATAGCATGAAGTTCCCATGGGTGTGTTAGCTTCCTTTGAGGTGTCCATTCCAAACTTTTTAAGGATCTCTTTGCAATATTTGGTTTGAGAGATGAAAATGCCATCTTTAAGTTGCTTGATTTGTAGTCCAAGGAAGAATGTTAATTCTCCCATCATAGACATTTCAAACTCTCCCTGCATTATCTTAGCAAATTCTACACATAACGAATTATCAGTTGATCCAAAAATAATATCATCAACATACACCTGGACCAATAAGATATGTTCTTTAACTTTCTTTATAAACAGTGTAGAATCAATTTTTCCTCTAGAAAAATCATTTGATGTTAGGAAACTACTTAACCTTTCATACCAAGATCTAGGAGCTTGTTTCAACCCGTATAAAGCTTTCTTTAATTTAAAAACATGATTAGGAAAACTAAAATCCTCAAAACCAGGGGGTTGCTCCACATAAACTTCTTCTTTAATAAAACCATTCAAAAATGCACTTTTAACATCCATTTGATATAGTTTAAATTTCATTAAAGATGCATAGGCAAGAAGTAGGCGTATAGCCTCTAACCTGGCAACAGGAGCATAAGTTTCATCATAATGTATACCTTCCTCCTGACAATAGCCTTTTGCAACAAGTCTAGCTTTATTCTTTGTTATGTTCCCATCTTCATCAAGTTTATTTCTAAACACCCATTTGGTTCCAATAACTTGATATGATTCTTCCCTTGGGATTAATTCCCAGACTTGATTTCTTTCAAATTGGTTAAGTTCTTCTTGCATGGCTATGCACCATTGTTCATCTTTAAGTGCTTCCTCAACATTCTTGGGTTCAATCTATGACACAAAAGCTACAGACATACAAAAATTAGTCATATTTCTTGTTCTTACCCCTTTTGAGATGTCACCTATGATATTGTCCATTGAGAGTCCTCTAGGTGATTGCCATTCTTTTGCTAATTCAAGCGTTCGAGAAGGCTCATTTTCTTCCAAATATAATTCATCAAGAGCCTCTCTTATATATTCATCATCACCTGCATTTTCTTTATTTGACTCAAGAGGATTTCCCCCAAGGTCTACAATCTCATCAAAGGTAACATGTATAGATTCTTCTATATTCAAAGGTCTCCTATTAAACACTCTATAAGCCTTGCTAGTTAATGAATAACCTAAGAAAATCCCCTCATTAGCTTTAGAGTCAAATTTTCCTAAGTTGTCCTTACCATTATTCAACACAAAGCACTTACAACCAAAAATTTTTAAATGAGCAACATTAGGTTTTCTACCATTAAACAATTCATAGGGAGTAGATTTAATAATTGACCTAATGAGCATTCTATTTAAAACATAACATGCAGTACTAACCGCATCAGCCCAAAAATATTTAGGAACATTAGATTCATTTAACATAGTTCTAGCAAGTTCCTCTAATGACCTATTTTTCCTTTCAACTACACCATTTTGTTGGGGAGTCCTAGGAGCAGAAAAGTTATGTAAAATTCCATTTTCTTCACAATAATTTTCAAACTTTTCATTTTGAAACTCACCACCATGGTCACTTCTCAAAACTTTAATTCTTAAGTCTTTCTCATTTTGAATTTGTTTTGCAAATTTTCTAAAGACCTTAAAAGCTTCACTTTTCGTAGTAAGGAAAAATGTCCATGTATACCTAGAGTAATCATCAACAATCACAAGTCCATAATAATTTCCACCAAAGCTTTTTATCCTAGAAGGTCCAAATAAATCTAAATGTAATAATTCTAGGGGTTTTGAAGTGGAAATAACATTCTTTGATTTAAATGATGATTTTACTTGTTTACCCTTTTGGCATGCATCACACAATCTATCTTTTTCAAATTTTAACTTAGGCAAACCAATAACTAAGTCTTTTGATATCAATTTATTCAAGTGATGCATATTTATATGAGCCGCTCTCTTATGCCATAACCAAGGGTTCTCTTCCTTAGCAACTAAACATGTTATGCTAGACTCATGTAAACAATCCAAATCAATCAAATATATGTTGTTATGCCTAATGCCTTTCAATGCTACATTTTCGGAATCAATCAAGTGTATGGTGCAAAATTTACTTTCAAAAATTACCTTGAAGCCTTTGTCACATAATTGACTTATACTAAGGAGATTATGCTTAAGTCCATCAACAAGTAGCACATCCTTGATCTCCAAAGTGTTTGCACCGCCTATGTTTCCAATTCCAAGGATCTTCCCTTTGTTGTTGTCCCCATAAGTTACATATCCTTGTTCCTTAGCTTTGAAACTCACAAATTTAGATTTATCTCCGGTCATATGTTTTGAGCATCCGCTATCAAGATACCACATAAAATTCTTTGATTTGGAAGTTTCCTACAAAACAAGAATATAGTAAACTTAGGTCCCCACAACTTTTGGGTCCTTCGGGTTAGAGACATAACAATCTATTTAACTATAGGAACCCAAATGAATTTACCTTTAGGTACACCGAAATGTTTAATTTTACATCTATTTGACATGTGACATTGTCTCATGCAATAAAAACATACTTTTGATGTGGCATTTGAAAATGATGCATTTCTAACCATAGATGCTTTAGTTCCTTTTTCTACCCATACTCTTTTCTTTTTAGTTTTAGACTTTTTCATAGAAACTTGATGATTTACACTATTTTGAGCAAAAACAGTTTTATCCTTCTTAAGATCACTTATTTCCATTTCGGCTTTATCAAGTAGATGATTTAGGATATCTATGTCATATTCATGTTCTTTACAAGTTTCACATGCTAAATTCTTATCCTCATCTAAGCATACAATTTTCGTGTTTAATACCTCTTTTTGTTCTAAACATGTAATTTTCATTTTTAAAGAGTCAATTTCCTTTTCGGATCTACTTAAATTCTTCTTTACAACTTTATATTCATTCTTCAAGTTCTTAAAAGCACTAAACAATTCATTATAAGCATTTTGCAATTCATCATAGTTATTATCCTCATCACTAGAAGATGTGTCGGAATCACTTACCTCAAAATCGGATGATATGTTGTCATTTGCCATTAAGCAAATGTTTGCTTCTATTTCCGAGTCACTTGATTCCGAACTTTAGTCACTGTTGTCCCAAGCAATGTAAGCTTTCTTCTTGAATTGCTTTTTGCCTTTAACTTCATCGTTTTTCTTATTTGGACATTCGGTCTTTACATGTCCTGCTTCACCACAACCATAGCATTTTATATTTACGGAAGAATTTTCCCTTACCTTTCCTTTACCTTTGAAGGGATGTCTTCCTTTTGCTTTCATGAATTTGGTGAACTTCTTTATCATTAGACTCAATTCTTCTTCTTCATCGTTTGAGTCTTCTTCTTCCCTTTTATTTTTACCTTTTGAGATTTCGGTTTTGAAGGCTAGATTTTTCTTTTGATATTGGCCTTCTTCTTCGTTTAACCTTCCAAGCTCTAACTCATGTTCTCTAAGTTTTCCAAAGAGCGCCGCCATAGACATAGTGGCAAGATTTTGTGACTGCGAGATGGTCATCACCTTAGGTTGCCATTTCCTATCCAAAGATTTCAAAATTTTAACATTTAATTCATCAACGTCAAAAATTTTACCTAATCCGGTGAGATGGTTCACGATATGAGTGAAACGCTTTTGAACGTCAAATATCGTTTCGCCTGGTTGCATCCGGAACATCTCGTATTCTTGGATTAGAGAATTTTTGCGTGCTCTTTTAACGTTGTCAGTTCCTTCATGGGTCACTCTAAGCATTTCCCACATTTCCTGTGCACTTTTACAAACAGAAATTCTATAAAACTCATCAAGGGTTAAAGCAGATGAAATTATATTTCTAGCCCTAACGTCAAATTGTGCTTTTCTGTTTTCTTCTGCAGTCCATCTAGAAAAAGGTTTGGGAACGTCAACACCGTTCTCAGTAACTTTAGGAATATATAGACCGTTTAAAATAGCGTCCCAAACGCCTCTATCAACAAACTCTAAAAATATTTGCATACGTACCTTCCAGAAAGGATAATTTTGACCCGCAAAAAGTGGGGGTCTGTTGATAGACGCACCTTCGGCAAAAGTTTGATTTTGTCCAGGCCATTTTCGAAAATTTGAATGACTATCAAAGCAAGCTCGATACCACTTGTTAGAATCGCGCAGCGGAATGTTCGCGTGGTCGGACAAAAACCAAGAGAGGGGTGAATTGGTTTCTTAATAAAAATTAGGTTTTCAAAATTTTCCCCAAATTTTACCAATTAAAAGCTGTGTAAATGTAAATAGAGAAAGGGATAGAGTCTTACACGGGAAATTTATACTTGGTTCGGATCAAAAGACCCTATGTCCAGGTTGATAATCACTCAAACAGAGGATTAACGCTGTCACTATAAACAAAGTTATTACAAACAAGTTACAATGGAAGAGATAAAGTAAAGATAACACCTCTCTTGAAATCCACAAGAGATGAAGAACGACTTTCCCCGGAGACAAGCACAACACACAATCCACTAAGAACTCCACTTAGTGATTCTTATCGCTTCTAGCCCACACCAGGTTCAGAAAGCCCCTTTTTCTTGCAACAAACAGTTCTCTGGCACTCACAACACTTAACTTTTGTATGAAAAAGGTTGTTCTTATTTTCTGAGTGCCAAAGAAGAGTTTGAGTAGAGAAATTAGGGTTTAGGAATTAGGGATTTCGAAACTAGGGTTCTTGGGAATAGGGTTTTCGAAAATAGGTTTGATTTGAAATTAAAACTCAAAATCTGACTAGTTTAATCAATTAAAAGAAGTGTTAATCGATTAAACCAGAGCCAAAAATCAACAGAACCCAAATCTCTCTGTTTTAATCGATTAAAAGGAGGTTTAATCGATTAAACCGCCTGATAATCGATTAAAAGTTGGTTTAATCGATTAAACCAGTGAGTTGTTATAAAAAATGATTTTTCTCACTGTTATAATCGATTATTTCCCTATTTAATCGATTAAAGCCGAGCCTGGATGATAAACTTGAGCTTTTTGAAGCTTCTAAGGTTCAGACTATGTACCGGCTATCTCAAACACTAAAATTACAGACTCAATCTAATTGAAACAGAGTTATTACAATACAAAACAAGTCTTCAACACACTAAGTCTTTGAGTTCTTGAATCATCATCAAAATCAACAATCTTCATGTTCATCAAGTGCAACATCAAGTCGTTGAATGTTCAACAGCTGGTCCTCCACCCATCGCTGGATTTTGCCTTGGACCTCCAGGACATCGTGGCAATGCACGATCTCCCGACACCTCCCGATTTCCAACAGCCACAACAGCAGCATCAGCATCAACCGCAATACACAGACGACTTTGCTGGCATAAACCGCAACATCTACGATCTACGCCAGCAATTCGATCAAATGTCTGTGCGGCAGGAGCAACTGTCCCTAAGGCAGGAAGCCTTTGACACCCGGGTGGAGACGATATACCAGTATCAGCAGGGAATGCGACAAGACTGGACAACATTCCAGCAAGAATACCTCGACGAAGCCCAGGAGCAAGCAGAATTCCGGGAACATATGTACCAGCAATTCCCCTATCAGGGATCGTCTCCAGAAGATAGCCCTTAGGGATAGTGCTTGAAAAAATGGCTGTAATAAAATTTTCCCTTATAAATAAAATTTTATTTCATGCATCTCCTTTTATCCCTCTCAAAAAGTCAGCGTAACCAAAAGAGTCTAAGAATAAAAAGACTTACGCTAAAAGAAAAAAGCCAAAATCCAAAGTCGCGAGAAAAAAAAGATGAAACCGTGAGAAAAAAGGCAGGATTAATACAAGTCAACCACCGTGACCAACAAAACTCAACGACCAAACAAGAGTCAACCAACCAGCAAAGGTTGGGTAATCAACCACAAGAAAGATCAAAAGCAAAGAATCCCCAGCAATCAATAAGCTGGACGAACACCCACAGAATCCCCAATAATCAACAAGCTGGATAATCACCAACAAAATCCCCGGCACAGACCGGACGACTAAATCAAAGACAAGAGAATACATCTCAACACATGGCGCATGAGCTAGAGCAGTAAGCCGCCACCACAGCCAAAGGATCAGCTACCGCAAGAAGGAGCATCCGGAGGCACAACACCAGATGGGGGTGTATACTCATCAAGCCTTACAAAAGGGGGCTTACCGGACGGGGGTTCATACTCGTCTAACACCAGATGGGGGTGTATACTCATCAGGCCTTACAAAAGGGGGCTTACCGGGCGAGGGTTCATACTCGTCAAAACCAAATGGGGGTTCTTACTCATCAGCCAAAAGGATCAGCTATCGCTAGAAGAAACGTCCTAGAAGCACACTTTTTTCCCAGAAGATCAACCGCCACAAAGACGGAACATCTGAAGGACAACCGGGCAAGAGGGTCAACTCCTTTACCCTCCAGTCGATCTCCTTGGCACAAAAGGCCAACAGTCGACTAGTCGGGTAAAGGGGGGACAACTCTAGACCCGAAATCTTGCCCGGCCTCATAATAAAGACCAGAAGACCTCCTTTTCGAAGATGGATGAAGCCTAAGAAGCCACTAGGAGAGACTATTAGGCCCCATACTAGGATAGGAGGGTTTTTTGGCACAAAAATAAGGATTTTTGCCTTTGAGGGTCGAGACTGCCGTCTCGCCTTGCACAAGTGGCGAGACGGCCGTCTCGCCACCTGCGAATGGCGAGACCGCCGTCTCGTTTGGCGAGACGGCCGTCTCGCCATTCCTGCAAGACGAGACAGTCGTCTCGATTAGCGAGATGGTCGTCTCGACCTTGTCAGACGAGACGACCCATCTCGACCTGACAGACGCGAATTCCTATAAATAGGGGCTCCATTCCCCTCTTTCCACACATCTCTCTCATTCTCTCTCTAGTCACATCACTAGATTCTCTCTCTAGAATCCCTCCGAAGCATTTCCGGAGTTTCTGAGCGTTTCTAAGAGTGTTTTTTTTAGCGTTTCGAGAGGTTTCCGACACTGTGTAGAGTGAAGGGCTGCCACAAAGCACCCTATTTTCAGAAAGAATTAATAGAAAAGCTTGCTTCAGAGGTTTATACTTTCTCTCTCTATCTTTTACTGCCTCATTTTAAATTACGCAATAGACACTAGGGTCATGTAGTCATAAATTTAAATTCCGCAAATAAAAGGGTAAAAGCGTATTTTTCCAGTTTAATTATTTAAATAAGCTGGCCTATCATAGGGAACCCGAAAGGGGCGTCGTAAAGGAACTAACCCTTCCTTTACACGTAACTAACTCCCTTACCCAACTCTGGTTCTAACGACCAAAGTTGGTTTTTCAAAAACCAACGCCTTTTTAAACCCTTTTCCAATGTTTCCGGTAAAAACATCGGTGGCGACTCCAGAGAACCCTTCAAAACTAGCTCTTGGATTAGCCCGGTTATCGGAAAATCCAAGAGCACCCTTTCGAAAACCTCACCCCTAGGTTCATCCCGGTTATCGGACAACCTAAAGGCGTTGTAACCATACCAATAAAAACGCAAAAGTCGAAAAGTCAGAACCATCACGTCGCTCCGACCGCCTCGTTTTGACGGCGGCGACAGTGACCATTAGATGCTTTGGGCTCGATGGGTCCAATGATGTCCATGCCCCACATAGAGAATGGCCATGGTGTAGTCAGGGTGCTGAGAAGTGCGGGCGGAATGCGAACCTTATCAGCATAGATTTGGCACTTGTGACATTTCCTAGCATATTGGTGACAATCGGCCCCCATTGTGGACCAGAAATACCCTTCCCTTAAGATTTTCTTTGTCATGACATGCCCAGGTGCGTGGGTCCCAAAAGCTCCTTTGTGAATTTCTTTTATCAAGGTTTGGGCTTCCTCATGATCCACACACCTTAGCAGAGTGAAATCGAAGCTCTTTTTATAGAGGGTTTCTCCAATCAACGTGAACCCTACATCCCTCTTACGAATGGTCCTTTTATCATTATCATTAATTCCTTCAGGATATTCGCCCTTCATGAGGTATCGCTTGATGTCGTGACACCAGGGGTTTTGATCATGCTTGCCATTTACTGTTGTCGCCGCTGTCCGTTCCGACGTCTAGGGACATCTCGAACGTTTATGCGAGCGGTCACGAAAAGATGGTTTAGACTCGCGTTTTATTTTAAAATATGTTCATTTCTTCTGAGGTGCTCAACAAATGAACTATCCTCTAATAAAATCAAGGTTTTCGCAAAAGGGTTCTTATGAAGTCGCCACCAATGTTTTGACCATAAACATTAGAAAAGGATAAAAAGGCGTTGATTTTAAGAAAAACCAAACTTGGTCATTATAACCAGAGTTAGGTAAGGGAGTTAGTTACGCGCGGGGAAGGTGTTAGCACCCCATGACGCCCCTTTCGGGTTCCCTATGACAGATTAATTCATAAAGTAAAGATTAAGAGAAATTACGCTATTACCCTATTTTATTGTACAATATTTTAAAAATGGCTATCTACATAATTTTATTTTCTATTGCATACATAAGGCAATAAATAAAGCAATAAAAGAGAAGAGAAGTGAAAAGAACCTCCGTAGCAAGCTTTTTATTACAAATCTTTAACTGTGAGGATGCGTTTTGGCAATCCCCCATTCTACAAAGACTCTCCTCCCCGATTACAGGACCGACTCTACTATAATTTTCAGAAGAATCGAATGCCGGAAGAAACTTCCTTAACCGATTGTTACCTTTTTAGGTAATCGCAGAGTTCATTCGAAAGAGGGAGAGAAGACTAGTGTCTGGAGTGTGAAAAACGCTCAAATGAGCTTCCTATTTATAGTTTTTTCAGCTTGGCAGCTCGGGACGGCCATCTGGGGTGCAGAGAATAGGGATGACCATCTGCAGAGGCCGGGACGGCCGTCCCAAGTGGCAAAAATGGGTGAGACGGTCGTCTGGCATGTGGGACGGCCATCTGGACTGACTGGGACGACCATCTCGACTTCTGGGATGGCTGTCTCGACTGTTTTGGCCAGATTTTGTGTTCTGGGACTCCTGGGAAGCTTTCCTTTCTTTATTCGGAAGTCGATTGATGCCGATAGACGTCCACCGAAGCTTTATCTTCAGATAGAAAGTCTTCTGGTCTTTTATTGAGAGGTTGGGCAAAATTAGGGGTCTACAGCTGCCCCCCCCCCCCTTCACCTGCCTGACTAATTGTTGGCCTAATGTGCCCACAAAGTTAGTTGGTAGGTGAAGCAGTTAACCCTTTTTGCCCGGTCATCCTTCGGATGCTCCTTTGCAGAAGTTTGCTGATCCTCCGGATGATAAATATTTTTGATAGGTACCATCCCCTATCTGGTTTGAGTCTTCTTTTATAAGGCTCAGGTGAGTACTTACCCTCACCAGGTACGAGTCTGTATTTTGCTAAACTCTTGTGAGTACTTACCCCCACCAGGTATGAATCTGCTTTTCGCTAGATTCTGATGAGTACCTACCCTCATCTGGTACGAACCCTATTCTATAAGGCTCTTGTGGGTACCTACCCCCACCTGGTACGAACCCCGTTCTGCAAGGCTCTGGTGAGTACCTACCCTTACCTGGTACGAGTCCGCATTTTGCTAAACTCTTGTGGGTACCTACCCCCAACAGGTACGAACCCCATTCTGCAAGGTTCTTGTGGGTACTTACTTCCGAGGTGCTATACAACTGAACTATCCTCTAATAAAAACAAGGTTTTCGCAACCCGTTCTGTAAGGCTCTGGTGAGTACCTACCTCCACCTAGTACGAACCCCGTTCTGCAAGGCTCTTGTGGGCACCTACCCCCACCTGGTACGAACCCTGTTCTGCAAGGCTCTTGTGGGTACCTACCCCCACATGGTACGAACCCCATTCTGCAAGGTTCTGGTGGGTACCTACCCCCACCTGGTACGAACCCCGTTCTGCAAGGCTCTTGTCGGTACCTACCCCCACCTGGTATGAACCCCGTTCTGCAAGGCTCTGGTGGGTACCTACCCCCACCTGGTACGAACCCCGTTCTGCAAGGCTCTTGTGGGTACCTACCCCCACCTAGTACAAACCTCGTTCTGTAAGGCTCTGGTGGGTACCTACCCCCACCTAGTACGAACCCCATTCTGCAAGGCTCTTGTGGGTACCTACCCCCACCTGGTACAAACCCCGTTCTGCAAGGCTCTTGTGGGTACCTACCCCCAACTAGTACGAACCTCGTTCTGCAAGGCTCTGGTGGGTACCTACCCTCACCTGGTACGAACCCCGTTCTGCAAGGCTCTTGTGGGTACCTACCCCCACCTGGTACAAACCCCATTCTGCAAGGCTCTTATGGGTACCTACCCCCACCTGGTACCAACCCCATTCTGCAAGGCTCTGGTGGGTACCTACCCCCACCTAGAACGAACCCCGTTCTGCAAGGCTCTTGTGGGTACCTACCCCCACCTGGTACGAACCCCATTCTGCAAGGCTCTTGTGAGTACCTACCCCCACCTGGTACGAACCCCATTCTGCAAGGCTCTGGTGGGTACCTACCCCCACCTGGAACAAACCTCGTTCTGCAAGGCTCTTGTGGGTACCTACCCCCACCTGGTACGAACCCCGTTTTGCAAGGCTCTGGTGAGTACCTACCCCCACTTGGTACAAACCCCGTTCTGCAAGGCTCTTGTGGGTACCTACCCCCACCTGGTACAAACCTCGTTCTGCAAGGTTCTTAACGAGCCCTGTTCTGCAAGGCTCTCAGGATGCTCTTTTTGGTACTCAATCCTATGGTTTGATGAGTACAAACCCTCGTATGATTTTGGAGATGTGTTGGCAGCTTACTGTTTCTGATCATGCGCCCATTCCATGGGGAGTGATTGATTTTTCTTTTTGACTTTTCTATTTTAGTCATTCGGTTTTGCCAAGGATTTTGTTTTTGGCTTTTCTGTTTAGCCATCCGGTCTTGCCGGGGATTCTTTGTTTTTGGCTTTTCTTTTTTAGCCATCTGGGCTTGCCGGGGATTCTTTGTTTTTGGCTTTTCTTTTTAGCCATCCAGTCTTGCCAGGTATTCTTTGTTTTTGGCTTTTCTGTTTAGCCATCCGGTCTTGCTGGGGATTCTTTGTTCGTTGCCTCTTATTTAGGCAGGAATCTATTGGAGATTTTTATTATTGTGCCTCTTCACTGATGGAGGCTTTATGCTTTGGGCTTGTATTGCCTCTTGCATAGGTTGATTTCCCGTTTCTTGGGGATATTAGCTCTTTGCTTGCCTCTGAATAGGCATAGGCTTCATTGGCTTTGCATTCCACTGGGGACATCCATATTGGGCGTTATAGGCAATTAACTCCCTGATGATATAAATTTGTATTTTTGCCTTTGCTTTCCCGGAGATCTATTTTGACTTGTCCCCTAGGTAGGAATGGAGTTTTTGACTCCTTGTTGGATGCTGCTATTTTGAGCTGGCTTTGCCTATGCTCTTATTCCGCTGGGGAATGGGTTTTTACCTTTTTCTCACGATTTATCTCTTTTTCTGCGATTTTGAAATTTGGCTTTCTTATTTTGTATAATGCGTGCGCCTTTTTACATTTTAATTTCTTTCATGCACGCAGGCTTTTTTCTGATTATCCGCTAGGGATGAAAAGATTTTTTCTTTTTCTCTTTTCTTTTTGGCGATCCTCGAAGGTGTTCGTTGGCTTCCTGGGGATCCAACTTTGATTTGATTTTTATGACGGAGTCTTGGCTCCTAGCTTTGTGAAGCTCTTTATTGAATTGGAGGATGAGGATTTTCTTGTTTTCCTTGTTTTGCTATACTTGGATATATTTATTCCGCATTTTTCGTGGCCTCTATTGGGGAATGAAAGGTTTTTTCCTTTCCTTCTTTTTTTTGAACCCCTGGGGATATGGAGATTTTGACTTCATATCTTCTTTGGTTGATCTTTGTGTGGTCCTTATTCTCCTTTAGGGAAGTAACGGAGATTCTGGATGAATGTGCTCGATGACTCATGTGGTGATGAAGCTGAGTCATGAAGTAATTTTTTTGTTTTGCCTCTGGATAGGCAGGGATCCACTTGGGGATGATCAAGCCTTTCCGTTGGCCTTTTTCCGGTGTACCTTCGTTTATTGGGGTAGAAGGTTAGAGCTAATTTCCTTTAAGCTCTTTATTTTGCTGAAATAGTTTTGATTTCGCCTTTTCTTTCGCAATTTTGATTTTTATTTGGAGACTGGATTCTGGCGCCTCCTATTTTCAATCACAAGTATGGAGATTATCCTCCTTATATGCATGTTTATTATTCTTATTTAAAGAAAATTATTTTTTCTTGATTTTGACAAAGTCGTATTGTGCAACTACTTTGTGTGTGGATGTTCTAGATGCAATCTATTTGTTTATTTATTTTTGATGCATTTAGAAAGTAATTGGCCTTCTCCCGTTGGGTTCTTACGAATATGCCGATGGGCTCCTCCTTTATGACCATGATGATGGGCACTTCTTTTATTTATCTTTTGGTTTTAGCCCTATCTTTTGCCTAGACCGCCCTTTACGGGTTTTCGATCTAGCCGGCTGCCTTAATTTTTGCCTGGAATATCTTAGGGGGCTTTTGCCTTGTCTTTTGCCTAGACCATTCTTTTAAGGTTTTCAATCTAACAGGCTACCCTGATTTTTACCTAAGAATATCCTAGCAGGCGTTTATTCTTTTATTATTTTTTTTTATGCTTCTTTTTTTTTTTTAGATGCATGCTTGATCTTTGATTAAAAGTCTTTGCGCATATTTATGATTTATCAATAAAGAGGCATTTCCATAATATTTGGTCTAGAGAAAGGAAATGAAAGGGAATTTTATTGATAAATGAGCAAAAGTTTATTTCTTTTATAGAAGGATTTCAAGGGTATTTAGAAGAATGGGTGGTCAGGGTTGGCTATACTGTATAGGCTTAAACAGTCATGTCTATGATATATGCCCCCCTAGTTCTCCTAATTGCTTCAATTGAGATGTCTGAGCTCAGAGTGAAGACTATGCAAAATTGTTTGCTTCTAGAAGAATGTTACCTTAGCCGCCTTTCGGTTTTCGACTAAGGTAAACCATTGCTCTTAATTTTTTATTTTTTATTTTTTTACCTCTACTTTTTGCCTAGGACGTATCCTAGCGAGGGATATAGACCCTATCTTTTGCCCAGGGATGCCCTTTGCGGGTTTACATTCCTGACGGGTCTTGAGCAATGTCTTCAAGCATAATACTTATTTCCTGTATCAAAGTTGATTGGGTGTCGAAGTTCCTTTCCATCCATATTGGGGAGGATAAGAGCCCTTCCCGAGAAATCTCATTTGACCATAAAGGGTCCTTCACAATTTGTTGCCCATTTTCCAATTTTATTCTTCTAGGCCGGAAGCACATTATTTACCATTAAATCCCTCTTATGGTAAATATGAGGGTTGACTTTTTCGTAAGCCTTTTTTATTTTCCTTTGATAGGCTTGTCCGTGACATATAATATTCAGCCATTTTTTCTTCAATAAAGTTTAGTTGGTCATATCGGCTTTGAACCCATTCAACTTTTGTTAATTTTTCTTCCATCATCATGTGCTTTTGTCAACATGATTAGTTGTACCGATTTGACGTCTCAGATCTTTGCTATAACCAAAGAGTAATCATTTTGAATGTAGAGCAACTGTCATATCAATGTCCCTCTTCCTTTCCTTAGAGATTTCAGTTCTCCTATTGATCACTATATTTCCACATTTCCCAGTCAATTACTTGAATGTTTTATGGTGAAGGGTCAAGAGAATAGAAAGAAAGGGATTTATTGCAAAGGCTTGTGTTTTAGTGATATTTTTTATGAAATAATAGTTTCTGTAAGAATGGCTTAGTCAAGGTCGGTCGGTGTTTAGGCTATTTTAAACAAACGTTTTGTTTTAATTAGGTGGCGTCTTCAACTAATTACTTTATGGCGCCTATTTGTGACTGATTAACTTTCCTAGTCCGCTCTTTTGGGTTTTCAGCCTAGGATTTTGCGCTTTTATCTTTTTGTCTTGGTCTTTGACCTTGATGGACTTCTTTTAATAATAATTTCTTTTTCAAAACATTGTCGAAACACGATTTTCTTATTCGTGTCTCTAGCTAATCAATCATGTTAACTTTGGCTTCATTTTGTCTATGGCGTTTTGATTATTTTGACATATTTTGGAACAAAATGTTTGTCTAAACATGGTTATTTATGGGGTATAGATATGATTAGCGAGAAAAGAAGCAGATAGTAAGAATAACATTCTTTCGTAATTCAAAGGGAAATGCGTGCCCTAAAGATGCTCAGGGGTCGGGCACACTCCGAGGAGTGATCTCTAATAGTCATTGGGTTTACATCCCTTAAAATCGGAAGAAGGACATCTAATGACTAATGCTACCCTTGATGCCAATATCCCTCCTTTTCGAAAGATTGTCTTTAAGGTATGGAGGGGAGACTTCTCTTTTCTTTGTACTACTTGATCTTTTGTAGGGTCGTACTTTAAAGGATTATCCTTAATATCTGGTGGCTCTCTTATTCCTTGAGCATCCTTTCCAAACGCTTGTCCTGGGTTGTATCCATATCTCTTCATTATATGGGCCACTTTCATATTACTAGGAAGTCTTTCCATATTTTCAGATGTCCTCTCCAGCCGCGTCCATTTAAGGTATGGTGGACGGCTCGCTGATTCGAATGTAGTCTTTAGATTGAACCATGATCAACTTGTTGCCTACCACGAATTTGATTTTTCGGTGGAGCGTTGAAGAAACTGCCCTAGCACCGTGAATCCAAGGTCTACTTAATCTTCCCTTTGGATTCTTTTTTCCTTTTCCTCTTCGGTTTCTTTATTTTTCCTTTTTTTTAGGAGCATTATCTTATAGCTCCTTGGGTGAATAAATTCTTTTGCTTCTCATCCTGCCCCCAATGATGGCTATATTGGAGATATCTTCATTGACAGAAAATTCTTTTGTGCATATCCACAGTACAACTTTATCCGATGTATAAGGGAAAGGACGAGGCATGAGTAAGCGCAATGGTGTTATTGCCCCTTCCCTGACATTATCAATTTGGGTACTGATATTCATTTCTTTCTTATTATCTCTTTGTCCCAAATCGATGGCCTAAGTTTTTTCCTGATGGGGCTGTATCAATTGAGCTTATTTTTCAACAGTCTTTGCATGTCCGGGGAAATGGTCCCCTCCTCACTGTCTGACTCAATTCATTCGCCTTCGGCTTTCAGATCCCGCAGAGAGTTTTCAATCATAGACATGACTGTTTATATGGTCCTTATTTGGGTTTAGATTTTTTTTATTTATTTATTTTGGAATGAGAGAGAAAAGAATGAAAAGAATATGCACATTATGTAAAATGCCTCATTGTATTGATGAAAAGAGAAATATATACAGAGCTCCTTTAATCAAAAGATCTCGTGGCCATGGGCGAGAGATCGCGAGAGATGCATCATAAGCTTTTTATTATTTTTTATTTATTTATACTTTTTATTTATTTATATATTTTTTTTAATGAGGAGCTCTAATCAGCTGGTCTTCCTTGTCATTCCGGTTGAGACAGAGTCCTGTCGTCCACATAAGGGTTGGGAGCATTGAAAGTAATCCACCCGGCATTCAATAATTCTTGAACCCTATATTTTAAGTTGATGCAATCTTCCACAGAATGCCCAGGAGCGCCTGAGTGGTAATCACATTTTTTATTGAGCTTGTACCAACCGGGGTAAGGTGGATCTTTCTTCTTCAGAGGGATACGTGTTAGGTGCTTGGCCTCTAACAGCTTTGGCAGCAGACTCCCATAAGAGGTTGGAATGGGGGTGAGTTTTTTATCTTGTCTACGTGACTGCTTAGATGGTTGTGAAGAGGAAGAAGGGGTAGTGAGGTTGATGGCATTTATGCTCCCCTCTTTCTTCTTTCCAAAGGACTTCTTGAATGATACGCGAGACTTCTTAAATTTGGGAGGGGAATGAGTATTTTCGACATGAGTATTTTTGACATCGGTCACCTCCTTTAAATCGAAGTTGTGTCCCTCCAATTCCCCTAATTTCACTTCTAGGGCAAAAATTCGTTGCTCAGAGACCGTATTGTGGAAGCATTGCTGATACATTAGCTCCGTCAACTATGTTATTTGTTCCTTTATGACATTAAGCTCAGCGGTGAGCATACGGTTCCGCTCCTCTAATTGCTCCATCTTCTTGGCTTTTTGAGCGCGAGTGAGAACAGGTAGAAGACCAGCCACTTTCTAAATGATTTAAAAAAAATTATTATTATAGCTTTTTTTATTATGAATGATCAGTGTGGGATATATATGCCTTAGACCATAGCTTTGGTGTTTTCCTAAAAGCTTATGCTTTAGGGAGTACCATACCCACCTTGGTGTGATGGTTCCCTTTTTCAAAAGGTTACCATCATACCTTAGCGCACTTATCTCTTCTAGGAAGGTTATAAAAGCACTTGGGTCTCTTTCGCTATTATCTAAGGATATCTAATGCATCCTAGAATGAATATGTTTATGCATGCACTACAAAAATATTTTTTATGACGACAAATATTGAAAGTGGGATAACTTTTGATTGGGATGTTCGATTTGGACGCACAACATGTCAAAACGAAGAGAAAAGGTCAAAACGCTCCTAAGACCCATTTTTTAGAGGTTTATTAAAATGATGTGTATGCATGCTGCATTTGTTTTCTCTCTTGGTTTTTTCTTATGAAATGATGCGGTATGAATAATACGACTTTGTCAAAAATCTTTTTATTGTAAGAGGTATTTTTATTGCTTTAAATTGTTTTTTATATTTTTTATAACCCTTTATCTCTTCCGTTGGTCAGCGTGGCTACTTAGCTTACAAAGAACGTGAAACCAGGCTAGCTTAAATGAAGACTGTCCGAGATAAGGTTGGTTTACTCTTATCATTTTTATGGTTTTTAGAATTTTTGTTATTATTGTCTGTTGTATGATTACCCTGTGCTAATGCATCAATACAAATGCAGCAAACGAATGCACACACAATTCGCTCATCCACGAGCAGAGCCACGCTTATTTTGAGGTAGGGTTTTCCTGCAGAAACGTGCTTGGTTAAGGCGGTTCTAAACTGTTCTCACCAAGGCCAAAGGTCCCCAAGGTGCCTCCATTATAGGGACCTCTCAATCTCTCAGTCTTCGGATCATGCACGGAACTCTGTGTAGACATCCTTGGACCAAAAGAAGAGAGTTATCACCTTGAGTTGGTGGTTTTCCGACAACGATTGTAGCCTCGTGTGCCAACAAGCCGGTCGTATCTACCACCCACTCCCTATAGGTATTCACTCTTGCCCCTGAGTATAGAGGGACTGTAGTGTGCAAGGGTTTTTGTGTACAGTTTATATTTCAGACAATTTGTAGAAAATAATCATACAACAGTTATTAAACCCATACAATAAAACATACAGAAGAGGGTAAAGGTGTAATTTCAAATCTTTACGTAGTTTGAATTTATCCGTCACTAAATGGGATCAACTCTCTAGCTTCCCCAGTGGAGTCGCCATCTGTCACCGCTGTCCGTTCTGACGTCTAGGGACATCTCGAACGTTTATGTGAGCGGTCACGAAAAGATGGTTTAGACTCGCGTTTTATTTAAAAATGTGTTCATTGCTTCCGAGGTGCTCAACAACTGAACTATCCTCTAATAAAAGCAAGGTTTTCACAAAAGGATTCTTATGGAGTTGCCACCAATGTTTTGACCATAAACATTGGAAAAGGATAAAAAGGCATTGATTTTAAGAAAAACCAAACTTGACCATTATAACCAGAGTTGGGTAAGGGAGTTAGTTACGTGTGGGGAAGGTGTTAGCACCCCACAACGCCCCTTTCGGGTTCCCTATGACGGATTAATTCATCAAGTAAAGATTAAGAGAAATTACGCTATTACCCTATTTTATTATACAATATTAAGAAATGGTTTTCTACATGATTCTATTTTCTATTGCATACATAAAGCAGTAAATAAAGCAATAAAAGAGAAGAGAAGTGAAAAGAACCTCTGTAGCAAGCTTTTTATTACAATTCTTCAACTGTGAGGATGCGTTTTGGCAATCCCCCGCACTACAAGGACTCTCCTCCCCTAATACAGGACCGACTCTACTAAAATTCTAAGAAGAATCGAACTGCGGAAGAAATTTCCTTAACCGATTGTTACCTTATTAGGCAATCGGAGAGTTCATTTGAAAGAGGGAGAGAAGAGAGGCGTTTGGAGTGTCAAAAACGCTCAAATGAGCTTCCTATTTATAGTTTTTTCAGCCTGGCAACTCGGGATGGCCGTCTAGGGTGCAGAAAACAGGGATGGCCGTCTAGAGAGTCTAGGATGGCCGTCTGGGATCTGGGACGGCCGTCCCAAGTGGCTAAAATGGGTGAGACGGTCGTCTGGCATGTGGGACGGCCGTCTGGACTGACTGGGACGACCATCTCGACTTCTGGGACGGCCATCTCGACTGTTTTGGCCGGATTGTGTTCTGGGACTCCCGGGAAGCTTTGCTTTCTTTATTCGGAAGTCGATTGATGCTGATAGACGTCCACCGAAGCTTTATTTTCAGATAGAAAGTTTTCTTAGCCTTTATTGAGTGGCCGGGCAAAATTAGGGTCTACAGCTGCAAAGAAAGAGACGGGCTAGCTCAGTACGGTCAAGTACTACGAGAGAAGGATCGAGCCCTTGCAAAGCTCGACGAGCTGCAAACCTTAGTCATCCATCAAGAGGCGAAGATCAAAGAGGCTCAAAAGTATAGTGAAGATATGAGCCAGGCAGTCCAGAAGCAAAGTGAAGCACTCGCTCGTCATGTCCGGGAAGCCGAAAGGGAACTACATAGAGATGAAGACCCGCCTATGGGTTTCTTTAGGCTTTTCCGTTTCTGTCAAAAGTTGCTTCGTAGTATGGAATAGGGGAATGTACACCTTCTACGGATGAATGAAATTTTTCTTTATTCAACAATTGTCTACTCGCATGCATATCATTCATTTGCATATTTTATTTCCCCTCCTTCACTTTTAACAAACAAGATAATAAAAAGGAAGGATTAACTGACACGTCTTCCAAATCAGAAGAATGGAGAGAAAACCACTTTTAATCAAGTTTTCCCCAACGGTTGATCCACCCCAAGAGGACAATAAACCTCGACCGTTGGTCCTCAAAACCAATAAGGAAGAGGGGGCAAGGACACCCGTGCGACTATTTATGCCACGTCATTTCCCCTACGAGTCAAATAAAGTTGTACAGTGGGGATACGGGGAATCTTTACCAATAAAGGAGGATATCTCCAATATAGCCAGCATTGGGGGCATGACTAGAAGTGGAAGGATCTACTCCCCCAAGGACTTACAAGAAGATGCCCCCAGGAATAAAGAAAAAAATAAACAGACCGAAGAAAAAGAAAATAAAGAATCCAAGGAGGAGACCGAGGAATTACTCCAGTTTATAAGGCAAAGGGAGTATTCCATTATTGACCAGCTTAATCATACACCTGCAAAGATAACCCTGTTATCTTTAATGATGAGCTCGAAACCGCATAGAAATGCCCTGATGAAGGTCTTGAGCGAAACGCATGTACCTCACACCATATCCCAAGAAAAGGTCGAGAGGATCGTCGGTCACATTACGACAAGCGATCACCTCACCTTCACAAAGGAAGAACTCCCCCTCGAAGGGTCAAACCACAACAAGCCCTTGCACATTTCTATCAAGTGCAAGGAGTGCCTCATTGCCAAAGTTCTTGTGGATAACGGGTCATCCTTGAACGTGATGCCCAAGTTCACACTCGATAAGTTGACTATACAAGGAACCCGTCTGCGCCCAAGTAGTACTATCATTCGAGCCTTCGACGGATCCAAACGAGAAGTAGTGGGGGAAGTCAACCTACCAATCCAAATTTGACTCACTATCTTCAACGTCGATTTCCATATAATGGATATTACTCCGACATATAGTTGTCTCCTCGGCAGACCTTGGATTCATGACGCTAAGGCAGTACCTTCAACGCTCCACCAAGTCAAGTTTATAATGACAAGCTGGTCACGGTCCAAGCAGAAGACAATATCCTAATCAGTGGACCATCCACCCAACCTTATGTGGATGCGACGGAAGAGGCCCTTGAAACATCTTTTCAAGCGCTCGAAATTGCCAGTGTAGAGAGACTTCCCAAAAACATGAAGGTAGCCCGCATGATGATGAAGCATGGTTACCATCCTGGCCAAGGATTGGGGGTAGATTCCCAAGGCATGAGGGAACCCCCAAAATTCAAAGATAATCCTTTCAAGTGTGGCCTAGGATATGACCCTACTATGGGCCTAGCAAAAGGAAGAAAAGGGAAGTCTCCCCTCCGCACACTCAAACAGATATTCCGAAGCGGAGGGATGCAAGCGTCAAGAGCTACCCTAGTCATTAGGAGATCTTTTTCTTCGCTTAAGAGACATAAACCCAATGATTGTTAGAGATTATCCCCCAGGGCTAGACCGACCTCCGGGCATTTCAGGGCACATACTCCCTTATTAATTAATAAAGAATACACTTCTTACTATCTGCTTCTCTTCTTGCTATTTCATGACTAGACCTCACAATAACCTTGTCTAAGTAAACAAAAAATAAAAAGTGTGTCCAAGTAATCAAAATTTACCATTACAATCAAGCTGGTCAATTAAAAGCACAAATAAGGCTTTACCTCGCCGTAAATAAAGTCGTGTTTCTCCAATATTGTGAAAAAACAAAAAAGGAAAAGAAAAAGCCCATAGAAGCCAAAGGCCAAAAGAAAAGGGCAAAATACCCGGTAGGAAACCCATTAAGGGGGTTACGCAAAAGATAGGGTCAACCCGGTAGGACACCCGAACAAAAAATAAAGGGTAGCCTAGGCAAAAGTTAGGGTTACAAAATAAGGTCTGCTAGGATTCCCTAAACAAAAACAAAAAAGGAACCTAGACAAAAGATAGGACCAAAACACAATATCCTAGTTCAAAAACCCAAAGGGTGATCTAGGGAAATAAACCAGCCATAAAAAGTAATAGAAATAGGCTAAAGCGCAAATCCAAAAAAAAAAAAAAAAAAAGGAAGAAGAAAATGTTTGCTTAGACAAAAGCTTAAACACCTAGGCCTAACTTTAGCCAACCATTCTTACAAAATCCTTTCTAATAAAATCAACCATCTAAAACACAAGCCGTTGAATTTATCCTTTACTTATTTTGTCTTGACCCTCACAACATTATTCTAACAATTAGTTTGGGAATATGGAGGAGTATAGTCAACAAGAGGATTAAAATATCTAAAGTGAAGAAAAAGAGACACCAACATGGCAAAGTGAGCTCTTCAAAAAAAAAAGGGAAGAAGAAAAGAAAAGAAAAGAAGAAAGAAATAAGAAATTATTCTTCGATCACGTTAAGTCCGGAACGACACAGCCAAGTACAGCAGAAAAACAAAGATCAGAGGACACCCGTCTCTACAAGACACACCAGTTAATCCTTCTAAAAAACTAATGAAATAGGCATTATTAGACATCAAACATGAAAACATTGCATGCATAAAATGTTTTTGAACAAGGTCCTATTTTCTTCAAAAAAAAAAAATCCATCTAAAAAATGAGACCGCCGTCTCGTCTTTCCAGACCGTCGTCTCGATTTACACTGAAACGAGACCGTCGTCTCAACTTCCGAGACCGCCGTCTCGATTTGGCAAAAAACGAGACCGCCTTCTCGCTTGGCGAGATGGCCGTCTTGCCTAAAGCTAAAGTCGAGACCGCCGTCTCGAAGTTCTAGACGGCGGTCCCGAATCCCGCGAAATCGAGACCGTCATCTCGAATTCCCAGACGGCAGTCCCGAATTCAGCGAAAATCCTATATATAGGGGGCCTTGGAGGGGGTTCTCAAACACTCTCTTCTGCACTCCTACCTTCCTTTCTCCTATATTTGAGCATCCTACTACCAAAAATGCATAGATGAGAAGCATCCAGAAAGAGAAGGGGTTCTTCTGGTCCCAGTAGCTCCACGACCCCAACTCCACAAGATCCAACGCAGCTCTCGCCCTCGCACCAGGCCCGCCTGGAACATATTCAGGGGTACACTTGGCACCCCATGCTAAGCCTAGACTTCACCATCCTTGCCGAGTTCGGGTGGGAAGATGAGGTCCGCGCCTACCTCGACAGCATAGGATGGTGCTTCCTCCTCCAGTCTCCTCCCACCCACGTCTACCCACAGGCAGTGGTGGAATTCCTCGCCTCCATCGCATACTGCGAGCTTCCCACCATGGTGTCGGGCCTCCCACCGACAAAGATGGTAACCTACTTCATGAACGGGATGTACCGGACAACGACCTTGGATGAGTTCAACGTGTCTATTGGATTCGTCCGGCCCGAGGATGTCCTGACTCGGGAATACCAGGAGGCCATCTGCAAGCGCCCCGCTACCCTTATCGCCGGTGAGATGTGGGAGGAGCTGACTGGGATGCAAACTTTGCCATCCCTGCTGAAGGGCTCCGCACTCACCCCCGCCCTCCGCATTTGCAACAAGCTGCTGGCTGGGACTATCCACGGGCGAAAGGAGAGTCAGGGTAAGATCACCCACCCAGATCTCTTTGCCCTCTACTGCATGAGCCAAGGGCGTCGGTGCAACGCCGACTACTTCTTCTTAAGGGCCCTCAAGGACTTCGAGAGCCGTCCCGTGGGAACCATCCTCATGGCTCCCCTCATTACTCCACTGGCAGAAAAATGGGGGTGTAGCGGTAGGGAAGAACTTTCCTCCAACCTTCGACCCGATCAACGGGTCTGTGCTGGTCAGCATGGGGATGTTGCTCCGCCAAGGGTCTCGGTTGATCCTCCACCCCTCACTGGACATAACTCTGGACCTCCGGGACATAGTGGCAATGCAAGATCTCCCGACACCCCCCAAGTTCCAGCAACAACAACAACAGCAACAACAGCAGTACACGGACGACTTTGTTGGCATCAACCGCAACCTCTACAGCTTGCGCCAACAATTTGACCAAATGTCCCTAAGACAGGACCAGATGCCCTTGAGGCAGGACGTCTTCGACACAAGGATGGAGACATTCGGCCAGATACAAGAGGGAATAAGATAACATATGGTGATGTTCCGACAAGAACACCTCGACGCAATCCGAGACCAGGAAGAATTTCAGAGGCACATGTACCAGCAATTCCCTCCTCTTGGATCGTCTCCCGGCTCAAGTCTACCATCTTAGGGATAATACTCAAAAATAAATGTTGTAACCAAAAATTTTATCATAAATAAAAATTTTATTTCATCCATTTTTGCTCTCTTTTTTGAAAAAGTCAGCGTAGCAAAAAGAAACTATAAGTAAAAAAGACTTACGCTCAATCCCAGAAAAGCCAAAATCCAAAATCATGAGAAAAAAGATATAACCGCGAAAAAAGGCAGGATAAAAAACAAAACAAGTCAACCACATTGACCAAGAAGATTTTCGACAACCAACAAAAAGTCGAACAACTGATAAACAAGACTACCTGGTAGCCACGAAGACGGAGGACCACCGGAAGAGTCAGAGTAATCCCTGGCACAAACCGAACGACCACTCCAGAAAAGTCGAAAAACCATAAGACAAGAGAACACATCTCAGCATCGGCGCATGAGCGACTGAGGAGTAAGCCGCCACCACCACCAGTCCCCCGCAGTGGACTATACCAGCCTGATAGGGGGTTCATACCTATCAACTTGTGCACGAGGTGTGCCTGATCTGCACGCAAACTGGATCAGTAAGTTGCAACTACCAGCCTGATGGGGGGTTTATACTCATCCAGTCCTATGCACAGCGGATTGCAACTACCAGCCTGATGAGGGGTTTATACTCATCCAGTCCTATGCACAGTGGACTGCAACTACCAGCCTGATGGGGGGTTTATACCCATCAACCGAAGGATCGGCTACCGTCAGAAGGAGTATCCTGAGGTTCTACCACGTGTCAACCAAAAGGATCGGCCACCATCAGAAGGAGCATCCTGGAGGCGCACAACACACTTTTCCCCAGAAGATCAACCGCCACAAGACGGAAAATTTGAAGGGTAACTGGGCAAGAAGGTCAACTCCTTTACCCTCCAATCGATCTTCTTGGCATGACAGGCCAACAGTCGACTAGTCAGGTAAAGGGGGGGCAACTGTAGACCCTAAATCTTGCCCGGCCTCAAAATAAGAGCAAAAGACCTCCTATTCAAAGATGCACGAAGCCTAAAAAGCCACTAGGAGAGACTATTAGGCCCCATGTTAGAGTAGGAAGGATTTTCTGTATAAAAATAAGGATTTTCACATTTAGGAGTCGAGACCACCGTCTCGTTTGGCGAGACGGCCATCTCGCCACTTGCCAATGGTGAGACCCCCTCCCGTTTGGCGAGAAGCCCTCTCGTCACTTGGAAAGTCGATACCACCATCTCGCCAAACCATATGGCGGTCTCGCCTCTTTTGCAAGTCGAGACGGCCGTCCCGAATGGCAAGACGGTCGTCTCGACCTGACAGGCGCGAATCCCTATAAATAGTGAGCGCCCCCCCCCCTCATTTCACACAGTTATTCCACTTTTTCCCTTCTACACTTTCTTCAAATTCTCTTCCTAGAGTCCCTCCGAAGCATTTCCGGAGTTTCTGAGTGTCTTAGAGAGCTTTTTATAGCGTTTCGAGAGCAATTTCCGGTGTTGTAAGAGCGAAAGGCTGCCAAAACGCACCCTATCTTTAAGAGAATTAATCAAAAAGCTTACTTCGGAGGTTTCTTCACTCTCTCCCTCTCTTTTACTATCTTTATTTTTATGATTAAATTGCATAATAGACATTAGGGCCATGTAGTCATTATTTTAATTTCGCAAATAAAAGGGTTAAAGCGTCTTTTCAAAGTTTATCTATAAAATAACTGGTCTATCATAAGGAACCCGAAAGGGGCGTCGTAAGGGAACTAACACTTCCCTTACACGTAACTAACTCCCTTACCTAACTCTGGTTTTAACGACCAAAGTTGGTTTTCAAAAATCAACGCCTTTTTTCTCCTTTTTCGATGCTTCCGGTAAAAACATCGGTGGCGACTCCATCAGAACCCTTTCAAACTTGTTCTTAGGTCAGCCCTGTTATCGGACGATCTAAGAACGCCCTTTTGAAAACCTCGCCCTTCGGTTTAGCCCGGTTATCGGACAACCTAAAGGCGTTGTAACATCACCCATAAAAATGCAAAAAATGGAAAAGTCGAAACCATCGCGTCGCTTCGACCTCCTCTCTTTGACGACGGCGACAATGTTAAAAGTGAATTTTTGAATGGGTTTATTAAAGAAGAAGTATATGTGGAGCAACCCCCTGGATTTGAAGATTTTAGTTATCCTAATCATATTTTTAAATTGAAGAAAGCATTATATGGTTTGAAACAAGCTCATAGGTCTTGGTATGAAAGATTAAGTAGTTTTCTAACTTCAAATGATTTTCTAGAGGAAAAATTAATTCTACTTTGTTTATAAAGAAAGTAAAAGAACATATCTTATTGGTTCAAGTATATGTTGATGATATCATTTTTGGATCAACTGATAATTCTTTGTGTGTAGAATTTGCTAAGATAATGTAGGGAGAATTTGAAATGTCTATGAAGGGAGAATTAACATTCTTCCTTGGACTTCAAATCAAACAACTTAAAAATGGCATTTTTGTCTCTCAAACCAAATACTGCAAAGAGATTCTCAAGAAGTTTGGAATGGACACTTCAAAGTAAGCTAACACACCCATGGGAACTTCATGCTACTTAGACAAGGATGAATCAGGTTTGGAAATTAATCAATCTATGTATAGAGGTATGATAGGTTCACTGTTATACTTAACTGCAAGTAGACCTGATATTATGCATTTTGTCTGTGTGTGTGCTAGATTTCAAGCATGTCCAAAAGAATCTCACCTAAATGCAGTTAAACGTATTTTAAAACATTTAAAAGGAACTACTGGTTTTGGTTTATGGTATCCATCTGAAGCTTCTACTAGTTTAATAGGTTATTCTGATGCTGATTATGGTGGATGCAAAATAGATAGAAAAAGTACTAATGGGACATGTCATTTGTTAAGAGCATCATTAGTGTCTTGGCACTCTAAGAAACAATCATGTGTTGTTTTATCCACTACTGAAGCTGAATATATTACAGCTGGTAATTGTTGTGCTCAAATTTTATGGATGAAGCAACAACTAGAAGATTATAGTATATTTCTAAATGATATTCCTTTGATGTGTGATAATACAAGTACAATCAATCTTACTAAGAATCCAGTAATGCACTCTAGGACTAAACATATAGAAATTAGACATCATTTCTTAAGAGATCATATAAGTAAAGGAAACTGTAAAATTGAGTATGTTGATACAAAGCATCAATTAGCGGATATTTTTACTAAGCCTCTTCTCAAGGATAGATTCTATGATCTTAGAAGAGACTTAGGAATATTAGACATTACTTAAATTTTGCATGATTAAACAGTTTTTGTATAAATGTAATGTTATAATTAATTATGTAGGGTATTAATAGATTGTCATGTGTCTAAAACTCAAAAATTTGATGACCTCTCTGGAATAATCGATTATTTGCACCTAAGAAGTCCAAAATTTGAAATTACTCACTAGATTAATTGATTATTTCATCAAATAATTGATTAACTACAGCTTTAATCGATTAACAGCTTGATTTAATCGATTCAATGGGTCTATTACTGGTTTAATCGATTATTTCAAGATTTAATTGATTAAACCTGATAGTTTTTGTTTACTAGCCGTTTCCAACGACTCTTTTGGCCCCTATGCACTCCCAAATGACCATTTATGACTGTTGGAGATGTTGTTTATAAATAGGAAGCCTTCATTTCACTTCTCCACACCTCAAACTCTTGAATCCAAGCATTCTAGCATCATTCAAGCCTTCTTGCCTTCTCCTAACATCACTTGTCTTCCTAAACTCTCTTGTTATTCTTCTAATCCTAAAATGGCCTCATCTTCTCGTGCTAAAATTCCCACAAGAAGAAGATCTGCTCCTGCCTCTCATCCCCATCCAAATTTTGTCGAAGGATGGATCCCAGATGATGAGGGCCAACAGGAATTTCTCACTTTTTGGAAGGAAGGAGGTATCATTACTCCAAAATTCCTTATTGGTGATCAATTCATCAATAGGGGATTTAATTTTCCTAATCTTCTTGAAATTCAAGGTGTTCTCCCTTTTATCCAAATGCAAGGTACATACTATCCTGACTTAGTTAGGGTATTTTACTCTCGCTTTAAATTTAGAGATCAAGTAGCTACCTCTCGTGTAAAGGGGGTAACCATTATTCTTGATGATGATATATGGGAAAACGTTGCACATTTTCCTATAAGAGATGATGCTATTAACATTTTTGCGGAGTTAGATGACTTTGATAGGATCATGGCTTACCATTCTTTTCTCCGCAACCCTTCCATGGAGATTGGGCGTCTTCTTCTAGCTGGGCCATTAAAGAAGGAGGAACGCCTTCTCCTGCATCTACATGTCTTCGCATTATTCATGCAATAATGAATAATGAGCCAATAGATTGGGGAAGCCTTGTCACAATGACTATGTTGAAGGCCAAACGTCATCCTACTTTCAAAATTCCCTATGCTCTCCTTATCTCTCGCATTCTAGATTGGGGAAGCCTTGTCACAAGGATGACGTTCCGAACATAGATGCAGATGATGAAGATTCTGACGAAGAAATGCCTCCTGCTGCTGAGTTTCCCTCTGATCAGATTCAAAATGCTGGAACATCTTCTGCTCCTCCTGAAACCCATCAATCTGTGGAAGACATGTTAGTTGATATGAACTAGAGGATGCAGGAATTCTTCACTCTCTCTGGAGTATGGCATGAGGAAATCATCCGTCGTATCTTCGACGTAGATGATAAAGTGTGTCACTTAGAGAATAAGTTTGATGCTCACTTTAATAGAGATAGTGAAGAATTTTAATACTGTTTTCATATCTTCTTGTTTTTGTAAATTATTTTCATTAATGAAATAAAATTTCTATTTTTGCTTTGTTTGACGGGAGTTATTTCCTAATTATGCATATTTTGAGGGGGAGCTCTTAATTTATTTTTTATCATAATCAAAATAGGGGGAGAAATATTTAAAGCCTCTTATGATTGAATTTAAATATTATCTTGTATGTTTAATATTTTTGTTAGTGTGACAGATAAAACAGGTTATTACAGGGCTTTAAAAGAAAATTTTGATCATCATCAAAAAGTGGGAGATTGTTGAAACATACAAGGACATGAATATTGAACTTACATGGACATGAAGCTTGTTGATTTTGATGATGATTCAAGAACAATGGACTTAGAGAGTTGAAGACTTGTATTCTTGTGTAATAACTCTGTTTTGATGATTTTGAGTCTATAATATTAGAGTCTAAGATAGCCAGCACATAGTCTACTCTTTAAAAGCTTCAAAAATTCATTTTTATCAAAAACACACTGGTTAAATCGATTAAAAGGCTAAATAATCGATTATTACAGAGAGAAAAACCATTTTCTGTATCAGCTCTCTGGAATAATCGACTAACAGCTAAAATAATCGATTAACAAGGCTGTTAATCGATTAACAGCCTAAATAATCGATTAACTGGCGTGGTTACGGGTTCTTGTTGATTTTGGCTCTGTAATAATCGATTAACACTCAAGATAATCGATTATTTCAATCAGATATGCATTTTAAACTTCAAATTTAGACAAAGTTTCGAAAACCCTAGTCCCAATACACCAGGTTTCGAAAATCCCAAATTCCCAAATCCTAATTCGTCTACTTAAGGTTCTCTAAGGCTCTCTATAAAGTGAACAACCTTTTTCAAACAAAAGTTGAGAGCTATGACTGCCAGAGAACTGTTTGTTGGAGGAAAAAGGGGCTTTTGGAACCTAGTGTGAGCTAGAAGCGATAAGAATCACTAAGTGGAGTTCTTGGTAGATTGTGTGTTGTGTCGTCTCTAGGGAAAGTTGTTCTTTATCTCTTGTGTGACTCAAGAGAGGTGTTTTTCGTTACTTTATCGTTTCAATTGTTATTTGTTTGTAAAACTTGATTATAGTGACAGTGTTAATCCTCTGTTTGAATGATTAGCAACTGGACGTAGGGTCTTTTGATCCGAACCAGTATAAATCTTCTGTGTAAGACTCTATCCTTATTCTATTTACGTTTACACAACATTTTAATCGGTAAAATTTGGGGAAAAGTTTTAAAACCTAATTTTTGTAAAGAAACAAATTCACCCCCCTCTTGGTTTTTGTCCGTTCACGCAAACATTCCGCTGCGCGATTCTAACAAGACTAGCTCCATGTTTGTGTTTGAAAACAAGAAGCAACCCAAAACAAGTCTCCAAGTGAGGTTCTACCCCCAAGCGGATCATCCTACTTAGAGGCAAAACAACGCAAAACAAAGGTCTTCACTTCCGATGAAGTAATCTGCTTACTCAAAGGCATCATCAGAATCAACAAATCCCCAATGGATTCCTGCCTACCTCAGAGACATTCATCAAGAATCCCCAGCAGTCAAGAAGCTAGATGACTAAAGAAAAAGCCAAAAGCGAAGAATTCTCGGAAGTCAACAAACCGGATGACTACACAAGAAGAGTCAAGAGCAATCACTCCCCCACAAAACCGGCGCATGATCGGAAGTAGTAAGCCGCCACCACCACTTCGGGAAAGGGAAAGACCTGAAGACGAAGACCTATACATAGGAAAAATCGGCGCATGATCAGAAGCAGTAAGCCGCCACCACCACTTCGGGAAAGGGAAAGACCTGAAGACGAAGACCTGCACACAGGCAAAACCGGTGCATGATCGGAAGAAGTAAGCCGCCACCACCACTTCGAGAAAGGGAAAGACCTGAAGACGAAGACCTACACACAAGCAAAGCCGGTGCATGATCGCAAGCAGTAAGCCGCCACCACTACTTTAGCAAAAGGGAAAGACCTAAAGATGAAGACCTGCACACAGGCAAAACTGGTGCATGATCGGAAGCAGTAAGCCGCCACCACCACTTCGGGAAAGGGAAAGACCTGAAGACGAAGACCTGCACACAGACAAAACCGGCGCATGATCAGAATCAGTAAGCCGCCACCATAACCGAAGGGTCAGCTACCGCATCGAAGGAGCATCCTGAGGCATCTAACCTGATGGGGGTTCGTATTCATCAACCAAGGGGTCAACTACCGCATCGAAGGAGCATCCCAAAATTCTCTATGTGTCAGTCGAAGGGTCAGCTACTGCACCGAAGGAGCATCTTGAAGCCTCACAACATACAGTCCTGAGGGTGAGCTACAACAACAAGAGGAGCATCCAGAGGACAATCGGGCAAGAGGGTTAACTCCTTCACCCACCAATCGACCTTATGGTATGTTAGCCCATGGTCAATTGGTCGGGTGAAGGGGGGGCAGCTGTAGACCCCAAATCTTGTCTCGCCTCACAATAAATGCTAGAAATCCTCCGTTCTGAAGATGAATAAGGCTTCATAAGGCCCTTAGTAGTGTTTACTAGGCTTCATTTAGGAAAAGGAGGGTTTTCTGAGAAAATAAAAAATAAAATTTTGTTAGAGCGTCCAGATGGCTGTCCAGAACGTTTAGATGGCTGTCCAGAATGTCCAGAGCATCCAGAACATGCAGATGGCCATCCAGAGTGTCCAGACGGTCGTCCAGAGTGTCCAAACGGCCATCCATGACAACCAGACGGCCATCCACCCTGTTTTTGAGCCCTGGACGGTCATCCATGATGACCAGATGGCCGTCCACCCTAATTTTGAGCCATGGACGGTCGTCCACTAAGTCCAGACGGTCGTCCACCTTTTCCAGGCCCGGTTCCCTATAAATAGGAGCTCCCATTCTCCGAGTTTTCACACCTTTTCACTCCTACCACTCTCTAGGAAGCCTTTTGGCACTTGAGAGTGACTCCGAGCATTATTTCGGGGTTCGAGTGAGCTTTCCGATTTTCGTTAAAGTTGAAATCGGTTAAGGAAGTCTCTTTTTGAGACGTCCGACCCTCGGTAGAGTGAATTTTCTTTATTTTGCGGGAGGAGCGTGCTTGTAGAGTGTGGGGACTGTCAAAATACGTCCTCAAGTTTTCAAAGAGTTAATATAAAGCTTGCTTCGAAGGTTCCTTCTCTATTCACTGTCTCTTTTACTGCTTTCTTTATCGCTTTCTTTGTGTGCATTAGATAATAGGGTCATGTAGACATTTAAATTCTGCAAGTAGATAGAATAATAGGGTAAAAGCATAATTTCTTTAAGTGTTTATTTTCTAAGCTAGTCCATCATAGGGAACCCGAAAGGGGCATTGTGGGGTGCTAACACCTTCTCCACACATAACTAACTCCCTTACCCGACTCTGGTTGTAATGACCAAAGTTGGTTTTTTTTAAAACCACTGCCTTCTTCTTTTTCTTTACCTTTTTCAATGTTTAAGGTTAAAACACTGATGGCGACTCCTCGAACCTATTCGAAAACCTCGCCTTTAGGTCCAGCCCGGTTATCGGACAGCCTAAAGGCGTTGAACCACATCTTTCAAAAAATGCGAGTCATATCAAAACCATCGCGTCGCTCCGACAGTGGCGACATTTGTCTTTATCCTACAAAAGAGAAAAGAAGGGTTTTACAATTTTATACAAGTCTAAATGTAGAAGATGATTTAAAATGAAAGGCTCCAATGGAGGACGTTCTTGGGCAAACTTCCTCCTCTTCTATCCTCCTAGCCATCACCCTAGTAAGGAGTCCAATATGTGGTTTCAATTATGGTCCTCCATCACAGGAAGTGTGGGACTTCCAACAGTTAGAAGAGTAAAGGCTAAGATCAAGACGGGAGGTGAATTGATCTTTATAAAAACTTTTTCAAGAGCTTAATTATTTAAGAATGAAATCAAACTTTTCTGAATTAATTGATGTTGATCTTGAAAGTAATGAATAAAAGATGAGGTAACAAGAAAGGGAAGAAGACAACATATAACAATTTATATCGGTTCACCCAATCACTAGGGCTACATCTAGTTCTCAACTCAATCAAAGTTGAGATAACTACTAAAAACAAAGTACAAATACAATTACACTAGTAGAAAACACCAATCTACCCCAAGAGAGTCTTGATCATCCAAGAATTACTCTTGACTACACTAGTGGCTCACCCCAAGTCACTAAAAACTAGTACCTCCCACTGGGCACCAATAGGAAACAAAAAGAAATTAAAATATAATGGAAAGAAATCACCTGCAACGAGAATTGTACAACATAATCTACATGTAAATGAATCTTTCCCAAGTGAATCACTTCTAGAAAGAGTAAAAATTCCTTAAGAATTTATTTGAAACAGTTTTACAGCATAGGCACAAAAAGCTCTCTCAAATTCTCAATCAAAACTTGCTTGAATTATTGATAGAATCGTGTCTATTGAAATGGGAGCGAAAAACTATTTATATGAATTTTTTTTACAACTTTAGTCGATTAAAATATATATTTAATCGATTGATTTCACTTAAATGTCCAATTAATCAATTATTTTGTGTTTTTAATTGATTAAAACAACAAAGTTAAAACACATGAGTTTTCCAATAAGTTGTTTTAACTAATAAAAACCTTATTAATCAATTAAAACATAGTGTCTAAGAAGTTCAATAAAATTAATGAAACATTTTAAATGATGAAAATGCAATTTAATCAATGAAATAAAGAGTAAAAGTCTTTACAAAACAAAATAGTTATTTTAATTGATAAAAACATGTTTTAATCAATTAAAAGGCAATACAAAATCCTTCTAAGTCAAAGATATATTTTATCTGATAACATCTCATATTTATCGATTAAAATAACTTAGCATAAAATCTACTAAGTTTCTCAATATCATTTTAACATATAAAAGAAGCTTTTAATTGATTAATTTTACCAATAAAGAACATTTTAAGCTGATAAAAATAGGTTTTAATTGATTAAAATAACAAAGTATATAAGGATTTGTAAGTTTAAATTATTTTAATCAATTAATTTGAACATATTTATCAGTTAAAAAAGTAATTCCAAGCCATTTTAACATCTTGAAGCAATTTTAACATATTAAATAGTGAGACATCTACTTTATCCTAAAAGATGATTAAGTGAGATAGAATCAATGATTACATACTAACAAGACCCTTAGAACACTCAAGATAAAGTTGTAGACCACACATCAAATTGTTTCACGCACTATATTCATTAAATAAAAACGAAAAATGATAAGTAAAGCTTATTTGCCCTGAATCGGTTAAAAAGAACAAATTATAAATTGATGATTTTTAGGTTCAAATCCTTGTTGAATTATTCGCAAACTTACCAAAATTATCAATCGTAGTATAGTATTTCGATTAAATAAAAGTCGATCCCACGAGGAACGGTTTCATGTAGAAATTCCCAATTATGCTTACTAAGTGGATTAAAACAGATTGAGTTTTGCAATAAGAGTTGAATTGAAATTAAATGACAAAGAACTATAAATTGTTGAGAAAATATCAATTAAAGGTACTTAGGATTGAGTTTCCTTCCTTATCCCTCTTTTTTAATGGCTATGTCACTTAAGAACGTCAATTAACCTAATAATGTTGATGCCACCTACTCAAATCATCCATGTTGATTCCTCACACATGAAATTCATAAGAAAACCTAATAAATGTTGATTCCTCACACAATTAAGAGATTTTCCAGCATTAGGTTTAGGGTGTTAAGCAATTGATACATTCATTCCATTCCTGGCAATTAACGTAACAAATATTCTTACCGTGATCTAGGGTTCAAGATATATTTACCAATCATATCCCAAACATCAAGAATAAATCATTCCAAAGCACAAAGGATAAGAATAACAACATCAAAACATAGATTAATATCTCAAAATATCACCATGATACAAAAGAGTTCAAAGGAAGTGCACCAAATCCTAAGAGAATGAAGTTAGCCACTCATGTTGGCCATTACAATGCTCCAAATGTGGAAGAAGTGAAGAATTGATGAAGATTGGACGAAACCCTAGCAGTAGTCGCGTCTCTTCTTCTCCAAAATCGCTTTCTTTTCTCAAAACACATCTTCTCTTTTTGTAGAAAAAATTTGGGCTTTTGGGCTTCGCGTCTTTCGCTCGAGCGAGAACTTTCGTTCAAGCGAAAGTTGCCTATTTTCACTTAAGCGAAAAAACGCTCGCTTGAGCGAGTGAACTCCAGAGAAGAATAACTAACATTCGCTCAAGCGAATTTTCCTACGCTTGAGCGACTGACTTCCAGAGAAGAATAACTAATATTCGCTCAAGTGAATCTTGTGTTGCTTGAGCGACTGACTGCCAGAGAAGAATAACTAACATTCGCTCAAGCGAGAATCCATTCCGCTCGAGCGACTTCCATGCTGAAAATCTTCTTCCTTCTTCCAGTTTTACTCCAATTATGCTGACAATTATGCTCCTTACTCTTGTATCAAGGTATTCTCGAATTCATCCTATATTGGGAGAAAAATATATTAGAATTAACATAAGTTAAGTGGTTTCATAACAATTCAAGGCATAATTCTATCAACTTTTTACCACTTAACAACTCCCCCCAACCTAGAATCTTGCTTGTCCCAAGCAAAGTAATTTTTCCAAAACAAAACCATCGCCTATTATCACTTTCTCTTCCAGAACCACAACATAAAAATTTTCAGAGGTGATGCTCACAACTCCAAATGACAATAGAACACATAAGCATTCAAGTTACAGAAATCAACAAAGAATAATTAGTTCTCAACTATCCTCAGAGAAGCATGATCTCTCAAATAGAGTTATATATACTCATCTCTAATTCTCACAGGTAAGTGTTTATCTCATTCAATCACTTCATTTAGACAATCCAATATTGATAATCATCTTCAAGCAATCAACATTTGTTAAGCAAGACTTAAATCAAAAGGTCTTTTGAGGCTTGTAATGGGGCTGGGCTAAGAAAGAATCATTGGTTTTTCTGGGATATACAAAAGTATTTGAGAAATTCAACTCATATGAATGATTCTTGATTAACATTTCCTCAAGTCATGTTTCAAACTTCATGTTTTTGTCCCTAACACAATGATAGTGAGTTAATAATCTCACGAGTTATTATTCCCCCCTTGAACTACTTTTGTATTTTTTTTCTCATGCTTTTGCATGTATCCTTTTTTGGCTTTGCCAATTCTTAAGTTTTGCTTTCATTTTCTTTACACCTCTTTTTTTTTTTAATAACACCCCAATAATACCCATAGGACAACAATAGCAATACCCAACAATAGGAAAAATAATAACATTCATACTCATTTCCTTTCTCAAATATAAGAAGGTAGATAAATAGTGTTTAGGCTTAGGGGTTCTGTTTAAGAACAATATTATTTTTGGCTCAGAAGGGGTTCAAATGGATGTCCTATAATTAATGCAGGGTTGGCTATTTGGCTCTGGGTTATATCTACTACAAAGAAAAATGCCTTTATCATTTTCAAATCTTGCTAACATGTAATCACATCAAAGAATCAATCAATACCAGTTATCATCACAAAGTGTTGACACTCAATTTATCTGTTTTTGGTTCTCTACTCACCTGGTTTTTGGCTAGCTTCCAATTCAGTTAATTCCTAATTCTCCTCATCAATTCCTTTTCACTATCATACTCAACATCCCAAAATCACTTGTTATTGGAAACAATACAAAATGGTTTTCTTCAATTCTAGATTTGAATTGGACAATAAACAATAATCTCATATATGTCTCTAAAACAAATTGTATGGGACAACAATCTAATCACAAAAATTTATCATCCATCACATTAATTATCAATTCAAAATATCCAAACAAAACAACTTCAAATCAATTCAAATACAAACTTAAAACATCGAATTACTCAATTCACTTAAACACACCAAAATAAAAATAAATAAAAACTTAAAAATAAAATTTTCTCCCTCTTAATCCTCTTCACTTCCTTCTTCAGACTCTTCTTCTCCTGATTCTTCTTCTTCCTCTTGTGCTCCCTGTGCACCAACTGCACCTTCACCCCCTCCTGGAAAATATGGACTGTCCCCAGGCCATTGAACCAAGGCGTCAAACTCCTGTGGTGACATCTACTGCATACCTGGAGCAATTTTCAAAGATAAGTTATAAAAATTTTCATTAATATTATATTGACCCCTATGGGTCGCTGATTGCTGCAAAGTCAAATGCTCCATGTATTGCATAATTCTTTGAAAGTCTGGCTGCTGGAGTGGTGGAGGTGGCTGTTGGGCTCCTCTTGGCTGGTGCGGTTGTTATGCCAGTGGCTATGGCGCCCCTTCTGAAGGGTTCACACAGTGTCGCTCGATGAATCTTCTATTAATTGGTGGGCGGATGTTCACTGTTGGGTTGACTTCCACACCATGGGCTGCATAGAGGGTTGTGATCAGGGCAGGGAATCCAAGAGCCTTTGCTTGCTCCACTCGTCGCCCATTTTCCAACATCAAAAATTGATAAATTTCTTCAGAAATAATGGCGGAGACATCAATTTCAGTGCCATCTAGAATGCACCTGATGATATGGCATCTGGGCATATTCAAATCTGAACTATGCTTGATGGGAACAATGTTGGCCAACAGAAAAGAAGTCTAGATTTGAGTGATTGTGGTCATGTTGGCCCTTAAAATCCTTAAAGCCTTCCCAGCATGGTTTGCCTCATATGTCCTCCTAGGCAAGCATAGGGCTCTTGCAGTATCATCATCCCTAAAATGCATTTCAGTAAGACGTCTACTGTTCCTGATGACCTGAAAGTCACAAATATGGCCTTCCTCAAGAAAAAGTGGATTCCCTAGCAGATCATTAATCGCGTTCCTATTATACATAACCCATCTACCTCGCACCTTGGAACACGCCCTGAATGGCTCACCTTTCACTAAGCAGGCGTTGGCATAAAACTCCTTTACAATTTTTGGATCATACTTGGGCATTGGAAGAGCCAACTGTCTCCAATTCTGTCGGGTTAACTCATTATTGAATTTTGGATACTCCCCTTCATTCAATTCTACTCTTCTTTCTAGAATTGTCGTCGCCATCAAAAAGAGGAGGTCGAAACGATGCGATGCTTCCGACTTTCCGTTTTTCGCGTTTTTATGGGTGATGTTACAACACCTTTAGGTTGTCCGATAACCGGGCTAAACCTAAGGGCAAGGTTTTTGAAAGGGTGTTCTTAGATCATCCAATAACCGGGCTGACCTAAGAACAAATTTGAAAGGGTTCTTATGGAGTCGCCACCGATGTTTTTACCAGAAACATCGAAAAAGGAAAGAAAAGGCGTTGGTTTTTCGAAAACCAACTTTGGTCGTTAAAACTAGAGTTGGGTAAGGGAGTTAGTTACGTGTAAGGGAAGTGTTAGTTCCCTTACGACGCCCCTTTCGGGTTCCCTATGATAGGCCAGTTATATTTATAGATAAACTTTCAAAAAAGACGCTTTTACCCTTTTTATTTGCGGAATCAAAATAACAACTACATGGCCCTAATAACTATTGCGTAATTTAATATAAATAAAAGACAGTAAAAGAGATGGAGAGAGTGAAGAAACCTCTGAGGCAAGCTTTTTGATTAATTCTCTTGAAAATAGGGTGCGTTTTGGCAGCCCTATGCTCTTACAATGCCAAAAAATCTCTCTCGAAACGCTATAAAAAGCTCTCTAAGACACTCAGAAACTTCGGAAATGCTTCGAAGGGACTCTAGGAGGAGAATTTGAAGAAAGTGTAGAAGGGAAAGTGGAAGAACTGTGTGAAATGAGGGGGGGAGCGCTCACTATTTATAGAGATTTGTGCCTGCAAGTCGAGACGGCGGTCTCGACTGGTAAGGTCGAGACGGCGGTCTCGCCATTCGGGACGGCAGTCTCGACTTGCATCAATGGCAAGACAGCGGTCTCGACTTTGCCAAGTGACGAGAAGTCCTTCTCGCCAAACGGGAGGGGGGTCTCGCCATGGGCAAGTGGCGAGACGGTCGTCTCGCCAAATGAGACAACGGTCTCGACTTGCCCTTCAGTGAGATGGCGGTCCCGAAAAGCGTAGGACTGGTGGTGGTGGTGGCTTACTGCTCAGTCGCTCATGCGCCGGTGTTTAGATGCTTTCTCTTGTCTTTGGTTCTTTGACTTTTCTGGAGTGGTCATTCGGTTTGTGCCAGGGATTTCTTTGGTGGTCATCCAACTTGTTGGTTGCTGGGTAGCCTTGTTTATTTGTCGTTCGACGTCTGTTTGTCAAAAAAAAAACTCTTGTGGTTGATGTATGTTTTTGGTAGAGTTGGTGAAGTCTTACCGGGATACCTTTGGGTGCTTCCTGTTTTCAAATGCAAGCACAGAGCTAATTTTCTTACATGAATTCTCTTTTGTTTTTATTTGCTTGAAGTATTTTTGTTTATTTTGATTTTGACAAAGTCATTTTTGTGTGACTATTTGTGTGTGGATGCTCTCAATGCAATCTATTTTTAGTTGGGGCGCCTAGAAAGCGACTGGTATTCTCTTTATTGTTTTCCCGTGATTATTCTTGTGAATTTTTATTTTTGTTTTAGCACTATCTTTTGCCTAGACTGCCCTTTGCGGGTTTTCGATCTAGCGGACTACCTTAATTCTTGCCTAGGGTATCTTAGTGGGCTTTTTTTTTTATGAAGGCTTTAACTTTTGCCTAGACCGCCCTTTGCGAGTTTTTGGTCTAGCAAGCTGCCCTATTCTTGCCTAAGAATGTCCTAGCAGGCACTGCTTATTTTGATCCTTCTTTCTTTTTCTTTCTTATGCTTTCTTGTATTGCTTGTTTATGCATGCTCATGTTTCGTAAATACAGAGGCATTCTCACAAGTAGGTCAAGAGAAGAGAAGACAATTTTTATTGATATAATCAAATGGTTTATTTTTACAGGAGGATTTACAAAGGAATTTATAACCAGGGCTGGCCAAGGTTGGCTAAACTGTATAGGATATAACAATCATGCCCGTGATTTCTGTTTCTCTGTTTTTCCTAGTTACTTCAATTGAGATGCTCGAGCTTGGAGTGAAGATCATATGAAGTCTGCTTGCTTCTGGGAAGGTATTACCTTAGTCGCCTTGCGGTTTTCGGCTAAGGTAATCATTGCTCCTCTTTTTTTTTTTTTTGAAACCTCTAATTTTTGCCTAGGACGTATCCCAGCGAGGAATATGGACCCTATCTTTTGCCCAGGACGCTCTTTGCGAGTTTTCATCCTGGCGGGTCATGAGAAATGTCTTCAAGCATAGTATTTCTTTACCGCATCTGAGTTGACTGGATGTCGAAGCTCTTCTCCATCCATATTGTTAGAATCGCGCAGCGGAATGTTTGCGTGAACGGACAAAAACCAAGAGGTGGGTGAATTGGTTTCTTAACAAAAATTAGGTTTTAAAAATTTTCCCCAAATTTTACCGATTAAAATGCTGTGTAAACATAAATAGGATAAGGATAGAGTCTTACACAGAAGATTTATACTTGTTCTGATCAAAAGACCCTACGTCCAGTTGCTAATCACTCAAACAGAGGATTAACGCTGTCACTATAATCAAAGTTATTACAAACAGATAACAATGGAAAAGATAGAGTAACAAAAATGAAAGAATTAATGGTTGAGTTCAAGAGGGGGGGTGAATTGAACTTTAAAACTTTTTCGCAAATCTTACTTTCTTTTGGAAGAATGAGTTATCTTTATTCAATCTTTGCAAAGGTAATTTGATTTAAACACAACACAATTAAAGACAGAAATTAAAAGAGATGAAAGAAGAATATGAACACACAAGTTTATACTTGGTTCACTCTAATCCAGAGCTACATCCGAGTTCTTGACAAACCGGTCAAGTTCCACTAATACCAAGTGAAAATTACAACCAGTAGATACTCACCAATCTACCCCAAGAACTATCTTGCAAAACCCACAAGACAGAATCTTGAAAACCACCCGAGTAACCAAATCCGATTCTTGTACCAAGTGCGGATTACAATCCAACCTGCACAATCAAACTTTACAAAAGAATATGAAAAGAAAAAACCTGGACTTGAAGTTTCTAATTGTCCGAACCAATTCTATCAAGCACTTTCTCTCTTTGAATGACCACAATTTGATCACAAGCACCTTATGATATGAAAAAGATTCTTGAATGCGAGAGAAAGTTACGTATGAAAGTTTCACAGATTGATTTCACAAGTTTTCTCAAGTAGTGTGTTGTATTGTATATTCAAAAGATAGATCAAATCTGTATATATAGAGTAAATCAGAAAAACAGAACGTTTCATCTGTTAAAAGCTGTTTTAGAGAGTCAAAAGATAAGTTGGTTAGCAGTAAAACAGGTTTAGAAGAGACTCATGACTGAGTTATGATCGATCAGAATAAAACTATGATCGATCAGAATGAGTTATGATCGATTAGAATAAAACTATGATCGATTAGACTGAGTTATGATCGATCAGAATAAAACTATGATCGATCAGAATGAGTTATGATCGATTAGAACAAAACTATGATCGATCAGAGTATTATTTCAATCGATTAAAAGATCGATTCAATCGATTGATTTCATTTAAAGTTCCATTTAATCGATTAAGACATCGATTCAATCGATTGATTTCATTTAAAGTTCCATTTAATCGATTGATTCGAGTTTTAATGGATTAAAACAACTTAATGAAAAATGACAGCTCTCTGTTTCAATCGATTGAAAATCATTTCAACAGATTAAAAATGCGAAACTTGATATTGAAAATTTATTGAGTTATTTTAACTTGTTGATTACGTGAATCAATCAATTTAATTTTCGATTATGTATGACCATTTATTATGATAAGAGATTTTAACAGATTGAAAATCCTTTTCAACAGATTAAAAAAAACTTTAGTTTATTCTTTTAATATTTAAACGTAAGTTTTTCATGCAGAAAAATGATTTTCAATGAGATGCAACATTTTAAGGTGCTTATCACAAAATATAATGGCCTATCAAGAGATTAAGTGCTTAAACTTAAAAACCTAATCATCTACACACCCACAACCTAAGTTATATCTATGTCTTCATCAAATCCACCAAGTGCTTCAATCTCCCCCTATTTGATGGAGACAAATAACCACTGCACCTGCAAAACAAGAATAACAGACCAGAGACATATATTTTGTGGTGTGTGTGTAGTGACAGTTTTAAGCAAAATACTTCTCCCCCTATTTGACTGCATCAAATAGATTGTTGTAGTTACGAGTCAATGGGGCCACGTGGATACCCCGAATATAAAACAAAACATTAAAAACTAAGAAAAGAAAACAGAATAACGAAACATAGAAAATCTTCATTCGTCCCGGGGCCTTGATTGAATTGCGGTTCCACAATCCTGTTGTAAATATCTTTTAGTTGATTATCAATATGCTTGGAACCTTGCAATGAAATTTTCATCCAAATAATGCTTGCAGAGCCCTCGGAGCGGCGAGTCATCTCCATATGCCTCCTTTGGTCGGTTGCGGTTCGCTCATTTGATGTAACATTGTTCTTTCGAGCTGAGACGAGAGGAGTGTCACGGTCGAGGCGGTGGATTGTATGGAATCATCTCCATTGGGTTCACTTCTTCCATTGGATCGGACGAACGTCTTCGCGAAGTTCCGGGAATATTATCGGTGTTGATTCCTTCCTCTTGCTCTTCTTCCTCACTTTCTTCACTTCTTCCAGCTTCTTCTTTGGAAATCCATTCACCATCAACTTTAATAAATCCCATTTTGTGAAGAACGGAATTGTTTATTTCATTTGTTGGTCGGACGGTTTCAACGAGTTCTCCTTCAACATCAACACCAAAATGTGTTAAAAATTTAGAAATCAGAATAGCATAGGGATACCTGAAGTCACTAAGTCTCTTGGCTTTGATCATGTGATCCTTGATGACAAAGACCCAGTTCACACGTATTACTGTGATGAATGCGGTACATCAGAACTAAATCTCCTTCATTTAGCACCGCATGATTGCTCCCCCGGGTGTAAGCTGCCAAGAAACGATGAAAGCGAGAATCCTTTCTTCCAGTTTCAACTTCCCAGTGTTGAATGAACTTACGAGAATCATGCCTATTCTTCAAGCAAGAGCGGAAATATTGAACTTTATTAAATTCTTCAACATCCGAAGTACATCCTTTGGTGACTTTCACACCTACATCTTTTATTCCAGCAACTTCCTTCCGGACATTAGGTGTTATCTCAATGTCTACTCCTTTAACTTGGGTGGTCAAAGTGGATCCTTCAAAGGATAAATTTGTGAAGAAAACTTTAATTAAGTCGGGGTAAATTCTACCATTCAACTCCGAAACGTCCGAAGTTTTTGATGTTGCAGTAACTTCAGAATGCCTCCGAATCCTTCGGCATCAAACCAAGAGAACTTTAACATTTTTGGAATGTTGACTTGATTCTGCTTAATTCATGGATAAACAAATCCATTTTCTCTTGGTCTCCATTGAACCAAGTTTCAATCCTTCCTCCAACATTCTGTTCTTGCCTTGCAGTAGAGGATTCGCCTCTGCTGGACTTCTTCCTACCGAGACTTTGTGCACTTGAACATATTTGATTTTTGGAATGAACGAACGAGAGAAGAGCAGAAAGAGAAGCTCAAAGAAGAAAATAATACTATAGGAATGAGAATACACAATCTTTATCGGTTTAAAAAAAATTTTGTCTTTACTCGATTTATTGTTTACGTGCGATGATGATAAAGAGGAGAGAGAATTGCTACTTGTACACTTTAATTACCTTCTCGGTAGATATCCAATCAGTATCAATTAGCTTTTATTGGATATCTTTGATATTTAAGAGAGTAGTTGAAGTTTATCTTGTTGTAAATGCTTTCGGTTTACTCTGCAGAAATCGGTTAGAGACAAAGTACATACAACTAGCCCTAGAAGAAAAATAATCAATTGATATTTCATGAAACCAAGCTGATTTTGTAATCGTAGATACTTATAAGTGAAATACACCGATTGAATCAAAAATTAAATCGATTATTTTGTAAAAGAAAATTATTCGAGTACCATTAGTGAATTCAATCGATTGAATCGAAGATTTAATCGATTGATTTATAAAAGAAGGTGTGCAGAGCTACAAGATTAATGAAATAAATCGATTAAAAGTTTATCTAATCGATTGAACTAATAACATATCAATACCAAAGAGTAAGAATCAGGAAATCAACAGATTATTTAGCAATTTCAATCGATTGAAACAAATAATATCCGAGTTATTCATGCAATTATTAATCGATTGAACTTGTTATCGGCTTATTTAAAAAAACATACAATCAACGTAACGAATTAGTTATGCAATACTAGATATATCTAGAATTCCTAATTCAGTCCTAAGCATATTAAGTCTGTCTCTAGGAAGTGGTTTAGTGAATAAATCAGCTAAGCTGTTTTCGATTCAACGAATAATATCTCACAGTCACCCCTAGATACGTGTTCTCTAATAAAGTGATGTCTAATTTCAATATGCTTAGTTCTAGAGTGTTGAATAGGATTCTTAGTTAAGTTTATTGCACTAGTATTGTCACAAACCAGAGGTACCTTGTTTAGAGTAACTCCATAATCGTCGGTTGTTGCTTGAGGTAGATGCTTTGAGCACAACGGCTCCAGCTGCAATGTATTCAACTTCGCAGTTGACGAGCAACACACGCTTGCTTTTTGTTGTGCCACGATATAAGACTTGCTCCCGAGTAAATGACAAGTACCGGAGGTACTTTTTACATCCAATCTACATCCTGCAAAGTCAGAATCGAGAAAATCCAACAAGTTTAAGGGATGCACCCTCGGGATACCATAGTCCAACATTAACTGTTCCCTTGAGGTATTTCGAGAATCCTTTTGGCGACGGTAAGATGAGATTCCTTTGGATTTGCCTGAAATCTTGCACAAAGACACACACTAAACATAATGTCGAGTCTACTAGCGAGTTAGATACGGTAGTGAACCAATCAAACCTCTATATTTAGTTTGATCAACAGGTTTCCCTTTTTCATCTAAGTCTAGACAACGGTTAGTAGACATGGGTGTAGAGGATACCTTGCGAGTTTTGCATATCAAATTTCTTTAACAATTCATTGCGAGTATTTAGATTGACTAAGAAAAATGCCATTTCTTAATTGTTTAACCTGGAGACCAAGGAAGAAATTCAATTCTCCCATCATGGACATTTCAAATTCACTTTGCATTTCTTTTACAAACTTATTACACATGACATTATTAGTGGAACCGAAAATGATATCATCCACATACACTGCACCGGAATAATGTCAGTTCAGATTTCTTAATGAACAAAGTTTTATCAACCTCACCTCGCTTGTACCCTTGATCAATTAGGAAGTTACTTAACCTCTCATACCATTGTCTAGGTGCTTGCTTTAAACCATAAAGGGCCTTTTTTAATTTGTAGACATGGTCGGGATGCTTGTGATCTTCAAACCCTGGAGGTTGAGAAACATATACTTCTTCATTGATGAGTCCATTCAGAAAGGCACTCTTTACATCCATCCGTAGTAATCTGAAACCACTTAAACGAGGCATAAGCTAATAATAATCTAACGAGCTTCAAGTCTAGCTACAGGTGCAAAGGTTTCATCAAAATCGATACCCTCTTGTTGGTTATACCCTTTGGCTACCAACCTAGCTTTATTTCTAGTAATAATGCCGTGTTCATATAGCTTGTTTTTGAATACCCACTTAGTACCAATTACATTGATATCTTTGATTTTAGGAACTAATTCCCACACTTTATTTCTTTCAAATTGATTAAGCTCATCATGCATGGCACTAACCCGGTATTCATCATTTAATGCTTCTTTAAGCTGTCTTAGGCTCTATTTGTGAAATGAATGCCATATGATTACAAAATTGATTAAGAGAATGTCTAGTAGATACTCCCTTATTAATTTGCCCGATGACATTGTCTAGAGAGAGATTTCTTGGGACAATCCACTCTTTAGGAAGCTCTTCCAGAACATCTTCTTCCTGTTCTTCAGTAATTGTTGGAGAATTAGCTTTTGCAGGGTCCACTGATGGATCATCTTCTTCAACGAGTACGCTGATCGTATTCTTGGCATGTTTCAAGCTGATAAGAATTATTAGTTAAATCTTCTTCATCTGCAGTACTCTGTTGTTCTATTCTGCACTACTCGAGGAGATTCATTAAACACAACATGTCCTGATTCTTCAACAGATTTAAGTCTTAAATTGTAAACTCTATATGCATGACCGTGAGTTGAGTAACCAAGAAAAATTCCTTTATCAGATTTTTCATCAAACTTGCCAATATTTTCTTTCCCATTGTTTAAAACGAAACATGTACATCCAAAAACTCTGAAATAGTTTAAGTTGGGTTTTCTTCCTTTGTACAGTTCATATGGGGTTTTCTTAAGCATGGGTCTAATCAAGACTCTATTCAAAACATGACAAGCAGTGTTTACTGCATACTGCCCAAAAGTATTTAGGTAAAGAATTTTCACACAACATTGTTCTAGCAAGTTCTACAATAGATCTGTTCTTTCTTTCCACAACACCGTTCGTTGAGGAGTTCTTGGAGCGAGAAAAATTGTGTTTTATGCCAAACTTTTCACAAAATGATTCAAACTTTTCATTTACAAATTCTCCACCATTGTCACTTTGAATTGATGTAATAAAATACCCTTTTTCATTATGTAAAACCTTGGCAAGCTTTTTGAAAGATTTGTAAGAATCAGATTTGGCTTTAAGAAAGATAGTCCAGGTAAATCTGGAAAAGTCATCAACAATTATCATGATATAAAGATTACCACCTAGGCTTTTATTCCTTGAAGGACCAACCAAATCCATGTGAAGCGAGTTCCAAAGGTTTAGAAGTTGAAACAATATTTTTGTTTGAAAAAGATTTTCTAGTTTGTTTGCCTTTCAAACAAGCTTCACAGATTTTGTCTTTCAAGATCTGAAGCTTAGGCGACCCAGAAACTAATTCTTTTGAAATCAGTTTGTCAAGATGTTTAAGATGTATATGAGCAAGTCTTCTATGCCACAACCAAGATTCTTCTTCTTTAGTAAGAAGACAACTTTGAGATGACATAGACTGTTTGATATCTAACATGTATATATTGTTTAACCTCTTACCTACCAACATTACCGTATCAGATTCTGGCTCACAGATAAGGCACTTTTCTGGTTTGAAAATGACTTTGTGACCAAGATCACATAACTGACTTATGCTTATCAGATTGTGCTTGAGACCTTCAACCAGAAGAACATTGTGAATGATTACTGATTCACCATCACCAATATCTCCAGAACCTAGAATTCTTCCTCTGTTGTTGTCTCCATAAGTCACATGACCTCCATTCTTCAATTTCAGCTTCTGGAATTTTGAAATGTCACCTGTCATGTGCCTTGAGCATCCACTGTCTAGATACCAAAGGGACTCTTGTTGCTGTTCCTGAAAGATCAAACATCAAGTATTTGGTACCCTTACGTATTTTGGGTCCTTAGGAGTCAATTTTTCTGTTTAACATGTTTTGGAACCCATCTTTTCCTACCTTGCGGCACAAAATATTTTCTAGCATGACAGAATTTTATAGTATGTCCTTTCTTCATGCAGTAATGACAAGATGAGAAAGGAGATGCTGTTGTTTTTCTGTGTGAAAAGAAGTTCAAATATTTTTTAGTTTTTACCCCATTCTTATGTTTATACCCGATTCCAGAATGTTCAAACATACAGTTTTGAGACCCAAGAAGTGCATCTAAATTCTCTTTGCCTTGAGTAAATTTAGACAAAGTTTTAATCAAGTAATCAACCTTATCTTGCAGAATAATACACTTTTCACACTTCTTATTAGCAATATTATCAGCAGATGCATAGATTATATCTAGATGTTCTAAATCTGTTTTGCTTTCTAATAGTTCATTTTCCAGAACTTTAACTCTATTTTCTAACCGAGTTATTTAATCCTTTTAACCGATTATTTGTATGAGATAAATTTCTGGCTTCACTATGCATTTCATTGAAAGCATTTAGTAATGTGCTTGTAATTCATTTCATTCTCTGTAGGAGTTGAACTTACATGTGATGAAGAGGATTCACGACCGACCATCAAGCACGGGTTCACCTCCTCACTTTCGGATTCGAAGCTGGAAGATGAATCATTGTCTTGCCAGGCTATATAAGCCTTTTTCCCTTTGTATCTTGATTCTTTCTTGTTCTGATTCTTGGTCTTTTCGGACAATCACTCTTTATGTGACCCTGTTTACCACAAGAATAACAAGTAATATTATTTTGAACAGATTCGAGTCTTTTTATCATTGTACCTTTTTACTTGGCCAATTCTGTTCTTTCTTCTAAGAAATTTTCCAAATTTCTTAACCAATAAAGTCAGGTTCTCTCGATTCATCTTCTTCAGATCCACTGTTTTCTTCAATTGTCTTGAGAACAATATTTCTAGTTTTCTTTTCTGCATTCTCTTGTTCTTTGAACCGATTGATTTCCAACTCATGTTCCCTCAACTTACCAAAAAGTGAAACGGTAGTCATTTCAGATCAAGTCTCTTGATTCTGATATTGCTTGTCACCTTTGGTTGCCATGTTTTGTCCAAACACTTTAAAATTTTGATGTTCAACTCTTCTTTGTCAAAAGTCTTTCCTAACCCAATTAGATGATTGACTATGTGCGTGAACCTTTTCTGCACATCTGCAATTGTTTCTCCTTACTGCATTTTAAACAACTCATAGTCCCTGATTAACTCATGCTTTCTTGCCCTTTTCACATCAGACGTTCCTTCATGTGTAACCTCTAAAATTTCCCACATCTCTTTGGCAGAGGCACACTTGAGACACCCTGAAAAACTCATCAAGATTTAAAGCAGAGGTAATAATATTTTTTGCGAGTATAATCATATTGAACTTTCCTATTTTCTACATCAGTTAATTCAGCCCAATCTTTTTCGACTACTTTACCATCTACAGTATGAGTTGGTTTGTAAGGACCATTAACAATTGTTTCCCAAATGCCTCTATCAAGAGATTCAATAAAGATTTTCATTCTAACCTTCCAGAAAGAATAATTCACACCAGAAAAAAGTGGAGGCCTGTTTATGGAGGCTCCTTCTAAAAAATTCATCTTTCCCTCAGCCATTGGACCGATTCCTTGAGTAACTTACAAGAACCAGCTCTGATGCCAATTGAAAGAATTAATGGTTGAGTTCAAGAGGGGGGGTGAATTGAACTTTAAAACTTTTTCGCAAATCTTACTTTCTTTTGGAAGAATGAGTTATCTTTATTCAATCTTTGCAAAGGTAATTTGATTTAAACACAGCACAATTAAAGACAAAAATTAAAAGAGATGAAAGAAGAATATGAACACACAAGTTTATACTGGTTCACTCTAATCCAGAGCTACATCCAGTTCTTGACAAACCAGTCAAGTTCCACTAATACCAAGTGAAAATTACAACCAGTAGATACTCATCAATCTACCCCAAGAACTATCTTGCAAAACCCACAAGACAGAATCTTGAAAACCACCCAGTAACCAAATCCAGTTACTGTACCAAGTGCAGATTACAATCCAACCTGCACAATCAAACTTTACAAAAGAATATGAAAAGAAAAAACCTGGACTTGAAGTTTCTAATTGTCCAGAACCAATTCTATCAGCACTTTCTCTCTTTGAATGACCACAATTCTGATCACAACACCTTATGATATGAAAAAGATTCTTGAATGCAGAGAAAGTTACGTATGAAAGTTTCACAGATTGATTTCACAAGTTTTCTCAAGTAGTGTGTTGTATTGTATATTCAAAAGATAGATCAAATCTGTATATATAGAGTAAATCAGAAAAACAGAACGTTTCATCTGTTAAAAACTGTTTTAGAGAGTCAAAAGATAAGTTGGTTAGCAGTAAAACAGGTTTAGAAGAGACTCTGATCGATTAAAACAGAAGTATGATCGATTAGACTGAGTTATGATCGATCAGAATAAAACTATGATCGATCAGAATGAGTTATGATCGATTAGAACAAAACTATGATCGATTAGACTGAGTTATGATCGATCAGAATAAAACTATGATCGATCAGAATGAGTTATGATCGATTAGAACAAAACTATGATCGATCAGAGTATTATTTCAATCGATTAAAAGATCGGTTCAATCGATTGATTTCATTTAAAGTTCCATTTAATCGATTAAGACATCGATTCAATCGATTGATTTCATTTAAAGTTCCATTTAATCGATTGATTCGAGTTTTAATGGATTAAAACAACTTAATGAAAAATGACAGCTCTCTGTTTCAATCGATTGAAAATCATTTCAACAGATTAAAAATGCGAAACTTGATATTGAAAATTTATTGAGTTATTTTAACTTGTTGATTCTGTGAATCAATCAATTTAATTTTCGATTATGTATGACCATTTATTATGATAAGAGATTTTAACAGATTGAAAATCCTTTTCAACAGATTAGAAAAAAACTTTAGTTTATTCTTTTAATATTTAAACGTAAGTTTTTCATGCAGAAAAATGATTTTCAATGAGATGCAACATTTTAAGGTGCTTATCACAAAATATAATGGCCTATCAAGAGATTAAGTGCTTAAACTTAAAAACCCAATCATCTACACACCCACAACCTAAGTTATATCTATGTCTTCATCAAATCCACCAAGTGCTTCAAAAAACACCTCTCTTGAGTCACACAAGAGATGAAGAACAACTTTCCCTAGAGACGGCACAACACACAATCCACCAAGAACTCCACTTAGTGATTCTTATCACTTCTAGCCCACACCAGGTTCCAAAAGCCCCTTTTTCCTCCAACAAACAGTTCTCTGGCAATCACAGCTCTCAACTTTTGTTTGAAAAAGGTTGTTCTATTTTCTGAGAGCCTTAGAGAACCTTAAGTAGATGAATTAGGGTTTGGGAATTGGGGATTTTCGAAACTTGGTGTATTGGGACTAGGGTTTTCGAAAATAGGTTTAATTTGAAGTTCAAAATGCATATCTGACTGAAATAATCGATTATCTCAAGTGTTAATCGATTATTACAGAGCCAAAATCAACAGAAACCCAAAACGCACTGGTTTAATCGATTATTGGCCCTGTTAATCGATTAACAAACCTGTTAATCGATTAACAGGTGTGTTAATCGATTATTACAGTGAGCTGATACAGAAAATGGTTTTTCTCACTGTAATAATCGATTATTTGGTCTTTTAATCGATTAAACCCGTGGCTTTTTTATAAATATGAGTTTTTGAAGCTTCTAAAGAGTAGACTATGTACCAGCTATCTTAGACTCTAATATTACAGACTCAAACTCATGAAAACAGAGTTATTACACAAGAATACAAGTCTTCAACTCTCTAAGTTCTTTGTTCTTGAATCATCATCAAAATCAACAAGCTTCATGTCCATGTAAGTTCAACATCAAGTCCTTGTATGTTTCAACACATGTTGGTGAGGATAAGGGCTCCTCCTAAGAAGGCTCGCTTGACCACAAAGGGTCCTTCATAGTTCGTTGTCCATTTTCCAATTTTATCTTTCTGGGCTGGAATCAATTTCTTTATTACCAGATCTCCTTCTTGAAAGGTGCGGGGATTGATTTTCTTGTCATAGGCTTTCTTGATCTTCTTTTGATAAACTTGCCCTCGCATATGGCGTCCAGCCGTTTTTCTTCGATTAGGTTCAGTTGATCGTACCGGCTTTGGACCCATTCAGCTTCTGTCAACTTTGCTTCCATAACAACTCGTAGGGAGGGTATTTCGACTTCTACTGGTAGTACGACCTCTATGCCATATACGAGGGAAAACGGAGTGGCCCCTGTGGAGGTTCGTACAGAAGTTCGGTATCCGTGTAGGGCAAAGGGTAACATTTCGTGCCAATATTTGTATGTTACTACCATCTTCTGAATGATTTTCTTGATGTTTTTATTGGCTGCCTCTACTGCACCGTTCATCTTAGGTTGGTATGGAGAGGAATTGTGATGCTGAATTTTGAAATCTTGACATAATTCCTCCATCATCTTGTTATTGAGGTTGGTCCCATTATCAGTAATGAGCCGATGAGGGATGCCATACCAACATAGAATATTTTTCTTGATGAAGGTGGTCACCACTTTTCTAGTCACGTGTGCGTATGATGCTGCCTCAACCCATTTGGTGAAGTAGTCAATGGCCACCAAGATAAAGTGGTGGTCGTTAGATGCTTTGGGTTTAATGGGTCTGATGACGTCCATGCCCCACATAGAGAATGGTCATGGTGTGGCTAGAGTGCTAAGAGGTGCGGGCGGCACGCGAATATTATCGGCATAGATTTGGCACTTATGACATTTTTTAGCATATCGGTGACAATCAGCCTCCATTGTGGACCAAAAATACCCTGCCCTTAAGATTTTCTTTGTCATGACATGCCCAGGTGCATGGGTCCCAAAGGTTCCTTTGTGAATTTCTCTTATCAAGATTTGGGCTTCTTCATGGTCCACACACCTTAAGAGAGTGAAATCAAAGCTCTTTTTGTAGAGGGTTTCTTCAATCAACGTGAACCCTACTGCCCTTTTACGAATGGTTCATTTATCATTGTCCTTGATCCCTTCGGGGTATTCGCCCTTCATGAGGTATTGCTTGATGTCATGATACCATGGATTTTGGTCGTGCTCGCCATTTACTGCCATGCAAAAAGCTTGTTTGTCATGCAGCTTGATTTGAATGGTCAGCATCTCATGCTCTTGATCTAAAGAGAACGTGGATGATAGAGTAGCAAGGGTGTCAGCAAATTGATTGTCTTCCCAAGGAACATACTTGAAGGTGACGCTTTCCAGCCTCGAAACTAAATCACGTATGTGCTCTAGATATGGGATTAATTTAGAGTTTCGGGTTTCCCATTCACCTTTAAGTTGATAAATGACAAGGGATGAATCGCCGAAGACTTTGAGTTTAGTAACCCCATGATCTAGATCTGCTTGGATTCCTAGCGCGCATGCTTCGTATTCGGCCATGTTATTAGTACAGTCAAAATTCAACCTGGTCGTTACGGGGATATACTTCTTTTCTGAGGATATCAAAATAGCTCCTATCCCGTGTCCAAGCATGTTTGAGGCTCCGTCGAAGAACATGGTCCATGCCTCTTCTTTGGTCTCTTCGTGTTCAATGTGCATGATATGTTCATCGGGAAAATCATCCTGTAGGGACTGATATTCGTTTGTTGATCCATGGGCTAGATAGTCTGCTAGGGGGCTACCTTTAATAGCTTTCTGGGTGACATGAACGATGTCGAACTCTGAGAGGAGCACTTGCCACCTAGCTATTCTTCCGGTCAGAATGGGCTTCTCGAAGAGGTATTTGATTGGGTCCATTTTGGAGACCACCATGTTGTGTGTCGAGCCATGTATTGTCGAAGACGCTGAGTGACCCATACCAATGCACAACAAGTTTTTTCAAATGGTGTATAACGGGTCTCATAGTCTAGGAACTTTTTGTTGAGATAATAAATGGCTCGCTCCTTTCTCTCGGTTTCGTCTTGTTGACCGAGCAAACATCCCATAGACTCTTCGAGTATTGACAAATATAGGATCAGAGGTCTCCCTTCAACGGGTGGTACCAATACTGGCAGATTGGTTAAGCATGTTTTGATTTTATCGAACGCTTTTTGGCATTCTTCATTCCACATCGTTGGTTAATTTTTGCGCAAAGGTTTAAAGATGGGTATACATTTATCCGTCAACTGTGCAATGAAATGGGCAATATAGTTGATTCGGCCCAGAAATCGTCTGACCTCCTTTTCCATGCTTGGTGGGGGCATTTCCAAAATCGCCTTGGTTTTGTCAGGGTCCACCTCGATTCCTCTTTTACTGACGATGAACCCCAAGAGTTTTCCTGACCGTACTCTGAAAGTACATTTTGCCGGGTTTAGTTTGAGTTGATACTTTCGGAACCGATCGAATAGCTTCTTGAGATATTTAATGTGGTCCATCTCGTTCCTGGACTTGGCGATCATGTCGTCCACATATACTTCTATTTCCTTGTGGATCATGTCGTGGAATATTGTGACCATAGCCCTTTGATAGGTAGCCTCTTCATTCTTGAGTCCGAAAGGAATTACTCGATAGTAGAAGGTACCCCATGGTGTGATGAAAGAGGTTTTTTCTCTGTCCTCGACGGCCAATTTAATTTGATTGTATCCTGCATACCCATCCATGAAGGAATAAAGCGTGTTGGTAGCGGTATGGTCTACTAGTGTGTCTATGTGTGGTAAGGGAAAGTCATCCTTTGGACTTGCTCGATTGAGGTCCCTATAATCCACGCATACCCTGACCTTACCGTTCTTTTTTATGACAGGCACTATGTTGGACAACCACTCAGGGTATTTGGACACTACTAGGAAATTGGCGTCCAGTTGTCTTTGTACCTCTTCCTTAAACATTAATGACCAATCTGGCTTGATTCTTCTGAGTTTTTGCTTCATAGGTTGGAATCCTTCTTTTAATGGCAGTCTATGCTCTACTATACTTGTATCGAGCCTGGGCATGTCATGATAGGACCAGGCGAACACATCCATATATTCTTTTAAAAGTTGTGTCAATCCCTCCCTTACGATACTATCTATTTGGGTGCCGATATTTATCCTTTTCTCATCATCCCCTTCTCCCAAATTGATAGTTTTTGTTTCTTCTTCATGTGGTTGTATAATACGCGCTTCTTTTTCCAACATTCTTGGCATGTCCGGGGAAATGGTCCCCTGCTCACTGTCGGACTCGACCCATTCGCCTTCGGCTTCCGGGGTCCACAGAGATTTATCAATCACAGACATGATGTGTTTTAGGTTCTGTTTTAGTCATAGATTTTATTATTCAATTATTTTTGAAAGAATAATAAATAAAAGATGGAAAAGAATGAAGGCAATGAATATGACAATAAAATGCCTCATGTATTAAGGAAAATGAAAGCGTATGTACAAGCCCTTTTAGTCAAAATTCCCGCAGCCATGGGCGGGGACCACGGGAGACACAAAAGAAAGCTTTAAAAAAGAACCCTAGGGGTTGATCCTCCCAGTCCTCCCTCTCTGCTACTCTGGCTTTGATAAAGGTTTGGTATCCACATTTGAAGCGGAGGCATCAAAGGTTATCCACCCGGCATCGATTAATTCTTGGACCCGATACTTCAGGGTCAAGCAATTTTCTGTTGAGTGCCCGGGCGAACCTGAGTGGTAATCACATTTCTCGTTTGGTTTATACCACTCGGGGTAGGGGGCTCTATTTGCTTCTTGGGAGGAACGCAGGTCAAGAGTTTGGCCTCCAATAACTGCGGAGTAAACTTCCTTTCTTTCTTGCGAGGCTGCCGAGCCATTTGTGGAGCAGAAGAAGGAGTAGTTAAGTTAATCGCGTGCACAACTTTATCCTTCTTCTTGCAGGCAGGTTTTCTAAATGAGACGCCAGCATGGGAAGACTGTGTTATCTTCCCACTTCTCAGCCCCTGCTCCACTCTTTCCCCTACAGTGACTATGTCCGAAAAAATATTGGAGGTACTGGCTATTGCCTTATCGTAGTAAGCTCCTATCAGTGAATCTATGAACATAGCCATTGTCTCCTTATCCATCAACGGAGGCTCTATTTGGGCGGCCATTTCTCTCCACCTTTGGGCGTACGCTATGAAGGATTCATCGTTTCTTTTGCTTAGGGTCCTAAGATCTGACCTGTCGGGGGTCAAATCGATGTTTTATCGATAACGATGAAGAAAAACATCAACCAGCTGTTTCCAGTTTTGGACCTGCTCTCTTTCCAACTGCATGTACCAGTTGAGAGCAGTGTCAGCCAGACTCTCCTGGAAGCAGTGGATCAGGAGTTTCTCATTCTCAGCATGCGCGGCCATCTTACGATAATACATCGTAAGATGGTTCTTGGGGCAGGTCAGCCCGGTGTACTTAGGGAAGTCCAGGATTTTGAATTTAGGAGGGAAATGGATATTCTTCACCAGGCACATATCCGCCACCTCTTTGACGTCGAAATTGTGCCCCTCCACCGCCTTCAGTCTCTCCTCTAGGGCGAAGATTTGCTGCTTAGATACCTCTGGGGTGTGGATGCGCGCGGTCCGAGCGTCGGATTGGAGATGCGCTTTTTGATCATAGAAGAATTCCTCTTCCTCTTCATGGCGAGAGGCATGCTCGGCTTGGGCTTCGCCCTTGTTTTGACCTTGGCGCATGGCCTCCATCAATTAAGCCATTTGCTCTCGGAGGGCATTAACCTCTGTGGTGAGCTTACGATTTTGTTCCTCCAGGTTTTCCATAGCTCTTGCTTTCTGTGCACGGGTCCGGACAGGGAGAGGACCAGCCACTTTCTAGAATGCCCAAAAGGAGTTTATTAATGAATGTTGAGTGTGGGACTAGTATGGATATGTTTATGTCTGAGAGATTCCGCTTAGATGATGCTAATGTGCTCTTTCCTTTTATTTTCTCTCTTGGTTTTCTCCACTCATGGTATGATGTGACTTGAATGTTTTGACTTTGTCAAAGATCATTTTATTTATTTTTGATTTAGGTCTTTATTTGATTTTATTTTGGTTTTAGAGCCTTTTATCTCTCTTCTGTTGGGCTACGTGGCTACTTAGCTTACAAAGAACCTAAAACCAGGCTAGCTAAAAGGCAGATTATCCGAGATAAAATGGTTTTATTTGCGAAAGAATAATATTAGCGTCCCTTATCTCTTCTGTCGGACTGTGTGGCTACTTAGCTTACAAAGAACCTGAAACCAGGCTAGCTAAAAGGCACATTGTTCGAGATAAGGGTGTTTATTGTAAAATTTTGTGTTTATCTGTTGTTTGGTTATGCTATGCAATCAAATGCAACAAACAAATGCACATATAATTCACTCATCTGCAAACATGTGAAAAGTCGTTTTAATCACGAGGTAGGGTTTTCCTGCAGAAAAGTGCATTGGCAAAGGTAGGTTCTAACTATTCTCACCAAGGCTTAGGCCCCCAAGGTGCCCCCATTATAGGGTCCCCACTCTCCAACCTTCCGACCATGCTTAGCACTAAGGCCATAGTCAGTCTTTGTGCCAAAAGAGGAAGGTTATCACCTTGAGTGGTGGTTTCCGATCACACCGGTGGGCTCAGGGCCATCACTACGGCGAACCGTACCTACCACCCACTCCCTATGTATTTCTCACTTGCCCTTGGGTATAGAGGGAACTGTTGTGTGCAAAGGTTTGTGTACAGTTTTTATTTCAAACAATTGCGTAAAATAAACAAACAATAGTTATTAAAGCCAAGCAATTAAAACATGTTATAATACAAGGTAGGGTAAAAGCAAAATTTCTTAGTTTATTTATTAAACTGGCCCATCACTAAATGGAATCAACTCTCTAGGCTACCCCAGCAAAGTCGCCATCTGTCGCTGCCGTCAAAAAGAGGCGGTCGGTGTGATGCGATGGTTCCAACTTTCCATTTTTTGCGTTTTTATGGGTGATGTTACAATGCCTTTAGGTTGTTCGATAACCGGGCTGAACCTAAGGGCGAGGTTTTCAAAAGGGTGTTCTTAGATCGTCCGATAACCGGGCTTACCTAAGAACAAATTTGAAAGGGTTCTTATGGAGTCGCCACCGATGTTTTTACCGAAAACATCAAAAAATGAAAGAAAAGGCGTTGGTTTTTCGAAAACCAACTTTGGTCGTTAAAACCAGAGTTGGGTAAGGGAGTTAGTTACGTGTAAGGGAAGTGTTAGTTCCCTTACGACGCCCCTTTCGGGTTTCCTATGATAGGCCAGTTATTTTATAGATAAACTTTCGGAAAAGACGCTTTTACCCTTTTTATTTGTGGAATCAAAATAACGACTACATGGCCCTAATAACTATTGCGTAATTTAATATAAATAAAAGACAGTAAAAGAGATGGAGAGAGTGAAGAAACCTCCGAGGCAAGCTTTTTGATTAATTCTCTTGAAAATAGGGTGCGTTTTGGTAGCCCTTTGCACTTACAATGCCGAAAAATTGCTCTCGAAACGTTATAAAAAGCTCTCTAAGACACTCCGAAACTCTGGAAATGCTTCGGAGGGACTCTAGGAGGAGAATTTGAAGAAAGTGTAGAAGAGAAAGAGGAAGAACTGTGTGAAATGAGGGGGGGAGCGCTCACTATTTATAGGGATTCATGCCTGTCAGTTCGAGATGGCGGTCTCGCCATTCAGGACGGCAGTCTCGACTTGCATCAATGGCGAGACGGCGGTCTCGTTTGGTGAGACGGCGGTCTCGACTTTGCCAAGTGGCGAGAAGGCCTTCTCGCCAAACGGGAGGGGGGTCTCGCCATGGGCAAGTGGCGAGACGGCCGTCTCGCCAAACGAGACAGCCATCTCGACTTGCCCTTCACCGAGACAACGGTCCTGAAAAGCGAGACGGCAGTCTCGACTCCTAAAGGCGAAAATCCTTAATTTTGTACACAAAATCCTTCCTACTCTAATATGGGGCCTAATAGTCTCTCCTAGTGGCTTTTTAGGCTTCGTCCATCTTTGAATAGGAGTTCTTCTGCTCTTATTTTGAGACCGGGCAAGATTTAGGGTCTACAGGAATGAAGGTCCAGTTCTTGATTCTGTCAAACCTCGCCTGCCTCTCAGCATCCCTGAATCGCCTTCTATCAATCTGAATGCCTGTAGGCTCAGTTCTTGGCCATTTACTAGCAGCCTTCGATGATGAGGCACCTTGAGACTCTTTTCTTGGACCCATTTGAAACATCATGATACTCATAGTTAGTCTAATATTTTGATCTCATAATGTTACTTAGGTCTATATGTGAGTCTATTAATATGTTCAATTGCACAAAACATACTATAATTCATACTTGAACATTTCATCAAACAGTTGGCATGCACCTTATTTTCGAACTTCTATGGCCCTAATTTCTAACATTCATCATTTCCTCCTTACATAATTAAGCAAATCATCAACAATTACACACTTTCTATCACCTAAAATTGAAGTAAATCTCTTTGAAGCATTTTATCGAACAATTGGCATGCAGCAAAATATTTAACCCCTATATAAGCAATCTATCCAATCAATTCAACCACAAACGTCAATCTCATGACAATTAAGCAAAGAAACAAAAAAAAAACATCTTAATCTTACCTTAATCGCAGAAAAATGTAGAAGCACAGTGCAAAGATGATGAATAGTGAAGAGAGTGAAAATTTTGAACTTCTGATCAGTGAAATCTAAGCACAAACACCATAGAATACGAAGAATGGTGCAAGAAGGTGAAATTTGTGTAATAGATGCTTAGATTAGAGAGAAAATCATTTGGGGAAGAGTGCGTTTTCGAGAGAGAGTTGTGTGAAATGAAAACTGACCCCCTCCACGTGTTTTAAAAAACCATATCTGGGCATTTTCGCTCAAGCGAAAATCAATGTACCTATTATTCGCTTGAGCGGCCAAAAATAGAGAAAAACAACTAACATTCGCTTGAGCGAAACTTGCGTCGCTTGAGCGAATGTGTGTAAAATAAATTTTCCGTTTGAGCGAACAAAAACAAAGAGAAATAACTAACATTCGCTTGAGCGAAACTTGTGTTGCTTGAGCGAATGTTCTGTGAATTTTGACTTGGAACATGAAATTCAAATGCAATCCAATGATTAACAACTCAAAAGCAAAAAGAAAAGAAATTAAAAATAAAACACTGGGTTGCCTCCCAGGAGCACTTGTTTAACGTCTTCAGCTCGACGCCTGTTTGTTTTAAGGATCATCTAAGTAGATAATGAGGTGAAGCTTATCCACTACATCTCCCAAATATGCCTTAATTCTCTGCCCATTAACTGTCCCTAACGGATCTTACTACAAATGGACCTGACCATTTAGATTTCAGTTTCCCAGGAAAAATTCTTAGTCTTGAATTAAACAGTAAAACTAACTGGGCTGGATAAAAATATCTTTTCAGAATTTTCTTATCATGATATACTTTAACTTTCTCCTTGTATAACTTGGATGATTCATATGCATTAAGTCTCATTTCTTCTAATTCATGCATTTGAATTTTTCTTTGCTCTACTAAAGCTTTTGGGTCAAAATTTAAAAATTGTAAAGCCCAATATGCTTAATGCTCCATTTCCACTGGAAGATGACATGACTTACTATAGACAAGTTGAAAGGGAGATAACCCTGTAGGAATTTTGTATGCAGTTCTATAAGCCCAAAGCTCATCATCTAACTTTATTGACCAATCCTTTCTTGAAGATGAAACAATCTTTTCTAATATTCTTTTTATTTCTCTGTTTGAAACTTCTGCTTGCCCATTAGTTTGTGGATGATAAGGTGATGCAACTTTATGTCTCAACCCATAATGCTCTAAACATTTATGAAGTTGAATATTGCAGAAATGTGATCCTCCATCACTGATTAAAACTCTGGGAGTGACAAATTTACAGAATATATGTTTCTTTAAAAATTTATCATAGTTTTGGCATCAGCTTTTATAGTAGCTACTGCTTCCACCCACTTTGACACATAATCTACCGCTACCAAGATGTACTCTTTAGAGAATGATGATGGAAAAGGTCCTGCAAAATCAATTCTCCAACAGTCAAATATTTCAACTTCCAACATGATATTCAAAGGCATCCCATTTCTTCTTGAAATACTCCCAGTTTTCTGACAATCAATACATTATTGTGCAAAGTCGTGCGCATCTTTAAATAAGGAAGGCTAGAAAAACCAGATTGGAGAACTTTTGCAGCAGTTCTAACTCCATTAAAATGACCCCCATAAGGAGAACTATGGCAATGCCATAGAATATTCTTGGCTTTCTTGCTTGTCACACACCTTCTCAACAAGTTATCACTTCCTATCTTGAAAAGGTAAGGATCATCCCATACAAACTAATGGGCATCCTTAAATAATTTCTTCTTTTGGTGCCAAGTATATTCTTCTGGGACAACTTTTGCAGATTTGAAATTTGTCTGTCAGTAAACCAAGTTCTTTCTTGTACCATCATCAGTTTTTCATCTGGAAATTCCTTCTACACTTCTAATTGATTATTGATCACCTCAGTATTGACTAATCTGGACAAATGATCAGCTACCAAATTTTCACAACCCTTTTTATCCTTGATTACCAAATCAAATTCCTGCAACAACAAAATCCATCTAATTAGTCTGGGTTTAGAATCTAATTTGGTTAACAAATATTTAATTGTTGCATGATCAGTATATACAGTAATAGATGAACCAATCAAGTATGCTCTAAATTTTTCCAATGCGTAAACTATAGCTAGTAATTCTTTTTCACTAGTTGCATAATTAATTTGGGCTGCATTAAGAACTTTACTAGCATAATGTATAGCATGAAAAATCTTAGATTTTCTTTGGCCTAAAACTGCTCCTACAGCATAATCACTTGCATCACACATTAATTCAAAGTCTAATTTCCAATCAGGTGCAATTATCATAAGGGCTGAAATTAATTTCTGTTTTAACAATTCAAAAGCCTGCAAACATTCCACATCAAAATTAAAAGAAATATCCTTATTGAGCAAGTTGCTTACTGGCTTTGCAATCTTTGAGAAGTCTTTTATAAATCTTCTATAGAATCCAACATGTCTTAGAAAACTTCTTATGCCCTTCACATTTGTTGGTGGTGGAAGCTTCTCAATAATCTCTATTTTTGCTTTGTCAACTTCAATCCCTCTTGCAGAAATCTTATGGCCTAACATCATGCCTTCAGTTACCATAAAATGACATTTTTCCCAATTTAAAACTAAATTGGTATCAACACACCGTTTTAGTACAGTGTTTAAATTCCTCAAACATTGGTCAAATGATGTACCAAATACTGAGAAATCATCCATGAAAACTTCTATGCATTGTTCCACCAAATCTGAGAAGATAGCCAGCATGCATCTTTGAAAAGTTGTTGGGACATTGCATAATCCGAATAGCATTTTCCTGTAAGCAAACACACCAAAAGGACAAGTAAAAGCAGTTTTTTCTTGGTCTTCTGGATCTACTGTTATTTGATTATACCCTGAATAATCATCCAGAACAACAATAAAAAGCTTGTCCTGCTAACCTTTCTAATATTTGATCCATAAAAGGTAAAGGAAAATGATCTTTTCTAGTTGCCTGATTCAATTTTCTATAATCTATACAAATTCTCCAACCTGTGACAGTCCTAGTAGGTTTTAATTCATTTTTATCATTATAAATTACAATCATACCTCCTTTTTTTGGGACCACCTGAACTGGGCTAACCCAAGCACTATCAGAGATAGGATAGATCATACCTGCATCAAGTAATTTCAATACTTCTTTCTTTACCACCTCTTTCATAGTTGGATTAAGATGTTTGAGGTTGTGCAACAGGCTTGAAATCATTCTCCATGTAAATCTTATACATGCAATAAGAAGGACTGATTCCTTTGAGATCAGATAACGTCCACCCTATAGCCTTCTCATTTTCTTTCAAAACTAAGATCAATTTTTCTTCTTCAGAATTTGTTAAAGCATTAGTAATCACAATTGGTTTGTTGCCTCCATCTGCAAGAAAAAAATATTTTAAATGGGGAGGTAATACCTTTAATTCCAGCTTCTGACTCTCAGTTTCATGTTCTTGCTGCAATTTCTCATATTGTTATTCTTTTGCAGTAACTTCTTTTGCTGAATCAAGATGTTTTACATATTTCTCAATTTCTTTTTCCTCCTCTTCATCAAATTCATCATTAATACTTGTCAAAGCTTTTTCTAATGGACTTGCTTTGGTTAGTTACTTCCTTGCTACTTGAAAGATATCATCTACCACATCCATCCTAAGACAATGTTGTTTATCTGTAGGATGCTTCATTGCTTCAAACACATTAAAATTAACTTCCTCATCCTCTACTATGACTTTTAACTTGCCATCATCAACATCAATAATAACTTTTGTTGTCTTCATGAAAGCTCTTCCTAGTATAAGAGGAACTTCAGTGTCTTCCTCCATATCCATCACAACAAAATCAACTGGAAACATAAATTTATTAACTCTGACCAAAACGTCCTTCGCCACACTATAAGGAAATTTTAGAGATCTGTCAGCTAGCTGCAATGTCATTCTTGTAGGCTTTACTTCCAAGTCTCCTATTCTTTTAAGTATAGACAAAGGCATTAGATTTATACTAGCACCCAAATCAAGTAATGCCTTTCTTACTTGTAATGTCTCAATTGTGACTGGTATAGTAAAACTGTCAGGATCCTTGTACTTTTGAGGTAATGATTTATGAATTATAGCGTTGCATCCTACTTCTAGCTCCACTATTTCTGTAGTAAATCTCCTTTTCTTAGTTAACAACTATTTCATTAATTTTGCATAAGTCGGCATCTGCTCCATAGCTTCTATAAATGCAATATTAATCTGTAAATGCTTGAAAATATCCATAAATCTTGCAAACTGTCTTTCTTTATCTTTCTTGGAAGGATGATGAGGATATGGTAAATCCTTTAGTTACGGTATTTGACTCTCATCTTTCTCCCTCTTTTTCTCACTCTTTTTATTTTTTTCTTCTTTTTCAGTATTTTTTTATTTTTCTATACTCTCACTTTTATTTTTCTCTTTTTCTCCTTCACACTCATCTTTCTTCTTTTCATCCTCTTTTTCTTGTAGGATTTCCTTCTCTACAGCCAGGTTCTCACCAATCCCTTCTCCTATAACCTTACCACTCCTTGTAGTTATTGTCTTGCATTGCTCCTTTGGATTAGTTTGTGTGTTAGCTAAAAACTGTCCTCCTTTCTGCTCAGATAATTGTTTATCCAGTTGGCCTATCTGGGTCTCTATATTTTTGAATGAAGCCTCAATATTTTTCTTATTAGATATAGTGTTTTGCATGAATTTTTCTACAGTCTCCTCCAATTTACTCATTAAGTTAGCCATTGAAGGATAATGTTGCTGCTGATATGGAGGTTGCTGATATAACTACTGTTGAAATGTAGGTTGTCTTGTTGATGAGATAACACCTTGCTTCCACCCAAAATTCTGATTCTGATTCCCTCTTCATCCTTGTGCAAAATTATTCTGATAATTGTTGGAATTAGGGAAATTACCTTGTCTGCCTTGATTACTACCTTGAGCACCCATATAATTAGCTTCTTCTTGTTGAATTTTGCCTTGATAAGAGCATTGTTCATTTGCATGATCACCTCCACACACATCACAACTCATCTGTTGATTAGGAATGAATTGTACTGTGTGCATTTGTTGAGGTAATTTCTCTATTTTCTGGTTCAATGCTTCAATTTGTTGCGTCAAAATTTTATTCTGGGCTAAGATAGCATCTGAAGTGTTAAGTTCAAGTACTCCCTTTCTTTGAACTGGATGTCTATCATGTTTCCTGTTGATCTGTAAAAGCTAGTGCATCAATAATTCTTGTCGCATGATCAATTTCCACATCCAACATGGATCCTCCTGCTGCAACCTCTAATAGTATCTTTGCATCATGTCGCAAGCCAGTATAGAAAATATTCAACTGAGCAATGTCATCAAATCCATGATTTGAGCATCTTCTCAACAGTGATTTTAAATTTCTCTCATGCCTCACAAAAATGTTCATCTGTTCCTTGTCTAAAAGAAGTGATGTCAGATTTTTCTATGATGTAGCGGGATGGTGGGAAAAATTTGTTCAGAAACTTATCTTCTACACTACTCCAATTAGTCAAACTCTGATTAGGATGTGCCTTTAGCCACTCCTTTGCCCTACCTGCCAAAGAAAAAGGAAATAATCTCAAATATGCATATTCAAGATTTGCTGCTCTAAATCCCATGGTACCAATCAACTCATAAAAAGTAGACAAATGAATATAAGGGTCTTCATGATCCATTTCAGTGAATTGGTGAGCACTAATCAAGCTTAAGAAAGTTGGATTCATCTGCAATGTCTGATCATCTGGTATGGCAATGCTGGAAAAGTGTCTTGGACCTTGCTGCATAGCATAGTTTCTGAGAGTTCTTCTAGGCGGATTTGAATTTGGATTTTGATTTGGATTTATATTTGGATTTTGATTTGGATTTATATTTGGATTTGGATTTGGATTCAGATTTGCTCCGTCTTCTGCCATATCTTCTATAATTGGGTCTGGTAAATCAAGTGTGGAAGAAGAATTAGTTGACTCCCTTGTGGCTTGTTTTTGAGTTTCCCTTCTTCTTCTACCCCGGTTCCTCCGAGTTGTTCTTTCAATTTCCGGATTAAATTCTAACTGCTCTGAAGATACCTGTCCTCTTAAACGCATAAATCAAAAGAGTATCTCACCAAAGATTAGCATAAGCCAAAAACTAAAACTGAAAAATAAAACAAACAAAAATAAAAATAAAATACTCAATAAGCTAAACAAAGAATTCTCAAAAAACACCGATCCCCGGCAACGGCGCACCGATCCCCGGCAACGGCGCCAGAAATACTTGTTGAATTATTGGCAAGCGTACCAAAATTATCAATTGCAGTATAGTATTTCGATTAAATAAAAGTCGATCACATGAGGAACGATTTCAATGGAAATTCTCAATTATGCTTACTAAGTGGATTAAAACAGATTGGGTTTTGCAATAAGAGTTGAATTGAAATTAAATGACAAAGAACTGTAAATTATTGAGAAAATATCAATTAAAGGTACTTAGGATTGAGTTTCCTTCCTTATCTCTCTTTTGTAATGGCTATGTCACTTAAGAACGTCAATTAACCTAACAATGTTGATGTCACCTACTCAAATCATCCATGTTGATTCCTCACACATGAAATTCATAAGAAAACCTGATAAATGTTGATTCCTCACACAATTAAGAGATTTTCCAGCATTAGGTTTAGGGTGTTAAGCAATTGATACATTCATTCCATTCCTGGAAATTAACATAACAAATATTCTTACCGTGATCTAGGGTTCAAGATATATTTTCCAATCATACCCCAAACATCAAGAATAAATCATTCCAAAGTACAAAGGATAAGAATAACAACATCAAAACATAGATTAATATCTCAAAATATCACCATGATACAAAAGAGTTCAAAGGAAGTGGACCGAATCCTAAGAGAATGAAGTTAGCCACTCATGTTGGCCATTATAATGCTCCAAATATGGAAGAAGTGAAAAATTGATGAAGATTGGACGAAACCCTAGCAGTAGTCGCGCCTCTTCTCCTCCAAACCCGCTTGTTTTTCTCGAAACACATCTTCTCTTTTTGTAGGAAAAATTTGGGCTTTTGGGCTTTGCGTCTTTAGCTGGAGCGAGAACTTTCGCTCAAGCTAAAGTTTCTTGTTTTCGCTCAAGCAACAAAACGCTCGCTTGAGCGAATAAACTATAGAGAAGAATAACTAACATTCGCTCAAGCGAATTTTTCTGCGCTTGAGTGACTGACTTCCAGAGAAGAATAACTAACATTCGCTCAAGCGAGAATCTATCCGGCTCAAGCGACTTCCATGATGAAATTTTTCTTCCTTTTTCCAGTTTTACTCCAATTATGCTGACAATTATGCTTCTTACTCTTGTATTAAGGTATTCTCGAATTCATCCTATATTGGGAGAAAAATATATTAGAATTAACATAAGTTAAGTGATTTCATAACAATTCAAGGCATAATTATATTAACTTTTTACCACTTAACAATCCTAACTAAAAAAAAAGTAAAAATATTTTTATTTTAGCTCTCCAAGGATGTAATATATGTAATATTCTTAACTTCCTCAATATTTTGGACCTTTGACTATTGGACCTCCTATAAAAGATTCACCTTCTACTAGAAAGAGTGTCTTTCTAAGTATTCCACTAGTCTTGAGTCCAACTAAGTCTTTAATTAAATTTTGATCTTGATCTTTTTTTTCTCTTTACCTTTGACTTTTATATTTACAACACATTCTTTGCAAGTTTACAAGAGGCATTGAGGGTGATTTGTTTGTCGGAGGAGATGCATTTGTTTATAACATACGAATGGTAATGAATTCATTGTATTCTAAAGAAAACAAGAGAAAATAACATTTTTAGTTTTAAGAATAAAATAGTTTTCCTTTAAAAAACATTAACAGGGGAAGGAAGATTAACAACTACTATATTATACAAATACAAAATAAATATCATAAAACACATAATTTAATAAAAAAAAATGAAATTTAAGTTCTGACTCTGAATAATAAAAGCATGTAAAAGTCACATTGATCAAGAGAGTCACCATGATCCATAATATAGTCTTTATGGCCCATACTAGTATTTCTAACTAAGGCTCAATGTAACAACTAGTATTTCTAACTAAGGCTCAATGTAATAAATAGATAAGGTCTTTCACTATTAATATATATATATATATATATATATATATATATATATATATATATATATATATATATATATATATATATATATATATATATATATAAATAAAAGGTGATCATAATAAACCCATGACTATGACCATAGTTGAAGATGTTGCATGAATACTTATAAGTTTGGCATATTTGGTGTTGTAAGGGTAAATAATGATATTTAAATCAATCTTATTTTTTTAATGATTTGCAAGAAAAATTTTCACCTATACACTTTATTATTAAAAGAACTAATATAATTTGAGAATAATAGATGTAATATATCTTGAGTGAATTACTCATAAAGAAAACAAATATAAAGATCATAATTCTAACTTCAAAACATATTGTAAAGAAGAGTCCATATGCATTAAAGTCAAATTTATTGACAATTTCAACTGAATTTGATGAATATACATGTTGAAGAATAAAATGTAAATTAAATAAATATATTAAGTATTTATTGTTATATATGTTGTTTATTGTTATATAACTATTAATTTTTAATTTATTGTGAACCCCAAAATCAATGTAATAATTTTTTTTCCTTTTTCAAATCTTCAATGAAATAAATTATGTTTTGAATTTTTTTATTATATTTACCAATTGCAATTAAAATAAAATATCTTTTCAAATAAAAATATATGCAAATAAAAGTAAAAGTACATGAGATAATATACGAGACTCAAGTTGAATTCTTAATAAATCTTTTATGTGTGAAACTAATTAAAATGAATTAAAAAATTTATGACGAGGTTATCATTATATACTTTAAGGATCAAATTTAATGTTGTAAATAAAACCGAAACTACACAATTATAATGAGTAACATATTTATAATTGTGTCATAATTTATTATATAAGATAATCTAATGACAAGAACAAAATAAAAAAAATAAGGAGAACACTAATTTTTTATTAAAAACTAAATATAAAATCCATACATTTGTATAAACCATTATAAGGTGTTCTCTGACACTAATAGTGCGTGCAATGAATATGATGTTTTGATTAAACTCATAACAATAGACAAAGTTGCAGGGAAGCAACGGTCGTGGACGGGCAGTCTTAGGGTCAGTGTTAACAGCTGCTCTGCTCCATACGTTATCCAAAGACGGCTGTCTTTTTCCCTCCCACCCACTTGCAAAAGATGAGATTTTCAAAACATTATAATAGATACTAATTCCAATTAATCAACACAACATTGTCGTTCTTTATTAATTTCCTTATAAATATTTTGGGTAATCGATTCTATTGGATCACAGAATCTACAAGTAGAAATGTGTCTTCATATCCACAAAAAAAACGTTACTTTATTTAACCATAGCCGCCCATTGTTTCGTAAATAACTCATTCTTGTATCCATTTATTGCCTACGAACTGTTGGCTAAATTGTTCCAAAGACAAGGTGATACAAGACTGGGGATCCCTTGAATATAGAGCACAATTGGGGTGTGGTGTGAGGCGAAGAAGAATTTGTTAGGGGCAAGGAGGTGGAGGAGAGGACCTACCCACCTACCCACCACCCTCCCCTTCTTCAACATTCATCACCACCACCACTACCTCCATCAATACCTTTTGATCAATCCTATTCTGTTCATGTGCACACCACCCCAAGAATTGTTGTCCTTTGGCCTTGGGGTGTGTGTGGACCAATTACTGCCTCAATTGCAACTACCACGGATCTGTTCTAGGAACAAAATATTCCCATAACAGGATTCATTATTCAATTGCCCTAGAGATTCTTTAGATACGGGTCTTTGCATCTAGACTTATTTCATCTTTGTTCTTTTTTTTCCCCTTTCATTCTTGTCTTGCCAATCCCAATTTCCAGGTATCAAAAAAACCCCCTGATACAGATCTTGGTGCCCCCACCTTATTTAGCTTCCTGGCTTCAACTCCTTCATAGGACCTGTTGCTATAGATTCAATCTTTCATTGAATGACAGCTGTTAACGTTGTCTGTACGGTTGTGCTTCTTTTTGCTGTTGCAAGCCAATAAGGGGGAGAAATCTGTTTCATAGTCTTGTTAATCTTTTGTTCTTTATTTGCTATTCTCCTAGCATAACAGGGGTTCAAGCCTTCAAGTCAAGGCAATTTCCACTCTTGTTCGTCGGTGTGCGTGGTTGTGTATTTTGTTCAAACTTTGAGGTTGGAAGGCTCACCATTGGGGTTTTGGTGGGGTTTCTTTGAACCAAAAGGAAACCCATCTTTAAAAGGTGTTGAAGATTCCAACTTTGCTTCAGTTTGGGTTAAATAGTGAGGTTTCTTCTTATAAGCTATTGCCTTTCCGCAATTGGCTTCTCCACTGACTCTATATACAGTTTAGCCTCTCTCTCTCTCTCTCTCTCTCTCTCTCTCTCTCTCTCTCTCTCTCTCTCTCTCTCTCTCTCTCTCTCTCTCTCTTATCACATACGCCAAATCCAATTTTGACCCGTAAAAGACTTTCGATATTCTAATGCTACTTTACTTCATCACTTGCATCTCATTCTTCTTGTTTTTAAAGTCCCTCCTTCTCAAACCTCTCCCATCATGGGCAACTGACATGAGGTTACTTCCCCTTTTGTTTTCTCAAGAATTGTCTGTGAGAACAATCTCCAAGCTGTTCAGAAACCGCTTTTGGCTTGGTTTTGTCTGTCAGATTCCTGCAGGAATGTCTCTGATGAGGAAGAGCCTGACTTCAAGAGTAGAGAATGTTGAGGAAAGCCATGACATGTCAGTGTTGGACTTGCCTGAGTTGGCCTTGGATTGCATTCTTGAAAGGCTACCTCCCTCTGCACTGTGCCAAATGGTTACCGTTTGCCGCTGTTTGAGGGAGAGGTGTGTGAGTGATCACCTTTGGGAGAGGCACATGAAGCAGAAGTGGGGTAGAGTTATTGGTCCTGCTGCTTACAGGGAGTGGAAGTGGCATGTTGCTTCCAAAAGGAATATTAGGGTTCTTAAACATGGCAGGCAAAGGGGTTTGACGAGATTTATGTCCTTTCGTTGGCCTTTGCAATGGATGAGACCAAAGGTTGATGCAAATAATAGCCCCAAGCAGAGGAGCTCTTTGCCTGTTGACTCAATCATGAACTTTTATCTTGCTCTTGAGTCTGGCAGTTTTTGGTTCCCTGCTCAGGTCTATAACCGTGAGGTATGTAATATGTACAAACCCTTTTGTTGTACTTTTCTATTGGAAACTTATATCTAGCTTGCTATCTACAAATAAAAAGAGTTGCTTGAATTTCAATTTAACACAGTAGGTTGTGTATTCTCTCACAAGTTACATTTTTGCTGTTGGTGGTGTAGAATGGTCATGTTGGATTCATGTTATCTTGCTATGATGCTGAAATTAGCTATGATCCGCGAAGCGATACCTTCCAAGCCAGGTATTGGCTTGATTGTAGGTGCTCATATAGTCTATCTATACATATGGCATTGGTTCCATAGTCTTAGATATGATTAGCAAGTTTCAAGATCTTTTTGAGAAAGCAGAAGAGGAAATAAAATGAAATTTAGATCTGATGGCTTAATTATTGATTTGTTGCCTATTACAGGTATCCTCCACATGGAAGAAGGGCAGATGCTAAAGAGTGTGGCATCCCATGGGAAAGGCTAAGAGCCCCTCCTATTGATGCTTCTCCACATGATCTTCATGTCTCCGACTGTTTAAGTGATCTGTATCCGGGTGATCACATAGAGATTCAGTGGAGGAGAAACAAAGAATTTCCTTATGGTTTGTTCATTTCTCCAACATCTTGGTTATTTATTTATTTTGCATTAATCCTAGTAATAATTACTTCTCTGGCCGGTAAAGAGTCTACCTTAAGAACCATATAAGTTTTACTAAACATAGAAGAGAATAACTACATACTGCAGGACCATGTCTATATTGACAGAGTCAATAAAAGGGGCAGTTGGGTGTACTTTGAGTATTTGATATGTTAAAATGATTACCTTTTTCTTAGTTATCCATTTCTTTATACCCCTGTGATGAGATTTTGAAAATTGGACACTCCTTTTCGAATAATATTGACATTCGTCTATGCTGTACCCTTAATCCTGTATACCTTGATTGATATAAGAGCCTTTGTATACTTTATATTAGAAGTATATCTTGGAGTTATAATAAGCTAAAATGAATTGCTGCATGATGAGATCCACCTTCGTGGCAGGTTGGTGGTATGGTGTTGTAGGCCACTTGGAGTCATGCAATGGGAGTGAAAATTATTGCCGGTGTCACAATAGTGGTGAGTTAATTTGAACTTCCTTTTGGATGCTTGTTATTATCAATCATTTCATTTTCTTGGTTATAGTTTTTATCACTAATTGAGTCCAACCATCATCTTTTCTTCCCTTCTTGCAAAATAGGATTATATTCTGGCTCCAAGTATGATTGATTGTTATCCAGTTTATCAGTGAAAGGACCAATCTTGGGCATTTCTTGAAAAATAAAAATGATTGTGGGTTAGAAATTTTGAAGACAGAAATTAAGTAATGCTTAAAGTTTGCTGGTTTATTGATTTTTAATATGGTAAAACTAATCTACAATTATTATTATTGCCATTATTGTGGAGGCTATACACTGAAAAAAATTGACATGCATGTGTAGTTCGTTTAATTTGGCAGACCAGACCACTGGTTTGGCAGGTCTTTCTGGATTGTGATATATCTAAGCATGGACCACCTGCTATGCTATTTGGTTGGTCCCCAAGACATCTTATGGTCCGTATGTCATCATTTCCACCAACAGATTGATAATTTGTGTCTCAGTGGGTACATTTATGGCCAACTATGCTTAAAGAACTTGATTCCTTTTGTAGGTTGTTCATCTCCGTTAGGAATCTTTCTGCTTTGTTGGACTAACATGATTATTATAAGCTTCCAAACACTACTCCCTCCATCCCTATTTATAAGTTTCTTTTTCAGAAAATTGTTTATATCTTTTATAAGATCCATTTGGCATCAGAAAATTGTTTATACCCTTAATTAAATATTTGAAATAAATCACAAAAAGTCCCTCTCTCTTAATCTGATGTGAGAATATAAGTCCAGTCCTCACGGATACCGAAGTCTCTCCCAACTACTTTTGTTTTCAATATGCAAGAATAATTATGGAACGAAAATACAAATTAGTGACAAATTTATTGTTTTTAACTAATTTTCTTGAAGGGTATGAATTAGTTGAAAGGGTAAGGACTGAGGATTTCTTTTTTAACTAATTTTCTCCCAACAAACTTATGCTTAGTTAAAATTTAGTTCTTGTCAGTCTTTCACCTTTTGCCAATGAATCATAATTGGATGAAAATTTTTAATTTATAAAGGTTGCATACATTGAAACTGGTAGCACTAAAAAACTACTATAATGATGCTGATGGGGTGGTCAGTTTCCACTACTGCACGGGTCCAGGCATTGGCATTTTTATATCATATCCTATCCCTGAGAGGGGTTTCTTGAGATTCAAACATAGCTTACGTAGTGCTAAATTTGTTGGTTGCAGACACTGTGGTGCTAGAGTTCAATCATTACACTCCTGGCTCACGATGGAGGCAGACCACTATCAGTAGGAAAGATCATAGGGAGAAGGGAAATGAGGCTGACGGATTTTATGGTGGAATAAGAAAGATTAAGAGTGAGGCTGAGATTTCCATTTGGAAACGCCTTTGGCCATCTGAAGTCTTGGATTAGTAGGCACTGGCACTGGATCTGATCAAATTCTCTTCAACTTATCATGATTTTGTTGAAGCTTTGTTTCAGTAACTGAAGCATTGACTGGTTCTGCTTTATACATGACAAAATACAACCTGAAGTGGACTTTCAGATATTTAGGCCAACCCGATTTCTTCTTCTGCCCTTTTTCACATTTTTTCATGAGAAAATTTATGCATACTCATGTGGTTTCCCTCGCTGTAAATTGCTCATTTACGCACAAATGTAGAATATTCATTCCACTACATATAGAATCTAGTTGATAAGCTCAAATTAGTAGCTTTGAACTCGCAGCAATGATCTTCCATCTCAATGAATGAAGTGAAGGTATTATTTGTCTGCAAGAAGTTCATTTACTATATGCATAGACAATGCTTGCTTCCTTTTGCCAGTGAATTTTCTTATGATTTTTTATCCAGGTATATTTCCTCCATCATTTTATATTTTTCTGTCTTATATTACCCATATTAGCTATTTGGGGCAATTATTTGTTGTTCTTAAAAAGTCTTGAGAAGACAATAATGGCATATGAAGTTGATGTGGCTAACATGAAATGGAAGCTATGTTTTACTAAGTTGACACGGCTAGAAAAACAAGAGCTGTATGTTACTGTGAATCTGTGAGAGTACCTATTTGATTTTGCTATGCGCATTCGAAAGGCCAATACCAGCGAAAACCAATTTCTGATTTCATTGGTATAATGAGCTTGCAAATAGAACGGCCAATTATTCTTTTAACCAAAACGAAAAAGTAGAGACAAGAATGAATCTAACTATAGTCTGCACCATTCACTTAACTTATTCCATCATCACATGGTTGAAGCAGAGAAAGATGTAACATTTCAGTGTCCTTTTGCTTATATCAACAGTGTCTGGGTTTCAGGACAACTTTCCTCAAGAATTTGCCTTATTCACTTGCTACTAACTTGTATGCTTAGCACTTGCTTTACCCTATGTGTGCATTCATTATCTTGATTCAACTTCCTGCACCCTATAAGAACCTCTGGGTGATAGCTAGTGGTTGGATTGAGTCACGATTAGTTATACCAATCACCTTAAAAAAAAAAAAAAAAAAAAAAAAAAAAAGAAAGAAAGAAAGAAAGAAAGAAAGAAAGAAGAAGAAGAAAAAGAATAAGAAGAAGAAGAAAAGAAGAACTCTTACAGCTACGTTAGATTGGATTAGATTTATTATTTGTTTTGTTCTACCCAATTCAACCCGTTTTTGATAGAGTTGAACGAGAGTCAATTGAATTACAAATTTTTAAGAAATAATTTATTTATTAGAAAATTTAATTTTAAAATAATGTTTTTGTTAATTTTTTGAAACTATACTATATTATTTATTAATTGAATTATTTAACAAATAAATATTTTTTTAATAAAATAATTAAAAAATAAATTAAATAATAGTTATATTATTATTATTATTATTATTATTATTATTATTATTATTATTATTATAAATGCCAATATTATTTAATACTTTTTGTCTTCTGGTTTAGGTATTGAACTGAATTTACAAAATTCATTATTTATTCATAGGAGATTGATGTAGATTGGATTGATTCAAATTTAATCTAATAATAATAAAAAAATCAATTTAATCTAATTAGGTTAGATGGATAGGAAATTATTAGTGATGAAAAAATGGATTAGACTAAATGGATCAGTTCAGCCCGTCTAAAAAGTGGCGGGACGGGTTGGTGGTTGTAGCCCACCAACTTGTCTCGCCTAGCCTACCAATTCATTGGGTCAATGGCGAGGGTGAATTTATCCGTTTTAAAATAATATTTATATATTAAAAGTAAAATAAAAAGGATAATAATTAAAAATATTATATTTTTTATATTATGTAATTAAAATATATAAATATATTATAATATTATAATTTAAATTATAAAAAATTAATTAATTAAATTTAAATTATTGATTATAATAAATTATTTTAACACATAAATTTAATAATTTTTTCAATTTATCTAATAAAAGTATTAATTAATAAATAAAAACCTAAAAAAGTATTCATATGGTTGAATATAGAGGAAATAGGATTTGAAATTAATCTCCCTTATGTATAAATCACACATAGGATAATCTATTTATAATAGAGAGGTACAACTAAAAGAGTAACCGAAAGTAAACAGAATAAACAGAAGATATTGTTTGATATTGTGGTTAACAATATCTAACAATATCTTAACAATATCAAACTATATCTAAACTATATCTAAACAATATCTAACACTCCCCCTCAAGCTGGAGCATACAAATCGTATGTGTCAAGCTTGTTACAAATATAATCAATTTTAGGCCCCCGTAAAGACTTAGTGAAAATATTTGCTAACTGATCACTTGAGTTAACAAACTCAATCTTGATATCTCCAGACATAATCTTTTCTCAAATGAAATGAAAGTCAATCTCAATGTGTTTAGTCCTCTCATGAAAGACAGGATTAGAATTAATATGAAGAGCAGTCTGATTGTCACACACAAGTGTCATTTGAGTGACATCTCCAAATTGTAACTCTCTAAGCAATTGCTTGAGCCAAACAAGTTCACAGGCAGCTGAGATCATAACTTTATATTCTGCTTATGCACTGGATCTTGCCACAACACTTTGTTTCTTACTTTTCCATGAGATCAAGTTACCACCAATGGAGACACAATATCTAGATGTATATCTTCTATCCGAAGGAGATTGATGTGAACATGACCTATGATAAGGGTTAGAGCAAGGGAAGCAAATGAAGCTCTTCAACAAGTATTGTTGATTGACCAAATTGTGTTTTGGATTAATCAATTAATGGGCTATAGTTTAGTTTTATTGCAAGTTGTAATAAGGGCCCAATTGAAAATTTAGTTATTAGTCTTTGGGAGACCAAGAGGATGCATAGTCGATTGACTTTTGGATGCCACAATTTCGAGTTACAATCAATCATTAAGTAGTTTTCAATTCCTAGGTTAATAAATCATTATTAGTATTTATTTTTCTTTAATGAATATTTGTAACTCCGATGGCAAAGCTTCTTTATAAGCTGAACCATTTTTATCAGAAATAACAAGTTGAGTTTTATTTTTAGAAATATTAGAGTTTATCTCTTTTATCTTAGTGAGAGTGATTCTCCTAAATTCTTGAGTGATTCAAGAACCCTTGGCTGTATCAAAGGACTTTCACATCCTTTGTGTGTTGCCTTCCTTGGAAAGAGTGATTCTTTCCTTCCACCTTCTTTCTAATTCCTAATTTTCTTACAAGGTTTTAATCCTAAAGATCCTAAATTACCCCTTGTGATTCATATCATTTGGTATCAGAGCCCTGATTTAAAGGTTTGAACATCAAATTGATGACAGAGGAGGATAAAAAGAAAATGAGAGAAAAATTTCTTCAAGAAAATAGAGAAAAAAAGAAGAAAAGTGAAACGTTTGAAGTGAAGGAGAGTTATTTAGCCATAAAAAGTGAGTATAATGTTAGTTCTACATTCAATTTTTCAGACTTATCTCTTTTTAATGTAGATGACGAATCCGATTTGAGGACAAATCCTTTTCAAGAGGGAGAGAATGATGTGAACATGACCTATGATAAGGGCTAGAATAAGGGAAGCAAATGAAGCTCTTCAACAAGTATTGTTGGTTGACCAAATTGTGTTTTGGATTAATCAATTAATGGGTTTTAGTTTAGTTTTATTGCAAGTTGTAATAAGGGCCCAATTGAAAAATTAGTTATCAGTCTTTGGGAGACCAAGAGGGTGCATAGCTGATTGACTTTTGGATGCCACAATTTCAATTACAATCAATCATTAAGTAGTTTTCAATTCCTAGGTTAATAAATCATTATTAGCATTTATTTTCCTTTAATGAATATTTGTAACTCTGATGACAAAGCTTCTTTATAAGCTAAACCATTTTTATCAGGAATAACAAGTTGAGTTTTATTTTTAGAAATATTAGAGTTTATCTCTTTTATCTTAGTGAGAGTGATTCTCCTAAATTCTTGAGTGATTCAAGAACCCTTGGCTGTATCAAAGGACTTTCACATCCTTTGTGTGTTGCCTTCCTTGGAAAGAGTGATTCTTTCCTTCCACCTTCTTTCTAATTCCTAAATTTCTTACAAGGTTTTAACCCTAAAGATCCTAAATTACCCCTTGTGATTCATATCAGAGATCTTGTCCAATCAGCATCTGAGTAACAAAGAACTCTTGTATGGTTATTAGAACCATATAACAATCCTTTTCTAGGAGATCCTTTAATATACTTCAAGATACGAATGATTGTTTTCCAATGATCTTCACATGGTGAATTAAGAAATTGACCTACCACACTAACTACAAAGGAAATGTCAGGACGAGTAACTGTAAGATAATTCAAATTTTCAACCAATCTTCTATACTGCTCAGGATCAGATATAGGCTCCCCTTGATTTGGTAGAAGTTTAGTATTGGGATTCATGGGTGTATCAACAGACTTTGAACTCATCAACCCAGTTTCCTCCAAAATATTTATGGCATACTTCCTATGAGATATGACAATACCATCATTGGACTGTGTCATCTCAATACCCAAGAAATATCTAAGTTTACCAAGATCTTTGGTCTGAAAATGGTGACAGAGATGTTGTTTTAACTGAGAGATGTCATGGTTGTCACTGCCTGTAAGAACGATGTCATCAACATATACTATCAAGTAAACACATCCAGCACTCGAGTGTCAATAAAAGACAGAATGATCTACTTCACACCGAGTCATACCAAATTGTTGAACAACCTTGTTAAACTTTCCAAACCAAGCCCTAGGAGATTGTTTTAGGCCATATAAGGATTTGCGAAGACGACATACCATCCCAGAAGACTCCCCCTGAGCAACAAACCTAGGAGGTTGCTCCATATATATTTCTTCTTGCAAATCACCATTGAGGAAAGTATTTTTAACATCCAGTTGATAAAGAGGTCATTATTGAAGAACGACCATGGTGATAAATAAACGAACAGAAGCCATCTTCGCCACAGGAGAAAAGGTATCTCCATAATCCAATCCAAAAATTTGAGTATAACCTTTGGCCACAAGATGAGCTTTGAGACGATCAATAGTACCATCAGATCCAACTTTGATAGCAAACACCCACATGCAACCAACAACAGATTTTCCAGACGGTAACGGGACCAATTCCCAAGTTCCACTATTATGAAGAGCACTTAGTTAATCTAACATGGCCTGACGCCAACCAGGATGGGCTAAAGCTTCATGGAAAATTTTTGGAATGGTCACAGAAGAAATAGAGGAAAGACATGTATAAAAAGGTAATGACAGTCGATGATAACTCAAAGCAATATAATGGGGAGAGGGATTACGTGTAGAACGAATACCTTTTCAGAGGGCAATGGGAAGGTCAGACTCATGTGTTAGATCCGGAGGAGATAGAGTAGTTGGAACTTGAGTGGAGTCACATGGTGGTGGTTGTCATTGGTTTCGACAACTATAAATCTAAAGAGGCAGTGGAGAAGAAGCTGACTGCAGAGCACAAACTAATGGTGAAGAAGACACAGTTAGAGGGTCACAAACAACAGGAACATTAAATGTACTAGGAGTGTTGACAAGATTGGATGGAGACAGAGGTGAAGATTGACTGTTAAAATAAAGAGATAACTCATCAAAGGTGACATTTGCAGACACAAAATAACGGTTAAGAGAAGGAGAAAAACATTTGTATCCTTTTTGTGATCTTGTAAACCCTAAGAAAACACATTTATGTGATCTAGGAGAAAGCTTGTCAAGACCCCAGAACTGAAATTATGAACAAAATATGTAGACTCGAAAACTCTCAGAGGTAAAGGATGAAGTGGTTCATGAAGGAATAAAATGAAATGAGGTATTTTATTATCTAAAACCGAAGAAGGCATGCGATTAATGAGATAACATGCAGTAAGAAGAGTATCACCCCAAAAATGTTGAGGAACCTCTCCATAAATTAAAAGTGTGCGAGTTGTTTCAATAAAATGTCTATTTTTACGTTCAGCTACACCATTTTGTTGAGGTGTATAAGCACAAGAAGTTTGATACAAAATACCGTAAGAAGCCATGAATTGTTTAAAAGAATGAGAAAGATATTCACGGCCATTATCATTATGCAAAACTCTAATAGAAACACTGAACTGAGTTTGAATTTCATTAAAAAAAGTTTGAAAGATATGAAATAATTCAGAACTATTTTTCATCAAAAATAACCAAGTGCATCTGGAATAATCATCAATGAAAGTAACAAAGTATTGAAAACCTAAAGTAGACTTAACGCGGCAAGGTCCTCAAATGTCAGAGTGAACCACGACAAAAGGGGACGAAGCACAACGTGTGAAACTACGAGGAAAGGAAGTACAACTATGTTTGCCTAATTGACATGACTCACATGTCAAACTAGATAAGTTGGACAAGGCAGAGACAAGTTTCTGTAACTTGGCAAGACTAGGATGACCTAACTGAGCATGAAGAAGAGAAGGAGACTCCATAACTGTACTAATATGTGTAGAAGGACGATGATAATAAAGACCATGAGACTCACATCCTGTGCCAATCACCTGTTTCGAACTCCGGTCCTGTAAACACACAAAATTGTTGGTAAAAGTAACAACACAATCAAGAGAACGAGTTAGACGAGTGATGGACAACAAGTTAAAAGGAGACCCAGGGACATAAAAGAACATTATCAATGGTTAAAGAAGGAAAAAGTTTAACCGTTCTAACACCATGAGATGATACTCTAAAGCCATCATCCAGTGTAACATAAGGTAAATGATTAGGAGAGGATAAAGATGAGAACAAATATTTGTTACCAGTAATATGATCAGTGGCTCCTGAATAAAAAACACAAGGACCAGGAGAAAAGGATTGGGTCAGACCAGCAAAATATGTATTTGTATGTGTGACAGATATAGGGGAACTAGAAGACTGTTGATCCTTATACCATTTGAGAAATTTGTTGAACATAGCAGGCATGTCGGATGCAATAGAAGAAGGAGGATCCCCAGCAGATAAAGGTGGGGAAAGATTGGTCTGAACAACTGCAGCAGATCAAGGAGGACGACCATGTAATGTATAACACTTGTTAATCTTGTGACCTAACTTTCCACAATGTTCACACTTAGGACGCCCTTTTCCCTATTTGCGAGGGCGAGTCTGGTCATCACGATGGGGTGTCAACACAAAAGAATCATTAACAAAATTGGAAATAGTAGAAGAAGTGGAAGAAGTCATGAAGAGCAGAAGAACAAACCCTAAAACAATCCAAAGTAATCCAATTAACCCACGAAGCACAAATCCAAAATGAGAATACTAAAAATAAGTTTGCCAAGACTAAACAGTGCAGGCGACAACGGGACGACCAACTCCGATAGTGGTGATCTCAACGCCACGGTGGCCACCTGATTGAGACAAGCAAAATCATATGTCACCGGTCAAAAAGTGAAACTCCGGCGAATTCTCCGGCAGTGGCGGATCTGGTGACTGCTCCAGCGGCAGCGGTGACAACAACATGAACCAGTACACCAGGAAAGAGAGGTGGGTCACTAATGGACACACTTAAATACCAAGTCTTTCCTTGCCAGAACTTTCCTAAACATGCACTTTCACACTACCAAATAAAATTCAGTAACAAAGATAATTCTTTTCTGATGTGGAGGATCGGTTTACCAGCAATGGAGGGGCGGCTCTAGCAGCGGTGGGGTGGCTCTAGCAGTGGACAAAAGGCGAAAAAAAAAATCAAGATAACCTTAAGCTCTAGATACCATGTTGAATATAGAGGAAATAGGGTTTGAAATTAATCTCTCTTATGTATAAATCACACATAGGGTAATCTATTTATAATAGAGAGGTACAACTAAAAGAGTAACCGAAAGTAAACAGAAGATATTGTTTGATATTGTGGTTAACAATATCTAACAATATCTTAACAATATCAAACTATATATAAACAATATCTAACACATATAATTAATTACATATTTTTAAAAAAATTACATATAAAAATATTATTGATTGGGCAGTCGATATGTAACCCTGAATATGAATATAATAGGTGAGTTTATCTACTCTTTTTTACTATCTAGAGGTAAGATAGACACGGACTAGCCCGTTTTGTCTCTTAGGGTTATCAACCTAATGAATAACCTTTTCATTTTAAAATTAATATTTCGAAAATATAAAAAATAAATTTCCAAATACCTATTTTGATACGAAAGGAGGTGGTCCAATATTTTTATAGTGTGGAAAGAAATATTTCATCATCTCACTAGTGCGAGAAAAGGCTTTCTATGTCGGTTAAAGAGCCGACATAGATACGAGGTCATAGAAAGTATGACTTTTTACGTCGGTTGTCATTATAGTCTAGAATTAAACCAACCTTAAACTACTACGATTTTTATTTATTTACAATTACATTTCCTTTATATTATATTTTTATTATACTTTATAATATATTTATTATTTTATTATCTATTAGAAGTTTGTCATTAGAAAGATTTGAACCCGAGTACCTTAGAGTTGAAGATTGATACTCTAATCACTAAGCTCGCTATGATTTTTTGATAAATAACTTATAAATAAATTATATTTATATACAAAATATATAAATACAAATATATTTATATATTTTGATATATTTATATATTTATATACTTATATATTTAATTATTTTGATTTAATATACACTTTATATGTCGGTTGAAATTTAACCGACATAAAAAGTGAATTTGCTCACATACCATGTCGGTTATATAACAACCGAGATAAAAAGTTTATAATATTATTACAAAAATGTCACCGCTCTATATACTATGACGGGTGAATTACAACCGTCATAAAAAGTCGTCATAGAATCATATTTTCCACTAGTGTCTATTCACTTTAGCTTCATTTTGCAAAAGCAACAACTCTTACGAGTCCATTTTACGCCAAGTTTGGAACATGAGGTACCCTTGGGCCTAAAGGGCTCCTCATTGGCCACTGTTTTGGACAATTCAATCATTTGGGTTGAGAACCTGAGCTGGGAGATAGCTATGCATGATATAAGTCTCTCCCTTCACTCGGCCATTTCATACCTCTCTCTTTTTTTCATTTGTGATAATCTTCCCATCAATAATGAATTAAGAAAGAACCTTTAATTTATCTTGATAATCTTCCCATTGATATGCACTGAGATGTAACTTTTCTAATTGAGTCATCCAGCATCTAGACATGCTGATGACTGCTGGATGACTGCGTGTCATGGAGAAAACTATGATCCCTCTTGGAATGGTTGTCTCCCTGCCACATTGTTCAAGGTCTAACCCTAACATAATCAAAGTGTTCTTGAGGAAATAAATGTCCTATTCTAATTGTCTTTTAAACTTTATAATTATAGTATTTTAGGATTCAATTAGTTCTCCTAAGATTGGTATTTAAAGCTTTTATGACTCCCCTCAAAATTGAAGGATAACGTGGGTATTAATAGTATTGAATTTTTTTATAATTAAAATCCAATAATTAAAGTTAATTTTCAATTAAAGTTAATATCTATAATCTTACTAAGTATCATGAAAAATTGTATATGAATAAAATTAGTATCATGATTCTCGTTAAGAGAATTAAGTCATTTAATATATATAATAACAAGATATCAATGTTCAAAGATTAAATTGGACTTATAATAATTTAATAAATAAAACATTTCTATTTAAGTAAAATGTAAGTTTTTACTCGTATTTAATTAAGATTTCTATAATTTTTTTCTTAACTAAAAAATAAATAATGGATAATTTAAAATTATTAGTACTATATGTGATATAGTGGTGTCATTAACGAATCTCGAAGACCTAATTGAGCCCAAAGGGAAGATCCTAAAGATGAAAATGAAGAGAAATGTCCCTCCTTGGTGGAACGACTATCATGTGTCTAACTTGAGAAAAACGAAAAAAGGGAAAGAAGATATTTCTTGCAACAGCTAGTGATTTATGAGTGCCATTTAATTACTATTGCAAATTTTTGTTATTTTGTTATTGTGGATCATGGACACTTGTCATGATCAGATAAGCTAGGAAGTTACTAGGCTTTATATAGCCTTTCATCCTTTTGCATGAAAAGGGAGGAAAGAAATTAATACAAAAAAATTCCTTTTCATGCTGTCTTTTCTGGAGCTGGCACTGCTTGAAAGTGACCCTTCTATTGCTTTATTCTTTCTAGCTTATCATTTGGTGCTTTCATTGTACTTACTCATGGCTCCTAAACCTGAGCAGAACGATGACGTCACTAACCAGCTCCGTGAATTACAACTTAGCATTGCTGCCATCACTCAACAACAAGATGATTTCAAAAACTTTCTCTTACAAATTACCCATGCTCATCAGAGAACAAGTAAGTATCATAACCACCTTTAACCGTACGTCTTCATCAACGGACTCACAAACCACCCTCAAAATTCCCAAATTCACCCTCTCTTCTTTTGATGGTAGAGATTCGTTGGATTGGACTTTCAAAGCCCAAAACTATTTTGATCTATCCAACACACCACCTGCATAACGACTCATCCTCATTCCTTTTTTTCCACCAAGGACCTGCTTTGGGTTGGTTCAAATGGCTCCATTCCAACCATCTTTTCACCACTTGGGAAGATTTTCTCCATGCACTAGAGGTACGTTTTGGTCCTTCCTCCTTCACCAATCATGAAGCCAACCTCTACAAACTCCAACAGACTTCCACCATCCTTGCTTACCAACAACAGTTTGAATCTCTCTACAATCGTGTGGTTGGTCTTTCCCCAAATTCACTCCTTAATTGTTTTCTCTCGGGGTTAAGTAAGGAGATTGAGCACGAACTCACTACCCTTAAACCCTCCTCCCTTACCCAGGCCATCGATCTCGCCAAGCTCATGGAGGATAAACTCACCGCTCAAAAACTACCATCAAATTGACCTTTCAAACCAACCATTCTCGTTTCTCCTAATACACCACCGTCTTCTCAACTGTCAATTTTGGGATCACCTCCACCGCTTCCCATTCGACGACTCAATCCCACCAAGCAGCATGAGCGCCGCTCCATGGGACTCTGTTTCAATTGTGATGAGAAGTTTCATCCAGGTCACAGGTGCGCCCGCAAGCAGTTTTTGTTGCTCTTCACTGATGATGTTGATGGTGAGGGCGACGAGAGTGTGGTTGTTGATCTCAGTACTACCATTTCAGATATGTTACCAGTTGTCTCTAGTTCTGTGGATCTTCCATCATCACCTTCTTCTAGTGAGATTTTTCACCTCTCTCAGGCGGCGTTGCTGGGACCTCTATCGCCGCGGACTCTACGTCTCCAAGGGCATGTTCATGAGCTTGAGGTAATGATCCTGGTGGATTCTGGTAGCTCCCATAACATTTTACAACCGCGTATTTTTGAAATTTTGGGTCTTCCTACGATGGCCATTCCGTCGTTTGCAGTGATAGTAGGGAATGGGCAAACTATTACTTGTAGCAGTCTTTGTGAATCGGTTCCCATCCGATTAGCTGAGGAGGTGTTTCACATACCTTTTTTCATATTACCTATTCATGGTGCTGATTTAGTGCTAGGGGTTCAGTGGTTACAAACCCTTGGATCATTTCTCTCGGATTATTCAGTGTCGTCGATTCAGTTCACCCACAACAACAAACCCATCACACTCATTGGTAATTTTCCCAACTCTCCAACTTTGGCCACATATTCTCAGTTTTGCCGGTTTGTTTTTACTGAAGCTATTACTTCAGCACACATCATTACTGTTACAGAACTGACCTCTACACAACCAGCCTCAAAACTTAACCACTATCTAGATATAGCCTTCCTTTTACAACAATATTCCACTGTTTTCTCTAAACCATTGACCCTACCTCCTCATCGCACCCAGACCCATAATATCCACCTTCTACCCAACTCCAAACCTGTCAACATCTGCCTTTATCGGTACCCACAGTATCAAAAGGATGTTATGACTTCAATGATCCGAGAGATGTTGGTTGATGGCATTATTCGTCTTAGTACTAGCCCTTTTTCATCACCAGTGTTATTGGTTCACAAGAAGGACGACACTTGGTTTTGTGTTGACTATCGTGCCCTTAATGCTTTTACGGTGAAGGACTATTTCCCCATCCCAACCATCGATGAGCTTTTAGATGAACTCCATGGGGCCAAGGTTTTCTCTAAACTAGATTTACGCTCTGGGTACCACCAGTTTCTTGTGGCGCCTGAAGATTGTTCCAAAATTGCTTTCTGCATAGTTGATGGTCATTTTGAGTTTTGTGTTATGCCATTTGGACTGTCAAACGCACCATCTACTTTCCAGGCCACAATGAATGACGTTTTCAGCGCGTACCTTCGAAAATTTGTACTCGTCTTCTTTGACGATTTACTGATTTACAACCCTACTTGGGAAAACCACCTCAATCACTTGCACCAAGTTTGGAGGTTTTGTTCCAGCAATAGTTGTTTGTAAAACTGACGAAGTGTGAATTTGCAGTCCCTTGCATTTCTTACTTAGGACATGTTATCTCATCTGCGGGAGTGGAAGCTAACCCTGAGAAGTTGCTTGCCATCCAGGCCTGGCCACCTCCTACAATTGTCGCCAGTCTTCATGGATTTCTCGGCCTCACGGGTTTCTATCGCCGATTTGTGCAAAATTATGCCGCTATTACAGGCCCACTAACTAATCTTCTCTAGCATCATGCCTTCTGTTGGAGTGCTGCTGCGATGATTGCATTTCACGAATTAAAAACGACCATGACTACATTACCAGTGTTGGGAATTCCTGATTTCTCTATGGTTTTTTATGTCACCACCGACGTGTCCGGAGTCGCTGTGGGAGCTGTGTTATCCTAGCAAGCTCACCTGATTGCTTTCTTCAGCCAAAAATTATGTCCTCGCATGAGTGCCACATTCGTCAATGAAAGGGAGATGTATGCTATTACTGCTGCAGTAAAGAAGTGGAGACATTATCTCTTGGGTAGACATTTTCGCATATTTACAGATCAGTAAAGCCTTCGCAGTTTATTTTCCCAAACCATTCAAACACCGACGCAACACAAGTGGCTTACAAAACTATTAGGTTTCGATTATGAAATTCACTATACTCTGGGCCGTTCTAATGTTGTGGAAAATGCACTATGAAGACGCGAAGCACCCCCTGAAGTATTGTTTTGTGCAATTACTGCAAGTCAACCCCTTATTCTTGATCTGTTGCAGAATTTTTATGCTACACACACCATTGGAATACTCTAAGCTTCTAAGTTTCAAGACCCTAAAAATCTTGGCTCGGTTTTCTGTTTCAAACAAGGTTTGCTATTTCACAAGGGCATGTTGTTTATACTGTTAGAAACAGAGTTACGCCCTCAATTGCTCACTGAGTTCCACACCACACCCATTGGTGGCCATTCAGGGGTGAAGGGAACATTGGCCCGATTGACCTCTTCCTTCACTTGGCCTCAGATTTCATGCGATGTCAAGAATTTCATCCAGGCTTGTACTGTGTGTAAACAACACAAGTATTCAACACAACATCCGTATGGGTTGTTGCATCCTCTTCCCATTCCACACCATGTTTGGGACGATATCGCCATGGATTTTGTCACTCACTTACCTCCGGTTCAAGGCAAGACCATCATATGGGTTGTAATCAATCGTTTATCCAAATATGCCCACTTCATTGCTCTTCCTACTCATTTTGGTGTTGTCTCTCTTGCTTCTATGTTTATGGTCGAGATTTATGGTCGAGATTTATCGTCTTCATGGCTTGTCTAAGACTATCGTGAGTGACTGCGACCGTTTATTTGTCAATCGATTTTGGCAAGAACTATTCAGACTCAGCGACACAGCTCTGTGTTTCTCTAGTGCCTATCACCCCCAAACCGATGGCCAAACCGAGGTTACTAATCACATCCTTGAGACTTTCCTTCGTTGTTTTGTGAGTGATGCACCGAAGCAGTGGGTGTCGTTTCTACCATTAGCAGAACATTGGTATAATTCATCTTATCAGTCAGTCATTGGTATGACCCCTTTTGAAGCATTATATGGGAGGTGTTCCCCTAATGTTCATGCTTATGTTCCTGGGGACTCAAAGATAACTACCTTGGATGAAATTTTGGTCGAGCACCATCGCATTCTCGGTATTCTCAAGACTAATATAAAAAAGGCACAACAATGTATGGTTTCCCAAGCAAATAGTCACATGCAAGATCGGTGTTTTCAAGAGGGAGATTAGGTCTGGCTTCGCCTACAGCCGTATCGGCATGTCTTAATACGCTAACAACGATTTTCTAAGTTTACAAAGAGCTATCATGGTCCTTTCAAGGTACTCCGGAGAATTGGGAGAGTAGCATATGAGCTTCAACTGCCCACGGGAGCCCGGATTCACCCAATTTTTCATGTCTCCAAGCTCAAACCTTTCCATGGAAACCCCCCGGATACATTGCCACCATTAGATGCTGCTGTTGAAGGCACTCTTGTGCCCCTATACCCTTCAAAATTTCTGGGCTACCGTACTTTGCACAACAAACATGGGGGTGTCCGTCAGGTTCTTGTCCAGTGGGAAGGGGTTTCTGAATTGGAAGCTACTTGGGAAGACACTGACTCTTTGAAGGAAGCATACCCGGAAGTCAACCTTGAGGACAAGGTTGGTCGGGATGGGATAGGAAATGATGCAGGGGTGTCATTAACAAATCCTGAAGACCTAATTGAGCCCAAAGGGAAGAGCCCAAAGATGAAAAGGAAGAGAAATGTCCCTCCTTGGTGGAACGACTATCACGTGCCTGGCTTGAGAAAAACGACAAAAGGGAAAGAAGATATTTCTTACAACAACTAGTGGTTTATGAGTGTTATTTAATTACTATTGCAAATTTCTGTTATTTTGTTATTGTGGATCATGGACACTTGTCATGATCAGATAAGCTAGGAAGTTACTAGGCTCTATATAGCCTTTCATCCTTTTGCATGAAAAGGGAAGAAAGAAATTAATACAAAAAAATTCCTTTTCATTCTGTCTTTTCTGGAGCTGGCACTGCTCGAAAGTGACCCTTCTATTGCTTTATTCTTTCTAACTTATCAATATGTTCTTAACCAATTTCAACATGTATTCAAACTTTTCAATTTATAAAGAGAAATTAATAAGATTATTTATATGTTGTGCAAATATTAGTGTAAACTATGATAGATATAGATTGTGCTATATTTATTTTCTGAACATAGGCTTGCATTGTCCCGTATTATGAAATGAAACAGAGGCATAAAAAATGAGTGGAATTTAGTTATTGTATACATCATTACCCAATATGATAAATCTATTATTATTTTATATAATTACAAAATCCAGTAAATTACGATATTTCATGGGTTTTTTTAAATTATATTTATATTTCTTGTAGTACTATTATTTGTAAAAAGGTGAAAGTTCAATGTTTTTAAATGTATTTATAATGTAAAAAGGGTGATAATGTAATACTTTTAAAATAAAGGGGAAATTTGAGTAGATTTTTTAAAACATTGGGTCTCAACGTAGTTTGAAATTTTTTTTTAAGAGGGTGATATTGTAAATTTTCTCACAGATAAATTATTTTGTTAGATGAGATAAGACCCAACAGCTAGGTCCCGTATCTTGGATCTCTTAGTAAAAATATTTAGGTTATTAACCAACTTGATACAGATGAAATGATAAAAGATGACAAAAAACTATATAGAAATAATAAATTAGATAAAATATAATTTTATAATTAAAATGACTTAAACATTAAAATAATTGGATTATATATTTTTAAAATTATAAAAACAAAAGTATAACAATATATTCTTAAGTATACTTTATATATATATATATATATATATATATATATATATATATAATACTAATAATAATAGGAAATATATGTGGAAGACGAGTAAGAGAATCTTTAGAAATGGATAACCAAACCCTATTAAGCTGACTCGTGTCCCATCTTGTTAAATTTTGTTTTTTCTCTTTCTAAAAACATCTCAAAAACTCTCTCCTCTAAGATAGAAAATCTTATAGAATATTCCTATGTCCCAAAAGATACCAAAATCTCAAAACGTACGGTCCTCTTCTAAGTCTTTATAATATTTTTAGGAGACAAAGATTCACCCTTAGATTTATTTCTCGACTTATCTTTACCAAAAGACCTCAAGTCAAGGAGTACATCCAGTGGCGGATCTTGACCATTAATTTTGGGGGGCAAATAATATATTATTAATAAATAATAAATAAATATAAAAGGGTGAAAGAAGATGAAAGGGTGAGAGGATAAAATTGTAAATGTATAAATAAATATATTAAATAATCATTAAGTTTTACGAAACAAAATCATAAATTAAATGAGAGTTAGGAGTGATGAGAGGATAAAATTGTATTAAGTTTGAGGGACAAAAATAATAAATTACATTAGAGTTATAAAATTTTGGGGGGGGGGGGCCACAACCCCCCTCAGTTCCTAAGAAGATCTGCCACTAAGTACGTCCAATCCTCTAGGATGCACCACAAAAAAAATAGTACTAGCAAAATGAAGGATACACATATCTCTAATATGGGGCTATACGGTTAGTCATTTCCCTTCATGGTAGACGGGGATTACCCGTCTCAATAAGAGTCTCTTTCCTAGACTCTAGCTACCTCCATTATAAATATGTTGTTATCGGCACTTTTCTGACTACTCTCCATGCCGGGAGTGTAATCCTAACCATCTTTCCCAACTTTAAAGTTATCCTGAAAGATCCCACCATCTCTTAAAGATTAAAGGTTCATATCCAGATCACTAGAGTTGAGTAGGTAACTGATGTACTATCAACCACCCTCCATCATCAGATTATTTAAAGGTTGCAAGATCATGCAATAAATCTTGCGTTACCATCCTATAAAGACGAAGCACTATTCGTCTTGGCTAACAACCAAGATGAGCACCCTCCATAGTTTAGATCCCTAGAAACATCTCTCAACAAGAATTGCAGAAGCTGATTCCGATACAGTGGGTGACTAACTATGAGAAACTCCATGTTAACCAAAAACCTATCTAGTTCACCGAGACAACCTTTAGAAGACCTGTGGACGACACGATCAAGACTATCTTATAAAAACCTGAAGATGTTCACAATTCGAGCACCTCAATCTTCCAGCCCATGATGATAACGTCGGTCACCAAAGAAGGCAAGATCCCCATTATCAATGTATACCCTAACGACAAACCTATCTTCACTGATAAGATAGGAGGACACTTCATTTGGGACGCTGACCCAGGCATGTGCGATTCTGAATGTGATTGTTGCGACCACATTAGAGACACTAGTGGCGAGGAGAGCGATGACTCAAACGATGAAGATGATGACTATAGAGGAGGATCCTGTAGACCTCCTTTCTTTCCCAATAGAAAATTCGAACCAGGAAAAGGTCCCTGGATAGGACTCCATCGCCAAGAGAAGTCAGATCCCTCGTGGCAATACTAGTGATGCACTGAGATTCTTAAAGAGGAAAGACTCCTCTTCTCGAAATAGGAAAGGCGCAGAACCCTTGCCAAGCCACCTCCTATTGCTCCTTCCATCTCATGCAAGATGATCAACCTGACTGCTTACAAAAAAGAATTCCCTCCTCTTAAGAGGAATGTTGATCCCGTGTTCAAGTCAACCCTAATGGAAAGCTGAAACCCTTAAGCCAGGCTGAGGAAGTACTTAACTGGCAAACAGAAAATGACAGAGCCTAGAACTCTATCCTACAACTGATATAAACCCCATTTGCACAAGGGCTGACTTAGGATCTTTAGGGTTAGAACCTTGTAGGAAATTTAGAAAATTAGTGAGAAGGTGGATTAGAAAGTGGTGAAAGTTTTAGGAATGGGCAGTATTTTTGAAATGTCAATATCTCAAGCTATAAAAGTCCGATTGAGGTGATTAAAAAATAAGGTGAAAGTTCTCTTTCTAAATTCAATTTAGGCTCAATAAACACTCAATTTGGACGAGTAGAATGAAATTTATGACCACGAAATAAATCTAGACAGAATTGGGTTTTTTGGGTTTTAATGAAGAAAGGACAAGAGGAGAATGTGAAAGGTCGAAGGAAAGAATCAATCTTCCCAAGGGAGGCAACTCACAAAGGATGTGAAAGTCCTTTGATACAACCAAGGGCTAAACTCTAATATTTTTTGAATAAAACTCAACTTGTTATTTCTGTTAAAAAATGGTTCAGCTTATGTAGAAGTTTTGCCATCAGAGTTACAAAGACTCGATAGAGGAAAATAAATCCTAATAATAATCCATTAATCTAGGATTTGAAAACTACTTAATGGAGGCAAATAAATGCTAATAATGACCCATTAACCTAGGAATTGAAAACTACTTAATGACTGATTGTAACTGAAATTATGGCAACCAAAAGTCAATTAGCTATGCATCCACTTGGTCTCCCAAAAGCTGATACCTAAGTTTCCATATGGACCCTTATTACAACTTGAAACAAAATCAAACTAAATTCCATTAATTGATTAACCCAAAACATAATTTGGTCAGCCAATTTTACAAAGGATTGAGTCATTATTTAAACAAACTTAAAGACTGAAACAAAGTGACACATTAGTTCTCCATTTGGGCCATGATGTAATTCACAACTTTGGTCTTTTCTCCTTGAAATGTGGGCTTGTATTCAAATAATATGGACAACATTTGTTAAAGATCTTTCTTTGCTTCCCTTGCTCTAGCCTTTGTCATAGGTCCTCCAAGTTGTTTAAGTGGATCCTTTCCCTTGCTCATGGTCATGTCTTCATCATTCTCTCCCTCTTGAGAAAGATTTTTCCTCAAATCGAATTTGTCATTTACATAAAAAAGAGTTAAGGCAGACACATTAAATGTGAAACTAACATTATACTCACTTTTCATGGCTAAATAACTCCCCCTCACTTCAAGTGTTTCACTTTTTTTCCTCTCAAGTGTTTCACTAACGCTTTCTTTTTCTCTCTTCTCTTGAAGAAGTTTTTCTCTCATTTTCTTTTTATCCTCACACACTTCTTGTGGACTCAAAGGTTTGAGCACATTCTTCTTATCTTGTTGGTGAACCCATTATGATTGACTTTTTTTTTATCAAATTGCCACGGTCTTTTCCCAAAAGTAAGTGGTTGGCCTCTATAGGAACATCGTCACAAAGCACCTTATCATTGTATTTTACAATAGAAATATCCACTTCAACTTGTTGTCTCACTTGCACCTCTCGATCTTTATTAAGCCATTGAAGTTTATAAGGCCTAGGATGTGGTTTAGTAGCTAAATTTAGCTTTGACACTAATCTAGCACTAGCCACATTGGTGCAACTACCTCCATGTATGATCATCATGCACACCTTGCCATTGATTAAACATCTAGTGTGGAAGATGTTTTTTCTTTGACTTTCTTCTGCAGGCTTTAATTGGCTACCAAGTAATCACCTAATCATCAATAAATCTCCCTTTAGAGTCTCCTCCTCCTCAATTTCCTGACTCTCCTCTCCCTCTTCGACCTCATATTCACTTATATATTCTCCCTCTCTAAGAACCATGAACCTTTTATTAGGGCACTCATAAGCATAGTGTCCTAGGCCTTGACACTTGAAACACTTCACATCTCTACTTCTTTTAGAGGGTTGTTCTTGAGACTTTGAAGGAGTCTTTGAAGGAATAGGTGTGTAACTACTAGAAGTAGCATCCCCATATTTCTTGCCCCTATCCTTCCAATTTGAAGATTCAAAGTTGGTAGAACTCTTCTTGGGCACTCCTTTCTTTTGAGTTGTTGCTCTACTTGAATTGCTTTATGAAGCAAATCCTCCATATCAACAAACTCCTGCAACTCAAAAATATCACGTATATCAATATTTAAACCACCAATAAATCGGGCAATAATTACCTCTTCATCTTCTTCAATCTTTGCTTGAATCATGAGCATGTCCATTTCCTTGAAATACTCTTTAACCTCCTTGTTACCTTGAGTAAGTTTTTGGAGTTTGAATTTCAAGTCCCTTGAGTAACTAGCTGGCACATACCGCTTCCTCATGATCCTTTTCATCTCAGTCCATGTATCAACCATTGGCTTTTCATTTCTACCTCTCTCTTTTTGTAGCTTGTTCCACCAAACAAGAGCATAGTTGGAAAATTCCATTGATGCAAGCCTCACCTTTTGGGTCTCCTCATAATTGTTGCATAAGAAAACATGCTCTATTTTCATCTCCCACTCCAAGTATGCCTCCAGATCACTTTTTCCTTTGAACGGAGGAATGTTAATCTTGACTCCTTCAAGCCTACTTGGTCTTGCTACTCCATCATTCCTTCTCCTATTTATCCTTTCTTCCTCATCTTCGAGATCTCTATTTTCCAACCAGTTCAATCTTTCATGGAGCTCATTGTTATGTCGTATCATTAATCCTTCCAAATGTTATATCAATGCCCTCATTTGGAATGAACTAATTTTTGCTCCTTGATTGTAATTTTCTTCCTCTGCCATCACAACAAATAGATCAAAAGCAACAATAAAAAAATATTGTAACCTCACCACACTCAAGTGTATCACACAATTATGGCTTTTCCTCTAATGAAAACACTCTTGCCTTTTATCACTCAAATTCTCCTTAGGTTCTTAGGCAATTCAAGAGATTATGGCCACAACAAAGAACAATCCTCCAATATTTTTCAACAGTAAGGCTAGGTAGACAAGAAAGGCAATTTGACGTTCAAACCCTTAAAACAAAGCTCTGATACAAAATGATATAAACTTCATTTGCACAAGGGCTGACTTAGGATCTTTAGGGTTAGAACCTTGTAGGAAATTTAGGAGATTAGTGAGAAGGTGGATTAGAAAGTGGTTAAAGTTTCAAGGTTGGCAGTATTTTTGAAACATTGATATCTCAAGGTATAAAACTCCGATTGAGATGATTCAAAAACAAGGTGAAAGTTCTCTTTTTGAATTTCAATTTAGGTTTAAGAAACACTCAATTTGAACTAGTAGAACGAAAGTTATTTCTGGGTTTTGGTGAAGAAAGGACAAGAGGAGAATGTGAAAGTTTGAAGGAAAGAATCACTTTTCCCAAGGGAGGCAACTCACAAAGGATGTGAAAGTCCTTTGATACAACCAAGGGTTCTTGAACCACTCAAGAATTTAGGAGAATCACTCTCACTAAGATAAAAGAGCTAAACTCTAATATTTTCTGAATAAAATTAAACTTGTTATTTTTTATAAAAAATGGTTCAGCTTATGTAGAATTTTTGCCATCAGAGTTACAAAGACTCAATAAAAGAAAATAAATCCTAATAATAATCCATTAATCTAGGATTTGAAAACTACTTAATGGAGGCAAATAAATGCTAATAATGATCCATTAACCTAGGAATTGAAAACTACTTAATGACTGATTGTAACTGAAATTATGGCAACCAAAAGTCAATCAATTATGCACCCACTCGGTCTCCCAAAAGCTGATACCTAAGTTTCTAGTTGGGCCCTTATTACAACTTGAAACAAAACCAAACTAGAGTCCATTAATTGATTAACCCAAAATATAATTTGGTCATCCAACTTAACAAAGGATTGGGCCATTATTTAAACAAACTTAAAGACTGAAACAAAGTGACGCATTAATTCTTGTCGTCGCCGTCAAAAGTGGCGGTTGGAGTGACGCGATGGTTTTGATGACTCGCATTTTTTAAAGTGTGGTTCAACGCCTTTAGGTTGTCTGATAATTGGGCTGGACCTAAAGGCGAGGTTTTTGAAAAAGGTTTGAGGAGTCGCCACCAATATTTTTACCAAAAATATTGGAAAAGGAAAAAGAAGGTGATGGTTTTTAAGAAAAACTAACTTTGGTCATTACAACCAGAGTTAGGTAAGGGAGTTAGTTACATGTGGGGAAGGTATTAGCTTCCTCACGACGCCCCTTTCGGGTTCCCTATGATGGACTGTTTTTATAAAGAAATAAGAACATTAAAACTATGCTTTTACCCTTATTTATTCATTGCAAAATTTAAATTAGTGACTACATGACCCTTAATAAGCTAATGCACAGATATAGTAACTAATAAAAGTGATAAAATAGAATAAGGGATATGAAAGAACCTTCGAAGCAAGCTTTTTATAAAATATTCTTGAAAAGGGCGCTTTTTGGCAAACACCACACTCTACAACGCAACTCACTCTTCTCTCGAAGCACTTTAGAATGCTTTTTAAGAACTCTAAGACTCTGGAAATGCTTCAGAGGGGTTCTAGAAGAATATTTTGAGGAGTATTCAGTTGGAGAAGTTGTGTAAGTTGTTGAAAACGAGGAGAAGGCCCCCCCCTTTTATAGAAATTCACACCTGTCATATCGGGACCTCCGTCTCGACTTTCGGGACCACCGTCTCACCTTTGGCAAGTGGCGAGACGGCGGTCTCGCCCTTAGCCAACGACGAGATGGCGGTCTCAGCCCTTTGGGTGGAATTTCTTATTTTTCGTGTACAAAAAGTCTTCCTATTCTAGTATGGAGCCTATTAATCAATCCTAGGGACCTTTAAGGCCTTGCCCATCTTTGAACGGAAGTCTTTTGCTCTTTATTTTGAGGTCGGGCAAGATTTGGGGTCTACAATTGCTCCCCCCCCTTCACCTGACTAGCCGACTGTTGGCTCAATATGCCAAAAAGATCGACTGGAGGGTGAAGGAGTTGACCCTCTTGCCCGGTTGTCCTTCCGTTGCTTTCCTCATCGTGGTAGCCGACCTTCTGGACGCTAAGTGTGATCCTCCGGGATGCTCCTTTGATGTGGTAGCTGACCCCTTTGGTTGTAAAGTCTGGTTTAAGCCCCCTTTTGTAAGGTTTGATAAGTACGCACCCCCATTTGGTTTTGACAAGTACGAACCCCCGTCTGGTTATTGTAAAACTTGCAGCCCACTTTGTAGGACTGGATGAGTACGCACCCTCATCTGGTTTGGCCAGTACGAACCCCCGTCTGGCTGTTGTAGCCTTGGGATGCTCCTTTGATGCGGTAACTGACCCCTTGGTTGCAAAGTCTGGTTTAAGCACCCTTTTGTAAGGCCTGATGAGTACGCACCCTCATCTGGTTTGACAAGTACAAACCCCCGTCTGGTTGGAAAATCCACTTTGTAGGACTGGTGCGACTTACTGATTTTGTTCATGCGCAATTATCTTGCCTGTGTGTAGGTCTTTGTCTTCGGGACCTTCCTTGTCACGAAGTTGTGGTGGCGGCTTACTGCTCTGGCTCGTGCGCCGATCTTCGTGGGGGGAGTGTTTTTTGTTTGATAATCTATTTTTGACTTTTCTGATGAAGTCTTCCGGTGTGCTGGGGATTCATCTTCCTCCAGGTGGTTGGATGCTAAGGACTCTTTTGTTTTTCGAGCTTTTGTAATGGTCATCCGACTTTGTTGTTTGTCAGGGATTTTTGTGAATGCCTTTTACGCAGTGATCTGCTGGGGATTTGTTGATTTTGGTGACGCCTTTGAGCAGGCGGATGCTTTGCTTGATTACCTTCTCTCTTTGATGGGAGAATGGTGGTTAATGGTTGGGAGTTTTTAGTTTCACCTTTTTTCGTGGTTTATTCTTTTTTCTCGCAATTTTGGATTTTGCATTTTGGCTGGAGATGAAGTAAACAGGGAAGAATATGAATGTTTCTCTGTTTTCTGTTGTTTGACTCTCTCCTCAATGTAGTTGTCCATCTCTTGGATTTGGGCCTTGAGCCTTCTGATCTCCCTTTCTTTGGCGTGAGACAGTTCTCCAAAAATGGTGTTTTTCCAATCATCTTCTAGCCTCGAGAGCTATGAAGAAAGTTGCTTGAGATACTAGAGTTTATCATCGGTCTCTTTAAGGTGTGTGGATATCTTATCTATTTTCAAGTCTATCCATTGTAGAATAGATTTATGGGCTCTAGCATCTTCTATTTGCCAATTAAGTACTTCCTCAGCCTGACTTAAGGGTTTCGGTTTTCCATCAGTGTCGACTTCTTGTTCGATAACATGTGGTTTAGTCATCATCTTGGACACGGGATCAGCGTTCCTCTCAAGAGGAGGAAATTCTTCTTTGTAAGTGTTGAAAATCCCACATCGCCTACCTCATATCATTTGGTATGGTTTAAATACATGTTAGGCTACTCCACATATTGCCAATTGGTTTTATGTTGGAACCTTAACATGGTATCAAGAGCTTAAGGTCTCTTGGGATTTTTTTTTTCGGCTCTGCCACTGAACCTGCAGCTGTCGCCGCCTCCATCGCCGCCGCCGTCGCCGCCGCCGTCTCCAGAGTAGCAGTTCGGACCGCCGAGCACAGGGTTTTGCTCGCCTCCTCCGTGCGACCTCCACCGTGGAAGTTTCGCGGTCATCGGAGCAGCCACGCTCCCTCACGCGCCTCCCGAAGCCGCGCCACCTTCTCCCGTTCCGCCGCGCGTGGCGGCGCGTCTCACCGCCGTTCAGGCCGCCGATCTTTGCGCCGGCGTCGCCTCCTTCTCCTCTCTCTGGATCTGTCATCGCTGCTCCAATCGGACCTCTTTGGTGTTTTAGGGTTTTTCTCTCTCTTCCTCCATGGCATCTTCCGCTGCCACTTCCAATTCTGAAGTTATCTCTGTCAGCTCCGGTGGGTCTGAGCAATCTGTTTTTACTAATTATGTCAATGTGAATTTACCCATTGATAAATTAGATGGTACGAATTATGCAACTTGGGCATCCGATATTAGACTTTGGCTTGAGAGTCGGGGTATGTTGATCATCTTACTACCAAGGTAGATGATGTTCCTTCCAATGATCGTGTCCGTTGGAAGAAAGTTGATGCTCATATATGTATGGTTCTCAAGAATACCATCCAATCTTCTTTAAAACAAATTTTTCGATCGTATGGCACATGTTATGACGTTTGGGAACAAGCCAAATTATTATACACCAATGACACTCAACGTCTTTATGGTGTTTGTTACAATCTTCTTGATGTTATTGCTCCTCGAGATAAGGATCCTGTGGCGGATTATGTGGGTAAGATCCATGCTCTTCTCCATGAATTTAATGAGTTATTACCCCTCGCCTCGACTCCTGCCCAAGAATTAGAGCAACGATCAAAGTTTTTCATGGTTTTGATGTTACACGGACTTGCCGATAAATATGCCCCTGTTCGTGACCGCATTTTGGGTTCCCCTGTTACACCCGGTTTACCGCTACCAGTTCCTCCCTTTTGCGGGTGCCATGTAAACCTCTCAATATTCCCCCTGTAGTTTCTAATGATTCATCTGCGCTTGGCCTCTCACCGTGATGATCGTAATCGCTCTCACAAGCCAGGCAAAGGGCGTGTCAAGTGTGACCATTGTGGCAAACTAGGCCACAAAATTGACAAATGTTATGCTTTACATGGTTATCCTCGCCGATCTCGCTGCAGCTTGCTCGGACCGATTCTTCCGCACAATCCTCTCGTCGTGGATCCTCCTTCGTCTCGTACCTTCGGACAAATCCGCTATCTTCAATGATTTTCTTCAATGGTATGAGGATCGAAAGCCCTCCAGTTCCACTACTTCGTTGCCCACACGAGTACATCTTTTGTCTGGTCCGACTCACTCTTCTTCTATTGGCCCTTGGGTTCTTGACTCAGGCGCCACCGATCACATCACCGGTAACAAATCCTTATTTTCCTCTTTCACTTCTTCTCATAATTTACCCTCTCGTTACAATGGCTAATGGGTCTACAACTTTAGCTCATGGTGTTGGAACGGTTACTCTTTTTCCCTCGTTGTCCATTGATAATGTTTTGTATGTACCCGGTCCCCCTTTAACTTATTATCCATTAGCCGTCTAACTCGATCTCTTGATTGTGTTATCTCTTTTACCAAAACTTCGTTTCCCTACGGGACCGGAGCTCGCAAAGAGTGATTGGCACCGGATGTGAGTCACATGGACTTTATTATCTTCAACCTTCTCCACATGTTGGCACAGTTATGGAGTCTCCTTCTCTCCTTCATGCTCGCCTTGGTCACCCCAGTCTGCGCAAATTACAGCAACTTGTTCCCAGCCTTATCCCGAGCTTGTCCAATTTGGTGTGTGAGTCCTGTCGCTTAGGCAAACATAGTCGTACTTCCTTTTCTCGTAGTGTTTCCCGAGCGTGCTTCATCCCCCTTTGCCTTAGTTCACTCGACATTTGGGGACCCGAGTCGTGTTAAGTCTAATTTAGGTTTTCAATATTTTGTTACTTTTATTGATGATTTCTCTCGTTGTACTTGGTTATTTTTAATGAAAAATCGTTCTGAGTTGTTTTCTATATTCCAAAACTTTTATCATGAAATTAAAAATCAATTTGGTGTCTCTATTCAAACTTTTCGAAGTGATAATGGCCGTGAATATCTTTCAAACTCGTTTAAACAATTTATGGCTTCTCATGGCATTCTTCATCAAACTTCCTGTGCTTATACCCCTCAACGAAATGGGGTGGCTGAGCGCAAGAATAGACACCTTATTGAAACAACCCGTACTCTTTTAATTCATGGTGAGGTTCCTCAACATTTTTGGGGTGATGCTGTTCTTACTGCCTGTTATCTTATTAATCGTATGCCCTCTTCGGTTTTAGATAACAAAATTCCCCATTCTATTTTATTTCCTCATGACACTCTCCATCCTTTACCTCTGAAGGTTTTTGGGTCTACCTGTTTTGTCCACAATTTTGATCCTGGTCATGATAAGTTATCTCCTCGATCACACAAATGTGTTTTCTTAGGATTTACTCAATCCCAAAAAGGATACAAGTGTTTTTCTCCTTCTCTTAATCGCTATTTTGTGTCTGTCGATGTCACCTTCAATGAGTTTTCCTTTTACTTTAAGGACCCTTCCCTACCTGCTGAGTCTCCATCTGCTACAGTTCCCATTCCTGTTCTCATTGATCCTTATGTTGAGGACCATCCACCATTAGCCCCTCCTCCTCCACCACCCCTTCAGGTTTATAGTCGCAGACCTCGCCCACAACAGACGCCACATGACTCACTCCCAGTGCCAATTACTCTGCATCCTCCGGTTCCGTCCACAGAGTCTGAACTTCCTATTGCCAATTGGTTTTATGTTGGAACCTTAACATGGTATCAGAGCCAAAGCCTAACATCTTTCCGGTTATTGTCATGGGCCAAAAGTTGCCCTTTAGTTGGGTCAAAAGTACCCTTTGCCTAGTCCGGCAGGCTTCGTTGGAGGGGGTGTGTTGAAAATCCCACATCGCCTACCTCATATCATTTGGTATGGTTTAAATACATGTTAGGCTACTCCACATATTGCCAATTGGTTTTATGTTGGAACCTTAACAGTAAGCAGTCGGGTTGATCATCATGCATGAGATAGAAGGAGCAACAGGAGGTGGCTTGACAAGGGTTTTGCACCTTTCCTATTTCGGGAAGAGGAGTCTTTCCTCTTTAAGAATCTCAGTGCATAGCTAGTATTTCTAAGAGGGATCTGGCTTCTCTTGGCGATGGAGTCCTATCCAGGACCTTTTCCTGGTTTGGATCTTCTATTTGGAGAGAAAGGAGACTTACAGGATCCTCCTCTATAGTCATCATCTTCATCGTCTGAGTCATCGCTCTCCTTAACCACCGGTGTGTCCAGTGTGGTCACAACAGTCACAGTCAGAATCGTCGCACATGTCTGGGTCAGCGTCCCTGATGAAGTGTCCTCCTATCTTATCAGTGAAGATAGGTTTGTCGTCAGGGTATACGCTGGCAATGGGGATCTTGCCTTCTTTGGTGACCGATATTATCACGATGAACTGGAAGATTGAGGTGCTCGAACTGGAAACATCTTTAGGTTTTTTGAAGATGGTCTTGACCATGACAGCTACAGATCTTCTGAAGGTCACCTCGGTGAACTGGATAGGTTTATGGTTGACATGGAGCTTCTCATATTTAGTCACTCATTGTATCGAAATCAAATTTTGCAACTCTTTTGAGAGATGTTTCTAGGGATCTGAACAATGGAGGGTGTCTCATCTTGGTTGTTAGTCAACACAAATAGTGTTCCGTCTTTACAAGATGGTAGCGCAAAATTTATAGCATGATCTTGCAACCTGTAAATAATCTGATGATGGAGGGTGGCTTACAGTGCATCAGCTACTTGCTCAGCTCCAGCGCTATGGATCTAAACCTTTAATCTCTGAGAGATGGTGAGATCTTTTAGGATAACATTTGATAAGTCATTATATTCTCGTATTTTCTTCCCTTTCTGAACTTATTTTAATCAGTGTTTTGTGCTTTACTTTCTATTATTAGTGAATTTTTACTAATTGGGATTTATTGGGCTAATAATTTAGATTTTAATTAATTTGAATCTATTTGATCTAATTTTTGCTCATTATTAATTTTAGGGCAATTAAAGCAATTTTCGCCCTAGAAGATTGGGCCAGATGCCATATTACAGTTTAAAGTAATTTTGGGCTTGGAAAATTGGGCCAAATGTCATATTTTATTCTAGATAGGTACTAACATTGATATAATGTTTTATTTATCATTTTTTCTACAGATCTCCAAAAATCATTATTCTTGAAGCATTATAAACTAGACACATTCAGATTTCCTTAGGATCCAAAATCATTCAATTTGGAGCAAAATTGGGCTTTACATAAATTATCCAAAACGGGTCAAGCGCACCAGGCCGGCCCAATGCACATCCTTCAGTAATTTAAGTCTCTTAAATTCATTACACCTCCCAAAATAGTAGAAATAGTGGTGTTTGAAAGCTAACTCAAAAGGCTTTCAAAGGAGACTATAATCACTTTATTTGGATAAGTATTGACAATATTGTATGTGTTTGGAGTTGGAAGACCTGCACTGAAGTCAACTTATGATGTATTTTGTGGACCAGTTAGACCCAAACCTAGATTAAGATTAGGGTTAGGGTTATTTATATAAGGGAGGCACATCACACATCAGAAAACACATGACACACAACACACAAGGATTGCACAACCACCACACAACCGCCTTTCATCTTCTGTAATTTATATTCAAGTTTGTTTACTCTTCTGTCATTATTTTAAATTCTTGTTTTGATTTTAATTATGTTTCTTCTACTACGTTTTTGACTTTCTATGGATAGCTAAATCTTTGTATTGATTTTCTGAGAAGAATGCAAGTAGATATTTGAGGTTTTGTTCTTCAATTTCATTTCGTTTGTTCTCTTAACTCTTCATCTTCTAATCTTAGTGTTGAATTATAATCTGTTTATGTTTAATAAACCGAAACTAATATCACAGTTTTCTTAATTCTATGTTAGATATGAGATTATGTGATGTATGCAATGTTTAATTGTATGAGGATAATTTGGGGTTAATCTTTGCTTAGTTGGTTAATTTCATGTTGGAATAAGGGTTAAGGAAAATTTGGGATTAATCTTCACTTAGTTGGTTAATTTCTTATTGGAACAAGAGTTAAAGCTAATTTGAGATTAATCTTCGCTTAGTTGATTAATTTTGGATTAGAATATAATTTGAGATTTATCTTTGCTTAGTTGGTTAATTTCGAATTAATTTCGTAATCTAGGATAAGTGACATTGCATTGGAATCAGAAAATCAATTGTATTTTAATATGTTTTTAATATGCCTTTTTATAATCTGTTTTTGTTCTGTTTCATCTAATATTTTAATTTTGAAAAACCCCCTTTTTGTTACTGTTCTAATTTGAAAAATTGATAAGCTTTGATAGAAATTTGTGGTCTTTGGGAGACGACCTAGGAAAGCTTCCTAGTACTACATTTATCTATTTTATTTATTTGACCGAGTACGACATCAATCAAATTTAGCGTCGTTCTCGGGGACCAAGATTTCTGTCTAGGTTTTCAATTTTTATTTTATGTTTCTGTTTTCGTTTTTTTATTTGAATATTTTATTTGATTTTTAGTTATTTAAATATTTTATTTGATTTTCAGTTATTTAATATTTTATTTGATATATTGTTATTTGGATATTTTATTTTATTTTTAATTATTTAAATATTTTATTTGATTTTCGAGTAATTTAATATTTGATTTTTAGTTATTTGAATATTATATATGATTTCGTTGTCTTTGGATATTTTATTTGATTTGCAGTTATTTGAATATTTTATTTGATTTGCTTGTTATTTGGATATTTTATTTGATTTTTAGTTATTTAAATATTTTATTTGATTTTTAGTTATTTAAATATTTTATTTGATTTTCAGTTATTTGAATATTTTATTTGATTTGTTGTTATTTGAATATTTTATTTGATTTTCAGTTATTTAATATTTTATTTGATTTGCTTGTTATTTGGATAATTGATTTGATTTTCAGTTAATTGAATATTTTGTTTGATTTTCTATTTAATTTAACATTCTTACTTCTCTCAATACTATTTTGATAGCCCACTGTTGGGTTCCTTATAAAACTCTTTTGGGTTAAAAATAAAAAATAAAAAATAAATATAAATAGTAATTCAAAAAAAAATTTGTCTCTAATTTGTTTTTCTAGCTTTTTTTTTAAATTATAATTTTCATTCTCATAGGAAACTCTGGATATAACTTGGTAGTGTGAGAGTGCATGTCTAAGAGGGTTCTAGCTAGAAAAGACTTGGTACTTAAGCATGTCCATTTGTGACCCACCTCTCTTTCCTGGGAACCTACCTGGTGTACTTGTTCACGGTCTACCGTTGCCATTCCAATAAACAACTGATTTCTTTTTAGGATTTTTTTTGTTAACTCTTGGGAAATACATGAATTGTTGAATATAGTGCATGACTAGGAGCAATCCTGACCTTTTACAACCTTTTGATCCCGAGATAGACAGAACCTTTCATAGATTAGTTAGACATTCTAGGAATTCATCTCTTGAATCTGAACCATTAGATAGTCTTAGTGACAGTACTACACCTAATATATCTTCTTCTGATAATTTCCAAATTGATAACATGGGTGATCAACCTATTGGACCTCGTGAGAGAACACTTAGGGAGCTTGCTGCTCCTGAATTCACATATGATAGCTTATGTATCCAGTATCCTAATGAAGATGTGCCTTATGTTCTTAAAACTGGACTCATACACTTGTTGCCCAAGTTTCATGGTTTTGCAGGTGAAGACCCTCACAAATACTTAAAGGAATTTCACATTGTCTGTTCCACCATGAAACCTGCGAATGTCCAAGAAGACCATGTGTTTCTGAAGGCTTTTCCTCATTCCTTGGAGGGAGTTGCAAAGGATTGGTTGTACTACTTAGCTCCCAGGTCCATTACTAGTTGGGATGATCTAAAACGGATGTTCCTGGAGAAATTCTTCCCTTCATCCAGAACCAGTGCAATCAGGAAGGATATCTCAGGAATTAGGCAACAGGTTGGAGAAAACCTCTATGAGTACTGGGAGAGATTCAAGAAGTTATGTGCAAGTTGTCCCCACCACCAAATCTCCGAACAACTACTGCTTCAATATTTTTATGAGGGACTGAATTACATGGAAAGAAGTATGATTGATGTTGCAAGTGGTGGTGCACTTGGGGATATGACTCCTACAGAGGCTAGAGAGTTGATAGAGAAAATGGCCTCGAATTCCTAGCTATTCAGTGTAAGGGTTGATGCAATAGTTATTAAAGGATTAAATGATATGGCTACAGACTCCTCTATTGAAATAAAAAAACTAGACAACAAAATTGATGCCTTAGTGAATTTAGTCACTCAACTTGCTATAAACCAGAAGAATGATGTTACACCTGAAAATGTTTGCGGTATTTGTACGTCCATAGATCATTATACAGATGGTTGTCCCTCATTACAATCTACAGAACGAGATGCTCCACAAGCTTATGTGGCAAACATTTACAACAACAAAAGTCCACAACAGCAACAGAATTTTGACTTTGCTTCAAATAGATACCACCAAGGTTGGAAAAATCATCCAAACCTGAGATGGTCCAATCAACAACCACAACATCAGCAACAACATCTTCCAACTTTCCAAAACAATGCTGGATCAAGCAAATATGTGCCTCCACCTTTTAAACAACAGTATCAGAGACAAAATGAAGCTCCAGTAACAACATCAACTCCAGATCCTCAACCTTAACTTGAAGAACTGGTCAAGTAGATGGCCCTACAAAATATGCAATTCCAATAGGAGACAAAAGCTTCCATATAGGAGACAAGAGCTTCCATACAGGAGACAAAAACTTTCATCCAGTCCCAAAATCAAATGGGGCAGATGGCTACTCAGCTTAATCAGACACAGTCCCAAAATTCTGATAGATTGTCATCCCAGATAGTGCAAAATCCGAAAAATGTTAGTGCCATAACTTTGATATCTGGTAAGCAGGTTGATATCCCAGTAGCTGCACCTGTACCAGAAATTGTGCCTACACCTCAGACAGACAACCTTGCTGCATCAAATACAAAGCGTCCTAAGAAAGGGGAGCTTACAGATGAAAGTAAAGAATCCTCCAGTTCTACTGCACAAAGTAGTTAGCAGCTGTAACAGCCTCCTATCCCACTTCCATTCCATTCAAAGTATGCTTATTCGGAGGAGTCTGAAAGTTACCTATGATCATATCTAGTAATCACCTCCCTAATCAAGAAGGAAGAGAGGTGACCAAGCTATTGAAGGCTGACATCATATGTCCCATCTCAGACAATACTTGGGTATCTACTGTCCAAGTTGTTCCAAAAAGGAGTGAGATAATTGATATGCGGAAGGATCACTTTCCCCTTTCATTCATAAATCAAACAATTGAGATATTGACATGTTTTTATTAGAGAATCATTAGATACTTCAAGAAGGTGACATTGCATCTTTCCAGCTTAATGCAGAAAAAGACTTTGTTTGTTTTAGCTGAACAAAGTTGCTACTTGATGGCCTCAACACCCGTACCATCTGAGGAGATAGATCCAAGACCCACCATGACCAGGGAGTTCTTCTTTCCCCTTCAACTCTTTTATCTTGCTTGTCCTATTTTTTTAGTGGATATGATTGTGTTTACATTGAGGACAATGTCTGATTTAAGTGTGGGGTGCGAGATGTAGGGTCGTAGGTTTATATTCTATGTTTTGTGTACAATTTTACATATTTTTCTTTGATTTCTGGGTTTTGTATAGGTAGTAGGCACTTACTTCACTCTTGGATATGAGTTGCTTGATATTCTATGGATTGAAATCCTTGTTCTTCTTTGCATGTCAAGTTGATTTTGAGGTTTGAGAGGTTGAATTGAATGTAACAGATTTACCCTGTGTGAGGATTTGAGCCACTCTTTATTATTTCTTTCTTGTGTGTTATGCCTCTTGATTGCTTGCACAGTGGCCTTGGCTTGACTCTTTTTGATACTTCTTGATTCACATGCATGTTGGAGATAATTTAGACATTTTTGTTCTTATAAGCCTCTAGCCAAATGAGCCTACCTTAAATCATTCCCTTTGATAGCCCCTTTGAGTCGATGACCTTTTTTTTCATTGTTTTATAGCTCATTACAAGCCTTAGCCTGAAAAACCATGATTACCCTACCTTAGGAAATTTTGGAGCTTTGGAATTGTTTTGGGAATGGGTGCTCAAATAATGAGGGGGTTGTACCTAGTTGTGTTGGTTCTTGGATTCTTCATTGGTGTATATATGAGTGGCTATCTCGTTTTATTTTTATCTTTGAGGTTCTAAAAAAAATTGAAAAAAAAATTGAAAAAAATTGAAAAAAAAAATGAAATGAAAAAAAAAAAGAAAAGAAATATGTTGGGCTTAGGCATTGTATGAGGATTGAAATTGGTGGATTTATTTTAATGTGTATTTTTTACCCATTCCCCATTGCTCCTCTATTTTCTTTGGTCTTTAAGCTACTTATCCATACATTCCATACCTTGTCCTTTGCCCCATTACAACCTTTGAAAGTCTTTTTGATATTTATGTGCATGTGTTTCTGATTGTTGATTTTAGAGGCTTGTCAAGTCTATGTGGTGCTTGTTTTTCATGGGTGCTTTGAGAGTAAATAGTAGCCTAAACACTTGAGTGATACAGTGCATATCTTGTGAGGTTTTGTTGATTTTCATTCACATCTTGAGCAGATTGATTTTCTTGACATGTTTTGAATTATTTGGACGATGTCTATAGATGTTTGGTTTCTTTGACCCTTTGAATGTTGGAGGTTGTCTTTCGTTTCCCAGGTTTCATTAAGGAGTATGTAATTATGTTTATGTTTTTGTTTGTCATTATTTTTGTCTTTGAATTTGTTTCTATCCTTTGCATGAATTTTTAATGTTTTTTTATTTATTTCCTTGCTTTGCTTCTTAATTTTGCCCAAGAGTGCAAAAGGCTAAGTGTGGGGTTATTTGATGAGTCATTATATTCCCGTATTTTCTTCTCTTTCTGAACTTATTTTAATCAGTGTTTTGGGCTTAACTTTCTATTATTAGTGAATTTTTACAAATAGGGCTTCATTGGGCCAATAATTTAGATTTTAATTAATTTGAATCTATTGGATCTAATTTTTGCTCAATATTAATTTTAGGACAGTTAAAGCAATTTTGGGCCTAGAAGATTGGGCCATATGCCATATTACAGTTTAAAGCAATTTTGGGCTTGGAAAATTGGGCCAAATGTCATATTTTATTCTATATCGGTACTAACATTGGTTCACTATTTTATTTATCATTTTTTCTAAAGATCTTAAAAAATCATGATTCTGGAAGAATTATAAACTAGACACATTCAGATTTCCATAGGATCCAAAATCATTAAATTCGGAGCTAAATTGGATTTTACATAAATTATCTAAAATGGATCAAGCGCACCAAGCCGGCCCAATGGATATGCTTCATTAATTTAAGTTTCCTAAATTCATTAGACCTACGAAAATAGTAGAAACGGTGGCGTTTGAAAGCTAACTCAAAAGGCTTTCAGAGTAGACCATAATCGCTTAATTTGGATAAGTTTTGAAAATACTGCACGTGTTTGAAGTTGGCAGACCTGCACTGAAGCCAACTTATAATGTGTTTTGTGGATCAATTAGGCCTAAACCTAGATTCAGATTAGGGTTAGGGTTATTTATATAAGGGAGGCACATCACACATCAGAAAACACATGACACACAACACACAAAGACTGCACAGCCACCACACAGCCGCCTTTCATCTTCTGCAATTTATATTCAAGTTTGTTTACTCTTCTGTCATTATTTTAAATTCTTGTCTTGATTTTAATTATGTTTCTTCTACTACGTTTTCGACTTTCCATGGATAGCTAAATCTTTGTATTGATTTTCTGAGAAGAATGCAAGTAGATCTTTGAGGTTTTATTCTTCAATTTCATTTCGTCTGTTCTCTTAACTCTTCATCTTCTAATCTCAGTGTTGAATTATAATCTGTTTATGCTTAATAAACTGAAACTAATATCACAGTTTGATTAATTCTGTGTTAGATATGAGATTATGTGATGTATGCAATGCTTAATTGTATGAGGATAATTTGGGGTTAATCTTCGCTTAGTTGGTTAATTTCATGTTGGGATAAGGGTTAAGGAAAATTTGGGATTAATCTTCGCTTAGTTGGTTAATTTCATATTAGAACGAGGGTTAAAGCTAATTTCAGATTAATCTTTGCTTAGTTGATTAATTTTGGATTAGAATATAATTTGGGATTTATCTTCGCTTAGTAGGTTAATTTCGAATTAATTTTGTAATCTAGGATAAGTGACATTGCATTGGAATCAGGAAATCAATTGCATTTTAATATGTTTTTAATCTGCATTTTTATAATTTGCTTTTGTTCTGTTTCATCTATGTTTTAATTTTGAAAAACCCCCCTTTTTGTTACTATTCTAATTTAAAAAATTGATAAGCTTTGATAGAAATTTGAGGTCTTTGGGAGACGACCTAGGAAAGCTTCCTAGTACTACATTTATCTATTTTAATTATTTGACCAAGTACAACATCGATCAACATTAACGTTGGGAAAGATGGTTAGGACTACACTTCTGGCATGGAGAGTAGTCAGGCCATGGAGAGTAGTCAGAACAATGTCGATAGCAACATGTTCATAGTGGAGGTAACTAAAGTCTATGAGAGAGACTCTTGCTGAGACGGGTAGTCCCTGTCTACCATGAAGGGAAAGGACTAACCATATAGCCCCATAGTGGAGATGAGTGTATCCTTCATTTTGGTAGTGCCTTACGAGATCCTTGGGAATCTCAATATTGACGTATTGTTCTTTTGTGGTGGAGGCAAGGGCACATTGGTCCATCCTGGAGGATTGGACGTACTCCTTGACTTGAGGTTTTTTGGTAAAGATATGTCGGAAAATAGATCTAAGGGTGGATCTTTGTCTCCTAAAAATATTATAAGGACTTAGAAGATGATTGTACGTTTCGGAGATATGGACATCTTCCGGAACATAGGAATATTCTATAAGGTTTTCTATCTAAGAGAAGAGAGTTTTTGAGATATTTTTTGGAAGAAAAAGAGTGAAATTTAACAAGATGGGACCAGAGTCGGTTGGTGGTGTTTGGTTATCCATTTCTAAAGGTTCTCTAACTCGCCTTTCACATATATTCTTAAGTAATTCTAAATAATTTATTATTTTATATATTTTTTATTTAAATTTATATATTATAATATTTATATGAAAAATTAAATTTTAATACTTTTACTAAATAATTAATTATTTTTATTTATGAGTAATGAATTAAATTTTTTATATAAATTTAATTATTTTAAATAATAACACAAAATCATATTTTAATTTATAAAATAATATTTAATATATAATATTTAAAATAAATATGCAATAATAAAAATCAAATGACATTGAAAGATATGTTACATAAAATTAATTTTCATCATTCTCTCACAAATTTTGTCAAATATGTTGAGTCAAATATGCATAAAATTTTTAGAAGAGTCGCTTGTTTGCACATAGGCAAGACTTGGCAAGAAAGAGCCAATATTCCCCAAGTGGAACATCAACTTACTCAGAGGCAAAGCAAAATCTTCACCTACTCAAGAGGCATCATCAGAATAAACAAATCCCCCAGCAGATTCCTACCTACTTTAGAGGCACTCATAAAAAATCCCTAGTGATCAACAAACTGGATGGATAACGAAAAAGCCACAAATTAAAATTCCCCGACACACCGGAGGAATACCAAGAAAAGATAAAAAACAAATGTCAAGAAAAAAACTACTCTCCAAGGAGTCAGCGCATGAACGAGATTAGTAAGCCGTTAACACCCAGCCCTACAAAGTGGACTGCAAACCAGACGGGGGTTCATACTTGTCAAACTAGATGGGGGTGCGTACTCATCCAGTTCTACAAAGTGGACTAAAAACCAAACCAAACGGGGGTTTGTACTCGTCAAACCAGATGGGGATGTGTACTCATCCAGTCCTACGAGGTGGACTGAAAACCAAACCAGATGGAGGTACGTACTCATCAAACCTTACAAAAGGAGGCTTAAACCAAATCTTACAACCAAAGGGAGCATCCTGGAGGTTCACAATCCTGTGTCCAGAGGGTTAGCTACCATATCAGAGGAGCATCCAAAGTACAACCGGGCAAAATGGTTAACTCCTTCACCCACCAATTGATTTCATGGCACATTAGCCCATAATCAATTGGTCGGGTGAAGGGGGGCAACTGAAGACCCCAAATCTTACCCGGCTTCTCAATAAAGACCAGAAAACCTTCGTTTCAAGATGGACAAGGCTTCTTAGGCTCCTATGCATGTTTACTAGGCTCCATATAAGGATAGGAAAGCTTTTTGTACACAAAAAATAGAAAAAAATAAGAAAACATTGTCAGGAAGCACGAGACGGCCATCTCGTTTGGCCAAACGGCCGTCTCACTTTCCCTGAAGGTCGATACGTGCGTCTCGGTTGGCGAGACGGCCGTCTCGCCATCCTTTGAGAATAGACGGTCATCTCGTTTTTTCAGAGGGGCGTCTCGACTAAAGGGAAAAGCCAGACGGCCATCTCGCCATCTCAGAAGGTCGTCTCACTTGACAGAATCCTAAACGGCCGTCTCGGCCTGCCTGGCGCGTTTTGATATAAATAGGGAGCTCATTCTCCACTTTCCACACGATTTCACTCTCCTTTGCTTTGAGAACCCAGTTTTGGGATTTCTAAGCAACTCTGAATATTTTTACAGAGTACGAGTAATCTTGTTGACACTCGAGGAGTTAGTTAATAATTTTGTTCGAGTGAATAACGCCTTTGTAGAGTGTGGGATTTCCAAAAAGTGTCCTTTTGTTCAAAGATTTATAAAGCTCGCTTCGGAGGTTCTTCTTCATATCTCTTCTCTTTTATTGCTTTCTTTTATTGCTTTCCTTGTATGCATTAGTTATTAGGACCATGTAGATAGCTATTTGAATTCTGCAATAAATAAATAGGGTAGAAGCATAATTTTACGGTCTTTATTTTAAGAATATTCCATCATAGGGAATCCGAAAGGGCCATTGTAGGGGTGTTAATACCTTCCCCACACGTAACTAACTCATTTACCCAACTCTGGTTATAATGGCCAAAATTGGTTTTTTCTTAAACCAATGCCTTCTTTTCCTTTTCCAATGTTTATGGTAAAAATATTGGTGGCAACTCCATAACCCTTTTACGAAAACCTCGTTCTTAAAGGTAATTCGGTTATCGAACACCCTAAGAGCGATGACCATATTTTTAAAACAAACACGAGTCATCAAAACCATCATGTCGCTCTGATCGCTCCTTTTTTGTGGTGGCGACAATGACACTTTGGCCAACAACCGTTTGGTCTGGTGAAGGGGGGGCAGTTGTAGACCCCTAATCTTGCCCGACCTCGTAATAAAGTTCAGAGATCCTTCGTTTCGAAGATGGACAAGGCTTCATTAGGTCCCTATTAGCATTTTCTAGGCTCCATTTAAGAAAAGGAGGGTTTTCTTAGAAAAATAAAATTAGGAATTTTGTCAGAAGGCTGGGACGGCCGTCCCAAATTCCAGACAGTCGTCCCAACCCCTTGGTGGTCTGGGACAACCATCCCAAATCCAGACGACCGTCCCAAATCCAGACGGTCGTCTCACCCCTCTTGTAGCCCGGGACGGCCGTCCCACAAAAACAAACAGTCGTCCCACCTGACAAAATCTTGGACGACCATCCCGACCTCCTAGATCCGCAAGCCTATAAATATTAGCTCATTTCTCCCATTTCCACACACCTTTTGGCTGAGAGCTCTCTTCTCTCTCCTACTCTGAAACTTTTCCGAGCATTTTTGCTTTGTTTCAGAGTCCGAGTAGTCTTTCCGGTTATCCTTTTTGGATTAATCGGTTAAGGAAGTCTCCTTTTGAGACATCCGACACTTGGTAGTTTAATAATTTTACTTGTTAGTGGGAAGAGTGCTCTTGTAGGGAGAGGGGACTGCCAAAAAGCGTCCTCAAGTTTTTTCGAGATATATATAAAGCTCACTTCAGAGGTTCCTTTTCTATTCCTTCTCTTAAATTGCATTCCTTTTATTTCTTTCTTCGTGTGCATTAGAAGATAGGGTCATGTAGATATTTAATTATTGCAAGAAGATAAATAAATAGGGTAAAGACATAATTTTTGTATCTTTATTTTAGAATTAGTCCATCATAGGGAACCCGAAAGGGGCATTGTGTGGTGCTAACACCTTCCCCACATGTAACTAACTCCCTTACCCAACTTTGGTTATAATGGTCAAAGTTGGTTTTTCTTAAACCAACGTCTTTTTCTTTTTTTCTTTTTCAATGTTGAAGGTTAAAATATTGGTGGCAACTCCTTAGAACCCTTTTTACAAAAACCTCATTCTTAAGAATAATTCAGTTAACGAACATTCTAAGAGTGATGACCACATTTTTGAAAACACGAGTCACAAACCATCGCGTCGCAATCGACCGCCTTTCACGGTTCCCCTCCCTTGCAGAAGGGACGACGACAACAATGATTCATTAACCTTAGAATTCAAAACTACTTAATGGTTGATTGTAACTGAAATTTTGGCAACCAAAAGTCAATCAATTATGCACCTTCTTGATCTCCCAAAGGCTGATACCTAAATTTCCAATTGGACCCTTATTACAACTGGAAACAAAACCAAACTAAAACTCATTAGTTGATTAACCCAAAACATAATTTGGTCAGCCAATTTTACAAAGGATTGAACCTTTGTTTAAACAAACTTAAAGACTGAAACAAAGTGACGCATTAGTCCTCCTCCATTTGCGTCATGATGCAATTCACAACTTTGGTCTTTTCTCTTTGAAATGTGGGCTTGTATTCAAATAATATGAACAACTCTTGTTGAAGAGCTTCCTTTGCTTCCTTTGCCTCCCTTGCTCTAACCCTTGTTATAGGTCCTTCAAGTCCTTTAAGTAGATCTTAGTCCTTGCTCATGGTCATGTCTCTATCATTATATATAATGCATATCTTGATTTTTATGTTATTTATAACATGTTAAAAGCGGACGATTTACTTGATGGCATTTGATGGAAACCCGTGACTTTGACTATGATTTTGTTTAGTCGAATTTTTCTCGGACTAAATATGATTAAGGTTGGTTTCACGGTATACTACCAATTTTCACAAGATTTCTTCCATTATAAAAGAGGAGCATCATGTTTGATTTAGCTCTCCTTTGATCATTTGTTTGATTTTTGGATGGAATCTATTATGGGTTAGATGGCTTGCAATGATGATTTTATTTTTGTAACTGTTATTCTTTGTGTGTGGAATTATTTGGACATCTTTACGTTTCTTTGAATGTGTGGGTTAATGCTTGGTTGATTGGATGTGATTTGGATTGGATGTCGAAGCCTAAATGCTTCACACTTGAGTCTAGGAATTCTTGTTGAAGTTTTGACGAAGCAATTGGACTCTAGCGGGTTTATTTAACTGGCTTGGGTTGGAATTTTGTTCACTGTGTATCCCAATTTTGTTGATCGTGTTCATTTTGGATTTGGTTGATTATATTGGATCGGGTTGTTTGTAGCGAACTATATTACTAGATTGGGTTATGCTATTATCGTATTATCATCTGTATGGATTGTGTGGTGGCTTAATTGGGATAGGTTGTGATGAGTAGTGGATTATTATCATGTGTGTGGCATTCGATTTATGGGTTGTCGGCCCCGTGTATCGACCTAGGGCTATCGGCCCTGCACCTGGATTTAGCTTATTTGGACTTAGGAAATAAACTTTGAGGTACGGGTACGGCCGCTTGCGTCGTCATATCCTCTTCTTTTAAATAAACTTCGAGGTACGAGTACGACCACTCGTATCATCATGTCCTCTTCTTTTAAATAAACTTTGATGTATAGGTACGGCCGCTCACATTGTCATGTCCTTTCCTTTTAAATAAACTTTAAGGTACAGGTACGACCGCTTGCATCGTTATGTCCTCTCTTTTTAAAATAAACTTTGAGGTACAGGTGTGATCGCTCACGTCGTCATGTTCTCCCTTTTTTAAATAAACTTTGAGGTATGGGTATGACCGTTCATATGTCGTCATGTCCTTTATTTTAAATAAAATTTTGAAACACGGGTATGGTCGAACGCGTCATCATGTGTCTTCAAAATATCAAAAATAATATTTAAAACTCAAAACAAAATACAAAACTTTTTCATAAACAAAATTTTTCAAAACATTAATCAAACACAAACTTTTTCTATAAAGAACTATGTAACCCTGATCTCTCATTTTGAATGAGAATACGTAGGAGTAAGGTCAATCCTTATCGAGCTCTAAAAAACTAAAAAATATTTTAGTCCATTTATTTTCTTTTCTTTTCTTTTTTTCCTTTTTCTTTCTCTATTTTCTGATTTTGGAGGAAAATAAACATTTTTAAAATGACATTTAATTTCGCACACTTAACTAAGGATAACCGTCTTAGGACAGATATTGTAGGGTGCTAATACTTTCCCTACACATAATCGACTCTCGAATCCAAATCCAATTTTCGTAGACTTTATTTTATCTTTATGGTTTTTCTATAATTTCTCTTAATAAACTATAGTGATGACTTTAAAATTTTGATTATAATTTTTTTAAATCTTTTAAAATTTTTGGTTCATCACCCCGTCGCGAACTCAGTTGCGACATGTTAAAAGCGAAGGATTTACTTGATGGCATTTTATGGAAACCCGTGACTTTGACTATGATTTTGTTTAGTCGAATTTTTCTTGGACTAAATATGATTAAGGTTGGTTTCACGGTATACTACTAATTTTCACAAGATTTCTTCCATTATAAAAGAGGAGCATCATGTTTGATTTACATAATAAATGAGAGGTACATTTATTACTCCTTTTAGGGGGCTGAACCTATTCAGCTTGACAATTGAGCGAGCACCTGCCATCTTCTGATAAATACAAGTAAATTATTTATAAAATATTATTTGGGTGCTGCTAAGAATTGTAATGTGTCACGTTAGCTTTTGGAATAAAAATGAAAATAACCATTATACAAAATGTTGATTAACTTCATCCTTTTTAAAATCTAAATTGACGTAAAGAAAGAAGAAAAAAATACTAAATGTCTATATAGTTTAGAGTTGAAAAAAGTTTGCTTTCAAACATACACTAAAAAAAAGAGTAATACAATATTTTCATTGATTTTATATATATATATATATATATATATATATATATATATATATATATATATATTATAATAAAATAATATGTAAGAACTAAAATAATATATAAGAAAATATTAAGTATTATTTATTTATTAACATTAAGTACTCGTTAAAAAAGGTTATATATTTTAAAGATCTAAAACCATCATCCAATCTATAAATTCAACAAATTGAATATATATATATATATATATATATATATATATATATATATATATATATATCATTTTAATAATAACACATTAAGACTTGAAAGTAATGAAGAAGAGATTGATGGAAATGTTCCTACATTCTCAAGAAATGATTTTGATGATGATTCAAGTCAATTACATTCAAGTCAACACAATTCAAGATGAATTAAGGACAAGCTAAATTTAAGACGTTGGTGAAAATGTGAAATATTTCCCTACATGCCCAAGATATATTTTTGATAAAGATGATGATTCAAGCATGCCCAAGATGATTCTTGAAGACTAGATAGAGTCTTAGAATACTGGATATGGAGGTACAAGTTGATGAAGTAATATTATGCATAAGTCTCCAAAGCACAAGTGTGATAAAATTCATAACGCGATATTTTTCACTGTCATAATCAATAATGATACATCAGAAATGGAAAAATGATTTTCTCTATCATAATTGATTATAGTGGTAACATAATCAATTATAGCAATTCAAATTTGAAAAATATATCTGTTTTGAAGAATAAATATTTTTTAATATATCTTGATTTTTATTCACAAAAATATTAATGTCCAATTACCATTTTCTGATGTTATTTTTCTATTTAATTAAGTTTTGATGAAAAATCAAAGACACACAATTACAGAATTCGAAAATACAATTTACATTCAATCAGTTTTGAGAAAAGAATTCTGAGATATTTTACACCTTCTGAGAAAACCCTCTTCTCTACTATCTTTTGTGCTCTCATTGTTAATCACACTTGTTCTTGGAGATTGACATTCAACAGGCTTCTACAATTTGTTGTCTCCATTACCCAGGTGGGACGGCTCTTATTTTTATTACCTTCATCCTTTCTGTATTGGTGGAAAATGAGGTGTTTTTCATCCCTAGTGCGACTCTAGGGAGGTGTTCATCCTTAGTGAGATTCTAAGGAGGTATTTTCATCATTTGATTTATTCAAAGGAGGTTTTCATCCCTAATGTGATTCTAGGGAGGTGTTCATCTTTAGTGGGATTCTATGGAGGTGTTTTTTCATCCTTTGATTTTCATCCGATATGTCTCTTTTTGTTAAACAATTTTCTCGCTTTATGAAGAACAGGAAAAAGACACAGCAAAGAAAAGAGAAAACAAATAAATTCCATTGCTATGAATGTGGAAAGCCTGGTCATATCAAACTAGACTGTCCGGAACTTAAGAAAGAGAAGAAAGATGTGAAAGAGAAGAAAAAAGAGAAGAACGATACCTATAAGAGTAAATGCAAAGCTTATATTGCTTGGAAGGATAATGATTCTTCCACAACACAAGAGAGTTCTTCCGAAAGCAGTGATGGAGAAGAAGAAGCAAATTTTTGCTTGATGACAAAAAGTGATGATGAAGCTTCATCACAGGTAAGTAGTACAAAATCCTTAAATGAATATGATGAGTTGTTTAAATAATATCAAGATATGTATGAAAGTTTTACTAAGTTATCTAAGAAATACAATGCACTTAGACAAAAAATTAATGCATTAGAAAATAATGTTGGTATTCTTGAAAAAGAAAATGAGTGCTTAAAGAAAGATGTTGAGAAATTTAAAACTTTGTCTAAAAATAAAGAAGTTGCTAAACCTTGTGAAAATTGTAATCTTTTGGAAAATGAGATTTTCAAGTTAGAGAAAATAATAAGCAAGTTTTCAAAATCTTCTGAAAATCTTGATTCTATATTAGGTTATCAAAGAGGAAATTCTAGCAAAGCTGGACTTGGTTACAAACCCAAAGAAAGTCTACAACCTCATAAAACTATTTTTGTGAAAGAGTCAAGGAAAACAGATGTGAAACCAGTTTCAAAAACTTTAAGAAACTCATTTAGACCTTTTCAAAGAAAACCAACATGTTTTTATTGCATAAAATTAGGTCATACATCAAATAGATGTTACATAAAACATTTTGGCATATCTAATGGCAAATATGAATGGGTGTCTAAAGGAACAAAACATTTTTACATGTCTAGATGATAGTTTGAGCATCTAATTGATTATCGAGAATCGGAAATTTTTTTCTTGTCATAATCAATTATGTTGAAAGTTTGAATTTTGAAAGTTTGAATTTATGAAAATTTGAAATTATTAAACTTTGAAATTTTGCAGTTTGAGATTCTTGAAATTTGAAATTTTTCAAATTGAGAATTTTGAAATTTGAAATTTGAAATTTTGCAGTTTGATATTTTTTTTAAAATTTGCAGTATGAGATTTTTGAAATTTGAAATTTTACAATTTGAGATTTTTGAAATTTGAAATTTTGTAGTTTGAGATTTTGAAATTTGAAATTTTTTCAGTTTGAGATTTTTGAAATTGAATTTGAATTGGAATTTGAAATTTGAATTTGAAATTTGGGATTAGAAATTTGAATTTGAAATTTGGAATTTGTTGGAATTTAAATTTGAAATTTGAAATTTGTTGCAATTTGAATTTGAAATTTGAAATCTGGAATATGAGTGCATTTGAATTTGAAAGTTGCCTAAATAAGAAGACTGCAATTGGGGGAAACTTCTGCATTTCATTCCATTATCTCTATAATCATTCTATTCCCCTATCTTTCTCTCTCTTCATTTGTCTTGGGTATCTTAGATATTGCATACTTAATATGATGTTCTTCTCTATGACACTTTGTAATGCATTATCTTCTCTACCTTGATTTATGTACTAATATGTACAAACTTGTTCTCAGTTTCTATTGCAATATTTTTCATAATTATCAGTGAAACAGGAAGATATTTTGATGATATTAATTTGTGTGAAACAGGGGGAGATTTTTTTCTCTTATAATATTTTTCATAATTATCAATGAAATAGGGAGATATTTTGATGATATTAATCTGTGTGAAACAGGGGGAGATTTTTTTCTCTTATATTATTTTTTATGATTATCAATGAAATATGGGAAGATTTTTTGATGAATTAAAATATGTGTGAAATTCTTCCCTATCTCTAAATTAAACAAGGGGAGTTAAGAGAAGTCTTTGCTCATATGAGTTAGGGGGAGTCTTGTTATTAATATATCCAGGGGGAGATTAAGAGACTCTGACACTTGATACTATACTATGCTAATCTTGAGCTGACTATATAGAGTCAAACATTTTAATTCATTTCAGGTGTTTCCTTGATCATCTTCAAAGAGGGGGAGATTGAAATCAATGAGGGGAAGATTGATGGAAATGTTCCTACATTCCCAAAAGATGATTTTGATGATGATTCAAGTCAACATCATTCAAGATGAATTAAGGACAAAGTGAATTTAAGACGTTGGTGAAAATGTGAAACATTTCCCTACATGCCCAAGATATGTTTTTTATAAAGATGATGATTCAAGCAATCCCAAGATGATTCCTGAAGACTAGATAGAGTCTTAAAATACTGGATATGGAGGTACAAGTTGATGAAGTAATATTATGCATAAGTCTCCAAAGCACAAGTGTGATAAAATTAATAACGTGATATTTTTCACTGTCATAATCAATTATGATGCATCAGAAATGGAAAAATGATTTTTTCTATCATAATTGATTATACCTGGTAACATAATCAATTATAGCAATTCAAATTTGAAAAATATATCTGTTTTGAAGAATAAATATTTTTTAATATATCTTGATTTTTATTCACAAAAATATTAATGTCCAACGACCATTTTCTCGATGCTATTTTTCTATTTAATTAAGTTTTGATGAAAAATAAAAAACACACAATTACAAAATTCGAAAATACATTTTACATTCAATCAGTTTTGAGAAAAGAATTCTGAGCAAGACAACAAAGATATTTTACACCTTCTGAGAAAACCCTCTTCTCTACTTTCTTCTGTCACACTTGTTCTTGGAGATTGACATTCTACGAGCTTCTACAATTTGTTGTCTCCATTACCCAGGTGTGACTGCACTTATTTTTATTACCTTCATCATTTTTGTATTGGTGGAAAAGGAGGTGTTTTTCATCCCTAGTGTGATTCTAGGGAGTTGTTCATCCTTAGTGGGATTCTAAGGAGGTGTTTTCATCCTTTGATTTATTCAAAGGAGGTTTTCATCATCCTTAGTGGGTTTCTACGGAGGTGTTTGTCTTTTTAATTAGTTTACTTTTTACTGGTTCTTCTGCTGAGTTGATTGTAATTTGTAAACTGATTTTGAAAGATAGTGAATTGGGAGTCACTCTTGTGTTAAGAGTTGACTGGGAACTAGATGTAGGGTTGACTATACCCGAACCAGTATAAATCTTTGTGTGTTCTTCTCTTTCATTTATTTCTTTCTCTTTTCATTATTATATTATCGTTTCATCTTTATCTGTGTTCAAAAAAATTATTGACTCACAAATAAATTTTTAATTTGACATCTATTTTAATTTGTGCATCTATTCACCCCCTCTAGATGTCATTTATCTAACAAGACTGATTTAAAATAAAAAAATGTAAAAATATTAAAACTATTTTAAGAATTGTACTTTAATTTAGATAAATTTTAGGATTAAATTAAACTTTCTATACTAGAAACAAATTTATTAATCTATTAATTTTATATAATTATTCTACATGTGATATCATTTCAAGCTGAAACCATAATATATATATATATATATATATATATATATAAGGACCGTTAATTGTTAATGATAAAAATATTTTGACAACTCATATTTATTTCATTCAACAATTATTTTTATTTTTAATCATAAATTTACTTATTATTATTATTATTATTATTATATTAATATAATAAGGTTGTTTTTGGGTGTCAAAATACCCAATTGTTAAATAAATAAAACAATCCAAAAAAGTTGAGGTATAAAAAGCTTATTTAACCTAAAACTATATATCTTTTAAAATCTAATTAAATGAATCTGAGGTCAAGCTTTCAATGAACTAGAAGGTGTTGCATTCCGTTTACACAACAAAATGTTGTACAATAACTTTTCAGAATCACCATTCTCGTCATGTAGCATCTATTGTTCCTATGTTTCACTAAGGTACGCGACTAATTTCATCTAGATTCATGTTCTACAAGGTGGTTGTAATGAAGAGTAAATCGATCTTGAAACTGATTTCTGAACTGTTGGGAAATCACATCACTACCAAGTTCAAGGCTTCCCTTTGGTTGGAAGATTACCTGATGAATAAATAATCGTAGCATGTAAAATTGTAAACTCTAGTAACTCAGATAAACTTGCACAAATCCAAATTCCCATATGAATGCACGAAATTTTTGGAAAAAACTAACAAACCTTGACAATAGATTTTAAGTGGTCACTAAGACAAGGACACAATGATACATATGTTCTTATTTATTGGATATGAAAAAAAGAAAAATTAGTGTGAAGTAGGCATGGCAACGGGGCGGGGCGGGGGCGGGTTTTGCCTCCCCGATCCTCGCCCCCAACTTTTTTAATCATCCCCGTCTCCAGTTCCGATCTCCGTCGGGTTAGAAATTAAGTCTTCATTCTCGTTCCGTTAGGTTTCGAGTTCCCCGTCCCGTCCCCGATCTATATTATTTTTAAAAAGATAATTACATTTATAATAAATTAATTTTACTATCTATTTTTTATATATAAATAAATATTTATAATTTTATAATTATTATTAATTAAATATATATTTTAATTTATTATATTTATATTAAAATATGTATGTAAAAGAAATATTTAATCATTTTTTATTTATAATATTATTATTATTATTATTATAACACTTGTTTTCAAATATTTGAATATTTATAACATTATTATTATAATACTGTATTCAAACATTTGATTATATATATAAGTTAATTCATTTTTAAATTGTCATTTAAAAATATGAAATATATAGTTTATAAGGAAATGTTTAATAAGTTAATTCTTATTTAATTAGTTTGAAGTAATAAAAGTTTAAATTATCAATTCCTTTAATCCTTTAAAATACAATTATTTTATTAAGATAAAATTTGATATATGATAAATAAGGATAATAAGATAAAAAAATATGACATAATAAAACCTAATAAATATAAGTTATAAATAAAATAATATTAGTTACTACTAAGATTTATGTAAAATATTTAGAAAAAGATAAAGAATAAAAAAAATTAACTTTGTGTTCATCAAATTGGTTGAAAAGATTAAAAAAAATAAATTGATGGGAGAGATTAAGAAAATGTGAAAAAATCGAAAGTTAAGAGAAAGAATAATGTAATAAATTAATTCATATAAAAGATTAAAAAAGATAAAAAAAATTAAAAAGTGGGTAGAAGAAAAAAAATTGGTGAAATATAAAAAATGACCTTATATGTAATAAAAAAAGAAAATGAAATACTTTTAAAATATTAATATTTTAAAATTTAAATTTAAATATAAAATCGGGACGGGGATAGGATCGGGGTGGTGGATTACCCACCCCCACCCCGCCCCAACTTTTTAAAACGGAGAAAACCCGAACTCGTCCCCATCCCAGATCAACTTGGGTTTTCAACATTAAACTCGGGACGGCAACGGGTCAATCCCGGATACAGGTTTAATTGTTATCCCAGTGTGAACCAATTGTTCCGAAATCAAAATTGTTTTCTTTAAGCTACAATCTTATGAACAGCACCAGAAGAAACTAGTGTATAAAAATTCAACAACTTATTCTAAGAACATATGAAGAAAATAATTTACATGAGAGAGGTAGGAACAAAGAAGAAAAGGCCAAAAGATCTGAATAAATGTTCCACTTATCTGTTATGCAAAGGATTAGGACCTGTGTAGATTTTTCTTTTTTCTTCACCTACAATTGTTTCACTACCACCTTCACCTGAAGTCTGTCTAAAACCATGTTTAGCTTGAACAGAATTGGACTTTGACATGAACCCACTTTCAAAGTTTTGAAAATTTCCTGACTCATTAGTGGCAGTAGAAAAGCTCTGTAACAGCAACAAAACCAACATCAGGAGAGTGAAACAAGCCAAACCCATCAGCCTCATGGTCTCACAGCACAGATCATTCGTGGATAAACTGTGACATTCTCAAAATTCCATAGACAGAAAAAGCCAAACGAGCTTCTTTTTGGATCTGATTCAAAAGGGGTAACCAAACAAAGCCTAAAGGCAAAACAAAAAGATCTGATGCAGCTTCCTTTTCACCCCCTTTTGGCACCCTTTTCACTCAGTGGTTGTTTTTGACCAAACTTGTGTGGGGATTGTCTTTTTTTATTTGAATCTGGTGTAACCTTGATGTCTGAGCTCGGAAAATGAGGATGGTCAATAAGAGGGGTGAGTCAATATGCATAGGGGTTGGTGCTTTAAGGCAGATAAATGTGGTACAGACTTTGTTTGGATGCAGATTTCATAGGCCCTTTTTTACTTTGTAAACAACTATGAACCATTTATTGGGGGAAGAGGGAGAGAAAGGAGGGAGAGGAAGAGGGAATTTTCCTTCCATGGGAGCATACAGGTGATGCTGCTACAACTTCATCATGATGCATACATATATATTTACTGCTTGAGGGAAAAGACTGAGATCTTGCGTCAGATTATCAAATAAATTATGCTGTATTTTCTTCTCAAACATCAGAAATCGTAATTCTATTCAGAATAAAATTAACATTATCACCCCACTTTTCTTTGCGTTTCCTTTACACTTCTTGTAAAATGTCAAATTACTTAACATAAAGACTGAGAAAAGAAAGTGAAAAAGAACACTCCTTTTCAAAAGTGTAAGGTGAGAGTATACGAAAATGATGTAAAATGCTTGGAAAAGGACTCAACAAGTATGTAATGATTTGATTATAAGTAAATAATATTTTTCCATTCTTAGTTCATGTTTTTCTTAGCCTTCTATAAATGTATTGCATAGTGGAACTTATCAACACCGAGGAAATATAAATTATATTTTCAAAAATCACTTGAATTCATTTGCAACTGGTATTTAAATTTAATTTTTGTTGAGATTAAAAATTCACAAATATATTCTGAAGGAATAGGCAACAAATCCTCTACTTGAACGTGAATATTATGTTCGTGTGTCTTATCATTATAGAACAATATTAGATATCTACTAAAAACTAATCAGATGTTTATAAATAAAATATAAAAATTAATAGAACACTCAATCAAATAAAATGGGAAAAATGAGATAAAAATCATAAAAAATGGAAGGTTTAAGGTCAAAAGATTTTTTTTTTAATTTTTTATTTTAGAAGTTAAAATGTTTTAATTTTTAGAAAGTGACCAATATAATGAAATGAATGAAAATAAATAGTATTTTCTCTGACAGTGATAAAAGAAACTGTCACTTTTTATTATGGAATATATGTTTTATTTTTCACTGGTATATGATAAAAAAATATAGAAAGTATATAAAAAATAGTATTTTATAAAATTATTTAATCTTTTAATAAATAATTATTCATTTTTATATTTATTATTTCAATTTATATATGTACGATGACTTTTAAGTATGATAAATATGAAAATGATTTAATAAATATTATGTTTTTAATTTAATATTATTTTATTAATTTAAAATTAAATATTTTTAAAATATATATAATTTTACAATAAAAAATAATTTATAATTGTATATTAAAATATATATTATTAAAAAAATATTTGTTTAAAAATATTTCATTCATAAAATTTAATTAATAATTACAATGTCAAACTTATAATTGTATAAATATTTAATTTTAATTAATTTATTTATTAATTGTCAATCTAACGAATATATATATATATATATATATATATATATATATATATATATATATATATATATATTCACACTTTCTTTCTTAATGGTAGAATAAACCTAAATGCTAAACTGATCTCTTCGATAATTTAGTAACAATCCAGTTTTAAGAACAAAATTCCAAGACAATTAGTTTTATAGCATCAACCTTCGAGAAAACAGAGGTGTAAATTCAAAAGTCATTATCTGTGCAGCACAAGGTTGGTCAACTGCTAAGGGTTTTAGGGATTAGGTTCTAAAGTCACTGTGCATGGATGGCATCAATTAATGGTAATGTTAATGTCAGCAGTTATAATTTCATTGCAATTATTAGTTACACTTTCTTTTACTTTACTACGTGAATGACTTATTATAATTTTGTTTTTATTTCAATCAACAACCCTATTCGGAGAATTGGGTTACTCGAGCGGGTCCATCAACTTGTATCGTTTAACTCTCTAACCCGATGGGTTAAAAATAGATGGAGTCTCTTAAGATTAACTTGTTTTTAAAAAATATATATATATATATATATATATATATATATATATATATATATTACTTTTATGTTAATAAAAATGTATTTCAATGTATTTATAAAAAAATTAAAATTATTTTAATTATTGAATTAATATTTCAAATTTATATTAATATTTTAAATAATTTAATAATTGGATAAATATTTTAAGTTTATATTAGTATTTTTATAAAAGTGTAAAAATTAAGTGAACTTATTTTAAAATTTAATTAAACATAATAATATACTATTAACCATAAATCGGTGAAGATTTAGTTAGAAATTAATTTTAAGTTTTATCTTCTTTATTTAAAAAAATGTTAAAAAATCAAAATAATTAATTAAAATAAAGAATTTTAATTTAATAAATGTGTTAATATTAATAGTTATTGGAGAATTAAATTTATAATAATAATTATATAAAATTATAGAATTAATAAAATTTAAATTATTGGTATTTTTTTAATCATGAAGCTAAAATTTGATAATATTAATAAATTAAAATTAAAAAAATAAAAAAAAATTATATATATATATACCACTTTAATTATTTTAATTAAAAATAATTTCATAAAAAAACAAATATTTGAAAATAAAAATGTAAAATTATATATTTTTTCTTTTATTTAATTATAGTTTTTATTTTTTACTTTTTGGGTTTTAGTTCATAACAACAACTTGGTTGCCCTAAAAATCTCATCGTCTTACCACAAAAATATATAATTTCTCTTATTAACAAAGTATTTTTTTATCAGATTAAGAAAATTATCACTAATAAAATTCAAAACAAGTGCCTTAGAGTTAGATACTAATACTCCAACCACTAAACTATTAGAATTTTCTAATAAAAATTTACAAATAAATTATATTTATATACAAATAAATGTATCCGTGTAAATATATAAATATAAAATATATAAATACAAATATATTTATATATTTTGATATATTTATATATTTATAAGTTCGATGTCGAGGTCACGCTAGAGGGTGAAAGTGTGTGTCGAGTGAGTTTTCAAAATTTGATGTCAAATTTGTGAGCGAGTCTCTTTATATGGATTTATAACTTAATGATAGAATATAATCTTTATAATTTATTTATATAATGACATAAAATAATTGTTTTCTTTATTTATTTTTATTTTATTTTAATTTATTCTTTTTATCTTTTTTTTCTTCTATTATTTAATTAAAATTATTATATCAAAATAATTTTTTCATTATTAAAATAATTAAATATTTATTTTCAAAATTATTTTTTAAATTATTTAATTTAAAAAATTATTATAAATTAATCTATGTGTGAAAAAAATAATTATTAAAAGATGATTTTGATTAATTTATAATAATATATGTTAGGAAAAAATTGTTCTATTAATAATCATAATTATATTAATTTATAATAATTTGTTAAATTAAATAATTTTAAAAATAAATATTTAATTATTTTTAATATTGAAAAAATTATTTTAATATAAGAATTTTAATTAAATAATAGAAGAAAAAAAGATAAAAAGAATAAATTAAAATAAAATAAAAATAAATAAAGAAAAAAATTATTTTATATCATTATATAAATAAATTATAAAGATTATATTCTGTCATTAAATTATAAACCCATATAAAGAGACTTGCTCACAAATTTGACATCAAATTTTGAAAATCCACTTGACACACACTTTAACCCTCGAGCGCGTCCCTCACATCCAATATATAAATATATAAATATATTTGTATTTGTATTTATATATTTTATATTTATATATGTACACTGGATATATATTTTTATTTGTATATAAATATAATTTATTTATAAATTATTATAAAAAAATCTTAGTAGTTTAGTGGTTGGAGTATCGATCTCTAACTCTAAGGTATTGGGTTCGAATCCTGCTAGTGACAATTCTTTCAATCTAATAATAATTCAGATTTCTAAGAAATATAATAAATAATAAAAATATATTATAAAAGGGATGTTAGAGACTATTATAATTAGATAAAATAGAAAGGGGGTTATAAAAAAATATTTTTAATTTTTTAACCGAATCAGTGACTGAATCGATCACTGAAATCAGTGACTAAGAAAAGAGTGACTGATTTAGGTTGGTTACTATTTCGGTCACTATTTTAGTTTGTGACCGAAAATTCGGTCACTATTTGATGTTTTTGTTGTAATGAGTATGTAATTGACATAGCCGATTTATATTAATCAAACATTATTTTAATATTACGAAATAGATTGCAAGAATATAAGATTCAATCTTGTTTCTAAAACTCTGATAACCAATAATTAATTTGTACTCATAAGAGGTGGTTTAAACTAGTAAAACATTGTTTTTATATTATGAGAATAGACAAATATCGGACTAACCTTTATTTCATATTGAAAGCAATGAGGGGGAGATTGATGGAAATGTTCCTACATTTCCAAGAGATGATTTTGATGATGATTCAAGTCAATATCATTCAAGATGAATTAAGGACAAGTTGAATTTAAGACGTTGGTGACAATGTGAAACATTTCGCTACATGCCCAAGATATGTTTTTGATAAAGATGATGATTCAAGCAAGTCCAAGATGATTCCTGAATACTATATAGAGTCTTAGAATACTGGATATGGAGGTACAAGTTGATCAAGTAATATTATGCATAAACCTTCAAAGCACAAGTGTGATAAAATTTATAACATGATATTTTTCACTGTCATAATCAATTATGATGCATCAGAAATGGAAAAATGATTTTCTTTGTCATAATTGATTATACTGGTAACATAATCAATTATGGCAATTCAAATTTGAAAAATATATCTATTTTGAAGAATAAATGTTTTTGAATATATCCTAATTTTTATTCATGAAAATATTAATGTCAATGGTCATTTTCTGATGTTATTTTTCTATTTAATTAAGTTTTGATAAAACATCAAAAACACACAATTACAGAATTCGAAAATACAATTTACATTCAATCAGTTTTGAGAAAAAAAAATTGAGCAAGGCAATGGAGATATTTTACACCTTCTGAGAAAACCCTCTTCTCTATTGCTTTCTGTGCTCTTATTGTTAATCTTATTGTTAATCACACTTGTTCTTGAAGATTGACATTCTACAGGCTTCTACAATTTGTTATCTCCATTACCCAGGTGTGACTGTTCTTATTTTTATTACTTTGATCCTTTGTGTATTGGTGGCAAAGGAGGTGCTTTTCATCCCTATTGTGATTCTAGGGAGGTGTTCATCCTTAATGAGATTCTAAGGAGGTGTTTTCATCCTTTGATTTGTTCAAATGAGGTTTTCATACCTAGTGTGATTCTAGGGAGGTGTTCATCCTTAGTGGGATTCTAAGGAGGTATTTTTCATCCTTTGATTTGTTTAAAGGAGGTGTTCATCCCTAGTGGGATTCTAGGGAGGTGTTCATCCTTAGTGGGTTTCAAAGGAGGTTATTGTCTTTTTAATTAGTTTATTTTTTACTGGTTCTTCTGCTGAGTTGATTGTAATTTGTAAATTGAATTTGAAAGATAGTGAATTAGGAGTCACTCTTGTGTTAAGAGTTGACTGGGAACTGGATGTAGGGTTGGATATACCCAAACCAGTATAAATTACTGTGTGCTCTTCTCTTTCCCTTATCTCTTTCTTTTTCCCTGATTATATTATCGCTTCCGCTTTATCTGTGTTCAAGTAAATTATTGACTCACAAATAAATTTTTAATTTGATATCTATTTTAATTTGTGCATCTATTCACCCCCCCTCTAGATGCCATTTGTCTAACAAGTGGTATCAGAGCTTGGTTAGATAAGATATTTCTAAACGATCTGTCAAGATGTCTATGTAGAATCAGGTTTACAAGGAAGGAGCCTCAATAAACAGACCACCATTATTTGCAGGAGAAGACTATCAGTTTTGGAAAGCAAGAATGGAAATATTTTTACAAACACTAGATTATGGTGTTTGGGATGCTGTACTCAATGGTCCCTACATTCCGATGAGAACAACGAAATCTGGAGTTGTTCCAAAGACTTTTGACCAATGGACGCCGGATAAAAATAAGCGTGCCCATTATGATGTAAGAGCCCGAAATGCTATTGTTTATGCCTTAACTCGTAATAAATTTTTCAGGGTCTCACAATGCACGACGACAAAAGAAATATGGGACACTCTTGAAGTAACACATGAAGGAACAAATGAAGTAAAATGAGCACGTAAGAACACACTCATCCAGGAGTATGAAATATTTCAAATGCAGCAAAATGAAAGCATCACGGATTTCCAGACACGTTTCACACATATAGTAAATCACTTGAAAGCATTAGGAAATAGTTTTGACAATGAGGAGTTGAACACAAAGATCTTGAAATCCTTAGACAGGAACTGGCAACCAAAGGTCACTGCTATTACAGAATCAAAGGATTTCACAGAAATAAATATTGCTACTCTATTTGGAAAGCTGCAAGAACATGAGATGGAGCTACAAAGGTTAAAGAACGGTGAACATAGTCATGAAAGTGATGAAGATCTTATTGAATCATTTGATAAAACGAAGATCTTGTTGATTTGATGAAGTCAAATGAAGTCAAAGGTTATTCTGTTGAAGTCAAAGGTTACTTGGTTAAAAGGATAGAGTGATTAGTGAGTCTGCATCTATACATAGGTATAATCATTCATATCTCTCTGCTGCATGAGGTTTCATCATTTAAAAGATTTTGAAAATGCCTCTAAACGTGTTTAATTTGTTAAAAACCAAAGTAATCTGTTAAATGGTTTTTAAGTAATTGTTTTAACTGATATTATATGAGCTTTATCAGTTAAATATTCTTAACACTTACATAACAGGTTTTTAACTGATAGGTTTTCAAAATAATCGATTAAAACTTTTCAAAACATTCACTGGAACTGTTTTAATCAATATATCTTCGAATTAATTGATTGGGAAGAAGTTGTTGGCCTCAAAGATAGTGGTGTTAAAGTATCCAGAGGAAATGTCTCTGATCTACCAGATTTCAATAAAATACAATTCTTCAGATCCTACCTCAAAGACCTAACTGATTCGGTAAGAATTTTAAATGCTGGTAAACTGATGCTTGAACCTAGGCTGTTGGCCTTCATTGTTGCATGGATACTCACTCCCAGGGGGAGCAACCATGCTTTGCTAAATGAGGGTGACCTTGCCCTCATGTACTGCATTTCAAATAATATTTGAGTCAACTGGGTATATGTAATCAAGGATCACATGTTGAAAGCAAAAAGGTTATCTGATTACAAACTGCCATATGCCATGTTGATTAACAATTTCTTTAGATATTTTGAAGTTGACCTTGTAGGAGAAAGTGTGGAGACCCCTAAAGCTTCAAACAAAATTGATGATTCTACTCTACGGAAAATGGGGTTCATCAAAATTGATGATGAATGGATCTCCAAAGCTGAGGCTGGTATGTCCGAAGATGAGGATGATGATGAAGAAGAAGCTGATCCAATTTCTTCTCCTCCAGTTGTTGAGGTTCCCAAGTCCACTGGTGGGGAAACCTCATATGAGAATATGGAGATCATACCCTATATTGAGCAGCCTGACCGTGGGACTCCTCTTTCTCAATTTGAAAGGACTATGATTTCTCAAATGTCCTCATTACAAGAAAATCAGAGGAAACACATGCAAATGACTTACCAACATTTCCAACAGACAAACACACAATTCTCTAACCTAGGAAATCAGATTTCTGACATTTATACTAAATTGGAGGATATGCAGCTAAACCAGCGAAACTGGGATGATTGAGTATCATCAAGAAGGGTCTTTTCTATCTTTTTATGTTTTGTTTCATGCTTTCCTTATTTCCCGTCACTTTTATTCTCTATTATGGTCTGTAATATTGACTGATCTTCGATCAACTATCTTTTATATGACATCAGTTGTTTAGTTTTAAATTAGAGACTCTAAATTGAAATTAATAACATAAATATGATAGTTTTAACTGATACAAAAGCGATTTAATCGATTAAATTCATTTACAGAAACATTTACATAGGAAATTTGTACTGTTTTAATCGATTAATTCACGAATTAACCGATTAAAAACCATAAATCATGAATATGTATCAACTAAAATTGATTTACATCAATTAAATTCACTTGATAAGATGATTTACTCTGATTTTATTCTATCTTTTGGTTAAAACTTAATCAAATTAGTTGACTTTGTCACTAAACATCTTGTAATAACCATTTTTTTAAATCCGAACTGAATTAGGCATTTTAAATGCATCAAACATCACTTAGTTCCCATTTCTAAGTATTTTAATTGATATAAAAGAGCTTTAATCGATTAAAATTACTTTACAAAACTTTTTTCATACCATTTTAATCGATTAAATATCGATTTAATCGATTAAATGAACTCAAGTTTTTAAACTTCATCTTTCATTACTGTTTTAATCGATTTAAAACATTATTTGTATCAATTAAAATTAGTAACAAGAACAATTTAATCGATTATGTCCTGTTTTTAATTGATTATTAGTCTGGAAATAAAATTAAAGACCTTAGTTAATGGTTGTTCTTGTAACATGCTACTAAAACATGGTTCTCTTATCTTTACACGTGTCTATTGTATTCATTACAAACGTGATATCATGAAATTTTATTTTTTCTCTTTATAATGTTGTTTTAAAAATAAATTTTGTTACTGTTAAGTGGTAAAAAGTTGATATAATTATACTTTGAATTGTTATGAAATCACTTAACTTATGTTAATTCTAATCCATTTTTCTCCCAATATAGGATGAAGATACAAGAGCAAAGATCATAATTGTGAAGTAATTGAAGAAAAATTGAAAGAAAGAGGAACGCTTAAGCGAATGAATGATGCGAGGTCCGACCCAAATTCTCTTATAAAAAGATAATATGTATTTTGAGAAAAGAAGCAGTTTTGGGGGAAAAGAGGCGCAACGAATGCTAGGGTTTCGCCCAATCTTCATCAATTCTTCACTTCTTCCTTATTTGGAGCATTGTAATGGCCAACATGAGTGGTTAACTTCATTCTCTTAGGATTTGGTGCACTTCCTTTGAACTCTTTTGTATCATGGTGATATTTTGAGATATTAATCTATGTTTTGATGTTCTTATTCTTATCTTTTATGCTTTGGAATGATTTATTCTCGATGTTTGGGGTATGATTGGAAAATATATCTTGAACCCTAGATCACGATAAGAATATTTGTTACGTTAATAGCTAGGAATGAAATGAATGTATCAATTTCTTAACACCCTAACCCTAATGCTGGAAAATCTCTTAATTGTGTGAGGAATCAACATTTATTAGGTTTTCTTATGAATTTCATGTGTGAGGAATTAACATGGATGATTTGAGTAGGTGGCATCAACATTGTTAGGTTAATTGACGTTCTTAATTGACATAATCATTACAAAAGAGGGATAAGGAAGGAAGTCAATCCTAAGTGCCTTTAATTGATATTTTCTTAACAATTTATAGTTCTTTGTCATTTAATTTCAATTCAACTCTTTATGCAAAACTCATTCTGTTTTAATCTACTTAGTAAGCATATAATTGGGAATTTCCATTGAAACTGTTCCTCGTGGGATAAACTTTTATTTAATCGAAATACTATACTGCGATTGATAATTTTGGTACGTTTGTCAATAATTCAACAAGTATTTCTGGCGCCATTGCCGGGGAACGGTGTTCTTTGAGAATTCTTTGTTTAGCTTATTGAGTATTTTATTTTTTCTGTTTTTGTTTTATTTTTCAGTTTTAGTTTTTGGTTTGTGCTAATCTTTCCTTGGGTTACTCTTTTGATTTATGCGTTTAAGAGGACAGGTATCTTCAGAGCAGTTAGAATTTAATCCAGAAATTGAAAAAATAGCTCGGAGGAACCGGGGTAGAAGAAGAAGGGAAACTCAAGAACAAGCCACAAGAGAATCTGCTAATTTTTCTTCCACACTTGATTTACCAGACCCAATTATAGAAGATATGGCAGAAGATGGAGCAAATCTGAATCCAAATCCAAATCCAAATATAAATCCAACTCAAAATCCGTATTCAAATCCACCTAGAAGAACTCTCAGAAACTATGTTATGCAGCAAAGTCCAAGACACTTTTCCAACATTGCCATATCGGACGATCAAACATTGTAGATGAATCCAGCTTTCTTAAGCCTGATTAGTGCTCATCAATTCATTGGATTGGATCATGAAGACCCTTATATTCATTTATCTACTTTTTATGAGTTGATTGGTACCATGAGATTTCGAGTAGCAAATATTGAATCTACATATTTGAGATTATTTCCTTTTTCTTTGGCAGGTAGGGCAAAGGAGTGGTTGAAGGCACATCCTAATCAGAGTTTGACTAATTGGAGTAGTGTAAAAGAGAAGTTTCTGAACAGATTTTTCCCACCATCCCGCTACATCAAAGCAAAATCTGACACACTTCTTTCAGACAAGGAGCAGATGAATATTTTTATGAAGCATGGGAGAAATTTAAATCACTATTGAGAAGAGGCCCAAATCATGGATTTGAAGACATTGCTCAATTGAATATTTTCTATTCTGGCCTGCGACCTGATACAAAGATGCTATTAGATGGTGCAGTAGGAGGATCCATGCTAGATGTAGAAATTGAACATGCTACAAGAATTATTGATGCATTGGCCTTTATACACCAACAGGTCCAACATGATAGACATCCAGCTCAAAAGAAGGAATGTTAGAGCTTAACACTTCAGATGCTATGCTAGCTCAGAATAAAATCCTGACTAAACAGATGGAAGCATTGACTCAACAAATAGCGAAGCTATCTCAACAAATGCATGTTATTCAAGCTTCTCCTGATCAACAATTCATGAAATGTGACTTGTGTGGAGGTGATCATTCAAATGAACAATGCTCTTATCAAGGCAACATTCAACAAGAAGAAGCTAATTATATGGGTGCTCAAGGTAGTAGTCAAGGCAGACAAGGTAATTTTCCTAATTCCAATAATTATCAGAATAATTTTGCACAAGGATGGAGAGGGAATCAAAATCAAAATTTTGGGTGGAAACAAGGTCTTAGCTCATCTACTAGACAACCTACATTTCAACAACAGTCATATCAGCAACCTCCATATCAATAGCAACAACAACATTATCCTTCAATGCCTGACGGAATGAGTAAATTGGAGGATACGTTAGAAAAATTCATGCAAAGTACTATGGATAATAAAAAAAATACTGAGGCTTCATTCAGAAATTTAGAGACCCAGATGAGCCAACTGGCTAAGCAATTATCTGAGCAGCAAGGAGGACAATTTTTAGCTAACACACAAACCAACCCCAGGGAGCAATGTAATTCAATATACAAGGAGTGGTAAGATTATAGGAGAAGGGATTGGAGACAACCTGGTTGTAGAGAAGAAAATCCTACAAGAAAAAGAGGAGGAAAAAAAAGAAAGATGAGTGTGAAGGAGAAAAAGAGAAAAATAAAAGTGAGAGTATAGAAAAAGAAAAAAATACTGAAAAAGAAGAAAACAAATAAAAAGAGTGAGAAAAAGATGGAGAAAGATGAGAGTCAAATACCGAAACTAAAGGATTTACCATATCCTCGTCATCCTTCCAAGTAAGATAAAGAAAGACAGTTTGCGAGATTCATGGATATTTTCAAGCATTTATAGATTAATATTCCATTTATGGAAGTTATGGAGAAGATGCCGACTTATGCAAAATTCATGAAAGAATTGTTAACTAAGAAAAGGAGGTTTACTGCAGAAACAGTGGAGCTAGAAGCAGGATGCAGCGCTATAATTCAGAAATCATTACCTCAAAAGTCCAAGGATCCTGGCAGTTTCACTAAATACCATTGCTATGAATGTGAAAAACCTTGCCATATCAAACCAGACTCTCCGGGACTTAAGAAAGATGTGAAAGAGAAGAAGAAACAAAAGAATAGTATCTATAAGAGAAAACGCAAAGCTTATAATGATTCTTTTACAACACAAGAGAGTTCTTCCGAAAGCAGTGATGGAGAAGAAGAAGCAAATCTTTGTTTGATGACAAAAAGTGATGATGAAGCCTCATCACAGGTAAGCAGTACAAAATCCTTAAATGAATATGATGAGTTGTTTAAAGAATATCAAGATATGTATGAAGGTTTTACCAAGTTATCTAAGAAATACAATGCACTTAGACAAAATTTTGATGCATTAGAAAATATTATTGGTATTCTTGAAAAAGAAAATGAGTGCTTAAAGAAAGATGTTGAGAAATTTAAACTTTTTCTAAAAATAAAGAAGTTGTTAAACCTTGTGACAATTGTAATCATTTGGAAAATGAGTTTTTTAAGTTAGAGAAAATAATAAGCAAGTTTTCAAAATCTTCTGAAAATCTTAATTCTATATTAGGTTATCAAAGAGGGAATTCTAGCAAAGCTGGACTTGGTTACAAACCCAAAGAAAGTCTAGAACCTCATAAAACTATTTTTTTGAAAGAGTCAAGGAAACAGATGTGAAACCAGTTTCAAAAACTTTAAGAAACTCATTTAGATATTTTCAAAGAAAACCAACATGTTTTTATTGAATGAAATTATGCCATACATAAAATAGATGTTACATAAAACATTTTGGCATATCTAATGACAAATATGAATGGGTGCCTAAAGGAACAAAACATTTATACATGTCTAGATGATAGTTTGAGCATCTAATTGATTATCAGAATCGTAAATTTTCTTCTTGTTGTCATAATTAATTATGTTGATTATGAAGGTGCTCTGATAATCGATTATTATATCATGGTTATATTCTTTTAATCCTTAGTCTTTTGGCAGAGATTTGTTATTCTATTAACCTTTTTAAGGACCCAAAAATAATTAAAGGGTACCTAGATTTGTATGTTGATGTTGCAGGTAATTATCAAGGATAAGAAATTAATGCAGGTTATTGAAGCTAAATGGGTGTACAGGAACAAGCTAGATGAACAGAGAAATATTACAAAGATAAGTTTATGATTGTCTCTCAAGCCTCTATATTGAATATCTGCACCTATCTGTCACATAAATTTGATTGTTGACCAACTTTGAAATTTGAAAGTTTGAATTTTTAAAATTTGAATTTATGAAAATTTGAAATTATTAAAGTTTGAAATTTTGCAGTTTGAGATTTTTTTAAAAATTTGCAGTATGAGATTTTTAAAATTTGAAATTTTGCAATTTGAGATTTTTGAAATTTGAAATTTTGCAATTTGATATTTTTGAAATTTGAAATTTTGCAGTTTGAGATTTTGAAATTTGAAATTTTTGCAGTTTGAGATTTTTGAAATTGAATTTGAATTGGAATTTGAAATTTGGGATTATAAATTTGAATTTGTTGGAATTTGAATTTGAAATTTGTTGCAATTTGAATTTGAAATTTGAAATCTGGAATATGAGTGAATTTGAATTTGAAAGCTGCCTAAATAAGAATACTGCAATTGGGGGAAACTACTGAATTTCATTTCATTATCTCTACAATCATTTTATTCCCCCATCTTTCTCTCTCTTCATTTGTCTTGGGTATCGTAGATATTGCCTCCTTAATATGATGTTCTTCTCTATAACACTTTGCAATGCATTATCTTCTCTACCTTGATTTATGTTGTTCTCAATTTCTATTGCAATATTTTTCATAATTATTAATGAAACAAGGAGATATTTTGATGATATTAATATGTGTGAAACAGGGGGAGATTTTTTTTTTCTCTTAAAATATTTTATTATTATTATCAATGAAACACGGGAAGATTTTTTGATGAATTAAAATCTGTGTGAAATTCATTCCTATCTCTAAATTAAACAAGGGGAGTTAAGAGAAGTCTTTGCTCATATGAGTTATGGGGAGTCTTGTTATTAATATATCTAGGGGGAGATTAAGAGACTCTGACACTTGATACAAATATGTGCTAATCTGTGTTATACTATACTGTGCTAATTTAGAGCTGACTATATAGAGTCAAACATTTTAATTCATTTCAAGTGTTTCCTTGACATCATCAAAAAGGGGGAGATTGAAAGCAATGAGGGGGAGATTGATGGAAATGTCCCTACATTCCCAAGAGATGATTTTGATGATGATTCAAGTCCACTACATTCAAGTTAACACCATTCAAGATTAATTAAGGACAAGCTGAATTTAAGACGTTAGTGACAATGTGAAACATTTCGGTACATGCTCAAGATATGTTTTTGATAAAGATGATGATTCAAGCAAGCCTAAGATGATTTCTGAAGACTAGATAGAGTCTTAGAATACTGTATATGGAGGTACAAGTTGATGAACTAATATTATGCATAAACCTCCAAAGCACAAGTGTGATAAAATTCATAACATGATATTTTTCACTGTCATAATAAATTATGATGCATCAGAAATGGAAAAATGATTTTCTCTGTCATAATTGACTATACTATTAACATAATCAATTATGGCAATTCAAATTTGAAAAATATATCTGTTTTGAAGAATAAATGTCTTTTAATATATCCAGATTTTTATTCATGAAAATATTAATGTCCAATGACCATTTTCTGATGCTATTTTTCTATTTAATTAAGTTTTGAACAATTACAAAATTTGAAAATACAATTTACATTCAATCAGTTTTGAGAAAAGAATTTTGAGCAAGGGAACAGAGATATTTTACACCTTCTGAGAAAACCCTCTTCTCTACTGCCTTCTGTGCTCTTATTGTTAATCACACTTGTTCTTGGATATTGACATTCTACATGCTTCTACAATTTGTTATCTCCGTTACCCAGGTGTGAATGTTCTTATTTTTATTACTTTCATCCTTTGTGTATTGGTGGCAAAGGAGGTGTTTTTCATCCCTAGTGTGATTCTAGGGAGGTGTTCATCCTTAGTGAGATTCTAAGGAGGTGTTTTCATCCTTTGATTTGTTCAAAGGAGGTTTTCATCCCTAGTGTGATTCTAGGGAGGTGTTCTTCCTTAGTGGGATTCTAAGGAGGTATTTTTCATCATTTGATTTGTTCAGAGGAGGTGTTCATCCCTAGTGGGATTCTAGGGAGGTGTTCATCCTTAGTGGGTTTCTAAGGAGGTGATTGTATTTTTAATTAGTTTACTTTTTACTGGTTCTTCTGTTGAGTTGATTTTAATTTGTAAACTTAATTTGAAAGATAGTGAATTGGGAGTCACTCTTGTGTTAAAAGTTAACTGGGAACTAGATGTAGGGTTGACTATACCCGAACCAGTATAAATTACTGTGTGTTATTCTCTTTCCCTTATCCCTTTCTCTTTTCCTGATTATATTATCGCTTCCGCTTTATCTGTGTTAAAATAAATTATTAACTTACAAATAAATTTTTAATTTGACATTTATTTTAATTTGTGCATCTATTCACCCCCTCTAGATGTCATTTGTCTAATACATATCACAATTAATAAACTAAGAAACTTATTGTTAGACAAATGGCATCTAGAGGGGGGTGAATAGATGCACAAATTAAAATAGATGTCAAATTAAAAATTTATTTGTGAGTCAATAATTTGTTAAAGTGGAAGCAATAATATAATCAGGAAAAGAGAAAGATATAAGGGAAAGAGAAGAGCACACAAAGATTTATACTGGTTCGAGTATAGCCAACCCTACATCTAGTTCCCAGTCAACTCTTAACACAAGAGTGACTCCCCATTCACTATCTTTCAAATTCAATTTACAAATTACAATCAACTCAGCAGAAAAACCAATAAAAAGTAAACTAATTAAAAAGACAATCACCTCCTTAGAAACCCACTAAGGATGAACACCTCCCTAGAATCTCACTAGGGATGAACACCTCCTCTGAACAAATCAAAGGATGAAAACACCTCCTTAGAATCCCACTAAGGATGAACACCTCCCTAGAATCACACTAGGGATAAACCCCTCCCTAGAATCACACTAGGGATGAAAACCTCCTTTGAACAAATCAAAGGATGAAAACACCTCCTTAGAATCTCACTAAGGATGAACACCTCCCTAGAATCACACTAGGAATGAAAGAACCTCCTTTTCCACCAATGCAAAAAGGATGAAGGTAATAAAAATAAGAACATACACACCTGGGTAATGGAAACAACAAATTGTAGAAGCTTGTAGAATTCCAATATCCAAGAACAAGTGTGATTAACAATGAAAGCACAAAAGACAGTAAAGAAGAGGGTTTCCTCAAAAGGTGTAAAATATCTCTCGTTGTCTTGCTCGAATTATTTTCTCAAAACTAATTGAATGTAAATTGTATTTTCAAATTATGTAATTTTGTGTATTTGATTTTTCATCAAAACTTAATTAAATAGAAAAACAACATCGAGAAAATGGTTGTTGGACATTAATATTTTTGTGAATAAAAATCGGGATATATTCAAAAATATTTATTCTTCAAAACAAATATATTTTTCAAATTTGAATTTTCATAATTGATTATGTTACCAATATAATTAATTATGATAGAGAAAATCATTTTTCCATTTCCGGTGCATCATAATTAATTATGACGATGAAAAATATCATGTTATGAATTTTATCACACTTGTGCTTTAGAGGCTTATGCATAATATTACTTCATTAACTTGTACCTCCATATCCAGTATTCTAAGACTTTACCTAGTCTTCAGGAATCATCTTGGGCTTGCTTGAATCATCATCTTTATCAAAAACATATATTGGGCATGTAGGGAAATGTTTCACATTGTCACCTACGTCATAAATTTAGCTTGTCCTTAAATTCATCTTGAATGGTGTTGACTTGAATGTAGTTGACTTGAATCATCATCAAAATCATCTCTTGGGAATGCAGGAACATTTTCATCAATCTCCCCCTCATTGCTTTCAATCTCCCCCTTTTTGATGATGATCAAGGAAACACCTGAAATGAATTAAAATGCTTGACTCTATATAGCCAGCTCAAGATTAGCACAAATTTGTATCAAGTGTCAGAGTCTTTTAATCTCCGCCTGGATATATTAATAACAAGACTCCCCCTAACTCATATGAGCAAATACTTCTCTTAACTCCCCTTGTTTAATTTAGATAGGAAAGAATTTCACACAGATTTTAATTCATAAAAAATCTCTCACTGTTTCATTGATAATCATAAAAAATATTATAAGAAAAAATCTTTCCCTATCTCACACAGATTAATATCATCAAAATATCTCCCTATTTCATTGATAATTAAAAAAAATATTATAAGAAAAAATCTCCCTCTGTTTCGACATGATTAATATCATCAAAATATTTCCATGTTTCATTGATAATTATGAAAAATATTATAAGAGAAAAAAAATCTCCCCCTGTTTCACACAGATTAATATCATCAAAATATCTTCCTGTTTCATTGATAATTATGAAAAATATTGCAATAGAAACTAAGAACAAATTTGTACCTATTAGTATATAAATCAAGGTAGAGAAGATAATGCATTAAAAAGTGTCATAGAAAAGAATATCATATTAAGGAAACAATATCTAGGATACCTAAGACAAATGAAGAGAAAGAAAGATAGGAGAATAAAATAAGTATAGAGATAATGGAATTAAATGCAGTAGTTTCTCTCCATTGCAGTCTTCTTATATAGGCAGCTTTCAAATTCAAATGCACTCATATTCCAGATTTCAAATTTCAAATTCAAATTGCAACAAATTTCAAATTTCAAATTCAAATTCCAACCAATTCCGAATTTCAAATTCAAATTTCTAATCCCAAATTTCAAATTCAAATTCAAATTCCAATTCAAATTCAATTTCAAAAATCTCAAACTACAAAAATTTCAAATTTCAAAATCTCAAACTACAAAATTTCAAATTTCAAAAATCTCAAATTGCAAAATTTCAAATTTTATAATTTCAAATTTTCAAAATTCAAACTTTCAAATTTTCAAAACTCAAACTTTCAAATTTCAAAGTTGGTCAACATAATTGATTATGACAACAAGAAAAAAAAATTTGATTCTGATAATCAATTAGATGCTCAAATTTTCATCTAGACATGTATAAATGCTTTGTTCCTTTAGGCACCCATTCATATTTGCCATTAGATATGCCAAAATGTTTTATGTAACATCTATTTGATGTATGACCTAATTTCATGCAATAAAAACATGTTGGTTTTCTTTGAAAAGGTCTAAATGTGTTTCTTAAAGTTTTTGAAACTGGTTTCACATCTGTTTTCCTTGACTCTTTCACAAAAATAGTTTTATGAGGTTCTAGACTTTCTTTGGGTTTGTAACCAAGTCCAGCTTTGCTAGAATTTCCTCTTTGATAACCTAATATCGAATCAAGATTTTCAGAAGATTTTGAAAAATTGCTTATTATTTTCTCTAACTTGAAAATCTCATTTTCCAAAAGATTACAATTTTCACAAGGTTTAACAACTTCTTTATTTTTAGACAAAGTTTTAGATTTCTCAACATCTTTCTTTAAGCACTCATTTTCTTTTTCAAGAATACCAACAGTATTTTCTAATGCATTAAATTTTTGCCTAAGTGCATTGTATTTCTTAGATAACTTGGTAAAACCTTCATACATATCTTGATATTCTTTAAATAACTCATCATATTCATTTAAGGAATTTGTACTACTTACCTGTGATGAGGCTTCATCATCACTTTTTGTCATCAAGCAAAGATTTGCTTCTTCTTCTCCATTGCTTTCGGAAGAACTCTCTTGTGTTGTGGAAGAATAATTATCCTCCCAAGCAATATAAGCTTTGTGTTTGCTCTTATAGGTATCGTTCTTCTCTTTCTTCTTCTCTTTCACATCTTTCTTCTCTTTCTTAAGTTTCGGACAGTCTGATTCGATATGACCAGGTTTTCCACATTCATAGCAATGAAATTTATTTGTTTTCTCCTTTCTTTGCTATCTCTTTTTCCTGTTCTTCATAAAGCGAGAAAATTGTTTAACAAAAAGAGTCATATTTGAATCCGAAAACTTACCTTCATTTTCGCTTTCGTCTTGTGAAGATTTTTCTACTTTTAGAGTTATCGTCTTGGTTTGATTTTGTTCACCATTCTTTAACCTTTGTAGCTCCATCTCATGTTCTTGTAGCTTTCCAAATAGAGTAGCAATATTCATTTTTGTGAGATCCTTTGATTCTGTAATAGCAGTGACCTTTGGTTGCCAATTCCTGTCTAAGGATTTCAAGATCTTTGTATTCAACTCCTCATTGTCAAAACTCTTTCCTAATGCTCTCAAGTGATTTACTATATGTATGAAGCGTGTTTGGAAATTCGTGATGCTTTCATTTTGCTGCATTTGAAATAATTTAAACTCCTGGATGAGTGTGTTTTTACATGTTCGCTTTACTTCATTTGTTCCTTCATGTGTTACTTCAAGAGTGTCCCATATTTCTTTTGCCATCTTGCATTGTGAGACCCTGAAAAATTCATGACGAGTTAAGGCAGAAACAATAGCATTTCGGGCTCTTACATCATAATGGGCATGCTTATTTTCATCCGGCGTCCATTGAACAAAAGTCTTTGGAACAGCTCCTGACTCCGTTGTTCTCATCGGAATGTAGGGACCATTGAGTACAGCATCCCAAACACCATAATCTAGTAGTGTTTGTAAAAATATTTCCATTTTCGCTTTCCAAAACTGATAGTCTTCTCCTTCAAATAGTGGTGGTCTGTTTATTGGAGCTCCTTCCCTGTAAACCTGATTCTGCAGAGACATCTTGACAGATCATTTAAAAATATCTTATTTAACCAAGCTCTGATACCACTTGTTAGACAAATGACATCTAGAGGGGGGTGAATAGATGCACAAATTAAAATAGATGTCAAATTAAAAATTTATTTGTGAGTCAATAATTTGTTAAAGCGGAAGCAATAATATAATCAGGAAAAGAGAAAGAGATAAGGGAAAGAGAAGAACACACAAAGATTTATACTGGTTCGGGTATAGCCAACCCTACATCCAGTTCCCAGTCAACTCTTAACACAAGAGTGACTCCCCATTCACTATCTTTCAAATTCAGTTTACAAATTACAATAAACTCAGCAGAAGAACCAGTAAAATGTAAACTAATTAAAAAGACAATCACCTCCTTAGAAACCCACTAAGGATGAACACCTCCCTAGAATCCCACTAGGGATGAACACCTCCTCTAAACAAATCAAAGGATGAAAACACCTCCTTAGAATCCCACTAAGGATGAACACCTCCCTAGAATCACACTAGGGATGAACCCCTCCCTAGAATAACACTAGGGATGAAAACCTCCTTTGAACAAATCAAAGGATGAAAACACCTCCTTAGAATCTCACTAAGGATGAACACCTCCCTAGAATCACACTAGGAATGAAAGAACCTCCTTTTCCACCAATGCAAAAAGGATGAAGGTAATAAAAATAAGAACAGACACACCTGGGTAATGGAGACAACAAATTGTAGAAGCCTGTAGAATGTCAATCTCCAAGAACAAGTGTGATTAACAATGAAAGCACAGAAGACAGTAGAAAAGAGGGTTTCCTCAAAAGGTGTAAAATATCTCTTTTTCCTTGATCAGAATTCTTTTCTCAAAACTAATTGAATGTAAATTGTATTTTCAAATTCTGTAATTTTGTATATTTGATTTTTCATCAAAACTTAATTAAATAGAAAAATAGCATCAGAAAATGGTTGTTGGACATTAATATTTTTGTGAATAAAAATCAGGATATATTCAAAAATATTTATTCTTCAAAACAAATATATTTTTCAAATTTGAATTGTCATAATTGATTATGTTACTAATATAATTAATTATGATAGAGAAAATCATTTTTCCATTTCTAGTGCATCATAATTAATTATGACAAGTGAAAAATATCATGTTATGAATTTTATCATACTTGTGCTTTGGAGGCTTATGCATAATATTACTTCATCAACTTGTACCTCCATATCCAGTATTCTAAGACTCTATCTAGTCTTCAGGAATCATCTTGGGCTTGCTTGAATCATCATCTTTATCAAAAACATATATTGGGCATGTAGGGAAATGTTTCACATTGTCACCTACGTCATAAATTCATCTTGTCCTTAAATTCATCTTGAATGGTGTTGACTTGAATGTAGTTGACTTGAATCATCATCAAAATCATCTCTTGGGAATGCGGGAACATTTCCATCAATCTCCCCCTCATTGCTTTCACTTATAACTTGTTTTATTATTTTTAAAAATAGTTTTCAATTTTTTCTAATTTTTAAAAATTTTAAAAATTAAATAATAATTTTTTTTGTTAAAATTATTTTTATTTTTATTTTTTAATTTAAAAAAATCAAAACTAAAATATGTATTTTTATTTTTCTATTTTCATTAATTAAATAATAACATTTTTATCAATATTTACATTAAATTACTTATATTTTATCTATGATTGTCAAAATATTTTTTAACTTTCATTACATTTTTCATGATTATATATATCATTTTCTTTTATTTAAATTGTTTTTTAAAATAAAGTTATCAAACAAATTTTTTTTCTAACTTATTTTAAAAAATTGATGTCTACATTTTAAAAACTAAATGAAACAAACTCTTTCTTATTAAGATTTAACTCATATAAGATAATATAAGAATTAATAATGTAAATAAAATTATTTGAATTGGAACGATATTTTTAAAAAATAAAGCTATTTTAAATTGAATGGGATCGTATCTTGCTCAATGGTTAAAAAAAAAATATTTGAAAACCTGTTAATTCTAATAATTGATTTTAGGGTGAATCATTCATATCTTTTTAAATCATATGGTTCAATTGAGAGTTGATGTAAAAATTAGTTCGTTATTTTTAAATAACTGAATTTTAAAAATCAAAACCCGATACAAAACTAATAAGATTGAAAAAACTTGACTAAATTCTTTAGTACAACCAATTTTGATAAAGAAATTAAAATCAAACTTTTGTTAATATAATTTTTTTTATAAAAGATATAATAATTTTTTTTCATTTTTTTATCTCATTAATTATTTCAAATTTAAATAATAATTATTTTATGGTATATTTGTAACGTCATTTTTTTTCTTCTAATTTATTTAATTTCTCAAAAATGGGAGTAAAAAATTTTTTTTTTTACAATATTATTTCTTTATGACAATGAACTTTAAAACTGATCATGCGTTAATGAATATATATATATATATATATAGATGTGTCGAACATATTCATACATATACATCCATAATCATAATACATTGTTTTTCAAAATAACTACTCCAACAAGGATCATACTATAATTACATAAAGTTTGTACCCTTAAACGAATAGAACTTAATTTTAAATTTATACATCTCAAAATAAAGCAAATCCTAATCAGAGCAGGTACCCAAAATTCCTAACTTTCTTATACAAGATCATACCCCTCCCGGAGGGTAGCATTCTTCCATACATATGTATATGATACTCAATCAAACTGTGGTTCCTCCACCACAATTGTTTCATCATTACCTGAAATATAACAGTAAGGATGAATTTCCTTTTCTCATCACTCCAGAACACTAAACCGAACACTAAACCGAACATTTTTCCAACCTCTACAATCTAAAACCATATGTAACATTTATAGTCAAACATTTTATTTTTTTCAATAAAGTATCCCACACAGAAATTTCAAACAATTTCCACAAATCACATTACTCAAACTAAAATTACACAATACATGTTTGTGTTTCATTCGTTCATTTTTTTTGCCACATTTGAAATGTTCATGCACCTAGGATACACTATCAATCTCATCTTTCAATCCATGAAAGGATCACACATAAGTACAGACAACTCTCACAAACATAACAAAATTACACACGAGCATAAATGGCTCACAGAAGTATAGATAGTTGCCGGTTGATCTGCGCATCACAGATACAATGCTTATGCATAACGATCCCTTGGCAAAAAGACAAAGTCAAAGAGTCAAGTCGGGAGTATAGAGCGTGGCCAAGCAATGCACTCTATATTTCCCCAAGATCAATCTGATCTTCTCTTATCTCCTAAGCCCCTGGTGTCTCTCCGTACCATCCACACACATATCTCGTCACTGAGTGACACCACCAACTCTTTAACAACAATATATTTGGTAGGAACAAACACTACATCATACAGACCATATCACTATAGACCTAATACCCTATTTTTAGATGACCAACATATCTGACTTAGACTCAGCACATAGCACAAACATGTTATAGACATGATTTCTGTTAGTATTATGGTGCTTGATTTAGTCCCACATCGATTAGGATTGTGAGATGAGGTTCTCTATTTTGTTATATAAGCAACCCTATGTAAAGTTTGAGATACACACAGAAATAAAAATACTTCCTAGTGTAGTCGTGGACGTAGGCATACATATTTTAGCCGAACCACGTTAAAATTCTTGTGTCGTTTATTTTTCTCTCCTTTATTCTTTCCTTTATTATTGTCTTGTTCCTAACAATTGGTATCAAGAGCCAATTTTCTTAGTATGCTCCGTGGTTGCAGCTTTGTCCGATCTTCCACATCGGAAAAGATTTGGTCTTTTTCTTGGGAATCTCGGTTTAGAGAAGCAGTGGGAGCTTTCTTCGAAAGCAGTGAGAGCAATGGCATTGGAAGAAGGAAAGGTGAGGATCGAGAAGTTCGATGGCGGTGACTTCGGGTTCGGAAGATGCGAGATGGAAGATTATCTCGTATCGAAGAAGTTGTATCTACCCTTGACAGGCGAAGCCAACCAGACATGGAGCGATCAGAATGGGAGTTGTTAGATCGGCGGACGCTTGGTGTGATCCGGTCGACATTAGCCAAGAATGTTGCGTTCAACATCATGAACGAAAAGACAACCGTAGATTTGATGCAGGCGTTGTCAAATATGTATGAGAAGCCCTCTGCAGACCAATAAAGTGCATTTGATTCGCAGGCTAGTCAACCTCAAAATGGGTGAAGGTAACTCGATTACTAATCATATTAGTGAATTTAATGCAATTATTACGCAGTTGACATCAGTGCGAGATAATATTTGATGATGAGGTGAAAGCATTAATTTTATTATCATCTCTACCGGAAAGTTGGGGTGCAAGCATTCTGCGAGTAAGTAATTACGCAAGCAATAACAAGTTGAAGCTTGATAACATCCGTGACTTGATCTTAAGCGAAGATGTTCGCAGAAAAAATTCGAGTAGAATCTTTCGGTTCTAATTCGAGTTCAGCATTGAGTACTGAAACTAGAGGAAGAAGTCGCCGTAAAGGTCGTAATCAAGGCCGAGGCAGATCAAAATCCAGAGGGAGATCACAAGCAAAAGTCCGGAATGATATCACTTGTTGGAATTGTCGGAAAAAGGGCCACTTTTCAAATCGAGTGTAGGGCTCCAAAGAAGGACAACAACAACAACAAGAAGCAAGATGATGATCAATCAGCAAATGCAGAGAATCGATGAAGTTGAAGATGCACTCGTTATGTAGTTTAGATAATTCTATTGACTCATGGATTATGGACTCGAGTGCGTCATTTCATACTACACCTTCCTTAGAACTATTATCTAACTATGTTTCGGAAAGTTTGGGAAGGTCTACCTTGCAGATGGAAAATCTCTTGATATCATAGGAAGAGGTGATATTAACATCGGAACCTCTAATGGAAACGTGTGGACTTTGAATAATGTCGGACATATTCCAACCTTAAAGAGAAACTTAATATCTATAGGGCGGTTGGATGATGAGGGACATTACACCACTTTTGGAGATGGACATTGGAAGGTAATGAAAGGTAATCTTGTTGTTGCTCGTGGAAAGAAGCAAGGATCTCTCTACATGATTGCGAGATGAGGATATGATATCGGTTGCAGAAGTTGGCAACAATTCCTCCTTATGGCATCGAGGCTTGGGCATATGAGTGAGAAAGGAATGAAGCTCATGATATCAAAAGGTAAAATACCTAACGTGAAGCATGTTGACGTTGGACCTTGCGAACATTGTATCTTTGGAAAGCGAGAAAAAGGTTAGTTTCTCAAAAACAAGTAAGTCGTCTAAAGTTGAAAGACTAGAACTAGTGCATACGAGATGTTTGGGGGCCAGCTTCGGTGAAATCCCTTGGAGGTTCACAATATTATGTAACCTTCATTGATGACTCTACAAGAAAGGTATGGGTTTATTTTCTTAAAAATAAATCGATGTGTTTTATGTGTTTAAAAGGTGGAAAAAGGAGGTTGAGACTCAAACGGGTTTAAAGGTCAAATGTTTGAAGTCCGATAATGGTGGAGAATATGACAAGTAGTCAATTCAAGGAGTTTTGTTCGAGAGAATGGGATCGGAATGATCAAGACAGGTTCCAGGAACACCAGAACAAAACGGTGTGGCGTAAAGAATGAACGGAACCTTGAATGAGAGAGCAAGATGTATGAGAATCCGATCAGGATTACCCAAGGTATTTTGGGCGAGATGCAATAAACACAAGCAGCCTATCTCATAAACAGAGGACCATCGAGTTCCTTTAGACTATAAGTTACCCGAAGAAGTATGGTATGGAAAAGAGGTAAATCTTTCACATCCGAAAGTTTTTGGTTGTGCTTCATATGTTATGTTAGACTCTAATAGTAGAGATAAATTGGACCCTAAGGCAAAACGTTGTTATTTCATTGGTTATGGATCCGACATGTTTGGCTACGGGTTTTGGGATGACCAAAACAAGAAAATTATCGGAACTAGAAATGTTACTTTTAATGAAAACATGTTCTATAGAGACGAGATTGCGAGAATCCGCAAATGTAAATAAACAGCTAGAGCAAGTATCATTAGAAGAAATTTCGAGAAAGTGATGTAGTCAACCGAAGGCGTAATATACAAGTAGAGCCTATGTCGAGCCTCGAGACGTAACTCGAACAAATAGTAGAGTCGAGCAACTCCCGAAATCTTGGTTAGAAGATCTAGCGTAACAATTGTAGCACCACAAAGGTATTCCCCTTCATTGCATTATTTGTTGTTGATCGATGTCGGTGAGCCGAGCATTTTGTCGAGGCTATGCAGGGAGATGAATCTATTAAGTGGGAGCTAGCAATGGAAGATGAGATAAAGTCCCTTCAGAAGAATAAAACATGGTCTTTAACCAAGCTACCAGAAGGAAAGAAAGTTTTGCAAAATAGGTGGGTCTATAGGTTGAAAGAAGAACCGGATGGCGACAAAAGATATAAGGCTAGACTCGTAGTGAAAGGGTTCCAACAAAGACAAGGAATTGACTTCACGAAATTTTCTCTCCTGTTGTCAAGATGACTACCATCGAGTTATCTTGAGTATAGTAGCTGCGAGAAAATCTTCATTTGGAGCGAGTTAGATGTCAAAAGCTGCATTCTTACATGGGGATCTTGAAGAGGAAATTTTTATGACACAGCCAAAAGGTTTTGAAGTACAAGGCGGAGAAAATCTTGTATGCAAGCTTCATAAAAGTTTGTACGGATTAAAATAAGCGCCGAGACAATGGTACAAGAAGTTTAATGAGTTTATGAGAAACTCGGGATTTCGCAGATGTGAAGAAGATCACTGTTGTTATGTGAAGAAATATGTTGATAGCTATATCATTCTTGCCTTATATGTTGACGACATGTTGATTGTTGGAGCTAATATGGCGGAAATTGACAAGTTGAAGAAACAATTGTCGAGAGCTTTGAAATGAAGGATCTTGGTCCAGCCAAGCAAATTCTTGGTATGAGAATCTCCCGAGATAGAGATAAAGGTATTTTGAACTTATCTCAAGAAAAATATATAGAAAAATTGCTTAGCAGATTCAATGTTGGGAATGCTAAAACCAGGAATACACCTTTGGGAACTCACTTAAAGTTTTCAAAGAGGCAATCTTCTCAAACGAGAAGAAGAAGAAAGTCACATGTCTAAAGTGCCATATGCATCTGCAGTAGGAAGCTTGATGTATGCTATGGTTTGCACCGGACCGGACATAGCACATGCGAGTGGGAGTTGTGAGCGATTTCTATCAAATCCCGGAAAGGAGCATTGGGAAGGAGTGAAGTGGATATTCAGATATTTGAAAGGCACTTCAAAGATGCATTTGTCTTTCAAGAGAAGTAATCTCATTTTACAGGGGTTTTCTCGATGCGAGACTTGGGAGGTGATCTTGACGGTAGAAAGAGCACAACAAGGTTATATTTTTACATTGGGTGGTACAGCTATCGGTTGGAAGTCTAAACTTCAAGGAAGGGTCTCTCTCTCAACCACCGAAGCGAGTATGTAGCTATCTCGGAAGCGGCGAAGGAGATGATATGGTTGAAGAACCTTCTAAAAGAATTAGGAAGAGAACAAGATGGTTCTCCGTTGTTTAGTGACGAGTCAAAGTGCTATTTGTCTTGCTAAAAATCCAATCCTTCATTCCGAGATGTAAGCACATTGAATTGAAGTATCATTTTATCGAAACCCGATAAATGATGGAGACTTGAGTTTGTTGAAGATTCCAGGTGCAGAGAATCCCGTTGATATGTTGACCAAGACTGTTACAACAACTAAGTTGAGGCTTTGCATTGCCTCAACTGGCCTTCGACCAAATTGATGATGAAGGCACTACACTAGGTGGTAACGTAAATCAAACTCCAAGTGGGAGAATTGTTAGTATTATGGTGCTTGATTTAGTCCCACATCGATTAGGATTGTGAGATGAGGTTCTCTATTTTGTTATATAAGCAACCCTATGTAAAGTTTGAGATACACACAGAAATAAAAATACTTCCTAGTGTAGTCGTGGACGTAGACATACATATTTTAGCCGAACCACGTTAAAATTCTTGTGTCGTTTATTTTTCTCTCCTTTATTCTTTCCTTTATTATTGTCTTGTTCCTAACAATTTCCACTAACTACCATGATTATGAATGCATTAACTATTCATAACGTTTCTTTATACCATTCTTATTAAGCTTTATTTATTTTTCATCAATTTCAAAAATTTGACAGAGTCTCCTTTGTAATTTGGACATTTCCCAATTTACAAATACATTCAAATCAAATTTATAAACACATTTTCCTGCATCAAACAAAAACAAAAAAAATTTGCCGAGAGTCGGACACTCTTAGACTCAGCACACATTGCAATCTATCAAATTTTCTAAACTCTTGTTATTATAATATTGTGTCCCAAAATATCTCATTACACTATCATTCTCACATCATACATACTCATAAAATAAATAATAGGTACAGAACTAAAGTTTTGTTTATACTTCTCTAGGAAGAAAAGTTTATCATAAGCATTAGAAAAGTGTAACTTTGGAAAAATTCTTTGCCACCTAAACTAACTCCAAATTCTATGAAATTTTCCAGTCCAAAATACATATATTATAGGATTATAATGAAAATTATAACTCAAAATTTAAAGATTTCTAAGTCATTCAAAACTTTCCTCCCTTTTTATACATTTTGAAGATTCCACTATCAGGGCATTACTCAAAGATATATTTTTATAAAATAAATTAATGCTCATAAAATTATGAAAATAAATATTCTTAACATATATCTACAATCACAACTATGATAAAAATTTCATCTCAAAAAAACTTTAATTTCAATTTTATATGATTTTTCAAAGTTGCTGAGCGGACATAACAATTCTGTTTCACCCAACTTAAAACCTATTTACTTCCAAGATTTTTCATCGAAAATTCACTAGTCAGAAAATTTTGAAATAAATCACATACGAAAGAGACATATAAAGGAACATGTAATCAAAATTTCAGTATTAAATACCAAGTAAATATTTTTAAATAATTTCCCAAAGATTCAATTCACATGCAGATTTTTGTCCAACAACATCTCTCAACATATATTTCATCATCTTCCTCTAAAAAAATCCAATTTAAGTGATTTTTATGGCTAACTCTAGGTTTTAACATCCAAGGAATCCATTTCTAAACTCTAAAATATGAAAGGATCATTATAGAGTATCTAAATATACTAGAATAGCCATACGAAATTTTTATAAAACATTTTAATTTGGTTCCAATTAATGTAGAAGTGAGATAAATGATGTTTTAGCCTAGGGTTGATGACAAGAAGACTCTCCTTACCTTGAATGAAGCTTTCAAACAAGAAAATTGAGATCCTTAGTTCAAGAAAAGTTTGTCTCCTATAAGCATCAAAATGACCATATATTTGAGATTAAGAAGATTTTAGGAGATAATTTTGAAATTCAATACTTTAATTTCATGGATCTTACTCTTAATTGCAAAAAGGATGAACCAAGATGGTGTGGGCAAGCAAAATCAAGCTTCTCTTCTTCCTCCCGTGCTCCCAAAATGGCTTCCGTAAGTGAGAAGGAAAATTGGTCTTTCTCTTTTTTAAATTTAACCTCCTTTCCAAAATTACTCTCACACTTTTTCACTTACCAATTAAATCCTTTCATCAATGGGAAATTATATTACTAATTTTGCTTAATGATATTACTCTTATTATTATTATTACTTCATTTTAAACTCAATTCTAAATTTATCTATTTCACTCTATTAAAAATTTCATAATATATATATATATATATATATATATATATATATATTTATTAATATCTTTAAAAATTATCAAGTCTTAAAATAACTCATAATACCATTTTATTAAAGTTAATGACAAAATATTTTATTATATTAATGAAATATTTTTTGGGAAATACTTGGATGTTACAATTCACCCACCCTTTTAGGAATTTTGCTCCCGAAATTCACTAAGTATCAAAAAGATAAGGATAAGACTCTTTCATCTTGTCTTCAAGCTCCCAAGTGGCATTCTCTTCATGATTTAGATCCCATATCACTTTAACCAATGCAATAGTCTTTCCTCGCAGTTGTTTAAATCGGTGATCGACAATTCTTATGGGTGATACCTCATAGGATAAGTTCTCTCGAACTTGGATAGGATCAAGTTCAATCACATGAGAAGGATCAGCAATATACTTACGCAATTGAGATATATGAAACACTGAATGTAGGTTTGAGAGGTTAGGTGGTAAGGCCAAGCGATAAGCCATCGAACCAATCTTCTTCAAGATCTCAAAAGGTCCGATGAATTTTGGGGATAGTTTTCTAGTCTTTAAGGTTCGACCAACCCCGGTAGTAGGAGAAACCTTTAAAAACACATGTTCACCCACTTGGAATTCCAAAGGTTTCCTTCTCTTATCATAGTAACTTTTTTGTCGATCTTGAGCAGCTTTAATCTTCTCCTTAATAATCTTAATTTGGTCCATTTGTTTCTGCAATAAATCAGGCGCCAACAACAAACTTTCTCCCATCTCATACCAGCACAACGGTGTCCTACATTTTCTACCATACAAAGCTTCATATGGTGCCATTCCAATACTAGAGTGGAAGCTATTATTGTAAGTAAACTCTACTAATGGTAAGCTTTCATCCCATGCTCCCTATTGTTCCATCACATAAGCTCGTAACAAGTCTTCTAGAGTTTGAATAGTATGTTCCGTTTGTCCATCTGTCTGTGGATGATAAGCTGAACTCATTTTCAATTTTGTTCCTAATGCCCTTTGTAGGCTCTCCCAGAATTTTGAAGTAAATCGTGGATCTCTATTAGATATAATACTAGCAGGAACTCCATGTAGTCTCACAATTTCTTTAACATACAATTATGCAAGCTTCTCTAGCTTATACTTCATGTTCATGGGAAGGAAATGGGCAGTTTTAGTTAATCTATCTACAATCACCCATACTGCATCATGATTATGTTTGGTCTTCGGCAATCCAGACACAAAGTCCATGGAAATGCTATCCCACTTCCACTCAGGAATATCCAATGGTTGCAGCTCTCCAGGAGATCTTTGGTGTTCTGTCTTTGACTTCCTACAAATCAAACATTTTGATACAAAGTTTGCAACGTCCTTTTTCATGCCATGCCACCAAAAATTTTCCTTTAAGTCATGGTACATCTTAGTAATACCTGGATGAAAACTTAATTTACTCCGATGTTCTTCTTCTAAAATCATCTTCTTTATTTCATCTACTTGAGGAACACAAACTCGTTTTCTAAACCTTATTAGCCCAGTAGCATCACGATAAAATTTTTTGTCTTTCCTCTCTTCTCACTTATCCATCCACTCTTGCAGATAATTATCTTCTGTTTGGGCATTTCTAATTTGCATGAGAAAATCATTATGTATCTGCAAAGCACCAAGGTATAGACTTTTAGGGCGCACTTCTACTGCCAAACTCAAATCTCGAAATTCTTCTATTAATTGCAACTCTTTCACCATCATCGCAGAAATATGAAGGGATTTCCGACTCAACGCATCAGCCACTATATTTGCTTTACTAGGGTGATATGACAACTCAAAGTCATAATCTTTTAGAAACTCCATCCATCTTCTCTGACGCATGTTCAACTCTTTTTTATCAAATAAATACTTTAAACTTTTATTATCACTGAAAACCTCAAATCTAGTTCCATAGAGATAATGCCTCCAAATCTTTAATGCAAATACCACAGCTGCAAGCTCTAAATCATGCGTTGGATAATTCACCTCATGAGGTCGGAGTTGTCTAGAAGCATAAGCTACAACCTTCTTATCTTGCATAAGCACACATCCCAGTCCTTGTTGTGAAGCATCACAATATACGTCAAATTTCCTTTCTAGATTGGGTAAAACTAAAACAGGTGCTGAAGTTAACCTTTCTTTGAGCTTCTGAAAATTGACTTCACACTCATCATTCCACCTAAACTCCTGATCCTTACGAGTGAGTTTTGTTAGGGGTAAAGCTAATTTAGAAAATCCTTCAATGAATTTCCTATAATAACCAGCTAACCCTAAGAAACTTCGAATCTCAGTAGGTGTTGTAGGTCTTACCCACTGGGACACTGCTTCAACTTTTGCTGGGTCTACCATAATTCCTTGCTTTGAAATCACATGTCCCAAAAATTGTACTTGAGATAACCAAAACTCACATTTTGATAGTTTTGCATAAAGTTTTCTGTCTTGGAGAATCTGTAAAATAATTCCTAAATGTCGCGCATGCTCCTCAAGACTCTTTGAATAAACCAAGATGTCGTCAATGAATACTACTACAAACTGGTCCAAGTATTTGTGGAATATTCTATTCATGTAGTCCATGAATATAGCAGGAGCGTTAGTTACACCAAATGGCATAACCAAATACTCAAAATGACCATATCGAGTTCGAAAAGTTGTCTTAGGTATATCATCAGTTTTCACTCGAATTTGGTGGTAGCCAGATCGTAAATCGATCTTAGAAAATACTGATGCTCCTCGCAGCTGATCCATTAAGTCATCGATCCTAGGAAGAGGATATTTATTCTTTATAGTCACCTTATTCAATTGACGATAGTCAACACACATGCGCATGGTCCCGTCCTTTTTCTTTACCAAGAATACTTGGTGCTCCCCAAGGTGAAACACTAGGTCGCATACAAATTGCTTTTCCAACAATTCTTCCACTTGCTTCTTCACTTCGACAAGTTCCACCTAGGTGCCATTTGATACGGTGCAATGGAGATAGGACTCGCTCCAGGGGACCAAGTCAATAGTAAATTCCATCTCTCTTCGGTGGTAATTCAATAATGTCTTCAGGGAATACTTCAGAAATTCACTCACAACCTGAATATCTTCTACTCGAATTACTTCTTTGACTTTTCATCGAGAATAGAATCATGAAAGCCTTAGCGGTGATCATGTTCTTTGGACCATTTTCACTTGACAAACTAGAAATCTTTGGTGAATCCACTCCAAAGATTAAAGACTTTTCTTTACAATCAAGGAGTACATGGTTGGACGATAACCAATCCATACCCAACACAACATCAAGATGGGAAAACGGTAAACAAATCAAGTCAACCAAAAATATTCTCCCATGCGTCAACAAAGAACAACCAACACATGCATGACGAGTGATGACTCGACCATCGCAGGAGCAGACACCATCATACTATAGATAAACAAGATAAACAAGTCATGGCAAATCAAGGTTCTCAAGACAATCAATGGAAATGAATGAATGTGTTGCACCCGAGTCATATAAAACATCCACTAGTTTTCCTTTAATAATACATTTACCTCGAATAAGCTCATCGGATTCGCTTGCCTCGATCCACTCATACAAACACTTTGTTGTGCACCTTGGGTTTTGTCAATGTCCGATTACTTTTGTTCACCGATTGATTTCCCACACTAGTGTTTCCACTTTTCGCAAAGTGCATACCAACAATTGTTAACAAAATGTCCCTTCTTTCCACAATAACCTGTGACTCAAGGCGCTTCGGGCAATCTTTCACCATATGAGGACTTTCACATCTCGAAACATTTTAGTGGACCATGATAACTTTTGTTGCTATTAGTGGTACTACGAATAGAAACCCCACTAGACTATGTATGAACAGGTCTTTGGTACGGTCTTTTCTGAAACTGTGGCGGCCTCTTGTCGTGTCAAATAGGTCCTCCCATCCTAATATCTACAGTCTTCCCCTTAACACTTGCCTCATAGATTCTACACTTGCTGACCAAGATTGGTAAATCGCTAAGTTGGAATACGCTTACCGTAGTGTGAATGTCAGATCGAAGACCATTCTCAAATTGTGCACAGAGATCTTCACCTCCACCTTCATGTTGATAATGTGGCCAAGGTACTTCATTAGTTCATGAAATCTAGCAAGCATACTCTCCCACTCGTCATACTTCCTTGCTTCAATTATAAGAATTCTCGAGCCTTCGCTTCTTTAGGTCTCTTGGGAAATAATTTCCTCAAGAAACTTGCTTTAGATACTTCCCATTCCACATATTCACCATTCCTGGGTAAGGTTTGACCGACAAATCTCCACCAATCTTTAGCTTCTCCGGACAACATGTAAGTAGCATAGACTACCCTATGTTCCTCTTGACAACCCATTGCGAGTAAAATTTTCTCAATGTCGGCCTATCCATCTTTGCGCTCCTTCGGATTAAACCTTCCCTCAAACCCTGGTGGATTATGCTTGGTGAATGCTGGATAGTCCATGATACTCAACGTGTTCTCGCCACCTGGCCATGTACTAATGCCTCTAATACTTGAGTCATACGAGCAAGAAGTTCCTTTGTCGTTCCGAGTAGATCTACTAGTCATGATTCCCTAAAACCAAAATATTTAGTTCCACAAGAATTATATTATCATCACTATTATATTTATTATCATTTTCAGTTATCTTTCCTACTGATCACACATATTTATACTATCAAACTTAATTGATTCAAACAAATCCCTATTTAAATTATTAAATATGTCATCACACCAATCAATTATTTATACTATTGATTTAACAAAAATACTAAGTCACACAGCAAAAGCATACTAATCCCATACCCCCAATCCGATATGGACTAAACTGCTCTGATATCACCTATTTGTAACGTCATTTTTTTTTCTTCTAATTTATTTAATTTCTCAAAAATGGGAGTAAATTTTTTTTTTCACAATATTATTTCTTTATGACAATGAACTTTAAAACTGATCATGCGTTAATGAATATATATAGATGTGTCGAACATATTCATACATATACATCCATAATCATAATACATTGTTTTTCAAAATAACTAATCCAACAAGGATCATACTATAATTACATAAAGTTTGTACCCTTAAACGATTAGAACTTAATTTTAAATTTATACATCTCAAAATAAAGCAAATCCTAATCAGAGCAGGTACCCAAAATTCCTAACTTTCTTATACAAGATCATACCTCTCCCGGAGGGCAGCAATCTTCCATACATATGTATATGATACTCAATCAAACTGTGGTTCCTCCACCACAATTGTTCCATCATTACCTGAAATATAACAGTAAGGATGAGTTTCCTTTTCTCATCACTCCAGAACACTAAACCGAAAATTTTTCCAACCTCTACAATCTAAAACCATATGTAACATTTATAGTCAAACATTTCATTTTTTTCAATAAAGTATCCCACACAGAAATTTCAAACAATTTCCACAAATCACATTACTCAAACTAAAAACACACAATACATGTTTGTGTTTCATTCGTTCTTTTTTTTTGCCACATTTGAAATGCTCTTGCACCTAGGATACACTATTAATCCCATCTTTCAATCCATGAAAGGATCACACATAAGTACAGACAACTCTCACAAACATAACAAAATTACACACGAGCATAAATGGCTCACAGAAGTATAGATAGTTGCCGGTTGATCTGCGCATCACAGATACAATGCTTACGCATAACGATCCCTTGGCAAAAAGGCAAAGTCAAAGAGTCAAGTCGGGAGTATAGAGCGTGGCCAAGCAATGCACTCTATATTTCCCCAAGATCAATCTGATCTTCTCTTATCTCCTAAGCCCCCGGTGTATCTCCGTACCATCCACACACATATCTCGTCACTGAGTGACACCACCAACTCTTTAACAACAATATATTTGGTAGGAACAAACTCTACATCATACAGACCATATCACTATAGACCTAATACCCTATTTTTAGATGACCAACATATCTGACTTAGACTCAACACATAGCACAAACATCTTATAGACATGATTTCCACTAACTACCATGATTATGAATGCATTAACTATTCATAACGTTTCTTTATACCATTCTTATTAAGCTTTATTTATTTTTCATCAATTTCAAAAATTTGACAGAGTCTCCTTTGTAATTTGGACATTTCCCAATTTACAAATACATTCAAATCAAATTTATAAACACATTTTCCTGCATCAAACAAGAACAATAAAAATTTGCCGAGAGTCAGACACTCTCAGACTCAGCACACATTGCGATCTATCAAATTTTCTAAACTCTTGTTATTCTAATCTTGTGTCCCAAAATATCTCATTACACTATCATTCTCACATCATACATACTCATAAAATAAATAATAGGTACAGAACTAAAGTTTTGTTTATACTTCTCTAGGAAGAAAAATTTATCACAAGCATTAGAAAAGTGTAACTTTGGAAAAATTCTTTGCCACCTAAACTAACTCCAAATTCTATGAAATTTTCCAGTACAAAATACATATATTATAGGATTATAATAAAAATTATAACTCAAAATTTAAAGATTTCTAAGTCATTCAAAACTTTCCTCCCTTTTTATACATTTTGAAGATTCCACTATCAGGGCATTACTCAAAGATATATTTTTATAAAATAAATTAATGCTCATAAAATTATGAAAATAAATATACTTAACATATATCTACAATCACAACTATGATAAAAAATTCTTCTCAAAAAAACTTTAATTTCAATTTTATATGATTTTTCAAAGTTGCTGAGCGGACATAACAATTCTGTTTCACCCGACTCAAAACCTATTTACTTCCAAGATTTTTCATCGAAAATTCACTAGTCAAAAAATTTTGAAATAAATCACACACGAAAGAGACATATAAAGGAACATGTAATCAAATTTTCAGTATTAAATACCAAGTAAATATTTTTAAATAATTTCCCAAAGATTCAATTCACATGCAGATTTTTGTCCAACAACATCTCTTAACATATATTTCATCATGTTCCTCTAGAAAAATCCAATTTAAGTGATTTTTATGGCTAACTCTAGGTTTTAACATCCAAGGAATCCATTTGTAAACTCTAAAATATGAAAGGAGCATTGTAGAGTATCTAAATATACTAGAATAGTCATATGAAATTTTTATAAAACATTTTAATTTGGTTCCAATTAATATAGAAGTGAGATAAATGATGGTTTAGCCTAGAGTTGATGACAAGAAGACTCTCCTTACCTCAAATGAAGCTTTCAAACAAGAAAATGTAGATCCTTAGTTCAAGAAAAGTTTGTCTCCTATAAGCATCTAAATGACCATATATTTGAGATTAAGAAGATTTTAGGAGATAATATTGAAATTCAATGCTTTAATTTCATGGATCTTACTCTTAATTGCAAAAAGGATGAACTTGTAACATCCTAATTCTTAGTACCTTTAAAAATTTTGTCAAAATTTTAATAATTAAATTATTAGGAATTGGGGAAAGTGACTATAGAGTTTTATGTTTGTTAGATTATTTGTGATTTTTCGGAATTTTTTTTAAAAAAATTAAAAAAATAATAATAATAATAAAATAATAATAAAATAATAATATATCTTAAAATTTAGATTTTGACTTTGAAACAGACTCACTCTGCAACTTCCCGTGACTTCTTCCTTTCTCTCATTTCTCGCTTTCTCTCAAACCTTCCTCAATTTGAAGTTTGATTTTGAGGGAGAAATATTGATTTTCTTGAGAAACTCCAAGAGGTAAGTTGGTTTATCTCAATCTCCTCTACATTTCTACCGTTTTATTTTTCAAAACGGTGCATTTTCAATTTTTTTCCTCACTTGGTTAAGCTTGAATGGGAGTAAAAAGAGTGTTATTGTAGGTTTTACACCTAAGACACTAGAATAATACTTAGAATTGAGGATTAGAAGTGATTAAGCTAAAAACCTTAAGCACCCTAATTCGTAAGTCACTGTTCATTAAATTTTGGGACGTTTGTGAACAGAATTAGGAATTAGTATCTTCATAAAAGTTGTAGCCCTTTAAGTTATAGAAATTTAGAAACTTGTTTCACATCAAACGGATATTTGTAGCTCAAGTTATGTTCATTTTACTGTCAAGTGCTATAGCTGTGAAGTTAAGAGGTTGCCCTGTTTCAACAGCCTCGGTTTTTGAATTACTGGGATTGATACGTGTGAAATTAGGACTTGATTTCTTCATAAAAGTTGTAGGAAATTATATTTCCGAAATTTAGAAATTTATTTCATGTCAATACCTTATGTATAGCATGAGTTATAGTCAAATTACCAAGGCATATTCAGAGTGTTATTGTAGTTGAGCCATGTTGGAAACAACCACTGTAAACTGAAAAAATGCATTTATTCTACAAGGTATTTGAATTTATTTCCTTCATCAATATTGTAGGTAATTAAGTTATTGAAATTTTGGCTCTTACCTCATGCCAAAACAGTTTATATAACTCTAGAAAATTCTGAAATACTGAACCTTGTCCATATTTGTTATTAGGATTCTTCCTACTCTAAGTGTATTACTTCCATTACTCTCTTCTACTTGTATTAATTTCATTAGCATCAATTTAGGCCCTAGAAATGATTTTATAACTCAAAGAACCATAGTCTTGAATTTTAGAATTTTAGGCTATGAAGGAGGTGAGATTTTAGAGGTCTAATATGGTTGGAATTAAGGATTTAATTGGGGTATTTAATTGGCATGTAGGAGACTACTTAGAGGTGCAAAGAGGAGACCCAAAGACTTGATAGATTATTTGATCAAGAGTTACTCTTCACCAAGTTACAACATAAGGTAAGGGGTAGGATAACTTTTATAATTCATTTTTGCTTGAAATAGCATTGAAAAGAAGTCCCTTACTTCTAAGTTAATTAGAAATTTATTTGGAATTATTTGAATGTCATTTCTATTTTTGATGAATTTTTAAAGTTTTAAGATTATGTGAAATTTATGGCTTCTAAATGGAGCAACTTGAGTGTATGGAACCTTGTATGATTATAAGACATCCATGAATGTTGTTTGAATCTATTGCTTAATCATTAGTAATTTTATATGATTTATTGATGAATATGATGAGGTGGAAGGATGGTTTGGTGAAAAGTAGAAGTGTTCTGGGCTGTTTTTGGTTATTTTACAGGTGTTAAAAATTTTGGGAATGTCCGATTTACAGGGGAAACTCTGTCAGATTTTTCTTAAGAAATAACCTAGTATTATTTTGAAGAAGTTAAGATGTGATTTAAGTATAATGAGGTGAAACAAATTTGAAAGAGTGTGAAGAAGTTATGATAAGTCATGCATCATGTTCATGAGTCGGAGATTGAGTGTATGAGGAGGATATGGAAAATCAGGGTCGGTTCCATGCTAACCTCGGGGATGATTGAGTGTGATCGAGCTCATATGTGGCTCAGGCTCGCTACCTAAGCTGTGAGACTCTCACTACCAAGCTTGATTATCCTGACTAAAGCCCCAGGGTTTCTCATGATCAGTTGAGCTGGACAAGTAATTATGAGTATACTACCGCAAGGCGGTGAGAGGTTCCAGTGAAACTCCTGATCCTTCTCAAAAAGAAAAAAAATAAAAAAAAATAAAAGAGAAAGTGGTTTTGGGATCCCCATGGTCTTGCATACTAGGATGTGTCCTAGAAAAGATTAGTGAATACATTGCATTCATAATATCATATCATTTGTGTGTTGATTACTAGTATGTTTGTATATGTAATTTCTAATTAACCCAATGTTATTTGCATGCTCTAAGTGAATATAAAGTTGTCTTACCCTTTATGTGCATGTATTGTTATTATGAAATGTTTTCATAGGTGACGTTGAACGCAACTCATCCTCGGTATCTTCTCCAAGTAAAGTTTAAATACGATCACTGCAAGTACTAAGTAAAGGACTTGATCGGACACCACTACAGTGCTACAAGAGATACTTCATTTTAGTGGACGTACAAAATAGATCTCTTCTTTAGTTAGGTTGTATAGTTAGTTTGTCTAGTTAGTTTGTCTCGCTTCTGGTCTTGTGAACCCTTGTTAGGTGTATTTTGGGATGACTTTGTGTATATTTATTATCTAGTTATACTTGATACTTATGAATGATATGTATATTAATCACTAAGTGTATGTTCTAATTATTGTGTACCTTACTTCTACAAGAGTGTATTGGTAATCAAATACTAAGAAGAACCAATAATAATTAATAAATCATAATAAAGTGAATGTTGGTATTAAAGGTGTTACGGAACCCGGATGGTATGGGCAAGAAAAATCAAGCTTCTCTTCTTCTTCTTCCTCCCGTGCTCCCAAAATGGCTTCCGTAAGTGAGAAAGAAAATTGGTCTTTCTCTTCTTTAAATTTAACCTCCTTTCCAAAATTACCCTCACTTACTTTTTCACTTACCAATTAAATCCTTTCATCAATGGGAAATTATATTACTAATTTTGCTTAATGATATTACTCTTATTATTATTATTACTTCATTTTAAACTCAATTCTAAATTTATTTATTTCACTCTATTAAAAATTTCATAATATATATATATATATATATATATATATTATTTATTAATATCTTTAAAAATTATAAAGTCTTAAAATAACTCATAATACAATTTTATTAAAGTTAATGACAAAATATTTTATTATATTAATGAAATATTTTTTTGGGAAATACTAGATGTTACAATATTGATTTTTTTTAACTATTATTCATTTTATATTCTCTAATATATTTTTTATTTTTAACATTTATCATTATTTCTAGTTATTTTATGTTTTTTAATTTATTTTATATTTATAACTTTTATTGTAAGTCAAAGTTTTCATTATTTTTCTTTCATTTATAAAATAATGTTATTTCTAATAACTTATTATAAACTTTGTTATATTATAAAAATATTATTTTATTAAATCTTAATAGACTTCCTTAAATTTTAGTTGAAATTTTAAACCTTCAACCCGATTTTAAAAACATTATTTATTAAAGAAGAAAAATACATTTGGTTAAATAGGTGGGGTTTGACAAATGGGCCATGCAAATTTGGACGATGAAGGCATGGATATTTTCCTTCCAAGGAATGACGTTGCCTTCATACACTTTACACAAGTGAAAAAGCTCGTGACTTTATAGAAACTTTTCTATTTTCTACCTTCACATGAAAGGGCCCTCCTAGATTTATAACCTGTAAAACTTGGTATAATAAATTGAAAATATCTACTTCAATAGATTACGTGATTTTCCTTAGATTACATATTTGCAATGTGGTGCATGATTTTAATATATATATATATATATATATATATATATATATATATATATATATATATATATATATATATATATATATATATATATGTGTGTGTGTGTGTGTGTGTGTTTGAAATGATTCAATGAAAAATGTGAACAATAAAACTAACTAGCTAGCATTAATTCTTTTCACTATTTGTGATATCTCCTAATAAATACAGCATAAGTTACAAAGTACAATAAATTACTTTTCTTTTAAAGTGTCTCGTAATATACTTTGATAATTTATGTAGAATTAATTATATATGTTTACTATTGTTGTAAATTTGAACATCAATGAGAGAAGTTGTTTGATAAGATGTTAAATTATTAGTAGTTTCAAACAATTGGATAATCTTTTGTAATATGGTAAGTGGTTCAAATATTTTTTTTATAATTTTCATTAAACAACTAATAAAAATAAACAAAATAAAGTAAATGAGAAGAGAGAATAAAAAAAGAGTTCTTAAAATTTATTAAGAAAATTTCTACTAGAATAAAATTATTAATTATGAATTAGTTACGAATAATGTTACAAAAGAAATTTATATTTTATATTTTCAACATCAGAAATCACTTATATGAGCTACTTTTATTGAAAATATTCTTAAATATGTTTTTACGTGGATTTCTTGTTTATTTGAAAAAAAAAATCAGTAAAATGGTCATAATCATTGAATTCAAATATATTACCGTGAAAAACTTATAGATATAGACAGTAGCGGATCTTGACCATTGATCTTGGGGAGCCAAATAATATATTATTAATAAATAATAAATAAATATAAAAGGAAGAAAGAATATGAAAGGTTGAAAAGATAAAATTGTAGATATATACTTAAATATATTAAATTATCATTAAGTTTGAGGGAAACAAAATCATAAATTATATGAAAGTTACAAAACCGAGGAGGAGTTGGGAGGATAAAATTGTAAATATACAAGTAAATATATTAAATACTCATTGGAGGGCCAAAATCATTAATTACATTGGAGTTACAAAACTTTGAGGGGCCACGCCCTCTCACTCCCAAGAAGATCCGCCACTTGGATATAGATTATGGAGTTTAACATTATATTTAGAGTATTTAATAGTATTAGTAGTATTGTTTGAAAATGTCCTCATATTTCATGATCAATTTACAGGTGATGAAGGTGGTTCTTCCAATAAAATGTGCAGATTTAGGAGATTTTATCCTTCACAAATGAAGGAGAGGGATATACACAACCTCTTAAGTCAGTAAGAGATGAAGAGACTTATTAGAAAAAATCCTACGTCTCTTTCAATCCTTCAAATATGGTTTATATATATATATATATATATATATATATATATATATATATATATATATATATATATATATATATATATATATATATATATATATATATATCACTTGACCTAATAATAATTGGTTTTAGGTTATAACTCGTAGAAGGATCCACTAAACTATGAAACCTTATTCAATACACTAAAAAAGCATTTTAGCGACCGAAAAATCGATCGCTAATCAGCTAGCGACCGAAATGCGTCGTCGCAAAAATCCTAGTCGCTAATGTGTTAGCGATCGATTTTCATTTCAGTCGCAAAATAGCGACCAATTTTATTTCGGTCACAAAATAACGACCAAAATTAATATATCAAATTGGTCGCTAAATCGAGTGACAAAGTTAAAAAAATAGCGATCGATTTAAATCGGTCGCTAAATCAATAACAAAATTAATTATTTTTATTTATTTCCCCTACCTCTTTTTATATTATATTTTTGCTTATTTAAGTTTTTATTTATATTTATTTTTCCTAACTCTTAATTATATTATATTTTTTAGAAGTTTAACTTATTATTAGGTTTATTGTCATTATCGGGATTCGAACCCAAGTACCTTAGAGTTGGAGGCTGAAACTCCAACAACTAAGCTACTAGGATTTTTTAATAATAACTTACAAATAAATTATATTTATATACAAATAAATGTATATCCGTATAAATATATAAATATTAAATCTATAAATAAAAATATATTTATATATTTTAATATATATTTAAATATTAATACATTGATATACTTATATATTTATATATTTATATCTTTATATTTTTATATATATATTTATATCTTTATATTTTTACATATATTTATATCTTTCCATATTTATATATAAAGATATAAAGATATTAGTTTTGTATACAAATAATATTATAATATAGTATATTATACTATTAGTATAGTATACAAATTATATATTAGTATAGTATAGTATACAAATTATTAGTTTGGTAATTTATACACTATAAAAATAAATTACAAATATTATAACATAATGGTATATTAATATAATATAATATATTTGTATTCTAATTTTTAATTAAACTAAAATTACGCTAATAATGTATAATAATATATGAGGGGATAATATTGATATATTGATATATATATATATATATATATATATATATATATATATATATATATTTATATATTTATATAATGATATATTTATATATTAATATATTTATATTTTGATATATATATATATATATATATTTATTTATATCCTTATACATTTATATCTTTATATATTTGAAAAAAAATAAAAATTTAAATATTAAATTTTAAAAATAATATTATATTTTTAAAAATAAATATTAGAAAAAGATTTTAAAATATATATAAATTATATTTACATGTACAAAATATTAAAGATATATATTTATATCATTAAATATTTATATCTTTATATCTTTATATTTTATATCTTTATATCTTTACATATATTTATATCTTTACATATATTTATATATTTATATCTTTATATATTTACATCTTTATATATATATATGTATATATATATATATATATATATATATCTTTATATATTTATAAAATCTATAGATACAAATATATTTATATATTTTAATATATATTTAAATATTGATATATTGATATATTTATATATTTATATATTTATATATTTATATATTTATATATTTACATATTTATATATTTATATTTATATATTTATATATATTTATATATTTATATATTTATATATTTATATATTTATATATTTATATACTAATATACCATTATATTATTTTTATTGTATAAAAATTACAAAACTGATAATTTTTAAAAAATTTAATGATAATTTTTTTAACTTATATATTACAAAATATTTTTTAATACTTTAATAAATATAACTTTTTTTAAATATTTTCATTAATTTAAAGTATAACTTTTAAATAATTATAAATATATTAAATAATTTAAAGTTAGTTTTGTATACAAATAATATTATAATATAGTATATTATACTATTAGTATAGTATACAAATTATATATTAGTATAGTATAGTATACAAATTATTAGTTTAGTAATTTATACACTATAAAAATAAATTACAAATATTATAACATAATGGTATATTAATATAATATAATATATTTGTATTCTCATTTTTAATTAAACTAAAATTACGCTAATAATGTATAATAATATATGAGGGGATAATATTGATATATTGATATATATATATATATATATATATATATATATATATATTTATATATTTATATAATGATATATTTATATATTAATATATTTATATTTTGATATATATATATATATATATATATTTATATATTTATTTATATCCTTATATATTTATATCTTTATATATTTGAAAAAAAATAAAAATTTAAATATTAAATTTTAAAAATAATATTATATTTTTAAAAATAAATATTAGAAAAAGATTTTAAAATATATATAAATTATATTTACATGTACAAAATATTAAAGATATATATTTATATCATTACATATTTATATCTTTATATTTTATATCTTTATATCTTTACATATCTTTATATCTTTATATCTTTATATATTTACATCTTTATATATATATATATATATATATATATATATATATATATATATATATATTTATAAAATCTATAGATATCAAATATATTTATATATTTTAATATATATTTAAATATTGTATATATTGATATATTTATATATTTATATATTTATATATTTATATATTTACATATTTATATATTTATATTTATATATTTATATATTTATATATTTATATATTTATATATTTATATATTTATATATTTATATATTTATATATATTTATATATTTATATACTAATATGCCATTATATTATTTTTATTGTATATAAATTACAAAACTGATAATTTTTAAAAAATTTAATGATAATTTTTTTAACTTATATATTACAAAATATTTTTTAATACTTTAATAAATATAACATTTTTTAAATATTTTCATTAATTTAAAGTATAACTTTTAAATAATTATAAATATATTAAATAATTTAAAGTATACTTTAATAAATATAACTTTTTTTAAAAACTTATATATTAAATAATTATAAATAAAAAAATATAGCAACTTAAAATTAAAAAAAAATAATTATTTTTAAATTATATATATTATATAAATTATAAATATAAAGTTAAAAAAATTATATTTAAAATTATAACCTTAAAAAAATATGATTATAAAATTAATAAAAATATAACTATTTTTAATGTTAAATAAATTATATTATATATATATATATATATATATATATTACATAAATTAAAATTACAGAACTCTAAATTAATATTTTATTTAACATTTATAGTTTTAAATTAGGTATTTAAAAAGATTTGTATATTTCTAAAATTAATAATATATTTAGATTTATTGTTGAAAGTAGTAAAATAATATTTAAAATATATTATTAAATATTATATTTAAATTTATTTGTGTGATTAAACTTTTTTAAATTTTTTGATTTATTTGATATTATAATTTTTTTAGAAATTAATAATAAATTAGGAGGATAATAAAAATCTTAAAATTTATATGTATATAAGAAGAAATAATATTTTGATGTAAAATTATATATATATATATATATATATATATATATATTCTAAAATATAATTTATATTAATTACTATAATATAAAATATATATTCCAAAATATAACTTATTTTCATTTATATATATATTATAGAAATTAAAATAAATTATATTTTAGAATATATATATATATATATATATATATTAAATATAAATTATTTTCAAGTTGATAATTATTATTCTAATTTATGCAAAATATATATGATAGCGGTTCCAGTTTAACCGCTCTTAAAAGTGACTCTATGATAGCGGTTCCAGTTTAACCGCTCTTATATGTTAACCGCTATTATAGTTAAAAAACTGATCGATTATTTCAAAAAGTAATCGATTAGTTTTATATACTGAGAACCAGTTATTTTTTTTAAATAATTGATTAATTTTTAAATAATCAATTAGTTTTTCAAATATATATTAAATAATTATAAATAAAAATATATATATATATATATAATTAAAATTAAAAAAAATTATTTTTAAATTATATATATTATATAAATTATAAATATAAAGTTAAAAAAATTATATTGAAAATTATAACCTTAAAAAAAATTATGATTATAAAATTAATAAAAATATAACTATTTTTAATGTTAAATAAATTATATATATATATATATATATATATATATATATATATATATATATATATATATATATATATATATATTACATAAATTAAAATTACATATATGAACTCTAAATTAATTTTATATATAATATTTACATAAATAAGAATAAAAATTATCAACTTAAAAATAAATTATATATATATATATATATATATATATATATATATATATTCTCCAAAGTATAAATTTTTTTCATTTCTATAATATATATATATATATATATATATATATATATATATTTTTAACTATTTAAAAAACTAATCGATTATTTCAAAAAGTCATTGATTAGTTTTTTCATATTTGATTTTTTCATACTTGATGAGAATCAGTTATTTTTTTAAACAATTAATTAATTTTTAAATAATGAATTGGTTTTTCAGATATATATTAAATAATTATAAATAAAAAAATATAGCAAATTAAAATTTAAAAAAAATAATTATTTTTAAATTATATATATTATATAAATTATAAATATAAAGTTAAAAAAATTATATTTAAAATTATAACCTTAAAAAAATTATGATTATAAAATTAATAAAAATATAACTATTTTTAATGTTAAATAAATTATATTATATTATATATATATATATATATATATATATATATATTACATAAATTAAAATATAATTTATTTTTAAGTTGATAATTTTTATTTTTATTTATGTAAATTTTATATATAAAATTAATTTAGAGTTCATATATGTAATTTTAATTTATGTAATATATATATATATATATAATTTATATAATATATATAATTTATTTAACATTAAAAATAGTTATATTTTTATTAATTTTATAATCATAATTTTTTAAGGTTATAATTTTAAATATAATTTTTTAACTTTATATTTATAATTTATATAATATATATAATTTAAAAATAATTATTTTTTTTTAGTTTTAAGTTGCTATATTTTTTTATTTATAATTATTTAATATATATTTGAAAAACCAATTCATTATTTAACTTTATATTTTTAATATATATTTTTTTATAATTTTTTAATATGTATTTCTCATTAGCGACCGATTTTAATTCGGTCACTATTTCAATTTGTGATTCGATCGCTAAATCAGTTGCTAAATGATTTTTTTATTTTAGTATGGAATAGCCACCGATTTAGCGACCGAAATTTTGCGACGTAAACTATTGGTCGCTATTGCGGTCGCTAAATAAAAAAGTGAAACCAAATCATATTTTGGTGGCTAAATCGGTCTCTAATTTCGACCGAATTAAATTGGTCGCTAATTTCGACCGAATTAAATTGGTTGCTAAATCGGTCGCTAATTGCGACCGAAATTAGATCGGTCGCTAAATCGGTCGCTAATTGCAACCGAAAAAATTCGGTCGCTAATTTCAGTGGCTAAATGTGTTTTTTCTTGTAGTGAGTGAAGATTATAGTTTTATTAATTAGTCACACTCACACTATACCTCTCCTTCATATCTATATATCCATGCATCATAAAGATTATGTCTATATAGCTTGCTTCATGCAACACTACCTAGAGAACCTGTTAAAAATAACAATTTTGAGATAGAAACAAAATATCCAAACATGTGAAACACCAAAAGTGCCATCATCATGTACTTGTATTTCCATTCAATATTGCTTGCCGTGCATGCATGTTATGTTACACAGATTATTTGTATAACACTCACGAAACTCAATTATGGCATTTGGTCATTATAAAAGGGAAAAATCTTCATCAATCATGATGATGAGGGACTCCCACCACCCTCAAAGTTGAGGTTGTGAAGGGAGCTTGGCTTTCATTTTCTTAGGGTGTTAATTTATATCATCTTTGAACCTTTGACTGTGAACAAGCAATAAGTTGAATAGGAACCATAGAATTCTTTGAGTACAAAAGGGCATTCATCATGGCCATCAAATAAATTGTTGCTCAAGAAAGTGAATTCATCAATGTCTCTCTTTCTGACTCTACTGTTTGTTTTAGATTTCTTTTTCCCCTGTCAAAGTCCTGCCTCCTATGCTTCTATTACTTGAAAGTTTCACAAAATGTAGTTTTTTGGAGAGAACAATAAGAAGAAAAAATGGAATGAATATTTTATAATTAAAATTTGCCTTTGCATAAATTGATCTATAAAGATTTTCTATTTTTTTAATTATTATTTTTAACTTGTGTATAAACTAATTTTTATTTATAATTTTTTTTTCTAAAATTGTTTATGAAAACATGCCCATATACTTACATATTCTTAGTGTCTAACATCAATGTATTTTTATTCGAGTAAAACAGGAATTGAACTCTTATATAAAAGAAAAAAAAAACTAAAGAAAAGATCTCAGTACAAACTAAATAAATAAAAATCGGTGATAACAAAACTAGTAGATATTTTCCCCGTATATGTTCAAGAGGAAAACAACGGTTGAGAATGAAACACTCGTTAAATAATTGTATTGATATAAGATTAAGATTTATTATTATATTAATATTTTAGATATATTATTACAAAATGGGTTTTTTATGTCGTTTATTGATAGTCGGATAAAAAAGTAACCAACTTAAAGGTGACATTTTTATAAATAAGGGATGGTACTTTTACATCAGACTTCTTAAAGACCAATGTAAAAGCTACTTTTTATGTAAGGTGACTCCCCAACTGACATAAAAAACCACTTTTACATCGGCCCCTATGAAGTCTAACGTAAAAGTTGTGTTTTAATCGCCCAAGAGCTTCTTTTTTTCTATCGCGCGTGAGAGTTTTTAAGTGACGATGGGGATCAAACCAGCTCCCCTCAAGATACATTTTTACCACAGTGAATGACGAAAACACTTTTATTGTGTTCCATTTGTGGTGGTTGACACTTCTCTCATTGAATTTGAGTTTTAGAGCATTTATTTGATGTTAGTGTTCTTTGTGTCTCGTCTCCTCTTTTATGTTGAAATTGAATGTTTCTACTGATTGTTATTGAAATTGAGTTGTTGTAGGTTGTAACTATCTGTTTATGTGTTTGAATCCTACATTTTTTGTTGTTGTAGTTTGTATATTACAATATATAGGAGTTTAGGATTTTATGATGAAAAGAAAACAAAAAATGTTTGAAACAAGATAAGTTTTTACTCTTATGTCGAATTTAGACGCACAATATATCAAAATGAAGAGAAAAAAGTGAAGAAGAGGGAGCAAATCCCAGGTTTTCTAAAATATGCTCCTAAGCACATGTAATAGAAAAAAAATTTATGCGGGTATAACTGATTGTTGGACAGAGGTAATTGTTTTCAACATTTCTGAAGTTCATTCACTTTTATGTGTATTGCATATTAACAGGAGTCAAATTAATGTTTTAGATATTTCAAGATTCATTCATCTTCACTATCACAACATGATATTACACAAATTAGAGAACAAAGAACAATGTTTTTTGTTCAATATTTCTAGTACTTATTTTGTAGGTTTTGTTTGTATTGTATTATGTAGTTTAACATTTAGGTAGCTTAGTTTTTGTATTAGTTTAGAATTTGTACTAATTTAGTATTTGTTTTATATTGTATTGTTATTGTTGTATTTTTAAATTATTGTCTATTAAAATCTGAACTTGTTATAAGACAAAATAAAAAAAAGATGAAATTTACGTCGAACTAGGGACATACCTCACGTAAATTTACGTCGGTTATATTCCAGGTTCGACGTAAATTTATGTCTCCCGTATTAATGTCAAACTTGTTTCGACGTAAAAAGGCCAAAATAACATATGTAAAAATCTCATTTTATATTAGTGATAGTTGAATAGATGTATGGATTGTTAACATGTTCGTTTCCAACTTCACGAGTGAAAAAAAAAGGGTAATGATATGTAAACTTATTATCTAAATATATTTCTTGAATAACCATTTTATCAATATTATAATATTAATAATATAAGTATCTACATTTTATTTTTTGTATATGCCATGTTTGTGTGAAATGGGCTATCAAATAATGATTTTCCTTATAAATAAATGCATGATTTCTTTCTTTCTATGGCTCCTTGAATATAAATAGAGTAAGTTTTCGATAAACTAGATAAAAAAACGTGAGTTACACGAAAAAATAAATGTATATTATGTTATTAAATATTAGAAAAAAATATAGATAATGTTTCGTCTAGAAATGAAGGTGTCATGACCTCATGTCCACTAAAATAAGATAGTTAGAGTCAATTTACATATCTGAGGTATTGTCTGCTATGTAATTTTCATCTGTCAAGGTTTTGTCCTTTAAAGACGTCTTGATAGGTTAAGTGAGAATGATGTGTATAAACTATTATTGTCTCCCGTGGCGGATATTCTTGGGAGCTGAGAAGGGTTGTGCCCCCCCCCCCAAAGTTTTGTAACTCTCATGTAATTTATGATTTTGGTATCCCCAAACATAATGAACATTTAATATATTTACTATTGTATATTTACAATTTTATCTTCTCAACTCCTCCTCAATTTTGTAACTCTCATATAATTTATGATTTTGTTCCCCTCAAACTTAAAGATCATTTAATATATTTAAGTATATATCTACAATTTTATCTTTTCACCCTTTCATCTTCTTTCTTCCTTTTATATTTATTTATTATTTATTAATAATATATTATTTGGCCTCCCAAGATCAATGGTCAAGATCCGCCACTGATTGTCTCGACTGCTAAGTGATGTGAACTCATGAGCATACTAGAACATAGCCCCTCAATCGAGGAATAAGGAGTATGAGAGTGGAGTGAGACTTGGCTCTTGACCCCACGGTCGGTGCAATGTTCCATATAGGAACAACAATGCCCCAATATCATATATGTTATGATAATATCGTTAGGATCAAATCTCATGAGGTATTGACTGCTTTGGAATCCCTATTTATCACAAATTTTGTCTTTAAAAGGCGTCTCAGTGGATTAAGAGAGGAGGGTGTATATACTCCCTTAACCCATCGATATTCCTTTTAAAGACAAAACAGTAACGGACAAGAATTCAAAAACTGACAATACCTCATACATGAGAATTGACCTTAACGATATTATTATAACGTACATGAAACCAAAATATTCTTATTTCTGGATCAGATAACATGTAATAATAAGATTAACACCTTCAACATAAATTTTGTTACCATCTTCAACATAAATTTGATAAAGAATTCTCTAATGGAAGGCGTTAATAGTTTAAATTAATGAAGATATATTATTGTTGAATGATATACTTTCAAATTCTCTAATGGAAAGGGGTTATTAGTTTAAATTAATGAAAGATATATTATAGTAGAATGATACACTTAAATATAAAAGTTATAGATGTAAAGTCATTTTCGTGATGATCATAACTTAGATTATTTAAGGAGAAAAAAATAATTAACACATACAATATATTTGAGTTTATTGAAGTAACACCTGAAATATATATTATTTGAATTCTAGGAATTATATAGTTAAATTATTGAATGCAATTATATATATATATATATATATATATATATATATATATATATAATATTTAAATTGAAGAGATTCTAAACAAACAATTATATGGTAATTAAACCTCAGCTAATTTCATTTACGTGAAAGGATTTTTATCAATATTTAAGAAAAGTGTTCCACTTACTTGCCAGAGAATCAAATGATTAATAAGGCACCAAGTTTATGAGAAATGAAGAAAGTTTGGAGAAAATTAAATGGCAAATAAACTCAATAATACATAAGAGAAAGAAATGAATAAATAGAATATATATCAGAATAATAGTCATGAGAATAAAAAAAAACTGCATAAGCTGTATAATTCAACCAATTAGATGACACCTCAGACCATTGTAATATAAGTAGAAAATATTATTTTATTATTTAAATTAGATATTAATTTTTTTATTATTATATTATTTTAATTTAAGCAATTATATTGAAATATTTAATATTTTATCATATTTTTATAAAAAATACATAAATAAACTATACACCCATATAATAATAAGAAATACACAAAATATAATAGATTTCCATCAGTGGTTCCACTGACATGTAAGAGAATCAAATGATTAATGCACCAAGTTATGAAAAATAAGAAAGGTTGAAGAAAACTAAATTGTGAATAAACTCAATAATACATAAGAGAAAGAACTGAACAAATAGAATATCAGAATAATATTTACGGGAGAAAAAACTACATACTTAGTATCTAATTCAACAAATTAGATATGACACCTTAGACCATTGCTAATATAACAATAGTTGGTTGATTAGAACGTTGAAATATCAATTTTATTATTTACCTCTCAACCTTTATAAATAGATTTCTTAAATAATTCCCATTTGTGACATTGGCTGTAATAAAAGCAAATAAAAATAACTAACCACTCATAACATGTTTCACCTTGTACTTTTCAATCACACATTGAGTGTAATATATATTATCACGCATAAGGAATTCATCATTTAATTGTTTTGTGACAAAATTTATGATAAATCCAAAGGTTATCACAAAATTGAACATCATAAAATTTATGCGATAATATTTTATGTCATCATAAATAGTGATGAAAATAACATGATCACGTAAATACATATTCATCACAAATTTATTATTTGAATTAAAACCTTCTTCTATCACTAATTGTGATGTATATTAGTTTGTCATAAAAATCATACTCACTTAAATGAATGTTAAAGTGAGTTCTACTTAAGCAAAAATATAAGCAAGAAATATTTCACTTTAAATAAGTTTAGCTTAAATAAAAATGTTAGTGACTTAATTGATGTGAGTTTTAAATGAATATTTTAAGCTTTAAACAATGACAATAAAAAATAAGATATATTTTATATTTTTAAATTTTAATTCCAGATAAAATATTATAATAAATATAAATAGCAGTATATGACAAATATTTTCTTCAAAAAGTATATAAAAAAAATAAAAAGTAATTCTTCAAAAATATACAAATAATATATAACCAATCGATAACTATTAGTTTCTTTATCTTCTTCTTGAACTTTTGAGGAAAATTTGATTGGTAAGAAAAATGCACTTAAACATTCACTAATGTCTTTTTAAGCATGAGTGAGTTAAATATGGGTTAATAATAACTTAAATGAATGCCTTAAATGTGGATTAATAGTATAATTTAAGTGTGGATTAACAATTCTTATAAGCAAGTATGACTTAAATGGAGTTAATAATAACTGATTGTGATGTAAATATAAATTACTCCTTTTTAAGCGAGTATTTTGGATGCTTAAACGATTTTTTGTTAAATGTTATCTCAGTTTTATTTTGTTTTGTTTGTGTTTGTCACGCTTGGGCAATCTTTCTACGTATACAAAGCAATTTTTGAAAATAAAAATAAAAATAATACATTTTGCTTAAGAAATAGGTTTGAATTCATAGAGTTGTGCTTTATTCCATAAATTCACAGTATTTTGTATTTTTTTTCTTTTTATATATTTGTATAGGAAATCCGATTAGAATATCACTTACATTAAATGGTTACATATAATTTTATTAAAAAATATCACTACAAGAAAAAACACATTTAGCGACCGAAATTAGCAACCGAATTTTTTCGGTGGCAATTAGCGACCGATTTAATTCGGTCGCTATTAGCAACCGAATTAGCGACCGATTTAATTCGGTCGCTATTAGCAACCGAATTAATTCGGTCACAATTTAGCGACCGATTTAGCCACCGAAATATAATTTGGCTTCACATTTTTTAGTTAGCGACCGAAATAGCGACCAGTAATATGCGTTGCAAATTTTTGGTCACTAAATCGGTGGCTATTCCACACTAAAATAGAAAAAATCATTTAGCGATCGATTTAGCGATCGAATTACAAATTGAAATAGTGACCAAATTAAAATCGGTCTCTAATGAGAAAAAAGCGACCGAATTTAAATCGGTCGCTAATGAACATTATTTTTTTATTATATTTAAATTTATTTTTTTATAAATATACTTTAATTATTTTAGTATATTTTTTACAATTTATTTTTTAAAAGTAATTTATTTTTTAAAAATAATTTAATTTTTAAAAGATACTTTAAAAATAAACTTTGGTCTCAATATTAACAAAATGAAGATTAACTTTAATTTTAAATTACTAAAATAAAAATATTATTAAAAATAAATCAAATTTATTAAAAATTTAAATTGTAATAAATTAAGACTAGAGTAATATTAACTATTCAATACATTGTTTAAGAAAAGTTTAATAATAAATATTCTTTAATTTATTTTTCAATTGAAAATTTCAATTGAAATTAAATTATATTTTAAAAATTTATATTAAAAAAATTAAACACATCAAATGATCACATTTTAATTCCTCATTAACTTAATTAATTAAAAAAATAAAATTTTAATCAAATTATTACAATTTTATTTTATAAAACTTTATTTTTAATCTAATCTTTAAATTTATTGCTTTATTATTATTAATTATTTAACCATGGTTATTTTCATATAATTGATATACAAAAAATAATAATATCAATATACATTAGATAATCAATATACATTAGCTTAAGTATACTAATTAATATTTTTTCATTTTTAACATAATTAATAACAAAGATTAAAAATAGACTGCTAGAAAAGTTAAAAATTTAAAACTAATCTATTTTATAAATACTAAAAATAAACCATATTTAAAAAAATTATAAATATATTTAAATTTATATTCAACCTACCTCCAATTTTACTCAATAAATTCATAGATCACATTTGGAAACTTCATCACTTAAATAACTTCAAAATTAGTAACTTTTTTTTCAAAGCCAAGTTTTTCTTGTCAGTTTTAAAAAAAAACAGCTTAATATAAGTTAAGGTTGTGCCTTTTAAAATTTTCAACTTTTTTATATATTGGATTTTCATTAAAAATTTTCTAAAATTACATAAGAAAATAGAGATTTAATTATACTTTTAATAAATTTAAGATAATACTAGTTTTGATTTTTATTTTTAAATATTTATTTTAATTTTTTAAAACGGAGAAACTATAATTTTAGTTTCTAAATACTAAATTTAAAGAATTAAATTTATTATTATTTAATCTTTTAAATTTAGTATTAAAAATTTAAATTATATTTTATTAAATTAAAATAATTACAATATATTTTTCTACTTTGAGAATGAAAAATATAATTAAACTAAAACTGAAAATATTATAATACATTTTTGAACTCTTTTGGATTAATTTTTTTTCCTAATTTTTATAAAGTCAATTTTATATTTAAAAGTATTTAACATTTTGAATTCAAAAACGTTTTCTCTATTAACATAATATTCAAAAAAATAGTTAATGTAAGATTTCATTATGATCGATTAAATTTTTAAATGATCGATTATATTTGAAAATATATAATAGCGGTTCCACGTTAACCGCTATCTAAAATATATTTTAGATAGCAGTTAAGGTTTAACCGCTATTAGATGTTCACTTCTAAGAGCTGGTTCCAATGGAACCGCTATCATATATAACCACATATTTCATTATGATCGATTAAATTTTCAAATAATCGATTATATTCGAAATTTTTTCAAATAATTAATTATAATCGATTAGTTTTTTAAATAATTGATTAGAATTGATTAGTTTTTCAAATAATAGATTATAATTGATTAATTTCTCAAATATATATTAAAAAATTATAAATAAAAATATAAATTATTTAAGAATATTAATTATTGTAAAGATAAAGTAGAACATGGGAGGAGATGAGGATGATAATATAATGATAAAATTTACAAAAATGTAGAATTGAGAAGTTAAAAAAAAAATTTAAGAAAATAGAGATTTAATTATACTTTTAATAAATTTAAGATAATACTAGTTTTGATTTTTTATTTTTAAATATTTATTTTAATTTTTTAAACACAGAGAAACTATAATTTTAGTTTCTAAATACTAAATTTAAAGAATTAAATTTATTATTATTTATTCTTTTAATTTTAGATTTAAAAATTTAAATTATATTTTATTAAATTAAAATAATTACAATATATTTTTCTACTTTGAGAATGAAAAATATAATTGAACTAAAACTGAAAATATTATAATACATTTTTGAACTCTTTTGGATTAATTTTTTTTCCTAATTTTTTATAAAGTCAATTTTAATATTTAAAAGTATTTAACATTTTGAATTCTGAAACGTTTTCTCTATTAGCAAATTTAAAAACATAATATTCTAAAAAATAGTTAATGTAAGTTTTCATTATGATAGATTAAATTTTCAAATGATCGATTATATTTGAAAATATATAATAAGCGGTTCCACGTTAACCGCTATCTAAAATATATTTTAGATAGCGGTTAAGGTTTAACCGCTATTAGATGTTCACTTTTAAGAGCGGTTCCAGATGGAACCGCTATCATATATAACCACATATTTCATTATGATCGATTAAATTTTCAAATAATCGATTATATTCGAAATTTTTTCAAATAATTAATTATAATCGGTTAGTTTTTTAAATAATTGATTAGAATTGATTAGTTTTTCAAATAATAGATTATAATTGATTAATTTCTCAAATATATATTAAAAAATTATAAATAAAAATATAAATTATTTAAGAATATTAATTATTGTAAAGATAAAGTAGAACATGGAGGAGATGAGGATGATAATATAATGATAGAATTTACAAAAATGTAGAATTGAGAAGTTAAAAAAAAATTTTAAGAAAATAGAGATTTAATTATACTTTTAATAAATTTAAGATAATACTAGTTTTGATTTTTATTTTTAAATATTTATTTTAATTTTTTAAACACAGAGAAACTATAATTTTAGTTTCTAAATACTAAATTTAAAGAATTAAATTTATTATTATTTATTCTTTTAATTTTAGTATTAAAAATTTAAATTATATTTTATTAAATTAAAATAATTACAATATATTTTTCTACTTTGAGAATGAAAAATATAATTGAACTAAAACTGAAAATATTATAATACATTTTTGAACTCTTTTGGATTAATTTTTTTTCCTAATTTTTTATAAAGTCAATTTTAATATTTAAAAGTATTTAACATTTTGAATTCTGAAACGTTTTCTCTATTAGCAAATTTAAAAACATAATATTCAAAAAAATAGTTAATGTAAGTTTTCATTATGATCGATTAAATTTTCAAATGATCGATTATATTTGAAAATATATAATAGTGGTTCCACGTTAACCTCTATCTAAAATATATTTTAGATAGCGGTTAAGGTTTAACCGCTATTAGATGTTCACTTTTAAGAGCGGTTCAAGTGGAACCGCTATCATATATAACCACATATTTCATTATGATCGATTAAATTTTCAAATAATCGATTATATTCGAAATATTTTTCAAATAATTAATTATGATTGGTTAGTTTTTTAAATAATTGATTAGTTTTTCAAATAATAGATTATAATTGATTAATTTCTCAAATATATATTAAAAAATTATAAATATAAATATAAATTATTTAAGAATATTAATTATTGTAAAGATAAAGTAGAACATGGGAGGAGATGAAGATGATAATATAATGATAGAATTTACAAAAATGTAGAATTGAGAAGTTAAAAAAAAATTTAAGAAAATAGAGATTTAATTATACTTTTAATAAATTTAAGATAATACTAGTTTTGATTTTTATTTTTAAATATTTATTTTAATTTTTTAAACACAGAGAAACTATAATTTTAGTTTCTAAATACTAAATTTAAAGAATTAAATTTATTATTATTTATTCTTTTAATTTTAGTATTAAAAATTTAAATTATATTTTATTAAATTAAAATAATTACAATATATTTTTCTACTTTGAGAATGAAAAATATAATTGAACTAAAACTGAAAATATTATAATACATTTTTGAACTCTTTTGGATTAATTTTTTTTCCTAATTTTTTATAAAGTCAATTTTAATATTTAAAAGTATTTAACATTTTGAATTCTCAAACGTTTTCTCTATTAGCAAATTTAAAAACATAATATTCTAAAAAATAGTTAATGTAAGTTTTCATTATGATAGATTAAATTTTCAAATGATCGATTATATTTGAAAATATATAATAGCTGGTTCCACGTTAACCGCTATCTAAAATATATTTTAGATAGCGGTTAAGGTTTAACCGCTATTAGATGTTCACTTTTAAGAGCGGTTCCAGTGGAACCGCTATCATATATAACCACATATTTCATTATGATCGATTAAATTTTCAAATAATCGATTATATTCGAAATTTTTTTCAAATAATTAATTATAATCGGTTAGTTTTTTAAATAATTGATTAGTTTTTCAAATAATAGATTATAATTGATTAATTTCTCAAATATATATTAAAAAATTATAAATAAAAATATAAATTATTTAAGAATATTAATTATTGTAAAGATAAAGTAGAACATGGGAGGAGATGAGGATGATAATATAATGATAGAATTTACAAAAATGTAGAATTGAGAAGTTAAATTTTTTTTTTAAGAAAATAGAGATTTAATTATACTTTTAATAAATTTAAGATAATACTAGTTTTGATTTTTATTTTTAAATATTTATTTTAATTTTTTAAAACAGAGAAACTATAATTTTAGTTTCTAAATACTAAATTTAAAGAATTAAATTTATTATTATTTAATATTTTAATTTTAGTATTAAAAATTTAAATTATATTTTATTAAATTAAAATAATTATAATATATTTTTCTACTTTGAGAATGAAAAATATAATTAAACTAAAACTGAAAATATTATAATACATTTTTGAACTCTTTTGGATTAAATTTTTTTCCTAATTTTTTATAAAGTCAATTTTAATATTTAAAAGTACTTAACATTTTGAATTCTGAAACGTTTTCTTTATTAGCAAATTTAAAAACATAATATTCAAAAAAATAGTTAATGTAAGTTTTCATTATGATCGATTAAATTTTCAAATGATCGATTATATTTAAAAATATATAATAGCGGTTCCACGTTAACCGCTATCTAAAATATATTTTAGATAGCTGTTAAGGTTTAACCGCTATTAGATGTTCACTTTTAAGAGCGGTTTCAGTGGAACCGCTATCATATATAACCACATATTTCATTATGATCGATTAAATTTTCAAATAATCGATTATATTCGAAATTTTTTTCAAATAATTAATTATAATCGGTTAGTTTTTTAAATAATTGATTAGAATTGATTAGTTTTTCAAATAATAGATTATAATTGATTAATTTCTCAAATATATATTAAAAAATTATAAATAAAAATATAAATTATTTAAGAATATTAATTATTGTAAAGATAAAGTAGAACATGGGAGGAGATGAGGATGATAATATAATGATAGAATTTACAAAAATGTAGAATTGAGAAGTTAAAAAAAAATTTAAGAAAATAGAGATTTAATTATACTTTTAATAAATTTAAGATAATACTAGTTTTGATTTTTATTTTTAAATGTCCCACTCAATACTTAGCTCACCACATATTTCATTATGATCGATTAAATTTTTAAATAATCGATTATATTTGAAAATATATAATAGCGGTTCCACTTTAACCGCTATCTAAAATATATTTTAGATAGCGGTTAACGTGAAATCGCTATTAGATGTTCACTTTTAAGAGCGGTTTCAAGTGGAACCGCTATCATATATAACCACATATTTCATTATAATATTTGTAATTTATTTTCATTGTCTATAAATTACAAAACAAAAAATTTCTAAAAATTTTAATGATAATTTTTTTAACTTATCTCTTACAAAATATTTTTTAATACTTTAATAAATATAATTTTTTTAAATATATTTTATCAATTTAAAGTATAAATTTTTGGTATTTTTTAATATAACTTTTTTATAATTTGTTTGAATATTTATATTTTAAAAACAAATTTTAATATTTAATATTTAAATTTTAAATTTTTTAATATTTAATATTTGTTTTTAATATTTAATATTTGTTTTTCTATAATTTATTTTTAAAAATATAATATTATTTTTAATAAAAACCCCCCAAGACCTTCACTCTTTTTCTCTCATTCTTCCCTAGCCGCCACCCCAGCACCCACTCTGTAGTCATCCCCGTGGCCATCTTGTTCTCTGTTTTCCCCATCCCAGTCGCCCCACTTATCCCCAAATAACCCTCACTCTCGCGCCTCACTCACCCACTCCTCTTCACCTTCCAAATCCCACGGCCAGTATCTCCTCCTCACTCCCGGCGAGCCCTAGCCCCCTCACTGCTCCCCCCAAGTCAGCCTTCACCATAATCCAACCTCCACCAAAGCTCCTCGTCAACCGCACGCCACCCTGTGAGCCACTGTGCCACACCTCTCTTCTTAACCTCCTCCGCAACCTCTGCCACCGAAACGACCTTGAGTGGTTACTTGTTACCAGGTGAATTGACGTCTGGTTCATCTGGGATGGGATTCACTCCATATATATATATATATATATATATATATATATATATATATATATATATATATTTGTATTTAAACAAACATTTCTATGTGATTTCTGTCAGCATTTTTGTTCTCTTATGTACGTGAGACTATATGTAAAACATGTGCTTGAATGTATATTCAACCAAGGTTTGGCTTGTTTGGCCCAAGAAAGGTGGCACTATATACTGTTATTCTCTTGCATTGTGAATAATATAGGAGAGATAATTTTGACAGAATTTCTTTATCGTTTATTGTAGGTGGATTTGTGAAGTAGATAGGTTCTTGGATCCCTCTTACTGCGGATTTGGTGGTGCTTGACAGACCAATTTGGGAACTTGTTGAGACTATACGCCCTCAGGTTAACCATTTGTAATTTGTTTTAATTATCTGTTGGATCTTAGTGAAAATAAATTTCATAATTATTGGGTTTACTTACACAATTATTTGGTGGTTTGTATCATACGTACTGCATAAGTACTGGATAAATACCTTGAAAAAAAATGTATTAGAAAAACATAAGTGCTGCATCACATAAAGTGAATAATGCAGTTTCACTTATGCTGATTGTTGTAGTTAATTTGCAAGAATAGAAAAACATAAGTACTGCATCACATAAAGTGAATAATGCAGTTTCACTTATGCTGATTGTTGTAGTTAGTTTGCAAGAATGGAGATCCTTGTTGGTAGAATGTGGATGTATCAAAGATTGGATGGTAACAAACATCTAACAGATGAATTTAGAGAAGGAGTGTATCATTTCCTACAATATGTTATTGCTCAACCTATGTTTCAAGAACAAGGTGAAATGTTAAGATGTCCTTGTGTTAAATGTAAGTGTAAAGTTTTCAAGTTTGTTGATCAAGTTGCATGGGATCTTTATCAAGAGGGATTCATGCCTAATTATTATTGGTGGACAAACCATGGTGAAGAGTCACTGGAATTTCCTGCAGTGGTTGTTGAGAGATCACATGGAACTTTTCAACAAAGGGAAGAATTAGGTCCTTTCCATCAAATGATTATGGATCATGTCAGACCGTCACTTGGATACCAACTTCAAACCGAGAGTGAAATTAGAGAAGAGGACATGGCAGAAAACCTTGATCCTGATACTCAAAAATTCTTTGACATGCTTGCTGCTGTGCAAGCACCGTTGTGGGAAGGATGTACACATCACTCTAAATTGTCAGCATCTTTGGAAGCTCTAAGCTTGAAATCTGATTATAATATGGCTGAAGGATGTTTTAATAGAATGGTCCAATTTATGGGAGAGACTATGCCAGAAGATCATCGAATGGCTATGAATTTTAACCAAGCTAAGAAGTCAGTGATAAAATTGGGTTTGGGTTGTCTCGAAATTGATTGTTGTCCAAACGGATGCATGTTGTATTATAATGAAAATTCATCTAAAAATATAACTAATTGTTTGATATGCGGAATGGATCGATACAAGATTATCACTAGGAGGGGAGTTGAGAAAAAGATTTCTATTAAAAAAATGTGGTACTTTCCAATTATTCCTAGACTCAAAAGGTTATACTCTTCAATGGCCACTGCACCTCACATGAGATGACATAGCGAGAATGAAAAGGACCCCAGTATTATGTGTCATCCATCGGATGGGGAAGCTTGGAACCACTTTGACACTGTTCACCCAGAGTTTAGTCAAGACCCAAGAAATGTCAGATTAGGGTTATGTGCTGATGGGTTTAATCCTTTTGGTCAGTATGACAAAAGTTATTCTTGTTGGTCGATTATCCTAACTCCATACAATATTCCACCTACCATGTGCATGAAGAGAGAATTTATGTTTTTGACAATTTTAATTTCAGGTCCTTCAAATCCAAAGCATAAGATTGATGTATTCTTGCAACCACTTATAGATGATTTGTGCACCTTATGGAATGAAGGGATATTGACTTATGATGTGTCATTGAGGCAAAATTTTATGATGAAAGTTGCTTTGATGTGGACAATTAATGACTTCCCAGCTTATGGCATGTTATCAGGTTGGACGACTACTGGTAGACTTGCTTGTCCTATATGTATGGAAAGAACAAAGACATTTTCTCTTAGTCATAGCCACAAGATCTCCTATTTTGATTGTCATCGTCAATTTCTTTCACAAGACCATCCATTTAGGAGGAATAAAAAGGCATTCAAGAAGAACGTTGTTGAGATTGGTCCCCCTCCTCCACGTTTATCTAGTCTTGATGTCTGGAATAGGGTGGCACACTTACCAGTTTGCTATGAATTACAACAAGTAGACAATATTGCAGGATATGGTATTACACATAATTGGAAGAAACAAAGTAGTTTTTGGAGGTTGCCTTATTGGAAAACCCAACTTTTATGTCATAATATTGATGTTATGCACACAAAAAGAAATGTGTTCATGAATGTGTTTGACACTGTCATGGATATCAAAGGCAAAACTAAGGATACAAACAAGGCTCGATTGGATGTAGCTGAAATATGTAATCGAAAAGAGCTAGAGTTGAAAGACATTGGACGTGGAAAACTTATCAAACCAAAGGCAGCATATGCTTTCACCAAATCCCAAAGACTCTCTATTTGTAAGTGGGTTAAAGAACTTAAATTGCCAGATGGATATGCTTCCAATTTGGGTAGATGTGTCGACTTGAATCAAGGAAAGTTACATGGTATGAAAAGTCATGACTGTCATGTGTTCATGTAACGATTACTTCCAATTGCATTTGATTCATTGCCAAAATCAATTTGGAAAGTACTAGTTGAACTTAGTCTTTTCTTTAGAGAATTGACTTCCACAACACTAAATATTGAACACTTACGAGTTATGGAAGAAAATATACCTGTCTTATTGTGTAAATTGGAACAAATATTCCCACCAAGCTTCTTTGATTCAATGGAACATCTTCCATCTACCTTATGAGGCAAAGGTTGGTGGTCCAGTTCAATATCGTTGGATGTATCCTTTTGAGAGGTATGTTTACACTAACTACTCACCCTCCATTTGTAAAGTATTTTATACGTTCTTTAAAGACTCCATTTTTGTATTCTTTTTTAGATTCTTACACTCCCTAAAAAAGAAAGTGAAGAATAAAGCTAAGGTGGAGGGCTCTATTTGTGAAGCTTACTTGGTGGAAGAAACATCTACATTTGCCTCATTTTATTATCCTGATCATGTTGAAACGAGAAGAACTAGGATTCCTAGAAATGTTCATGTAGGTGAAGGTTCTTCATCCCCTCCTCCTATTTCAATTTTCAACTACCCAGGAAGACCAATTGGAAAATCTCAAACATATTTTCTGCACCAAAGAGACTATGATGTTGCCGAATTATATGTTCTTCAAAATTGTGAAGAGGTTCAACCATATTTTGAGTAAGATGTTTTCACTCCTCTCACATCAAAATTACTCATGTTACTTTGTGTGGTTTGAGTAATTTGTTACGTGTTTGCAGTATTTATATTGAATATTTAAGACAGCTAAATCCAAGTATTTCTGGTGCCCAAATTGACCAAGACATTTCATCCCATTTTCCTAAATGGTTTAAAAAATATGTAAGTTTTTGACTTATATGTCTTACAAATATTAATTCTGACTTACATAGTCTAATGTGTAAAGGACTTTGCTGTCTTTAGGTTCTAAATCCAGAAAATAATATTGAAGATCCATTATTGGTTAATTTGGCATGGGGTCCCAAGAGAAAAGTTGAATCATGGCCTATGTATGTTATCAATGGATACAAATTCCACACTATTGTTTGGAGTGAAGGCATGAATTCCTGTAACTATGGTGTTTATGTACGAGGAACCAATGGTCAATTAGAGTCAGATTTTTATGGATTATTGTCTAATATTATTCAATTAGAGTATACTGGTTTGCCATTGATGAATTTAGTTCTCTTTCAGTGTGAATGGTTTGACAATACTCTTAATATAGGAACCAAAATAGATAATAAGTATGGAATCGTGGAAGTAAAGCAATCACGAAGATATAATAAAGCATATGATCCTTTCATATTTGCACAACAAGCAGAACAAGTTTATTACACAAGTTATCCAGTGAGGGACACCGAGGTTGGTTGGGTGTAATAAAGACAAAATCTCGTAGTAGAATCATTGATAATATAGTCGAGTCAAGTTGAGCATGAGACTCCATACCAAGATGATGAGCTTGTAGGACTTCAAGTAGTGCTTCGTGTTGATCCTAACTTCATTGATGATTCCCTTGCTGATGTTAATGGTGGGGGAGAAGAAATAGATATACAATTACTAAATGAAAGAAATATAGATGAAGATGAGGATGAATATATTTCAAGTGAGGATGAGACTGAGAGTGATTTTGATGATACAGATACTTCGGTAATTCATGCATTAAAATTATTTTTACAATTGTTAAATTTGATTGTACACCTTTATTTAATATTGCATATATGTACATATATATATTGATATGATTATGATTTAATTATTTGTAGTGAATGAGTGGTAAGCTAACTGACACGTTTGGGTGTAGAAAACAAAATCAGGTAATTCATTGTTTCAATTGTTTAATTTTATGCATGTTACATATGTAATAAGATCCGCTTGTAGATGCCACAAAGGGGTAGAAGTGGTGGTCGTAGACCACCTCATCGTGGTGGTCGAGGTGTACTTGTTGATGATAGAGGTTCACCCAGCCCTAACTCTCCTAGTTCTGTTCGACCAAGATCCATGGAGTCTACTAATCCTATATTTGTAGAACGCACACCTCCCTCAACTCAGCAGGAATCTCCTGTAGCTATAGTAGGAGAAATAATTCCTACTACCTTCTCTACTAAGGCGACATTTGGTCAACCTACACAGGTACCTGGGTCAGTCGCAACTGAGGTTGAGTCTGGAAATATGGTTGATCAAAGACCATGGTTACAAGCAGACAAAGGAGAGTAAGTATGTTTTAATTTAATTATAATTATTTAATATGAAATTTCTTAATAATATCAATCCCACAATATGTTTCAACACAGGTTTATACCAGCAAATGGTCCTCCTGCTATAATCTCTATAATCATCAAACAAAATTTTGATGAACCAAGTCCCACTTGGAGAAAGGTTTCACTTGAGCTTCGAGATAAATGGTTTGGAGAGTTCAAGGTAATTTGAATTATAGTTACATTAAACAATGTCATTTCATTCTTATAAATTAAATGTTTGTTGTGTATTTTTTTATGCAGAAAGAGTATATATGGGATGTGGAACAAGAGCAAGCCATAAGATCTGTTTTTGATAAGAAAGGTTCTCGAATTTTAAAAAACTCAATGAACAAAGTTAGGAATGGTAAGGATATGGTGATCTGGATACCGCCAGTTGTTCGAGCATCTTTGGACTTACATTGGAGTTCTCCAGATTTCCAAAACAAGAGTGTCATTGCCAAGGCTAATCGAGCCGTTGATAAGGGTGCCTCAGCTCATCGTGGGGGTTCCATATCTACCGCAACTCACTTTGAGAAGATGATAAGTTTATTATATTTTTATATAAGTAATTTAATACAATATATTAGACTTTAGGTAATGAATTTTGTCTCATTTTAATGTGTAGACTACTGAAGTTTCAACGGAACCAACCGTTTGGGAGGTTGTTGAGAGGACAAAGAAATTAAAGACTGGACAATGGGTCAATGAAAAAACTCGTTATCTTGCTATATGTTTAACATCTAAGTTATAGTTTATTATTCAATATATGTTTTCTTCATAATAATTATATTTCACTTCATTTTTAGGAACAATATATGCAACGCAGAGAAGAAGTCCATCAACATAACTTGCGTGAAGGCTCATCTTCACAAGAGTCTCCTATTGTCTCTATTGATGATAATGAAATATACTTTTCAGTTGTTGGAGGTGAAAATAAAAAAGGAAATGTGTATGGACTTGGTACATTGAGCAAAAAGTTCACTACTACATCAGGTTCTCAATCTTCTATTACTCAAACTCCAGTACTTCATCAAATTGAACAAATGCGTGAGACTATTGAAAAGTTAAATGCTGAATTGGTGGCAAAGCATAATAAGGAGAAGACACTTCAAGAAGAGATGCAGGAGTTGAGGAACAACCAACGCCAACAAGATGAGCAGATGAAGCAGATGCAGCTTATTTTACAATATATTCAAATGAATAGTCATCCTACTACAAGTCAACATGATACTGACAATATACCAAAGGACTAATTTTCAATTTTATGATATTAAGACTTTGAATCTTGAGTAGTTGTTTAGAAACATTTTATTTCTGTTATGACTTTGAATTGTTCTTATTATGATTTGAATAATTTGACTTTAGTTCTTAAGTTTTCATTTGTGTTCTGTTTGGATCAATTAAGCGGTACAAATTTTGCAAGATTGGATATACAAAATTTTAAACGAAAATTTTCAGATTTGGTTAGATTAGCGACCGAATTTTTGGTCGCTACAAATATATTATAATATACAATTCAAATTTAGCGACCAAAATTATTCCCTGACTATTTTTGCGACTGATTTAGCGACCGATTTAAATTATTATTTAAATAATTCAATTAATGTATTAACGACCGATTATATCGGTCGCTATTATTTTTAACTTTGCCTCCAATTTAGCGACCGATTTAATATATTAATTTCGTCGCTATTTTTGCGATCGATTTAGCTGATCGATTTTAATTATTATTTAAATAATTAAATTAATATATTAGCGACCGAATATATCGGTCGCTATTTTTTTAAACTTTACCACTGATTTAGCGACCGATTTCTTATATTAATTTCGGTCGCTATTTTGGTCTTTAAGGAATAAGTAACCAAATTATTTAGCGACCACCTTATTGGTCGCTATTTTGCACCGAAATGTAAATCGGTCGCTAACAAATTAGCGACTTGACCTTTTGCGATCGAACCATTTCAGTGCTAATTTCGGTCGCTAACATAATAGTGACTGATTTTTTGCCATTAGCGACCGATTTTTTCGGTCGCTAATAGTGTTTTTTCTTGTAGTGTATACATATATAAAGATATAAATAAAATAGATCATAATTAAATATATTAAAATTATTATTATAATTTATAATAATATTAATTTTTTTATATGATTAATTTAATTATATAATATTAATTATTAAAATATAATAATTAAACTAATATAAATTTATTATTTTATTATTATAAATAATAAAATTTTTTATTATATATATTTTTTATTGTTAAAAATAAAATAAATAATAATAAAAATATTTATATTATTAATATAAATAATAATACAATAATAATGTTAATATTTATAATTATATTATATTATTATTAATAATATTTTATATTAATATTATTAATAATAAAATATTATAAAAATAATATAATAATTATTAGTTTTAATAAGAATAATATAAATTTTATTATTATTATTTATTTTATTAATAATATAAAAAAATATTATTAATTATAATAAAATATTAATATAATAATAATTATTATAATACAATATGGAAAGCAATGAGAGGAAGATTGATGATAATGTAAAACTTATACCTACATATCCAAGTATTCTAAAACTTTATCTAGTCTTCAGGAATTATCTTAGACTTGCTTGAATCTTGAATATTGTTGACTTGAATCATCATCAAAATCATCTATTGGGAATATAGTGACATGTTTCACATTGTCATCAATCTTCCTCTCATTGCTTTCAATCTCCCCCTTTTTTATGATGATCAAGGAAACACCTAAAATGAACTAAAATGCTTGATTCTATATAGTCAGCTCAAGATTAGTACAGTATAGTGTAGCACAAATTAACACAATATATTTAAACTTCCCCTGGATATGTTAATAACAAAGTTCCCCCTAACTCATCTGAGCAAAACTTCTCCTAACTCCCCCTATTTAATTTAGAATTAGGAATGAATTTCATACAGATTTTAATTCATAAAAAAATCTCCCCATTTTTCATTGATAATCATAAAAAAATTATTTCAAGAGAAAAAAATCTCTCCTGTTTCATTGATAAAAAAATATTATAAGAGAAAAAAAATCTCCCCCTGTTTCACACATATTAATATCATCAAAATCTCTCCCTATTTCATTGATAATTATGAAAAATATTGCAATAGAAATTTAGCACAAATTTGCACATAAACTAAGGTAGAAAAGATAATGCATTACAAAGTATCATAGAGAAGAACATCATATTAAGGAGGCAATATCTAGGATACCCAAGACAAATGAAGAGAGAAAGATAGGAGAATAAAATTATTGCAGATATAATGGAATGGAATGAAATGCAGTAGTTTCGCCCAATTGTAGTCTTCTTATTGAGGCAACTTTCAAATTCAAATTCAAATTCAAATTCATTTATATTCCAAATTTCAAATTCAAATTGCAACAAATTTCAAATTTCAAATTCAAAGTCACTCAAATTCCAAATTTCAAATTCCAATTTCAAATTTTTATAAATTCAAATTTTCAAAATTCAAATTTTCAAATTTCTAAGTTGGTTATCAATCAAATTTATGTGATAGATAAGTGCAGATATTCAATGCAGAGGCATGAGAGACAAGAATAAACTTATCTTTGTAATATTTTCCTTTTCATCCAGCTTGTTCCTTTACACCTATTTAGCTCCAATAACCTGCATTGATTTCTTATCCTTGATAATTACTTGCAACATAAATATATAAATCTAGGTACCCTTTAATTATTTTTGGGTCCTTAAGAAGGTTAGTAGAATCACAAATCTCTGCCAAAAGACTAAGGATAAAAGAATAAAATTATGATATAATAATTGATTATCACAACACCTTCAGAATCAATATAATTGATTATGACAAGCAATAAAAAAAATTTCAAAAATTTATAATCTATTAGATGCTCAAACTATCATCTAGACATGTATAAATGCTTTGTTCCTAGATATGCCAAAATGTTTTATGTAATATCTATTTGATGTATGACCTAATTTCATGCAATAAAAAATATGTTGGTTTTCTTTGAAGACGTCTAAATAAGTTTCTTGATGCTCTTAAAATTGGCTTCACATCTGTTTTCTTTGACTCTTTCACAAAAATAGTTTTATGAGGTTCTAGACTTTCTTTGGGTTTGTAACCAAGTCCTGCTTTGCTAGAATCCCCTCTTTGATAACCTAATATAGAATCAAGGATTTTAGAAGATTTTGAAAACTTGTTCATTTTTTTCTCTAACTTAAAAATCTCATTTTCCAAATGATTACAATTTTAACAAGGTTTAGCAACTTCTTTATTTTTAGACATAGTTTTAAATTTCTCAACATCCTTCTTTAAGCACTCATTTTCTTCTTCAAGTAATATTATGCATAAACCTCCAAAGCACAAGTGTGATAAAATTTCGTAACATGACATTTTTCACTATCATAATCAATTATGATGCATCAGAAATGGAAAAACGATTTTCTCTATGTCATAATTGATTATACTGGTAACATAATCGATTATGACAATTTAAATTTGAAAAATATCTGTTTTGAAGAATAAATATTTTTGAATATATCCTGATTTTTATCTACGAAAATATTAATGTCCAACGACCATTTTCTAATGCTATTTTTTCTATTTAATTAAGTTTTGATGGAAAATAAAAAACACACAATTACAGAATTCGAAAATACAATTTACATTCAATCAGTTTTGAGAAAAGACTTATGAGTAAGGCAATAAAGATATTTCACATGTTTCGAGAAAACCCTCTTCTCTATTGCCACAGAGATATTTTACCAAAAGTCTCTTCTCCATTGCCTACTGTTGTGCTTTCATTGTTAATCACACTTGTTCTTGGAGGTTGACATTCTACAAGCTTCTACAATTTGTTGTCTCCATTACCCAAGTGTGACTATTCTTATTTTATTACCTTCAACTTTTATGGACTTAAGTGGTTGATTGTTAAATTTCCTGTTTAGGGTTTAAGTAGTCACTGTTATTTTGTTGTGTTTTTTTTTTTTGGGTTTCTTGTGTGGAAATTGTTCATCCCTTTGATTTGTTCAGGGAGGTGTTTTCATCCTTTGATTTGTTCAGAGGAGGTGTTCATCCCTAGTGTGATTCTAGGGATGTGTTCATCCTTAGTAAGATTTTAAGGAGGTGTTTTCAACCTTTGATTTGTTCAGAAGAGGTGTTCATCCCTAGTGGGATTCTAGGGAGGTATTCATTCTTAGTGAGTTTCTGAGGAGGTGATTGTCTTTTTAATTAGTTTACTTTTTACTAGTTCTTCTGCTGAGTTGATTGTAATTTGTAAACTAAATTTGAAAGATAGTGAATTGGGAGTCACTCTTGTGTTAAGAGTTGACTGGAAACTGGATGTAGGGTTGACTATACCCAAACCAGTATAAATTACTGTGTGTTTTTCTCTTCCTTATACCTCTGTGATAACATCAACTTATTTCCTTCCCCTTATCTCTCTCGGTTATATAGCTTCCGCTATATCTGTTCAAATCGATAATTAAAATTGAATTAATAAATATTAGACATCTTAAAATAAATTTTTAATTTGATATTTATTTTAATTTGTGCATCTATTCACCTCTCTAGATGCCATTTGTCTAACAAATATAATAAAAATAAACTTTTATAATATATATATATATATATATATATATATATATATATATAGTCGTATCACTTAAAATCTAAAAAAAGAAAAACTAAATCATACTATAAAATACGATCTTTTTTTTTTTCTGAATTCATGTTTTATAGCATGACTTATCCATATTGATAAATTTTAAAAACATTACATCACGGTAAAAAAAATCGAAATTGAAGCTCCTAGTTCTATTTTCTATATAGTAGTCTCAATTGACGAGGTTTATTTTTAAGTAGGAGACGCAATTCCAAACAAGCGTTACATTTTTAAACTTGATTTTTGGATAGCTTATTTCTAGCAATATATACTTTCTTTTAGCAATAAGACAGTTGTATTGTTTATGTTATCCAAACTTTTAGGCTTTTTAATCAGTTTTGCTAAAAATTGAGTTGATTCGTTAATTATATATATATATATATATATATATTCTAAAAAGTACTCTTAATAATATATTTATATATTTTAATAATATTACATAAAATAATTTTAATGTTTTTATTTTAATATGCAAATAACTTTTAAAAAAATAGATTAATTCATCTTACCTTATTTTTATCAATTAAATTAAATTATAAATAATTAAAATTCTTATAAATCTATTTTGTAATTATATTTATATTTAGAAATAATTATAACTAATGAAATAAAGGATGATTAACCATCGTTCTAAAACTACCTACCCGGGTCATCTTTACTTTAAAAATTTATTCTGTGGCAAGAAAATGTGGCTTCATATTAGAATATAATAAGAGAACTTTATTTTATATTTTGGAAAGACGTTTGACAATTCAAAGGTTAATCCAAAGCCCAAACTATATTGTAACCAACAAATTGAACTTTTTTAGGTCAATAAAAATTGGCTGGACAATGACTTTTCCACAGACAAGTGGACAAGTAACCATCCACCTACTCGGATAAAAATAAATTGAAAGCAGAGACAGCAAGAGATACTGTTAATCCCACATCTCAAAACGGGGTTAACTATTTTAAGAGTTAAATATATTTTTGGTGCTTGTGTTGTTTCTAAAATTGTTGTCTTTATATTTTAAATTTGATAAATTAATCATTAAAATTAAAAATATTAGTCATTTAAAAAACACATTTTAAAAAAACTATTTTTTTAAGTAATTTTATAACAATAAGAAAATATTAAAATCACATTTAGTCATTTTATTTTTATCAAAGTGAAAAATTATATAATTTAAAAAATTAAATAACCGAATGAATCAATTTAAAAAATAAAAAACAAAAAGGATAAATGCTCTTTATGGTTTTAATTATTTTGTTAAGTGCAAATAATATTTCTTTGATCTTTTCATATTTGTACAAGAGACATGTATGCTATAACTAAACATCGTACACAACGAATGCATGATATCAAACTTCAAACAAAAATTGGGTAAACAAATTGCAGGCTTGCATTCATATGAAAAACTTGCAGTAGCTTTTGGCAGATTACATGCATTACTCTTCCTTCCCAACTCATCAACTGAGTGGGCATTTTATTCTACACTATAATTATGGGATAAAGAAGATGCAACACAGTGTTCTTTCATTTCTTCAAGCATCTACATATATATTTTTAATGGTAGAACATGGGATCATATCTTGGAAGCATCAGCTGTGACTCGGCTAAAGGCGACGGCAGTCTTCGAGCCGGATGGGCGTCCCAAATGCTTGCTGATGAAGTCACCAGCCGACATGAGCTTCCCAAGATCAACGTTGGTTTTCACACCAAGTCCATTTAGCATGTACACCACATCTTCAGTAGCTACATTTCCGGAAGCTCCCTTAGCATATGGACAGCCACCTAGACCAGAAACCGAAGAATCCACAGCACTGATTCCCATCTGTTTTGGTACAAATCATAATGTCTATTAAGAACCTTGTTAAAATGCCAAAGATAAAGTTTAAACTTTGTTATACAAATCTAAATAATATGGAAAACAATTTGTTCATAGATATTAAAGAGGAGCATTAATTATAACTTCAAAAGTCGGCAGAACAGTTAAGAATTTTATTTCATGCGATGGAGATAAAAGGTTTAATAAACTCTATCAATAGACATGCAAATGAACTTTTTATTTACTTGGATGGACACAAGAATATTTGGAAGGGACTGCCCATAAGTGTCATGGAAGTGGACAGCAAGCTTCTCTGCTGGCACAACAGCCATTACGGCCAAAAGCATCGGAACTACAGTTCCTGATCACAACAGAATGAACAAAAAACAACATAAGTACAAAGATCATATTTGAGTAACCAATATAAAGTTTTATTAAAGAATATTCGTCCTCTAGATTAACATATAGCAAAGAGCTACACTTCAATCATGAAAATCTGACATGATTTGACACTATTTACTTTGTTAAAATGCATATCCGACATGGGCTCAGAAAGAAAAAATAAATTGATAACCAGTCAGGACTCAGATCGAGAATGGAGAAAAAGCGTAGAGAAAACAGGTTGCAGAGAGTTAATAAGGGAAGGATGACCATGTTAGATACTTTCATCATGTGTAGAGCTTAAAAGTCATCGTGGTAATGCGGATAGAGGTAAACAAATATTATGATACTGAACATTGTCAAATGAAAAGGACAATTATATTGTGAATTCAAAATTAAAGGATAAGGTATATCACAATCAACACAGCACAAGAAAGATTGAGTAATACTCTGATGTTTAGTAAGTTGTTTGAAGACAAATGCCAAACAAGGGAATGCTATAATGAAGCTGATTTTAGTATGCTCTGTGAATATGAAAAGGCATGGAAGTATGCTTGACGACTTACAATGATGGTCAGATTTTTTTCTGGACAAGAAGGAAGAGAAATAGAGTAAGTAAAGACAACATGCTTGTCATACTTGGAAATTGGAATATAAAAGAAGAAAACAAGGAGATATCAATGTATTACCAAAGAAATTCCTCTATGAAACTTATTGTTATTATTAGTTTTCCAAAGAAGGTTCACAGAATATAACAAAGAAAGTTTTGATTTATGAAGCTTAGGTGATTGAACTAATTACAAGGAGAGACATGGTTTTGGAGTTTAAAAACAATAAATGCGAGATCCAATGAAAGGTTCGATGGTGTGAAATTAATCAACTTGCCAAGCTCTATACTATAACTACAAACAAATGACTATAAAGCAAACTGTTGTAAACTAACGAAAGAAGATTTTAAATCTTCTTTATGATCAGACAAAAGGGAAAAAAAAAAAAACAGGAGCAGTAAATATTCCTAACTTTTGTTCGTTCATACTACTCAGAAAAACCTGTACAAGAATATCGCCAAATGAGAGTAATTCAACAGGAATATTGGATCAAGTATGGATACTTTAGAGTTTTCAAAAAGAAACATATAACTGAATACCTGGAGTACCAACTCCAATTGTGTCCCCGAGAGAGATCTCAAAGCAGCCCATATCGAACAGTGCTTTAGCTACATATGCCACTTTTGATGGAGGGATTGGTCCTTCCACTGGGCATCCAACAACGCATGATACATACCTATGAAATTTCAATACAGAGAAACAGATTGGAATAAGCAAAGCAGATTTTTTTTCTTTTTTGCATTCAATTGATAAGAAAGAGAGCGAAACAAGATCAAACAAAATTCGATCTACAGAACAACATAAAATTGGTATGTTTATTATCCATGCTTCAACTTCAGATTAGAACCATATACGTAAAAAACTGATAAAATCTAAAATACAAAAACAGATTCCCTGGATGACATATAGAAAACACCATCAATGTACAATATAAATTTCTAATTAATTAATAGATACAGGTAACAGTACTACCCAACCCACAAACAAAGAAATTGCAGGGAAATAAAAGCAAATCCATCAGAAAATATCAAAATGGAAAATAAAAAATTTAAGAGCTTTCTGTCTAGAATAAATGCACACTAATAATATATTGAAAAAAAAAAAAAAGGATTGATAGAGACTTAGAATAATGAAGAAACAAAAGCCATACCCTCGAACAGGAATTGAGAGCTCTTTAGCAGCACAAGTAACAGCTCGATAGCGAGCAAGGCTCTCTTCAATGCAACAATTAATGTTTGATTTTGAGAAAGATTCAGAAGCTGATGCAAAAACAGCTACCACTCTAGCGCCAGCTGCTATAGCAGCTTCAAAGCCCTGTAAATGTAACAGATCAGACATCTGAACATAAATCTGCCAACTGAAAGGTTCTAATTACTAGCACCTTTAAATTAGGAGTCAGAACTGGCAATCTAATTCCTCCCAGATTACGAACTGCTTGCATTACTTCCTTTGCATCTGCCAACTGAAAGGTACAGAAACAGATTGGTATTCATGCACGTAAAAGCTCAAATCACACAGTGAAATTTCATGATACTGAAACTGACTTGATGTATTAGCACCTGGAAAAAGTTTGCCACAACAATCATTCATGATAACGGTTGAATATAGAGAAAATAGGGTTTGAAATTAATTTTCCTTGTGTATAAATCACACATAGAGTGGTCTATTTATAGTAGAGAGATATAACTAAAAGAGTAACTGAAAGTAACAGAATAAACAGAAGATATTGTTTGATATTGTGGTTACCACTATCTAACAATATCTTAACAATATCAAATAATATCTAAACAATATCTAACACTCCCCCTCAAGCTGAAGCATACAAATCGTATGTGCCAAGCTTGTTACAAATATAATCAATTCTAGGATCCCGTAAAGATTTAGTAAAAATATCTGCTAACTGATCACTTGAGTTAACAAACTCAGTCTTGATATCTCCAGACATAATCTTTTCTCGAATAAAATGACAGTCAATCTCAATGTGATTGGTCCTCTCATGAAAGACAGGATTAGAACTAATATGAAGAAGCGACTCGATTGTCACACACAAGTGTCATTTGAGTGACATCTCCAAATTGTAACTCTCTAAGCAATTGCTTGAGCCAAACAAGTTCACAGGAAGTCGAGGCCATAGCTCTATATTCCGCTTCTGCACCTGGATCTTGCCACAATACTTTGTTTCTTACTTTTCCATGAGATCAAGTTACCACCAATGGAGACACAATATCCGGATGTAGATCTTCTATCCGAAGGAGATCCTGCCCAATCAAGCATTCGAGTAGCAAACAACTCTTGTATGGTTATTAGAACCATATAACAATCCTTTTCCAGGAGATCCTTTAATATACTTCAAGATACGAATGACTCGCATTCCAATGATCTTCACATGGTGAATTAAGAAATTGACTTACCACACTGATCGCAAAGGAAATGTCGGGACGAGTAATCGTAAGATAATTCAATTTTCCAACCAATCTTTTATACCGCTCAGGATCGATATAGGCTCCCCCTGATTTGGTAGAAGTTTAGTATTGGGATCCATGAGTGTATCAACAGACTTTGAACTCATCAACCCAGTTTCCTCCAAAATATCTATGGCATACTTCCTCTGAGATATAACAATACCATCATTGGATTGTGTCACCTCAATACCCAAGAAATATCTAAGTTTGCCAAGATCTTTGGTCTGAAAATGGTGACAGAGATGTTGTTTCAACTGAGAGATGTCATGGTTGTCACTACCTGTAAGAACAATGTCATCAACATATACTATCAAGTAAACACATCCAGCACTCGAGTGTCGATAAAAGACATAATGATCTGATTCACACCGAGTCATACCAAATTGTTGAACAACCTTGCTAAACTTTCCAAACCAAGCCCTAGGAGACTGTTTTAGGCCATATAGGGATTTGCGAAAACGACATACCATCCCAGAAGACTCCCCCTGAGCAACAAACCCAGGAGGTTGCTCCATATATATTTTTTCTTGCAAATCACCATTGAGGAAATCATTTTTAACATCCAGTTGATAAAGAGGCCATTGTTGAAGAGCAGTCATGGCGATAAATAAATGAACAGAAGCCATCTTTGCCACAGGGGAAAAAGTATCTCCATAATCCAATCCAAAAATTTGAGTATAACCTTTGGCCACAAGACGAGCTTTGAGGCGATCAATAGTACCATCAAGTCCAACTTTGATAGCAAACACTCACCTGCAACCAACAACAGATTTCCCAGACGGTAACGGGACCAATTCCCAAGTTCCACTATTATGAAGAGCACTTAGTTCATCTAACATGGCCTGTCGCCAACCAGGATGGGCTAAAGCTTCACGGACAGTTTTTGGAATGGTCACAGAAGAAATAGAGGAAAGACATGTATAAAAAGGTAATGACAATCGATGATAACTCAAAGCAATATAATGGGGAGAGGAATTACGTGTAGAACGAATACCTTTTCGGACGGCAATGGGAAGGTCGGACTCATGTGTCGGATCCGGAGGAGACAGAGTAGTTGGCACTTGAGTAGAGTCACATGGTGGTGGTTGTGATTGGTTTCGAGAACTATAAATCTGAAGAGGCAGTGGAGAAGAAGCTGACTGCGGAGCAGGAACTAATGGTGAAGAAGACACAGTTAGAGGGTCACAAACAACAGGAACATTAAATGTATTAGGAGTGTTGACAAGATTGGATGGAGACAGAGGTGAAGTTTGACTTTTAAAATAAAGAGACAACTCATCAAAGGTGACATCTATTGACACAAAATAACGGTTAAGAGAAAGAGAAAAACATTTGTATCCTTTTTGTGATATTGTAAACCTTAAGAAAATACATTTATGTGATCTAGGAGAAAGTTTGTCCAGACCAGAACTGAAATTATGAACAAAACATGTAGACCCGAAAACTTTTAGAGGTAAAGGATGAAATGGTTCATGAGGGAATAAAATGGAATGAGATATTTTATTATCTAAAACCGAAGAAGGCATGCGATTAATGAGATAACATGCATTAAGAAGAGCATCACCCCAAAAATGTTGAGGAACATCTCCATGAATTAAAAGTGTGCGAGTTGTTTCAATAAGATATCTATTTTTACGTTCAGCTACACCATTTTGTTGAGGTGTATAAGCACAAGAAGTTTGATGCAAAATACCGTGAGAAGCCATGAATTGTTTAAAAGAATGAGAAAGATATTCACGGTCATTATCACTACGCAAAACTCTAATAGAAACACCGAACTGAGTTTGAATTTCATTAAAAAAAGTTTGAAAGATATGAAATAATTCAGAACGATTTTTCATCAAAAATAACCAAGTGCATCTGGAATAATCATCAATGAAAGTAACAAAGTATTGAAAACCTAAAGTAGACTTAACGTGGCTAGGTCCCCAAATGTCAGAGTGAACCACGACAAAAGGGGACGAAACACCACGTGTGAAACTACGAGGAAAGGAAGTACGACTATGCTTGCCTAATTGACATGACTCACACGCCAAACTAGATAAGTTGGACAAGGCAGGGACAAGTTTCTGTAACTTGGCAAGACTTGGATGACCTAACTGAGCATGAAGAAGAGAGGGAGACTCCATAACCGTACTAACATGTGTAGAGGGACGGAGATAATAAAGACCATGAGACTCACATCCCGTGCCAATCACCTGTTTCGAACTCCGGTCCCGTAAACACACGGAATTGTTGGTAAAAGTAACAACACAATCAAGAGAACGAGTTAGACGACCGATGGACAACAGGTTAAAAGGAGACCCAGGGACATAAAGAACATTATCAATGGTTAAAGAAGGAAAAAGTTTAACCGTTCCAACACCATGAGATGATACTCTAGAGCCATCGACCAGATGTAATGAAGGTAAATGATTAGGAGAGGATAAAGAGGAGAACAAAGATTTGTTACCAGTAATATGATCAGTGGCTCCCGAATAAAAAACCCAAGGACCAGGAGAAAATGATTGGGTCAGACCAGCAAAATATGTATTTGTATGTGTGACAGATATAGTGGAACTAGAAAACTGTTGATCCTTATACCATTCGAGAAATTTGTTGAACATAGCAGACATGTCAGATGCAACAGAAGAAGGAAGATCCCTTGCAGATAAAGGTGGGGAAAGATTTGTCTGAACAACTACAGCATACTGAGGAGGACGACCATGTAATGTATAACACTTGTTAATCTTGTGACCTAGCTTGACACAATATTCACTCTTAGGACGCCCTTTTTCCTGTTTGCGAGGGCGAGCCCGGTCATCACGATGGGATGTCAACACAAAAGAATCATTAACAAAATTGGAAATAGTGGAAGAAGTCATGAAGAGCGGGAGAACAAACCCAAGACTAAACGGTGCAGGAGACAATGGGACGACCAACTCCGATAGTGGTGATCTCAATGGCACGGTGGTCACCTGATCGAGACAAGCAAAATCATATGTCACCGATAAAAAAAAATGAAACTCCGGCGAATTCTCCGACAGCGGCGGACCCGGTGACTGCTCCAGCGGCAGCGGTGACAGTAATGTGAACTAGTACACCAGGTAAGTTCCCAGGAAAGAGAGGTGGGTCACTAATGGACACACTTAAATACCAAGTCTTTCCTTGCCAGAACTTTCCTAAACATGCACTTTCACACTACCAAATAAAATTCAATGACAAAGATAATTCTTTTCTGATGTGGAGGATCAGTTTACCAGCAGCGGTGGGGAGGCTCTAGCAGCGGTGGGGCGGCTCCAACAGTGGACAAAAGGCGGAAAAAAAAAAATTCAAGATAACCTTAAGCTCTAGATACCATGTTGAATATAGAGAAAATAGGGTTTGGAATTAATTTCCCTTGTGTATAAATCACACATAGGGTGGTCTATTTATAGTAGAGAGATACAACTAAAAGAGTAACTGAAAGTAACAGAATAAACAGAAGATATTGTTTGATATTGTGGTTACCAATATCTAACAATATCTTAACAATATCAAATAATATTTAAACAATATCTAACAATATCAATGAGGTTAAATAAATATGGTAAAGCCATTATACCTGCGGGACCCATTTGGGAGAAACAAAACTAGTAGCTTCAATGACAGATAACCCAGAAGATGCCAATCTATGAATTAATTCAATCTTTACATCTGTTGGTACAATGTTTTTCTCATTTTGTAATCCATCCCTTGGACCAACTTCAACTATCTTTACAAACAGTGGTATACCTTTCATAAACTGTATCGCACAATTAAAAGTTGTATGTTACTTACTGGCCAAAGAAATGTGTTCAAAACAACAGACTACACAGAAAGCACAAATGTGTAACATGAAAAAACATAAAGAAGCACAATATAGATAAATAATTTAGTAGTCAGAAAGATATTCTTGGATAAAAAGTACTGCAGCCATTGCATTACCTTATATGCCATATCCTGTACATTTTTGTTAGTGCTCTTTGGACTATACTGGTAATCTGAGGCATAAAATGAATTATCAATCGCTCCAAATTTCATCGAGTTCCTTCCATTGGTCACAGTCTTTTGCTTGAATGAGTCACCTCTCGACAGGTCCCTTGTTTGCATTCTCCATGGAAATGTCTCTGCCGTATACTCTTCATTGTCTTCACTGCACCAAATATAGGCTTCAGTTAATGCTATGAAGTAGGCAGAAATAAGTGAAACAATATATGCATCAGTGTAGACTTGTCGGAAACTACAATTTTTGACTCACTCGCAGCTGTTTGATGTGCTGCAGCTTGGACCTTCAATCCAGCAGTTTCCCATACCCAAATTATCTACTCTGGGACGACAAGCACCGGATGAGAACCTCTGGATTCTATCTATAGTATTCATGCTTGGTAACTTGTCAAGGCCAAGTGGCTCCTCCAAACTTGACATGGTGATCTAGATGATTAAAATGGAACTGGCAAAAGATATTGGGTAAGTACATGCCTCAGGTAAACAATCTTGCTACCATAGAAGGAAATACATATTTTCTTCTGTGTCAGTTTTATTAATCTTCACGCACTGAAATCCTATGACATGTGAGTATCCACAAGTTCAATTCTTAACACACAGCAAATTCCATTCATTAACAGAGTCATTTACTGCAAGTGTGCTATATCATATAAAGGATAATGAAAAAATTGTTGACTTATTGTAAAATTCAATAGTTGAAGAAAAAAAAAGTAATATATCAGTTGTACCTGATTTAGGCCAGACTTGTTTAAGCAGGCAGAAAATGAGGAGGTAAGTGAAAATGGAGTTAAAAAACGTGGTTTACAATTTATTTTGTTCCAAAATTCCAACCTCATTTTCAGCTTACTCAAACAAGGATAGCCTTACCCACAAAAGGCATTATTCGCGAATGGAAGTATGAAACAGACCAACATATCCAAAGGGTAATGTCTCAAAAAAATACAATGGTTCCGCAGCTGAGAGTTCTTAACCCCTCTAACAACCTTATAATGTGCAAATGCAAGAGTTAAACAAAAATGATATCCTCTACTTCAGACTCAAACACCAAAATTTTAACTACAACACAGACATTGTCTCTTTGAGACCAAGAAACTACACTATTCTGTTAATTTATTAAATTGCAATCAATTCCTTTGGTAGAAGACATCAAGAAAATACCTCAATTTCACTTCTCAACATGCTAATTACAATCAACTCCCAAGTCTCATACGAGTTCATAACTAACCAACAAGTAACAAAAAAATGCAAAACTCAGACTCAAAATATCAAACACTAGAACTTCAAACAAAGTTCCAAGAACAAAAAAAATACACAAACAACAAGCAAATTGAATAAATAAACAAGAAAAAAAAATATAAAATTAATCAAACATAATCAATCACTGGAGTTTTAACTATTTTTCTTGTTGGATAATTTTTGTTCACCAAATTCACTTCAGCGAAGAGGGAAACAGGCGAATCAGAAGAAGTAAGCTGACCTGCAACCAAGCAAAGTCGGAAGGAAGAATAGTGACAAGGTAGGGTTTCTGGAAACCCTAGAATTTGGGGGAAATCGAATTTGGTTGTATTTACGAAAAAACCAAGGGAAACGAAACAAGGAGAACAAGAAGAATGACAAGGTGAAGGAAACGTGTGAACGGTTGTTCGGTATTAAAGCTAGTGGTTGGTTGGTGGGAAGGGAAGAATGAGGTCAAAATTTATTTTCAATTTAATATTATTAATTATTTAATTAATTCATTTATATATTTTAGAAGAAAATTGAGTGGTTGCTTGAGTTGAAGGCAGTATTTGAAGTGGAGGATAGAATTGAGACACGCTTGAGAGTACGATTGTGAAAGGTAAGGGGGTTTTGGCGGGTAGTTTTAGTTAAAGAGATATTTTAACTCTATGTTGTATTGTAACGTAGATTAAGTTTGGAAGAGTTTGTTGATAAAATAAAATAAATGATTTTCTTTATTTATTCTTATAAAAATTTCATTCAAAAATGTCTACAATAAAATTTATTTATTTTCTCAATAAAAACTTTTAAATAAATTGATATAAGATAATTTAATTTATTAAAAATTTATTTTTGCTGCTTTTATACTTACTTATTTGTGGAGAAGTTTTAAAAAAATGTTTATTAAAAAAAACTTCTAGACTTAGTTTTATTTTTTGTAAAAATAATTTAAATAGACTCTCAATATGAATGATTAGTATAAGAGAAAAAATATATTTGAACACTTTTTTTCACATTTAATATATTCGAAATTTGGGGATTTATAAAATAGAAAAGCCAGAATACTTTTTTTTTTTATAATATTCGTGTTCGTATCAATGGACTCCCGGCAAGATTTCAATGAACATTCGTAAAACAATTTGATAAAAAGTTAAAAATTAGGATAAAAAAAGAGTAAAGATGAATGAAAAATAAAATAAATTTATTTATTATTTTAATACGATTAATAATGAAAAATTAAAAAATATTAATTAATTTTTTTGTAACATAATGAATGATATTCATATATAATCGATTATGTAAGTATATATTATATAATATTTACTTTTATTATGTCCAACTATTTTAATTTTCCTTGTCTTTCTTTGTATTAGAGAGAGGATGATTTTTTTTCACTTTTGAACATTTTTGCGTTGAAATCCATGAAATCCACGCATGTCTTCGCTTTACATTTTCTATAGGTAGAAACAAATAAGAGCATAATTATTAGCTAGTCAAATCTTACATTACGGAAAATTACTAGATAATCAAGATTAAGTACAAAACGAAAGACTCATTCTAATTCATATAAACAGTTAAATGGATAATTAATATTCATATTAATATTTCTGATATATTATAATTTATCATGGAATAATTGATCACATAATTAATAACAAGAACATTAAAAATTATTTATTTTTATTAAAAAAAATCTTATATAGTTATGTCTAAAATAGTATTTAATGTTATTAATACTTTAATATTATTGAATTATTTATTTGAATTCAAAATATTTTAAATCTATTTGTAATCAAATTTACATATGATTTTTCAATCGTTTTTATTTCCTATTTTACTTTAATTACGTATGATTTATTATTGTAATACATTTTTATTTAACATAATTTTTTATAATGATTTAATCCACATATATGATTATATCCAATAAGTGTGTTATGTTTAGTAAGACTTATTTTTATTGTTCTAAAATATTTTATTATTATTATTATTATTATATATATATATATATATATATATATATTATAAAAAGATAATTATATTTTAAATATACAATTTTCTAACATTTTTACTATTGTTTTAGAATGACTAATATAATGATTGTGAAAAAGTGACGTATTAATATTACAACTATTAGATGATTTTCAAAAGTCTTTTTATAATACGAGAAGTTTGTATTACAATCATGGTTAACAAATGGAACAAAAATTTTGAAATATCTATTGCTAACAAATGATGTAAAATTTGAACTTAAAAATATTTTTTATTCTCCCAAATCTAATAAATTTTATAAGTTTTGAAAATATTAATTGAAATTGAATTGTTACTTGTTAGATAAATGTGAATGTCTAAACACACTCAAGAGGAGGTAGATTGGGTTTGTACATCTTTTGCAAATCTAATAAATTATTTAAAATCTTTTTCTGATAATCACATTTAAAAGAACTAAAACAATATCTGGATCATAAGAATATCAAGATAAAGGAGAGAAAGAGAAGAACACGGGAGTTTATATTGGTTTGATTCTTTCGAATCTACATCCAGATCCAACCAAGCAACCTTAGCTTGGATTTTTCATTAAAACTTGTTTAGAAATCAGATTACAACCTAATATACAAATCTTGATTACAACAATCTTTAATCAAAATATAAAAACAAATCAAAACACTTGAAAATTGTTTTCCTCACAATTTTCAAGCTAATTTGATGTAACTCACCTCACATACATAAGAATATAATAAAGATTCACAAAGAGAAAGATAAGAACGATTTCATCTTAGACTTTTGGAATACTGCATCCTATAGCCGAGTAATTTCTTCTTTGAATTTGATTTTCTTCAAAACGTTTTACAGACTTACAAACGTTTCCTTGATGCCCACAACGTTTCTTTTTAATGCTTTAATTATTTCTAAAAGATGTGTTTTAATTGAAGAAAGTTTACATCTTTTTATAGAGTCAAAATTTGTTGCAACTGATTCAGATAATCGATTAACAGAATATCTAATCGATTATTTGCATGCAATGATAGTCTGAAAGCCAATAATTGATTAGGTACAAACATAATCAATTATTAGCGCGTTATCTCAAAATAGATATTTAGGCACATAATCGATTAAGTGACCACATAAATAATTATTAGCGCATGTTATGAAAACATGAATTTAAGTCATATAATCGATTAAGTACTTATCTAATCGATTAATACAAATTAGTTTTAACATAATTGATTATTTTTTACTTTTTACCTTCTTTATTTTAACAAAGATTAGATTATTTAGCTTTACACATCTACTCACACAACTACCTAACTATCTTATAAGGACATCATCAAAAAGTGATTTTTCAAGCAATCTTCCTTCTTCATTAACAATCTCCCCATTTTTTTATGATGGTCAACCATCAAAGCATATAACATTTTTCAGCAGCCTTTTCAATAAACTCTTCTCCAACTAGCATAGCAAGCAATAACCCTTTCAATAACTCTTCTCCCCCTTTGGACTTAATAAAAAAGGTTAAACATAGAGTTGGAAGAGTAATAGCATAACCAAAAGCAAATATAATGTCATATGAAAAAAGTTATATCAAGTATCAGTAGTTACAAACCATCAAATTAATATGTCAAATATTACAATGCAGTAAAAAAATTGTTCAAGCAAATTTAAACATATGATTAAAGAAAGCATATCAATCATTCATCATCATTTGAAGATAGCTTAACTGTTCCATCATCTTTATCAACACTTCCTTCATCTTCCATTTCAATGCCACCTTGTTCTTGTTGTAATGTAGATAAAATAAAGGATACTTAATCATCCAAACTGTCAAATTTTGAGTAGTAATACTCATGCTTCTCCTGTTGCCAAAGATGTATGTTATATAATTTCTCTAACATACTCTGTTCAAAAGCAGAAAAATTACTTCTAGCAGAGGAGGTAGGAATGCTTGCACTTATGGGTTCTACTCAACAAATTCTTCCTCATCATTTCTCTTAACCATCCCCATGTGGTGAAGAGTAAATTTTCCTATTACATTTGCATGACTTGTGATGGTAGATGATTCTCCCTCCACATTTACACTAACATACTAAAAACCGCTTGAGAGAAAAACAAAATAAGGTAATGGATATGAAGGCACCCTATATGATTTCCTCATATTATCACTAACAATAGCAGGTCAATCAATTTGAAATCTTGATTTGGGAGCATGTATTATATACATGTCTTCAGAAGTTAGTTGAGCATGATTCTCCCCCTAGCAATAAGAACCTAAGTAATCACCAAAGTTAACAACCTTTCATCTTTTTTCATTTCACCAATTTTATAGATGGAATAATTTCTGGCAGTGTTTGGGTTCCTAAGACAAGATCTAAACACAGTTAGCTTATTAATGTTTTCAAAGCCACTAGTAACATTTTCTCCTCCTATTCTAAAACCTACAACATTTGTCTATATTTCCTCATCTAAGACTATTTCTACCCCTTTAACTCTAGATTGAATAACTTTATTGAAAGTTTTCAAATTTCAATAAAAAACTTTGACAAAGTTAGGGTAAAATATCCCATTCATCTCAATGAATTTTTCTAGGCCTTGATATACTAACAAATCTTGAAATAGAAAATCATTGTTTCTAAAAAATGATATAGAAATATACTTATGAGTAATGAGTCTTCTTTCTTTCTAGTTAATGAGAAACTCCTCCCTCTGTTCATCATCACTAACCTATCCTTCTGTAGAAGTAGTTCTTGGAAGTCTCTTGGAAGCTGTTCTCTTAATTTTTTTTTTGTTTTTATAGTGGAAGCCATTAGATTAGAGTAATAAGAAGATTTGGAAGAAAATGAGTAACAAGAGAATCCCTGTGAGCAATGGAGGCTAGGGTTTCGAAAGAGAGGCTTAAAGGAAGATGAGAAAGTGTGTAGATGAAGTTGGCAAAGTGTAATGTGCAAAGAATTTAATTGAAATAATTATGTACGTATGATAATCGATTATATAAGTGGATAATCAATTAATAACGCAAGCACCAAAGTCCGAAAAAGGTTATTTTAATCGATTATATAAGCTTATAATTGATTATTAGCTCACCTTGTAAATTTCTAAAAGTCCCAATTTAATTAATTATTTTTATTATTAATCAATTATTTTACATCCTAGAGGTGATCTAATCGATTATGTCAAATATTAATAAATTATTTCTATCATATTTTATGCAGACCATATTTTAATCATAGCAACTTATGTGCAATATGCCTATTCATTTATAATAGTATAAAATCTTTCCCTAGGCAATTGTTTAGTAAAAATATCTGCTAATTGTTGATTTGTGTTAATATATTCAATTTTACAATCTCCTTTGATTACATAATCCTTGATAGAGTGATGTCTAATTTCTATGTTTTGTTCTAGAATGCATAATTGGATTCTTAGTTAAATTTATGGCACTAGTGTTATCACATTTCAAAGGAATATGTTCTAAATGTATACCATAGTCTTCTAACTAATTCTAAATCCAACTTGATTGAGCACAACAACTACCTGCAACTATGTATTCAGCTTCAATAGTGGACAATGCAACACATGCTTGTTTCTTAGAATGCCATGGTACTAAAGAATATCCCAATAAATGACAGGTTCCACTAGTACTTTTCCTATCTATTTTGCATCCCGCAAAATTTGAATCACTATAACCTGTTAAAACTAGTTCAACTAGGATACCGTAGACCAAGATTTATGGTACCTTTTAAGTATTTCAAAATCCTTTTTACAACACTTAAGTGAGATTCGCTAGGAGCATATTGAAATTGTGCATAAACACACACTATGCATGATGTTAGGACGACTAGATGTTAAGGATAGGAGTGATCCAATCATACATCTATACATAGTTTGATTAACCAACTTACCATTTACATCATTGTCTAGATAGCAGTTTGTAGCCATTGGGGTTGTGGATTCCTTACAGTTATCCATTGAGCACTTCTTCAATAATTCAACATAGTACTTGGATTGATGTATAAAGATTCCATTTTTAGCTTGTTTGACTTGCAAACCAAGATAGAATGTAAGCTCACCCATCATTGACATTTCAAATTCCTGTTGCATGTTAATCGAAAATTCTTTGCACAGAACAAAATTAGTAGATCCAAATATAATATCATCCACATATATTTGTACCAATAACAAATTCTTACCAGCTTTTTTAATGAATAAGGTTGAGTCCTCCTTACCTCTATTGAAGTTGCTTCTAATAAGAAATTGACTTAACCTTTCATACCAAGATCTAGAAGCTTGTTTCAATCCATAAAGTGCTTTCTTTAATTTGAATATGTGATCTGGAAATTCAAAATCTGTGAACCCAGGAGGTTGTTCAACATATACTTCTTCTTTAATAAAACTATTCAGAAAAACACTTTTAACATCCATTTGATATAGTTTGAAGTTTAATGTAGATGTTATAGCTAGAATAATTCTGATTGCTTCCAATCTGGCTACTGGTGCAAAAGTTTCATCATAATCAATACCTTCTTCTTGACTATATATAACCTTTAGCCACCAACCTAGCGTTGTTTCTCATAACACATCTAGTATCATCCAACTTATTCCTAAACACCCATTTAGTTCCAACAACTTGTTGAGATGAACTTCTACGAACCAGTTCCCAAACATCATTCATTTTGAACTGACTTAATTCATCCTGCATTACCAGAAACCAATGTTCATCCTTGAGTGCTTCTTCCACAAATTTTTGTTCTTCTTGAGATACAAAAGCTTCATTCATATAAAACTGAGTAGATTGTCTTCTGGTTGACACTCCAGTTAACATATCTCTAATCACGTTATCTAAAGACAATCCTCTTGGAGAGTTTCATTCTTTTGATATTTCCTTTGTTTGTTGTTGCTAATCTTTTTCTTGAATGATATGTGGTTCTTCTATTGCTTCTTCTATAACTTCAAGATTTGCACTTTTTCTAGACTCATGAAATATATCTTTAACAATTTCATCAAACAACAACATGCATGGATTCTTCAATAGTCAAAGTTCTCTTATTATATACTCTATAAGATTAACTAGTTGTAAAATATTCTAAAAATATTGTTTCATCAACTTTTGAATCAAATTTTCCAAGATTACTTTTGTCATTATTTAGAATAAAACATTTACATCCAAACACTTTAAAATAAGATATGTTTGACTTCCTATCTTTCAAAAGTTCATAAGGTGTTAGTTTCAAGGTAAGTCTAATTAAAGTTCTGTTCAAAACATAACAAGCAGTATTTATTGCATTCTGTCCAAAAATATTTCGGTAGAGTTGTTTCATTTAACATTGTTCTAGCTAACTCTTCTAGAGACCTATTCTTTCTTTCCATTACACTATTTTATTGTGATGTTCTAGGTGCAGAAAAATTATGAAAAATGCCAAAATCTTCACCAAAAGTTTCTAAACTTTTCATTTTGAAACTCACCACCATGATTACTTCTTAAAGATTTGATTTTCAAATCAATCTTGTTTTGAATAGCAATAGTAAATTTTTGAAAAACTTTGAAAGCATCACTTTTATAATGTATGAACAAAGTCCAAGTAAATCTAGAGAAGCCATCAACTAAAACTAATCATAGTAGTTTCCACCAATGCTTCTAGTCCTAGAAGGTCCAAACAAATCCATGTGAATTAGTTCTAATGGCTTACATGTTGAAACATACATTTTGGATTTAAAAGTGGTTTTAACTTGTTTACCCTTTCGACATGAATCACATATTCTGTCCTTTTCAAACTTAATTTTTGGCAAATCAATTACAAGTTCTTTTGAATTCAATTTATTTAGATGAGACATATGTATATGAGCCAGTCTTTTGTGCCATAACCAAGGTTCATCTTTCGTTATCAAATAAATATCAATCTCAAAAATAGTGCATTCAAAATCAATCATATAAATGTTCTTTATTCTTTTTCCAATGAAAACTATTTTATTTGATGCAGAGTCACATATTATGCAGTGATTAATTTAAAAAATTATCTTCAAGCCCTTATCACACTAATACTTAACAGATTATGCTTTATTCCTTCTACCAATAATACATTTTCAATTATTAAGAAAGAGTTATTACCAATCTTACCTGTCCTAAGAATTTTTTATTTGTTGTTATCACCATAAGTAACATATCCATTTGCTTTTAGAATGATGTTTTTGAATTTCTTTAAATCACCTGTCATATGTCTGGAACATCCACTATCCAAATACTACATTGAGTTTTTGATGCCCAAATTTTTCTGCAAAATAGATTAAAAAGCTTATTTAGGTACCCAATCAAATTTGGATCCTCTCATATTAGTTACATGTAGTATATCTTTAGGTAACCACTTATATTTTCCTCTTGGAACACCATAATTTTTAAAATAACAAGTTTTTGATGTATTTCCAATCTCAGAATAGTCAAAATATGTTACAGATGATTATTTGCTTATTTTAAAAAAACTTCTGGACTTCAATATAACATCTAAGTTTTCTTTTCCTAATGTAAATTTTGAAAGCGTTTTGATAAGATACTTGATTATTTCTAAATTTTTCTTGCACTTAACACATTCATACTCAAAATTCTTACTATTCTTTTTAAAGATTTCTCAATCTGTTTTCAGATTTTTCATTCTCAAGTTGTTTTAATCTATTCTCCAACCATCTATTTTCACCCTTAAATTTGTTATTAGAATATGCTAATTTTTTTGCTTCATCATGCATTTCATTAAAAGCATCCAACAATTGATAATAATTATTTTTATCATTAGATCAGAGGTACTTACACTGAATTTGCTTAATGTTCCTGTTGACAATTCAAGGACTTGATGTTGCACTTGATGAATATGAAGAATGGATTTTGATGATGATCCAAGAACTAAAGACTTAGAATATTGAAGATTGAAGATTGGTGATAATTGTATTGTAATAACTCTGATTTATTTAAGATTGAGTCTGTATTTTTAGAGTCTAAGATAGCTGGTACATAGTCACGTAACTTAGAAGCTTCAAAAAGCTCAAATTTATCATTCAGGCTCGGGTTTAATCGATTATATAGGTAAATAATCGATTAAAACAGTGAGAAAACACTTTCTATACAAACTCACTGTTTTAATCGATTAAAACAGCAAAAGAATCGATTGTTTTGTACTGTCCGTACAGATAATCGATTATTTCACCAAATAATCGATTATTCCAGAGAGGATTGGGTTCTGCGTATTTGGCTCTGTTTTAATCGATTAAAACTCCATTTAATCGATTATTTCAGTCTGTTTTTGTTTTTAAATTTCAAATTAACCCTATTTTCGAAAACCCAATTACCAAGAACCCTAGTTTCGAAATCCCCAATTCCTTAACCCTAATTTCCCTACTTAAACTCTGCTTTGGCACTCAGAAAAAGATGAACAACTAAAGAACAACTCTTTCCATACAAAAGTTAAGTGCTTGTGAGTGCCGGAGAACTGTTTGTTGCAAGGAAAGGGGGCTTTTGGAAACTCGGTGTGAGGCTAGAAGCGATAAGAATCACTAAGTGGAGTTCTTAGTGGATTGAGTGCTTTGTGCCGTCTCAGGGAAAGTCGTTCTTCGGGGCTTTTGGAAACTTGGTGTGAGGCTAGAAGCGATAAGAATCACTAAGTGGAGTTCTTAGTGGATTGTGTGCTTTGTGCCGTCTCCGGGGAAAGTCGTTTATCATCTCTTGTGGATTTCAAGAGAGGTTTTATCTTTAACTTTATCTTTTTCATTATAATTTGTGTTGTAACAACTTTGTTCTTAGTGACAGCGTTAATCCTCTTTTGAGTGATTAGCAACTGGACGTAGGGTCTTTTGATCCGAACCAGTATAAACCTACTGTGTAATCTTCTCTACTCTTCTCTATTTACATTTACGCAGTTTTTAATCGGTAAAATTTGGGGAAATTTTGAAAACCTAATTTTTATTAAGAAACCAATTCACCCCCCCCCCTCTTGGTTTTTGTCCGACCACGCGAACATTCCGCTGCGCGATTCTAACAAGTGGTATCAGAGCTTGCTTTGATAGTCATTCAAATTTTCAAAAATGGCCGGACAAAATCAAACTTTTGCCGAAGGTACGTCTATCAACAGACCCCCACTTTTTGCGGGTCAAAATTATCCTTTTTGGAAAGTACGTATGCAAATATTTTTAGAGTCTGTTGATAGAGGCGTTTGGGACGCAATTTTAAACGGTCCTTTTATTCCTAAAGTTTTTGAAAATGGAGTAGAAGTACCAAAACAATTTTCTAGATGGTCGGATGAAGAAAATAGGAAAGCTCAATATGATGTTAGGGCTAGAAATATAATTTCATCTGCTTTAACCCTTGATGAGTTTTACAGAATATCCACTTGTAAGAGTGCTCAAGAGATGTGGGCAAAACTAAGAGTAACTTATGAAGGAACGAGATGATAGTGACTCAATTTCGGAATCAAGCGACTCGAAATAGAAGCTAACATTTGCTTGTTGGCAAATGACATCATTTCTTCCGACTTTGAGGTTAGTGATTCCGACTCATCTTCAAGTGATGATGAAAATGATCATGATGAACTGCAAAATGCATATAATGAATTGTTTAGTGCTTTTAAGGACTTGAACAATAAATACAAAGTCTGTGAAAAAGAGTTTAAATAGTTCCAAAATGGAGGTAGAGTCCTTAAAAATGAAAATCACATGTTTAGAAGAAAAGGAGTCCTTAAAAACGAAAATTTCATGTTTAGAGGAAAAGGAAACCTTAGAAACGACAATTGTATGTATAGATGAGAATGATGATAAGACTATAGCATGTGCATCATGTAAAGAGTATGAACATGATATTGATTTACTTAGACATTTGCTTGATAAAGCTAAAAAGGAATTAAGTGATAATTATAAGAATAAGGATAGTGTTCAAATTAAAGAAAATTGTCATGTTCCTTTGAAAAAGCCTAAAAGTAAAAATAGAAGAGTATGGGTTGAAAAAGGAACCAAAACTTCAATAGTTAGAAATGCATCATTTTCAAATGTTACATCTAAAGCATGTTTCTATTGTATGAAACAAGGTCATACTTCAAATAGATGTAAAATCAAACATTTTGGTGTTCCTAAAGGAAAATATATTTGGGTTCCTATAGATAAATGAATTGTTTGTCTCTTTTATTTATTCAAAGAAAATGGATCATTTAGTATGTTTTAAACAGAATGATTAGGTAAAAACATTTTATCTTTTCTATTGCATGAAGGTTCTTCACTTAAAGATTTTTGCGAGAAGCCTCTAAAATTGTTTTAAACAGCTCAAAATAAAGTATTTTTACAAAAGCTTTCTTAAAACATGTTTTTAACTGATGCAGTTTTGAAAGAACCAAATAAAATCACTTAGAGTGGTCAAAGAAGTGTTTTTACAGCATTTTAATCGATACAACTGGTTTTTAATCGATTAAAACCATTTAGAACTCATTTTGACCGATCAGATTGTTATTATGAGCGATCGAAACGTTTAAATCGATTAAAAACACGTTTCAATCGATTAAAATTACTTAAAGGGTCTGGATGATCGATCAAAATCAAATTATGACCGATTAGAAGCAAATGTGATCGATCAGATTTTAATTATGAGCTGATCAGAAATTTTTCAATCGATTAAAAACACGTTTCAATCGATTAAAATCACTTAAAGGATCAGGATGACCGATCAGATTTTTATTATGACCGATTGAGTCAGGATGACCGATCAGATTTTTATTATGACCGGTCAGAATCAGTTATGATCGATCAGATTTTTATTATGACCGATCAGAACTCTTTTAATCGATTAAAAACTTCGTTTCAATCGATTAAAACAACTTAAAAATTTTTCTACACTGCGTTTTAATCGATTAAAAGACGTTTTAACAGATTAAAGCTGCACTTTTAACGATTAAAAGAATCTTTTAACAGATTAATTAAACCAATGAGTTTTGAAAATAGTCTATAAAAACAGTTTTGCTTGAACTTCTTAAAACACCCAAAGAATATATTGTTTTGCGGTATTTTAAATAGATTATTATGTCTCTAACCTCGAGGACCCAAAAGTTGTGGGGACCTAAGTTTACTATGTTCTTATTTTGTAGGAAACTTCCAAATCAAAGAAGTCTATGTGGTATCTTGATAGTGGATGCTCAAAACATATGACTTGGGAATAAAACGAAATTTGTAAGTTTCAAAGCCAAAGAACAAGGATATGTGACTTATGGGGATAACAACAAAGGGAAGATTCTCGGAATTGGAAATATAGGTGGTGCAAATACATTGGAGATTAAGGATGTGCTTCTTGTTGATGGATTAAAACATAACCTTCTTAGCATAAGCCAATTGTGTGACAAAGGATTCAAGGTAACTTTTGAAAGCAAATTTTGCACCATACATTTAGTAGATTCCGAAATAGTAGAATTAAAAGGCATTAGGCATAACAACATATATTTGATTGATTTGGATTGTTTATATGAGTCTAGTATAACATGTTTAGTTGCTAAGGAAGAGAATCCTTGGTTATGGCATAAAAGAGCGGCTCATATAAACATGCATCATTTGAATAAATTGATATCAAAAGACTTAGTTATTGGATTGCCTAAATTGAAATTTGAAAAAGATAGATTGTGTGATGCATGCCAAAAAGGTAAACAAGTTAAATCATCATTTAAATCAAAAAATGTGATTTCCACTTCAAAACCCCTAGAATTATTACATTTAGATTTATTTGGACCTTCTAGGATAAAAAGCTTTGGTGGAAATTATTATGGTCTTGTAATTGTTGATGATTTCTCTAGGTACACTTGGACATTTTTCCTAACTATGAAAAGTGAAGCTTTTAAGGTCTTTAGAAAGTTTGCTAAACAAATACAAAATGAGAAAGACCTAAGGATTAAAGTTTTAAGAAGTGACCATGGTGGTGAGTTTCAAAATGAAAAGTTTGAGAATTATTGTGAGGAAAATGGTATATTACATAACTTTTACTGCTCCTAGGACTCCCCAACAAAATGGTGTAGTTGAAAGGAAAAATAGGTCATTAGAGGAACTTGCAAGAACTATGTTAAATGAATCTAATGTTCCTAAATATTTTTGGGCTGATGCGGTTAGTACTGCATGTTATGTTTTAAATAGAATGCTCATTAGGTCAATTATGAAATCTACTCCATATGAATTGTTTAATGGTAGAAAACCTAATGTTGCACATTTGAAAATTTTTGGTTGTAAATGTTTTGTACTAAATAATGGAAAGGACAATCTAGGAAAATTTGATTCAAAAGCCGATGAGGGTATTTTTCTAGGTTATTCTTTAACTAGCAAGGCGTATAGAGTATTTAATAGAAGAACTTTGAATATAGAAGAATCTATACATGTTGCCTTTGATGAGATTGTAGACCTTGGGGGAAATCCTCTTGAGTCAAATAAAAGACTTGCAGGTGATGATGAATATATAAGAGAGGCCCTTGATGAATTATACTTGGAAGATAATGTGCCTTCTCAAACTCCTCAATTAGCAAAAGAATGGCAATCACCTAGAGGACTCTCAATGGACAATATCATAGGTGATATCTCAAAAGGGGTAAGAACTAGAAATATGAATAATTTCTGTATGTCTGTTGCTTTTGTGTCACAGATTGAACCTAAAAACATTGAGGAAGCACTTAAAGATGATCAGTGGTGCATAGCCATGCAAGAAGAACTTAACCAATTTGAAAGGAATCAAGTCCGGGAACTAATCCCAAGAGAAGAGTCACATCAAGTTATTGGAACTAAATGGGTATTCAGAAATAAGCTTGATGAAGATGGTAATATAACAAAGAATAAAGCCGGACTTGTTGCAAAAGGCTATTGTCGGGAGGAAGGTATAGATTATGATGAAACTTATGCTCCTGTGGCCAGGTTAGAGGCTATACGCCTACTTCTTGCTTACGCATCTATGATGAAATTTAAACTATATCAAATGGATGTAAAGAGTGCATTTTTAAATGGTTTTATTAAAGAAGAAGTGTATGTAGAGCAACCCCCTGGATTTGAAGATTTTAATAATCCTAATCATATTTACAAATTAAAGAAAGCATTATATGGGTTAAAACAAGCTCCTAGATCTTGGTATGAAAGATTAAGTAGTTTCCTAACTGCAAATGATTTTTCAAGAGGAAAAATTGATTCTACACTCGTTTATTAAGAAAGTTAAAGAACATATCTTATTGGTCCAGGTATATGTTGATGATATTATTTTTGGATCAACTGATAATTCTTTGTGTGTAGAATTTGCTAAGATTATGCAGGGAGAGTTTGAAATGTCTATGATGGGAGAATTAACATTCTTCCTTGGACTTCAAATCAAGCAACTTAAAGATGGAACTTTTATCTCTCAAACTAAATACTGCAAAGAGATCCTCAAAAAGTTTGGTATGGACACCTCAAAGGAAGCTAACACACCCATGGGAACTTCATGCTATTTAGACAAGGATGAATCAGGTTTGGAAGTAAATCAAACTATGTATAGAGGTATGATAGGATCACTATTATACTTAACTGCTAGTAGACACTGATATTATGCATTCTGCATGTGTGTGTGCTAGATTTCAAGCTTGTCCTAAAGAATCTCATTTAATTGCAGTAAAACATATTTTAAAATACTTAAAAGGAACTACTTGGATTTGGCTTGTGGTATCCGGTCTGATGCTTGTATTAGTTTATTAGGATATTCGATGCTTGATTATGGTGGATGTAAAATTGATAGGAAAAGCACTAGTGGGACATGTCATTTGTTAGGTTCATCCTTAATATCATGGCATTCTAAGAAACAAGCATGTGTTGCTTTATCTACCACTGAAGCTTGAATATATTGCAGTTGGTAGTTGTTGTGCTCAAATTCGTGGATGAAACAACAATTAGAGGATTATAGCATATATTTAAATGACATTCCATTAATGTGTGATAATACGAGTGCAATCAACTTAACTAGAAATCCGAGTAATGCACTCTAGGACTAAACATATTGAGATTAGACATCACTTTTTAAGAGATAATATCAGCAAAGGAAAGCGTAAGATAGAGTATGTAGACACTAAACGTCAATTAGCAGATATATTTACTAAGCCTCTACCCAAGGATAGATTCTATGATCTTAGAAGAGACTTAGGGATACTAGAAATAGCTTAAATTCTGCTTAATTTGAATGATTTTGGATGATTGTTATGATTAAATTCGTGATGCGGGATATTCATAGGTTATAATGTGTAAAAACCTTAAAAAACTTAATATAGCCTCTGGAATAATCGATTCTGGAAGTGATAATCGATTATTTTTCCTCAAAACGTCCAAAACAGGGTATTCTCCTCGGAATAATCGATTATCTCGTGAAATAATCGATTAAATGCCTCTAAAAATCGATTATTTACTTGGAAATAATCGATTAAAGTTGTCTAATGTAGAGATAATTGATGAATTTTCTTTTGTTATTGTCTTGATGTTGTAAAATATGATGTTTCTTTCATGCTATGATTGAGGGGAGCTTTCTCTAACTTATGCATATTTTGAGGGGGAGCTCTTATGATTGATGTTGCGAGTTCTTTTTGATTATAATCAAAATAGGGGAGAAAAATTTAAAGCCTATGATTCAATTTTAAATTTTATCTGGTATGTTTAATGTGTTTGTTAGTATGACAGATAAAACAGGTTATTACAAAGGGCTTTAAAAGAAAATTTTGATCATCATCAAAAAGGGGAGATTGTTGACAATTCAAGGACTTGATGTTGCACTTGATGAATATGAAGAATGGATTTTGATGATGATCCAAGAACTAAAGACTTAGAATATTGAAGATTGAAGATTGGTGATAATTGTATTGTAATAACTCTGATTTATTTAAGATTGAGTCTCGTATTTTTAGAGTCTAAGATAGCCGGTACATAGTCTGTAACTTAGAAGCTTCAAAAAGCTCAAATTTATCATTCAGGCTCGGGTTTAATCGATTATATAGGTAAATAATCGATTAAAACGATGAGAAAACACTTTCTATACAAACTCACTGTTTTAATCGATTAAAACAGACAAAAGAATCGATTGTTTTGTACATGTCCGTACGGATAATCGATTATTTCACCAAATAATCGATTATTCCGAGAGGATTGGGTTACTGCGTATTTGGCTCTGTTTTAATCGATTAAAACTCCATTTAATCGATTATTTCGATCTGTTTTTGTTTTTAAATTTCAAATTAACCCTATTTTCGAAAACCCAATTACCAAGAACCCTAGTTTCGAAATCCCCAATTCCTTAACCCTAATTTCCCTACTTAAACTCTGCTTTGGCACTCGAGAAAAGATGAACAACTAAAGAACAACTCTTTCCATACAAAAGTTAAGTGCTTGTGAGTGCCGGAGAACTGTTTGTTGCAAGGAAAGGGGGCTTTTGGAAACTCGGTGTGAGGCTAGAAGCGATAAGAATCACTAAGTGGAGTTCTTAGTGGATTGAGTGCTTGTGCCGTCTCCGGGAAAGCTGTTCTTCGGGGCTTTTGGAAACTTGGTGTGAGGCTAGAAGCGATAAGAATCACTAAGTGGAGTTCTTAGTGGATTGTGTGCTTTGTGCCAGTCTCCAGGGAAAGTCGTTTATCATCTCTTGTGGATTTCAAGAGAGGTTTTATCTTTAACTTTATCTTTTTCATTATAATTTGTGTTGTAACAACTTTGTTCTTAGTGACGGCGTTAATCCTCTTTTGAGTGATTAGCAATCGGACGTAGGGTCTTTTGATCCGAACCAGTATAAACCTACTGTGTAATCTTCTCTACTCTTCTCTATTTACATTTACGCAGTTTTTAATCGGTAAAATTTGGGGAAATTTTGAAAACCTAATTTTTATTAAGAAACCAATTCACCCCCCCCCCCTCTTGGTTTTTGTCCGACCACGCGAACATTCCGCTGCGCGATTCTAACAGTTCCTGTATCTGCCATCAAACAAAGATTTGCTTCTTCATTTGTGTTTCCACTTGACTCACTATAAGTACTTGAAACATTGTCTTCCCAAGCAATGTATGCCTTCTTTTTTTATAATTCTTGGTTTCCTTTCTGTCTTCTAGTTTATGCTTCATCTTGAATATTGCACAATCTGGCTTGATGTGTCCATGTTTCCTACATTCATAACATGTAGGGATATTCCTCTGTTCCTGTTTCTTGAATGGTTTGACAGTAGATTTGTTAGCAGATTTGTTTTTATATTTCAAAAATTTAGAGAACCTCTTTACCAACATATTCAAGTTTTCACTATCAGAATTCTCATCTTCATTTCCCTGCATAAAATCATTCTTCTTTGTAATAGTCTTTAATGCAACTGTGTGTCTTCTTTCACTTTCTTCTTCTTCTTTAAGTCTTCCAAGTTCTAACTCATGTTCCCTTAGCTTCCTAAACAACGTAGCCATATTCATTGTTGTAAGATCTCTTGATTCTGAAATAGTAGTCACTTTAGGTTACTGATTTTCCTAAACTCTTTAGAATCTTGATATGCAATTCTTCTTTGTCAAAGATCTTTCCAAGAGCCATCAAATGATTTACAATATTAGTAAATCTTTTCTGAACATCATATATGTTTTCTCCAATCTTCATTCTAAACATTTCATACTCTTGAATAAGATTATTTTTTCTTGGTCTCTTTACCTCTTTGAAGCACTTGGTGGATTTGATGAAGACATAAATATAACTTAGGTTGTGGGTGTGTAGATGATTAGGTTTTTAAGTTTTAGCACTTAATCTCTTGATAGGCCATTATATTTTGTGATAAGCACCTTAAAATATTGCATATCATTGAAAATCATTTTTCTATGAAAAACTTACGTTTAAGAATTAAAAGAATAAACTAAGTTTTTTTTCAATCTGTTGAAAAGGATTTTCAATCTGTTAAAATCACTTAACATAATAAATGGTCTTACATAATCGAAAATTCAATTGATTGATTCGCGGAATCAACAAGTTAAAATAACTCAATGAATTTTTCAATATCAAGTTTCGCATTTTCAATCTGTTGAGATGATTTTAAATCTGTTGAAACAGAAAGACCTTTTTTAGTCTAAGAGTTTTTAGAAAATCAATCTGTTGAAATATTTTTCAATCTGTTAAAACAGAGAGACTATTTTTTATACTGAGTGTTTGCAGGAATTTAATCTGTTAAAATGTTTTTCAATCGATTGAAACAGAGAGTTGTCATTTTTCATTAAGTTGTTTTAATCCATTAAAACTCGAATCAATCGATTAAATAGAACTTTAAATGAAATCAATCGATTGAATCGATGTCTTAATCGATTAAATGGAACTTTAAATGAAATCAATCGATTGAACCGATCTTTTAATCGATTGAAATAATACTACGATCGATCATAGTTTTGTTCTAATCGATCATAACTCATTCCGATCGGTCATAGTTTTATTCGATCGATCATAACTCGATCTAATCGATCATAGTTTCATTCTGATCGATCATAACTCGATCTAATCTATCATACTTCGTTTTAATCGATCAGAGTCTTTTCTAAACCTGTTTTACTACTAACCAACTTATCTTATGACTCTCTAAAGCAGTTTTTAACGGATGAAACGTTCTGTTTTTCGATTTACTCTATATATACAGATTTGATCTATCTTTTGAAAACACAATACAACACACCACTTGAGAAAACTTGTGAAATCAATCTGTGAAACTTTCATACGTGACTTTCTCGCATTCAAGAATCTTTTTCATATCATAAGGTCGTTGTGATCAGAATTGTGGTCATTCGAGAGAGAAAGTGCTTGATAGAATTGGTTACGGACAATTAGAAACTTCAAGTCCAGGTTTTTTCTTTCCATATTCTTTTGTAAAAGTTGTTTGTGCAGGTTGGATTGTAATCTGCACTTGGTACGATAGCTTGGGTTTGGTTCTTGGGTGTTTTTCAAGATTCTGTCTTGTGGGTTTGCAAGATAGTTCTTGAGGTAGATAGGTGAGTATCTACTGGTTGTAAATTTTCACTTGGTATTAGTGAGATTTGACTAGTTTGTCAAGAACTGGATGTAGCTCTGGATTAGAGTGAACCAGGTATAAATTTGTGTGTTAATATTCTTCTTTCATCTCTTTTATTTTACGTCAATAAACTTGTTGTGTTTTAACCAAACTACCTTCACAAAGATTAAATAAAGATAACTCATTCTTCCAAAAGAAAGTAAGTTTTGCGAAAAAGTTTTAAAGTTCAATTCACCCCCTCTTGAACTCAACCATTAATTCTTTCAATTGGCATCGGAGCTGGTTCTTGTAAGTTACTCAAGGAATCGGTCCAATGGGTGAGGGAAAGATGAATTTTTTAGAAGGAGCCTCCATAAACAGGCCTCCACTTTTTTACGGTGTGAATTATTCTTTACGGAAAGTTAGAATGAAAATCTTTATTGAATCTCTTGATAGAGGCATTTGGGAAACAATTGTTAATGGTCCTTACAAACCAACTCATACTGTAGATGGTAAAATAGTCGAAAAAGATTGGGCTGAATTAATCGATGTAGAAAATAGGAAAGTCCAATATGATTATACTTGCAAAAATATTATTACCTCTGCTTTAAATCTTGATGAGTTTTTCGGGGTGTCTCGAGTGTGCCTCTGCTAAAGAGATGTGGGAAATTTTAGAGGTTACACATGAATGAACGTCGATGTGAAAAGGGCAAGAAAGCATGAGTTAATCGGGGACTATGAGTTGTTTAAAATGCAGCAAGGAGAAACAATTGCGGATGTGCGAAAAGGTTCACGCACATAGTCAATCATCTAATTGGGTTAGGAAAGACTTTTGACAAAGAAGAGTTGAACATCAAAATTTTAAAGTGTTTGGACGAGAACATGGCAACCAAAGGTGACAAGCAATATCGAGAATCAAGAGACTTGATCGAAATGACTACCGCTTCACTTTTTGGTAAGTTGAGGGAACATGAATTGGAAATCAATCGGTTCAAAGAACAAGAGAATGCAGAAAAGAAAACTAGAAATATTGTTCTCAAGACAATTGAAGAAAACGAGTGGATCTGAAGAAGATGAATCGAGAGAACTGACTTTATTGGTTAAGAAATTTGGAAATTTTCTTAGAAGAAAGAACAGATTTGGCCAAGTAAAAAGGTACAATGATAAAAAGGCTGAATCTGTTCAAAATAATATTACTTGTTATTCTTGTGGTAAACAGGGTCACATAAAGAGTGATTGTCCGGAAAAGATCAAGAATCGGAACAAGAAAGATTCAAGATACAAAGGGAAAAAGGCTTATATAGCCTGGCAAGACAATGATTCATCTTCCAGCTCTGAATCCGAAAGTGAGGAGGTGAACTCGTGCTTGATGGCTGGTTGTGAATCCTCTTCATCACATGTAAGTTCAACTCCTACGAGAGAATGAAATGAATTACAACACATTACTGAATGCTTTTAATGAAATGCATAGTGAAGCCAGAAATTTATCTCATACAAATAATCGGTTAAAAGGATTAAATAACTGGTTAGAAAATAGAGTTAAAGTTACGGAAAATGAACTATTAGAAAGCAAAACAGATTTAGAACATCTAGATATAATCTATGCATCTGCTGATAATGTTGCTGCTAATAAGAAGTGTGAAAAGTGTATTATTCTGCAAGATAAGGTTGATTACTTGGTTAAAACTTTGTCTAAATTTACTCAAGGCAAAGAGAATTTAGATGCACTTCTTGGGTCTCAAAACTGTGTGTTTGAACATTCGGAATCGGGTACAAACCTAAGAATGGGGTAAAAACTAAAAAATATTTGAACTTCTTTTCATACGAGAAAAACAACGGCATCCCCTTTCTCATCTTGTCATTATTGCATGAAGAAAGGACATACTATAAAATTACGTCATGCTAGAAAATTTTTTGTGCCGCAAGGTAGGAAAAGATGGGTTCCAAAACATGTTAAACAGAAAAATTGACTCCTAAGGACCCAAAATACGTAAGGGTACCAAATACTTGATGTTTGATCTTTCGGGAACAGCAACAAGAGTTCCTTTGGTATCTAGACGGCGGATGTTCAAGGCACATGACGAGTGACATTTCAAAATTCCGAAGAAGCTGAAATTGAAGAATGGAGGTCATGTGACTTATGGAGACAACAACGAGAGGAAGAATTCTAGGTTACGGAGATATTGGTGATGGTGAATCGGTAATCATTCACAATGTTCTTCTTGTTGAAGGTCTCAAGCACAATCGATAAGCATAAGTCGGTTATGTGATCTTGGTCACAAAGTCATTTTCAAACCGAGAAAAGTGCCTTATTTGTGAGCCGAGAATCGACACGGTAATGTTGGTAGGTAAGAGGTTAAACAATATATACATGTTAAATATCAAACCGTCTATGTCATCTCAAAGTTGTCTTCTTACTAAAGAAGAAGAATCTTGGTTGTGGCATAGAAGACTTGCTCATATACATCTTAAACATCTTGACAAGCTGATTTCAAAAGAATTAGTTTACGGGCTGCCTAAGCTTCGGATCTTGAAAGACAAAATCTGTGAAGCTTGTTTGAAAGGCAAACAAACTAGAAAATCTTTTTCAAACAAAAATATTGTTTCAACTTCTAAACCTTTGGAAGCTACTTCACATGGATTTGGTTGGTCCTTCAAGGAATAAAAGCCTAGGTGGTAATCTTTATATCATGGTAATTGTTGATGACTTTTCCAGATTTACCTGGACTATTTTTCTTAAAGCCAAATCTGATTCTTACAAATCTTTCAAAAAGCTTGCCAAGGTTTTACATAATGAAAAAGGGTATTTTATTACATCAATTCAAAGTGACAATGGTGGAGAATTTGTAAATGAAAAGTTTGAATCATTTTGTGAAAAGTTTGGCATAAAACACAATTTTTACGCTCCAAGAACTCCTCAACAGAATGGTGTTGTGGAAAGAAAGAAACAGATCTATTGTAGAACTTGCTAGAACAATGTTGTGTGAAAATTCTTTACCGAAATACTTTTGGGCGGATGCGATAAACACTTGCTTGTCATGTTTTGAATAGAGTCTTGATTAGACCCTTGCTTAAGAAAACCCCATATGAGCTGTACAAAGGAAGAAAACCCAACTTAAACTATTTCGAGTTTTTGGATGTACATGTTTCGTTTTAAACAATGGGAAAGAAAATATTGGCAAGTTTGATGAAAAATCGATAAAGGAATTTTTCTTGGTTACTCAACTCACGGTCATGCATATAGAGTTTACAATTTAAGACTTAAATTTGTTGAAGAATCGGTACATGTTGTGTTTAATGAATCTCCTCGAGTAGTGCGGAATAGAACAACGAGTGCTGCAGATGAAGAAGATTTAACTGATAATTCTTATCGGTTGAAACATGTCGATAACACGGATCAACGTACTATTGAAGAAGATGATCCATCGGTGGACCCTGCAAAAGCTAATTCTCCAACAATTGCTGAAGAACGGGAAGAAGATATTCGGAAGAGCTTCCTAAAGAGTGGATTGTCCCAAGAAATCTCTCTCTAGACAATGTCATCGGGCAAATTAATAAGGGAGTATCTACTAGACATTCTCTTAATCAATTCCGTAATCATATGGCATTCATTTCACAAACAGAGCCTAAGACAGGTTAAAGAAGCATTAAATGATGAATGCTTGGGTTAGTGCCATGCATGATGAGCTTAATCAATTTGAAAGAAATAAAGTGTGGGAATTAGTTCCTAAAATCAAAGATATCAATGTAATTGGTACTAAGTGGGTATTCAAAAATAAGCTAGATGAACACGGCATTATTACTAGAAATAAAGCTAGATTGGTAGCCAAAGGGTATAACCAACGAGGAGGGTATTGATTTTGATGAAACCTTTGCACTGTAGCTAGACTTGAAGTCTGTCAGATTATTATTAGCTTATGCTTGTTTAAGTGGTTTCAGATTACTACGAGATGGATGTCAAGAGTGCCTTTCTAAATGGACTCATCAATGAAGAAGTTTATGTTTCTCAACCTCCTGGTTTTGAAAATCACAAGCATCCCGACCATGTCTACAAATTGAAAAAGGCCCTTTATGGTTTAAAGCAAGCACCTAGACAATGGTATGAGAGGTTAAGTAACTTCCTAATTGATCAAGGGTACAAGCGAGGTGAGGTTGATAAAACTTTGTTCATTAAGAAATGCTAGAGCCGACATTATTACAGTGCAGGTGTATGTGGATGATATCATTTTCGGTTCCACTAATAATGTCATGTGTAATAAGTTTGTAAAAGAAATGCAAAGTGAATTTGAAATGTCCATGATGGGAGAATTGAATTTCTTCCTTGGTCTCCAGGTTAAACAATTAAGAAATGGCATTTTTCTTAGTCAATCTAAATACTGCAATGAATTGTTAAAGAAATTTGATATGCAAAACTGCAAGGTATCCTCTACACCCATGTCTACTAAGCTGTTGTCTAGACTTAGATGAAAAAGGAAAACACTGTTGATCAAACTAAATATAGAGGTTTGATTGGTTCACTACTTGTATCTAGCTGCTAGTAGACCGACATTATGTTTAGTGTGTGTCTTTGTGCAAGATTTCGAGGCAAATCCAAAGGAATCTCATCTTACTGCTGCCAAAAGGATTCGAAATACCTCAAGGGAGCAGTTAATGTTGGACTATGGTATCCTGAGGGTGCATCCCTTAAACTTGTTGGATTTTCGATTCGACTTTGCGGGATGTAGATTGGACGAGAAAAAGTACCTCTGGTACTTGTCATTTACTTGGGAGCTAGATCTTATATCATGGCACGGCAAAAAGCAAGCGTGTGTTGCTCTGTCAACTGCGAAGCTGAATACATTGCAGTTGGGAGCTGTTGTGCTCAAAGCATTTACCTCAAGCAACAACTAACAGATTATGGAGTGACTCTAAACAAGGTACCTCTGGTTTGTGACAATACTAGTGCAATAAACTTAACTAAGAATCCTATTCAACACTCTAGAACTAAGCATATTGAAATTAGACATCACTTTATTAGAGAACACGTATCTAGGGGTGATTGTGAGATATTATTTGTTGAATCTGAAAAACAGTTAGCTGATTTATTCACTAAACCACTTCCTAGAGATAGACTTAATATGCTTAGGATCTGAATTAGGAATTCTAGATATATCTAGTATTGTATAAGCTGATTCATTATAGTAATTGTATGCCTTTTAACAGGTGATAACAAGTTCAATCGATTAATAATTGCATGAATAACTTGATATTATTTGTTTCAATCGATTGAAATTGTGAAATAATCTGTTGATTTTCGATTCTTACTCACCGATATTGATGTGTTAGTAGTTCAATCGATTAAATAAGTTTTTAATCGATTTATTTCATTAATCTTGTTGCTCTGCACATTTTCTTCTATAAATCAATCGATTAAATCTGCGATTCAATCGATTGAATTCACTAATGGTACTTCGAATAATTTTCTTTTACAAAATAATCGATTTAATTTTTGATTCAATCGAGTGTATTTCACTTATAAGTATCTACGATTACAAAATCAGTTGGTTTCATGAAATATCAATTGATTATTTTTCTTCTAGGGCTAGTTGTATGTACTTTGTCTCTAACCGATTTACAGAGTAAGCTGAAAGCATTTACAACAAGATAATCTTCAACTACTCTCTTAAATATCAGAGATATCCAATAAAAGCTAATTGATACTGATTGGATATCTACTGAGAAGGTAATTAAAGTGTACGGTAGCAATTCTCTCTCCTCTTTATCATCATTGCACGAAACAATAAATCGAGTAAAGACAAAAGTTTTTTTAAGCTGATAAAGATTGTGTATTCTCATTCCTATAGTATTATTTTCTTCTTTGAGCTTCTCTTTTCTCGGTTCTTCTACGTTACTGTTCATTCCAAAAATCAAATATGTTCAAGCGCACAAAGTCTGGTAGGAAGAAGTCCAGCGAGAGGCGAGTCCTCTACGGCAAGGCAAGAACAGAATGTTGGAGGAAGGATTGAAACTTGGTTCAATGGGGACCAAGAGAAAATGGATTTGTTTATCCATGAATTAAGCAGGAAGCAAGTCAACATTCCAAAAATGTTAAAGTTCTCTTGGTTTGATGCTTAGAAGGATTCAGAGGCATTCGGAAATTACTTGCAACATCAAAAACTTCAGATGTTTACGGAGTTGAATGGTAGAATTTACCACGACTTAATTAAAGTTTTCTTCACAAATTTATCTTTTGAAGGTTCCACTTTGACAACCCAAGTTAAAGGAGTAGACATTGAGATAACACCTAATGTCCGGAAGGAAGTTGCTTGGAATAAAAGATGTAGGTGTGAAAGTCACCAAAGGATGTACTTCGGATGTTGAAGAATTTAATAAAGTTCAGTATTTCCGCTCTTGCTTGAAGAATAGGCATGATTACGTAAGTTCATTCAACACTGGGAAGTTGAAGCTGGAAGAAAGGATTCTCGCTTTCATCGTTTCCTGGCAGCTCACACCCGGGGGAGCAATCATGCGGTGCTAAATGAAGGAGATTTAGTTCGATGTACTGCATTCATCACGGAATACGTGTGAAGCTGGGTCTTTGTCATCAAGGATCACATGATCAAAGCCAAGAGACTTAGTGACTTCAGGTATCCCTATGCTATTCTGATTTCTAAATTTTTAACACATTTTGGTGTTGATGTTGAAGGAGAACTTGTTGAAACCGTCCGACCAACAAATGAAATAAACAATTCCGTTCTTCACAAAATGGGATTTATTAAAGTTGATGGTGAATGGATTTCCAAAGAAGAAGTCTGGAAGAAGTGAAGAAAGTGAGGAAGAAGAGCAAGAGGAAGGAATCAACAACGATAATATTCCTGGAACTTCTACGGCACGTCCTTCGATCCAATGGAAGAAGAAGTAAACCCAATGGAGATGATTCCATACAATCCACCTCCTGACCGTGGCACGCCTCGTCTCGGTTCGAAAGAACAATGTTGCATCAAATGAGCGAACGCATAGCCTGACCAAAGGAGGCATATGGAGATGACTTGTTGCTCCGAGGGCTCGGCGACATTATTTGGATGAAAATTTCATTGCAAGGTTCCAGCATATTGATAATCAACTAGAAGACATCTACAACGGGATTGTGGAACTGCAATTCAACCAAGGCCTAGGGGACGAATGAAGATTTTCTATGTGTACGTTATTACTGCTTTCTTTTCATTTTTTTAATGTTCGGTTTATATTTCGGGTTCCCACGTGACCCCATTGGATTGTAACTACAACAATCTATTTGATGCGGTCAAATAGGGGAGAAGTATTTTGCTTAAAGCTGTCACTACACACACACCACAAAATATATGTCTACAGTACGTTATTCTTGTTTTGCAGGTGCGGTGGTTATTTGTCTCCATCAAATAGGGGGAGATTGAAGCACTTGGTGGATTTGATGAAGACATAAATATAACTTAGGTTGTGGGTGTGTAGATGATTAGGTTTTTAAGTTTTAGCACTTAATCTCTTGATAGGCCATTATATTTTGTGATAAGCACCTTAAAATATTGCATATCATTGAAAATCATTTTTCTATGAAAAACTTACGTTTAAGAATTAAAAGAATAAACTAAGTTTTTTTCAATCTGTTGAAAAGGATTTTCAATCTGTTAAAATCACTTAACATAATAAATGGTCTTACATAATCGAAAATTCAATTGATTGATTCGCGAAATCAACAAGTTAAAATAACTCAATGAATTTTTCAATATCAAGTTTCGCATTTTCAATCTGTTGAGATGATTTTAAATCATGTTGAAACGAGAAAGACCTTTTTAGTCTAAGAGTTTTTAGAAAATCAATCTGTTGAAATATTTTTCAATCTGTTAAAACAGAGAGACTATTTTTTATACTGAGTGTTTGCAGGAATTTAATCTGTTAAAATGTTTTTCAATCGATTGAAACAGAGAGTTGTCATTTTTGTTAGAAAAGTAGTTTTAAATCAAGAGGGGGGGGTGAATTGATTTTTGAAAGTTTTTCGCAATACACAGATTATCTAATTCGAAAATTAAGATTACTTATGAATTCACAAATTACAAAGCAATCAAACGGTTTAAGTGCGGCAGCGAAATTAAAGAGAGAAAGGTTAGGAAAGATTTCACAGGTAATTTTATCTTGGTTCACCCAATACCAGGGCTACGTCCGGACTCGGCCAAATTCCAGTGGGTTCCACTAGAATAGATGTTTCACGAGACTCACCCTCTTACCTACTCTACAGAACCAATTTCAGTTCGACTTAACCTTTCCACCAAGAACCAAATTCCAGTTCTTGGAAACCTCTACAACCAAATTCCGGTCGCGAGAGAAACCGGTGCCCAAATTCCGGGCACCACACACAAGAACCAAATTCCAGCTCTTGCATTTAACCTCTCCACCAAGAACCAAATTCCGAGTTCTTGGAAACTTTCTACAACCACCTACTGCAGAAAAAACTTGTACCCAAATTCCAGGTACAACACAATACAAAGTGAATGAATAGCAATTGAAAAGAAGAAACTTAGAAAGCTCAAACAGGATTACTCTAATCCACGATCAGTTTCTTCTTCAAAGAAATGCAAAGTGCCTCAAGAAAGATTTCAAAAGAAGTTCACAAAAGCAGTTGTGTATCTTTCTTGAAAAATGCTAATAGTTGCTTGTATTGATTGCTTGAATTGTGTCAAAAGCTGATATATGATCTATATCTCAAAGTTTCAAGCAAATCTGTTTATAAAAGAGTATTTTCAAATCTGTTGCATTAATTAATCTGTTGAAAGTTTGTTTTAATCTGTTGAAATAGCCGTTATAATCTGTTAAAAGTCCTTTCAACCCATTAATGCGTTCTTGATCTTTAACGAGAAAATGTTTTAGTTGATACGACCACGTTTTTATCAGTTAAAGCGTTCTACAAACATTTTCTAAGTATAAAACAATCGATTGAATCACGTATTAATCGATTGATTTGTTTAAAAACCTCTTTATAAAACTTTCCAAGTTATTTTAGGCTGATATAAAGTCGTTTTAATCGATTGAAAATCTGCACATATATTTTCAAGTCATTTTAATCGATTGAAAGTTCGTTTTAATCGATTGAAAAGATTTTCTAAGTTATTCTAATCGATTGAAATGCGTTTTAATCGATTGAAATAAGTCCGATCGGTCATAATTCAATTCGATCGATCATAACCAACTCTGATCGGTCATAATCTCATTCGATCGATCATACTTACATCCAAAGTGATTTTAATCGATTGAAGCGTGTTTTAATCGATTAAAATAATTCTAATCGCTCATATTTAAGATCTGATCGATTATATTGCATTACGACCTATTACATTCGAATTCTAATCGGTCATAAAGAGTTTTAATCGATTAAAAGAAGTTTGTATCGATTAAAATATTGTAAAAACACTTTTTAAAACATTCTAAGTGTTTTAAATTGATTCTTTCAAACCTTTATCGAGTTAATAACTTGTTTAAGAAAATTCTTTGCCAAAATGCTTTTGTTTTTTATTTGTTTAAAACTATTTTTGAGGCATTTTGCAAATTGAGTGAAGAAGCTTTATGCGGTGGAAAAGGTAAAGTGGTTTTACCTAAGCTTTACTGTTAAGACACACTAAGTCTTGACTCCATTCTTACGAGTGACTTGTTTGGCTAGCTGCGGAGTTGACCCTTGACTTTATCTTTGACTTCATCAAATCAATGAGATCTTTGCTAGGATCACTTTCGGTCTCCCCTATTTGATGAAGACAAACACCATTTTGAAAAAACAATCTACGCAAAATAAGTCACTTGATAATGCGGTTAGGTGAGAAATATAAGAATGTAATAAAGTTTTGTTTCTCCCCCTAAAACTTATTTCTCCCCCTAAAATGTTGTTCTTAAATTTATCTTAAAGTGATGCAACTATTTCTCCCCTTTTGACTTCATCAAAAATAGGGAATAGAAGAGAGAAGAATGTAAGGTTTCGAAAAATATGCTCAAGTTTTTGAAAATACAAAGTGAATCAATATTTCACTCATGAAAATAATCAATTAAAGTTGATTCAAACTTATCTCCATTAACACGTTTGTAATGAATACAATTAACACGTGTAAAGATAAGGGAATCACGCTTTAGTAGCATGTTACGAGAACGACCATTAACTAAAGCCTTTAATCTTTCTTCCCAGAATAAAAATCGATTAAAAACGAGCATAATCGGTTAAAATGTTCTTGGTAAATGATTTTAATCGATTGAAAGAAAAGTTTAATCGATTAAAACATTTAAGATTTTGAAAACATGAAACTTTAGTAAAAATAATCGATTATTTCGATTTTGAATCGATTAAAACATGTTGTATAAGTTCATTTAATCGATTAACAAGATGTTGTATTGATTAAAACAATCAGATTTTGAAAATGAAGTAATGTTTAATGCATATTTTGTAAAGCTGATCATTTAGAAGGATGTTTTAACAATACTAACGACTATCTTAGCTAATAGATCTATCGGAATAAAGTCTTATTTAGCTAAAGCTCTCGGGGATCTATTTAAATTCTATTTACGCCGATCTGATCTAGATTAGATCCTAAACCATATTTAACCAAAGGTTAAGGCAAATGTTCCTGGTATAACACCGGTTAATATCACGATCCATGCAAACAATATAAAGATAGAAATAAGCGAGAAGATAAAGATGATGAGGGGAACTAGTCATCCCAATTTCCACTGATTGAGCTGCTTATCCACCGGCTTGGTGATCATTCATTTGATCCCCACCAATATCAAAAGATAATAGGCTTTCCTTTTTCTTTGGAACTAATTTTGCTCTATCAACTATTTGAGTCAACAACTGCTTGTCACTCCTGTATCGAGCAGACGAAACTTTTCACGAAAAGAAATCTTTTAGCGAGTTCTTGTTATTATTGATTGCATTACGAGTCCATGGTTGACACCACACTTTGGAATTTCTACTACACATCGAGAGGCATAATCATGTGCTGACCAAATCCCACACGAGAATGCATGATACCATAAATTGCATGAATCACGGGTTAATGATGTGCTTGAGATAGGAATTTTCTTTCATAATAGCCAACCCATTTTGAACCCATGAGTTGTCATTATCCAAGCAAATAAGCTGCATTCTTATTAATGTAGTATGATGGGTGTTATTCTCACTTATAGTGAACCAGTCATCATTATCTTTTGAGGAATGTTATTACGGTAGAGTGGGCAATGATTAGTAATGAGGACAGGTGATGACAATCAATCCAGAATTCTAAAACAATATAAAATTTATCCCTGTCTTGACCATAAAACATACATTCCCTGTACCACGTTATTCAATTCTTGAATTGCTTGTTCCAGATTGGTTTCCTTACAGTGTCACCTCGTGACATTGATGATTAAAGCAAATATTCAAAGTTGCACGGTTCAATGAATTTCACCAAGAGTTTTGAACCAATGCATGCTCAAAATTATTTCAAATATATTGCAATGTAATATCAAGAAATTTAATGAAAACATGTATTTATTGGATTTCCTAGTAATGAATAACTTATTACAGAAACAATTATCACTAAAAAATTTTTGATAAACTATGTTTTCGAGTCCTAACAGTTTGACACTGTTTGTAACTAGTGTCTATAAGAAAAGTTACGAGTCCATTCTTTGATAATTTCTTTGATTTTCGATGTATTACCATGCGGCATTCCATGTAAAGTATTAAGAGAAATGTAAACATCTACGACTTGAATCATGTTTATGTTGTTGTCAAAATAAAAGACTCTTTCATTCATGAATAACGGTAATAGTTTTCCCACATTATGTCAGCGGTCGAGTTCCCAATTCAAAGATTTGTTCAGCCTTCGCTTTCTAATTTAAAAATTTGTGTCATTGAAAGAAAATTGAATATGGATACGTTTCGAAACAGTACTCGAACCGAGTCATGATTTTGATCATGTTTACGAGAGAGAATTGAGAGGAGATTTTGAAAATATGAAAACAGAAGAAAGATGATAAGTTGAGAAATGATAAGTTCAGAACCTGGTTTGATGAAGAAACGGATTTCAAGTTTTTGAAATTCAAAGAGACATTTAAACACATTATGCGGATTCTGGATTATCATAAAGACCTGGGTTTTTTAATCGAATTGGCCTATCAAACTTTAATTAGATGCTTGTAAATCATGTTTTCAGAACCTAATTAATTGATTAATCAACTCATTATCTATTAATTTGATTCTTGACATTAGGGTTGAAAACATCTACGAGTGAATTAATCGATTGTTTTATGAAAGAATCGATTAGATAGGTACTGAGAATGAAATCAATAACATGACACCGGAATTTAAATCGATTAAAACGTAAATGAATCGATTATTTTGATACCTAAGTGTTTTTAGTTGATATACGAGATATTACAATCGATTAAAACAATTAAACCAAAATCCTGAGATCAGTTCAATCGATTATTTCGATATTTCAATCGATTAAAATGGTACGGACGAGATATCAGTAAGTTATTTTAATCGATTAATATTGATTTATATCAATTAAAACAATTAATTTAAATACACAGAACCTGGTTTCGCAGCTCCGATCTTCAAGGGATTCCCGAGACTTGTTCCTGCAAAACAATTAAGTATTTTTACGGTACCCTTTATAATTATTGGGTCCTGATCATGTTATTTGAAAAGAATTAATCTTTGGAACCCATTTCATTCTCCCTTTAGGTACGGCATATTTCTTAATTACTGCAATATTTAACGAGTGCCCTTTTTTCATACGGTAAAAGCATTTGATAAACGGAGATGAAAGCGGTTTTACTATATGCAAAATAATTTTTGAAAGCTCTGGTTTTCTTTCCAATGGCTGGTGTATAACCTATACCACCACGTTCAATAACTAATTTTTGGGAATTAAGTATCTTATCAAGATTATTTTTTCCTTGTGCCAATTTAGATGAGGTTTTTACTAGATATGATACTTGTTTACGTAACTTCGGGACAGTTTTTGCAATCTTCAATATTACACATGCAATCGGTATCATTCTCTAATTCTAACTTTTCATCCTTAGTTTCTTCATCGGTTATTTTCTTTTCAAGAAGAATGATCTTGTTTTCTAAAAGCCTATTCATGCTTTTCAATTTTCTATTTTCGAGTTTCTAATTTCTTTGCTACTGCATGTATTTCAAGGAAAGCATCTTGTAATGAGCTATAGTTCATAGATTCAGAACTTACCTTGGTATTTGGTGATTACGAGTTGACCATCAAGCATATTTACGGTGCTTCTTCATAGGTCTTTTCAAGAATCTTCCACATTTGTGCAGTTGTTTGGCAATGTGCAATCCTGAAAAGATCATTTTTGTTAAGGGCGAGATAAGATGATATTCTTGGCAATACAATCATCTTGGATTACGTTAGCAATATCAATTTCTGTTCAATAACATTCCAAGCATTTATACTAATAGATTCAATGAAGATTTTCATCCTTAGTTTCGAGAATAGATAATCTGTTCCACACAACGGTGGAGGTCTATCAATGTACGCTCCCTCGAGAAAATGCCATGGATCGAAGTAACTTGAGTAACTTTCAAGCACCTCGCTCGATGCCAATTGTTAGAAAAGTAGTTTTAAATCAAGAGGGGGGTGAATTGATTTTTGAAAGTTTTCGCAATACACAGATTATCTAATTCGAAAATTAAGATTACTTATGAATTCACAAATTACAAAGCAATCAAACAGTTTAAGTGCGGCGAGAAATTAAAGAGAGAAAGGTTAGGAAAGATTTCACCGGTAATTTTATCTTGGTTCACCCAATACCAGGGCTACGTCCGGACTCGAGCCAAATTCAGTGGGTTCCACTAGAATAGATGTTTTACGAGACTCACCCTCTTACACCTACTTCAGTCCAGACTTTAACCTTTCCACCAAGAACCAAATTCCAGTTCTTGGAAACCTCTGCAACCAAATTCCAGTCGCGAGAGAAACCGGTGCCCAAATTCCAGGCACCACACACAAGAACCAAATTCCAGCTCTTGCTTTAACCTCTCCACCAAGAACCAAATTCCAGTTCTTGGCAACTTTCAACCACCTACCAATTGCAGAGAAAACTTGTACCCAAATTCCAGGTACAAAACAATACAAAGTGAATGAATAGAAATTGAAAAGAAGAAACTTAGAAAGCTCAAACCGGATTACTCTAATCCACGATCAGTTTCTTCTTCAAAGAAATGCAAAGTGCCTCAAGAAAGATTTCAAAGAAGTTCACAAAAACGAGTTGTGTATCTTTCTTGAAAAATGCTAATAGTTGCTTGTATTGATTGCTTGAATTGTGTCAAAAGCTGATATATGATCTATATCTCAAAGTTTCAAGCAAATCTTGTTTATAAAAGAGTATTTTCAAATCTGCTTGCATTAATTAATGCTGTTGAAAGTTTGTTTTAATCTGTTGAAATAAGCAGTTATAATCTGTTAAAAGTCCTTTCAACCCATTAATGCGTTCTTGATCTTTAACGAGAAAATGTTTTAGTTGATCGACCACGTTTTTATCAGTTAAAGCGTTTTACAAACATTTTCTAAGTATAAAACAATCGATTGAATCACGTATTAATCGATTGATTTGTTTAAAAACCTCTTTATAAAACTTTCCAAGTTATTTTAGGCTGATATAAAGTCGTTTTAATCGATTGAAAATCTGCACATATATTTTCAAGTCATTTTAATCGATTGAAAGTTCGTTTTAATCGATTGAAAAGATTTTCTAAGTTATTCTAATCGATTGAAATGCGTTTTAATCGATTGAAATAAGATCTGATCGGTCATAATTCAATTCGATCGATCATAACCAACTACGATCGGTCATAATCTCATTACGATCGATCATACTTACATCCAAAGTGATTTTAATCGATTGAAAGCGTGTTTTAATCGATTAAAATAATTCTAATCGCTCATATTTAAGATCTGATCGATTATATTGCATTACGACCTATTACATTCGAATTCTAATCGGTCATAAAGAGTTTTAATCGATTAAAAGAAGTTTGTATCGATTAAAATATTGTAAAAACACTTTTTAAAACATTCTAAGTGTTTTAAATTGATTCTTTCAAACCTTTATCAGTTAATAACTTGTTTAAGAAAATTCTTTGCCAAAATGCTTTTGTTTTTTATTTGTTTAAAACTATTTTTGAGGCATTTTGCAAATTGAGTGAAGAAGCTTTATGCGAGTGGAAAAGGTAAAGTGGTTTTACCTAAGCTTTCGTTAAGACACACTAAGTCTTCGACTCCATTCTTCGAGTGACTTGTTTGACTGCTGCAGAGTTGACCCTTGACTTTATCTTTGACTTCATCAAATCAATGAGATCTTTGCTAGGATCACTTTCAATTTTTCATTAAGTTGTTTTAATCCATTAAAACTCGAATCAATCGATTAAATAAAACTTTAAATGAAATCAATCGATTGAATCGATGTCTTAATCGATTAAATGGAACTTTAAATGAAATCAATCGATTGAACCGATCTTTTAATCGATTGAAATAATACTCTGATCGATCATAGTTTTGTTCTAATCGATCATAACTCATTCTGATCGGTCATAGTTTTATTCTGATCGATCATAACTTCAGTCTAATCGATCATAGTTTCATTCTGATCGATCATAACTCGATCTAATCTATCATACTTCGTTTTAATCGATCGAGTCTTTTCTAAACCTGTTTTACTACTAACCAACTTATCTTATGACTCTCTAAAACAGTTTTTAATAGATGAAACGTTCTGTTTTTCCGATTTACTCTATATATACAGATTTGATCTATCTTTTGAAAACACAATACAACACACCACTTGAGAAAACTTGTGAAATCAATCTGTGAAACTTTCATACGTGACTTTCTCTGCATTCAAGAATCTTTTTCATATCATAAGGTGCTGTGATCAGAATTGTGGTCATTCGAGAGAGAAAGTGCTTGATAGAATTGGTTCTGGACAATTAGAAACTTCAAGTCCAGGTTTTTTCTTTCCATATTCTTTTGTAAAAGTTGTTTGTGCAGGTTGGATTGTAATCTGCACTTGGTACGATAGCTGGGTTTGGTTCTTGGGTGTTTTTCAAGATTCTGTCTTGTGGGTTTGCAAGATAGTTCTTGAGGTAGATAGGTGAGTATCTACTGGTTGTAAATTTTCACTTCGTATTAGTGAGACTTGACTAGTTTGTCAAGAACTGGATGTAGCTCTGGATTAGAGTGAACCAGTATAAATTTGTGTGTTAATATTCTTCTTTCATCTCTTTTATTTTCTGTCAATAAACTTGTTGTGTTTTAACCAAACTACCTTCACAAAGATTAAATAAAGATAACTCATTCTTCCAAAAGAAAGTAAGTTTTGCGAAAAAGTTTTAAAGTTCAATTCACCCCCCCTCTTGAACTCAACCATTAATTCTTTCACTCTTCAGTGAAAGTGATGAAGATCTTAATTGAATCATTTGATTAAAACGAAGATCTTGTTGATTTGATGAAGTCAAAATGAAGTCAAAAGGCTATTCTGTTGAAATCAAAGGTTTTTGGTTAAAAGGGTAGAGTGATTAGTGAGTCTGCGTCTATACATAGGTATAATCATTCTTATCTCTCTACTGCATGAGGTTTCATCATTTAAAGATTTTGCAAATGCCTCTAAACGTGTTTAATCTGTTAAAAACCAAAGTAATCGGTTAAATGGTTTTTAAGTAATTGTTTTAACTGATATTATATGAGCTTTATCAGTTAAAATTTTCTTAATACTTACATAATAGGTTTTTAACTGATAGGTTTTCGAAATAATCGATTAAAACCTTTTAAAACATTCACTGGAACTGTTTTAATTGATATATATTCGAATTAATCGATTGTTTTCATTAAAGGAGCTTTTGAAAACCTTCTGCCAGTATTTTAACTGATGTAGAATCGAAATAATCGATTAAAATGACTTAAGATGTTTTGAAAAGTGTTCTGGCAGTATTTTAATCGATACAAACTCGAAATAATCGATTAAAATAACTTGAAGAATTTTGAAATATGTTCTGTTAGTATTTTAATCGATGTAAATGCGAATTAATCGATTAAAACCACTTGAAAGTTTTTGAAAGAAGTTCTGTCAGGATTTTAATCGATGTGTTATCAGTTAAAATAACTTAGAAAGTTTTATGAAACTATTTGGCAGGATTTTAATCAATTAAAATGCAAATTAATCGATTAAAACAACTAAGAAAATTTTTCCAAAATGTTTTAATCGATTAAAACAAATTGTTATCAGTTAAAATCACTTAGAAAGTTTTATGAAAATATTTGGCAGTATTTTAATCGATTAAAAGGCGAATTAATCGATTAAAACAACATAAGGGATTTTTTACAAAGTGTTTTAATCGATTGAAACGATGTCGCATCAATTAAAACAAATCTAGAAAATTATCAAGAACATTTTAACAGATTAATTCAAGACTTTTAACAGATTAATTAAACCAGTAGTTTGAATAATCTTCTATATAAACAGGATTGCTTGAGTCTTTTAAAATATACCTTTGTGCAATCAATCAAACAATAATAAGAGCTACTTTCAAGAAAGAATCACACCAGTTTTGAGAAGTTTTTCAAAGTTCTTTCTTGAGACATTTTCTGCATTTCTTTTGTGAAGAAACTCATTCTGCAGAGAAGGATAATCCCGGTTTGAGTGTTCTAGTTTCTTCTCTTTGTTTCTTTTATATTTCATTACTGTATTATGGGTGCTTGGAAGTGTGGGCACTGGTTTCTGTGGCTGGAATTTGGCTGCAGGGTAGTTCAAGAACTGGAAGTTGGTTCTTGGTGAAGGTTTAGGTGCAAGGACTTGAATTTTGGTTCTTGTGGTAAATTGGGTGTGTGATTGGAGTTATAATCTGTAAAACATTCAATCTAGTGGAACTCAGCTAGAATTTGGCTGAGAACTGGACGTAGCCCTAGGATTGGGTGAACCAGTATAAATCTTGGTTGTATCTCTCTAAACCTTTCTCTCTTTAATTCTGCTGTTGCCTTTATTTTGATTGTTTGTTTTGTTTGATTCAAGAATTGGTCAAAACTCTTAATCTTTGAAATAGATAATCTGTAATTTGCGAAAATCTTTCAAAGATCAATCCACCCCCCCCCCCTCTTGATCTCAGCCTACTTTTCTAACAATTGGTATCAGAGAAAGGTTCTTGAAATTTACTCAAGTCTTTCGATCTAAATGGATGAAAATAATTTTTCTGAGGGTGCTTGTATTGATAGACCTCCACTGTTTTGTGGTACAGATTATTCATTTTGGAAGATAAGAATGAAGATCTTTATTGAATCTATTGATATAAATGTTTGGAATATTATTGAATAAGGCTCCTATGTTTTTAATAGAGAATGGTCTAGTTTGAATGATTATGAAAAGAAACAAATTCAAGATGACTATACTGCTAAGAATATCATCACATCTACACTTAACATAAATGAATTTTTCAGGGTATCTCATTGTCAGACTGCTGAATAGATGTGGAAAACTCTTGAAATGGCTTATGAAGAAACAACAAAGATGTGTTTGATGGTTAATTCGAATTCTCCCATGTCCAGTGTAAGTTCTAATTCTTTAAAAACTACTAGGAATTACAGTTCATTACAAGATTCTTTTTATGAAATGCATGCAGTAGCTAAGAAATTAGAAATTGAAAACAAAAGATTAAAAAGCATGAATAGTTTATTAGAAAACAAAATCATTCTTCTTGAAAAGGAAATTCTTGATAAAGAAACTAAGAATGAAAATCAGGAAATAGGTAATAGTTCTGATTGCATGTGTAATGATAAAAAAGATTGTGAAAATTGTCCTGAGTTACAAAAGAAATTAGCATATTTAATAAAAACTGCATCTAAAATTGCACAAGGAAAAACCAGTCTTGATGTTATACTTGATTCTCAAAAATTGGTTATTGATCGTGGTGGTATTGGTTTTACACCTCTTGTTGGAAAGAAAACTAGAGCATTTTAAAACTATTTTGCTTACAGTAAATTTGTTTCGTCACCATTTATTACATGCTTTTATTGTATGAAAAGAGGACATTCTATTAAATTCTGTAGAATCAAGAAGTATGCTATACCAAAAGGTAGAATGAAGTGGATTCCCAAGAATTCATTTCAAATAACTTGATTGGACCCAATGATTATAAAAAGGGTACCAGATATATGTTAAATCTGTTTTGCAGGAACAAAATCTGGAAGTTCTTTGGTACCCAATCAACAAATTTCAATTCTGGATTCATGAACTAAGTATTTTAATTGATATAAAACTATTTTAATCGATTAATTTCACTTACAAAGAATACCAGAAAAGTTGTCTGTACAGTTTTAATCGATTAAAATACGAATTAATCGATTAAAATGTTTAGTATAGTTTTGTTCTCTCTATTTTAATTGATTAAAAAGAATTTACATAAGTTAAAACCTTTAAAAGGTTAAATTTAATCAATTCTTCTTCGTTTTAATATATTAAAATTCTGCTGTCATTTCATTAAATCTTTCAGTACAAAAATAATCGATTCTTTTATGTTTTTAATCGATTATGTCACTGTTGCTTTTTCAAACCTAATTTTCAAGATCAAATTAATTGGTTAATTTGTTGATTAATCGATTAATTCGTTCTTAGAAAACCATTTTAATTACAGTCAATTAGAGAATTTTCAGCTAATCAAGATCTAATTTCCAAGATTAATTGTTTATCAAATTCTGCAAAAGCATTTACTGTTCCATTTTGACCAAGTCAAAACTTACCCAAAGAACAAATTAGCTGATATACCCACTATTCAAAAATTGTGTCTCTGTCTTCCGTCAAGGGAACATTTTGCAATTAAAGCTGTAACTTTGCAGGTTCTGTCAAATTGGACTTCAATTTACAAAATTTGAAATCTGAAACACATGGTTATGCACACTTAAGTCTATCAGCTTCGTTCTTCACTCTTTTCTCTCACTTTAATTCTCTGGTTCAAATTCTCTTCACTCTTCTCTTGACTTTGTTTCTCTCCTTGAATTCAAAGACTAAAAATGTTTAAAAGATCAAAATCTAGGAAGAAATATAAAGGAGTATCTTCCTTTGCTGCCAATCCTGGTGGTCATTTAGAAACCTGGTTCGATGGAGATATTGGAAGAATGAACACCTTCATTGATGAATTCAGTCAGAAGCAAATTGTTATTCCCAATTTCATCAAATTCAAATGGCTTGACGAAGAAGGATTTACAGCTCTAAGAAGAAAGTTGAAAAGTCAGAAACTAAGGACCTTCATGGAGTATACTGGGAATATTCAACCTGATTTGGTTCGTGTTTTCTATTCCAATCTAACTGTGAATGGGTCTACAATCAAATCTCAGGTGAAAAGAGTTAATATGGAAATCACTCCTTCTGTTTGGGAACAAGTTGTTAGCCTCAAGGATAGTGGTGTTAAAGTATCCAGAGGAAACATCTCTAAAATACCAAACTTCAATAAAATTCAGTTTTTCCGCAGCTGTCTCAAAAATCAAAATGATTCTGTAAGAACTCTTAACGCTGGGAAAATGGAGCTTGAACCAAGGATTCTTGCTTTTATCATTGCATGGATGCTTACTCCAAGAGGGAGTAATCATGCATTACTAAATGAGGTGATTTGGCTCTTATGTATTGCATTGAAAATAATATCCGTGTAAATTGGATTTATGTTATCAAGGATCATATGATAAAAGCAAAAAGATTGGCTGATTAAAAACTGCCATATGCTATGTTGATTAATCAATTTTTTAGATACTTTGAAGTAGATCTTGCAGGGGAATATGTGGAAACTTCGAAGGCCTCCAATAATATTGATGATTCCACTTTGCGGAAGATGGGATTTATCAAAATTGATGGAGAGTGGATCTCTAAGATTGATGCTGGGATGTTTGAAGATGAGGAAGAAGATGATCAAGGTCAAATTCCTTCTTCTCCACCTACTGCAGAAGTTCCCGAATCCACTGGTGGTCAAGCTTCCTATGAAAATATGGAGATTATACCATACATGGAGCAACCTGACCGTGGATCTCCTCTCTCCCAGTTTGAAAGAACCATGCTTTCTCAAATGGCCACAATGCAAGAAAATCAAAGGAAGCATATGCAAATGACCTATCAACACTTCCAACAGACCAACACACAATTCACCAACCTGGGAAATCAAATTGCTGATATTTAAACCAAACTGGAGGATATGCAACTGAACCAAGGAAATTGGGATGATTAAGTATCTTAAAAAAGGGTCCTTTCTATTTTTTTTTTCATGGTTCTCTTATTTTTCGTTACTTTTATTCTACATTATGGTCTGTAATATTGACTGAACTTTGATTAACTATCTTTATATGATATTAGCTATTTTAGTTTTTAATTAGAAACCCCAGATTGAAACAAATAACATAAAACTGATAGTTTTAACTGATACAAAAATAGTTTAATCGATTAAATTCAATTAAAGAAACATTTATATAGAAATGTTGTACTGTTTTAATCGATTAATTCACGAATTAATCGATTAAAAATCATAATTCATGAATCTGTATCAACTAAAATTGATTTACATCAATTAAAATCACTTGATAAGATGCCTTACTCTGATTTTACTCTATTTTTTTGGTTAAAACTTAATCAAATTAGTTGACTTTGTTACTAAACATCTTATAATAACTATTCTTATTAAAATTCAAAATGAATTAGGCAGTTTAGATACATCAAACATCACTTAGTTTCTAAATTTGGTTGTTTTAATTGATATAAACAAGCTTTAACCGATTAAATGAACTTTACAAAACTTTTTCATATAATTTTAATCGATTTAATCGATTAAATGAACTTAAGTTTTTAGATTTCAACTTTCATTACTATTTTAATCGATTAAAACATTATTTGTATCAATTAAAATCAGTAATAAGAACAATTTAATCGATTATGCCCTGTTTTTAATTGATTATTACTCTGGAAAGAAAATTAAAGGCTTTAGTTAATGACAGTTCTTGTAACGTGCTACTAAAGCATGGTTCCCTTATCTTTTCATGTGTCTATTGTATTCATGACAAACGTGTTAATGAAGATAAGTTTGAGTCAACTTTAATTAGTCTTTAAATGAGTAGTACATCTAGTTGGTATCATGATTTCTTATAATTTCAAAATAAATTTTGTTACATGCCATGCATAGTATTTGTTTTGCTTCTCTATTCCCTATTTTGATGAAGTCAAAGGGGGAGAAATGATTGTATGATTGTTTTTTATATACTCACTATTTTAGGGGGAGTAGTAATCTAGGGGGAGAAATGATTATGAATACTCACTAATCTATATATTCAAGTGACTTCTTTTGCAGAGATATTATTCAAAGAAATGTTTATCTTCATCAAATAGGGGGAGACTGAAAGTGATGAAGATCTTAATTGATTCATTTGATTAAAATGAAGATCTTGTTGATTTGATGAAGTCAAAATGAAGTCAAAAGGCTATTATGTTGAAGTCAAAGGTTTTTGGTTAAAAGGGTAGAGTGATTAGTGAGTCTGCGTCTATACATAGGTATAATCATTCTTATCTCTCTACTGCATGAGGTTTCATCATTTAAAAGATTTTGCAAATGCCTCTAAACGTGTTTAATCTGTTAAAAATCAAAGTAATCGGTTAAATGGTTTTTAAGTAATTGTTTTAACTGATATTATATGAGCTTTATAAGTTAAAATGTTCTTAACACTTACATAATAGGTTTTTAACTGATAGGTTTTCGAAAGAATCGATTAAAACCTTTTAAAACATTCACTGGAACTATTTTAATCGATATATCTTCGAATTAATCGATTGTTTTCATTAAAGGAGCTTTTGAAAACCTTCTGCCAATATTTTAACTGATGTAGAATCGAAATAATCGATTAAAATGACTTAAGATGTTTTGAAAAGTGTTCTGGTAGTATTTTAATCGATACAAACTCGAAATAATCGATTAAAATAACTTGAAGAATTTTGAAATATGTTCTGTCAGTATTTTAATCGATGTAAATGAGAATTAATCGATTAAAACCACTTGAAAGTTTTTGAAAGAAGTTCTGTTAATCGATGTGTTATCAGTTAAAATAACTTAGAAAGTTTTATGAAACTATTTGGCAAGATTTCAATCGATTAAAATGCGAATTAATCGATTAAAACAACTAAGAGAATTTTTCCAAAATGTTTTAATCGATTAAAACAGATTGTTATCAGTTAAAATCACTTAGAAAGTTTTATGAAAACATTTGGCAGTATTTTAATCGATTAAAAGGAGAATTAATCGATTAAAACAACTTAAGGGATTTTTTATAAAGTGTTTTAATCGATTGAAACGATGTCACATCAATTAAAACAAATCTGGAAAATGATCAAGAACATTTTAATAGATTAAAAGAAGTTTTAACAGATTAATTCAAGACTTTTAACAGATTAAAAGATTGTTTTAACAGATTAATTAAACCAGCAGTTTGAACAATCTTCTATATAAACAGGATTGCTTGAGTCTTTTAAATATACCTTTGTGTAATCAATCAAGCAATCATAAGAGCTACTTTCAAGAAAGAATCACGCAAGTTTTGAGAAGTTTTTCAAAGTTCTTTCTTGAGACATTTTCTGCATTTCTTTTGTGAATAAACTCATTCTGCAGAGCATCATAATTCGGGTTTCAGTGTTCTAGTTTCTTCTCTTTATTTCTTTTATATTTCATTACTGTATTGTGGGTGCTTGGAAGAGTGGGCACTGGTTTCTGTGGCTGGAATTTGGTTGCAGGGTAGTTCAAGAACTAGAAGTTGGTTCTTGGTGAAGGTTTAGGTGCAAGGACTGGAATTTTGGTTCTTGTGGTAGATTGGGTGTGTGATTGGAGTTGTAATCTGTAAAACATTCAATCTAGTGGAACTCAGCTGGAATTTGGCTGAGAACTGGACGTAACCCTGGGATTGGGTGAACCAGTATAAATCTTGGTTGTATATCTCTAAACCTTTCTCTCTTTAATTTTGCTGCTGCCTTTATTTTGATTGTTTGTTTTGTTTGATTCAAGAATTGGTCAGAACTCTTAATCTTTGAAATAGATAATCTGTAATTTGCGAAAATCTTTCAAAGATCAATTCACCCCCCCTCTTGATCTCAGCCTACTTTTCTAACATTCAGTTCCTTCATGATTGACTTCAAGAATACTCCGCATTTCTTTAGCTATTTCACAAATAGAGATTCTATAGAATTCATCAATTGTTAGTGCAGAAGAAATAATATTCTTTGCTCTAACATCATAGTGAGCTCTTTTATTTTCATCATGAGTCCATTCAATAAAATCTTTAATTATTATCATTCCATCTTTAATCTTGATTGGTTGAAAAGGACCATTAACAACAATAGCTCAAACACCGTTATCAATAGATTCAAGAAAAATATTCATTCTTATTTTCCAAAATGGATAATTTTTACTAGAAAATAAAGGAGGTCTGTTTATAGATGCCCCTTCAACAAAAGTTTGAGAAATGTTAGCCATTCTTTTTGGATCAAAATCAATTAACTTTTGATAACCCATCTCTGAAGCCAATTGTTAGAAAAATGTGAATTTCTAAACACACCCAAGAGGGGGGGGGGTGAATTGGGTTTGTAAATCCTTTTCAAATCTAATCAATTATTTAAAATCTTTTTCTGATAATCACATTTAAAAGAACTAGAACAATATCAAGATCACAAGAATATCAAGATAAAGAAAAGAAAGAGAAGAACACATAAGTTTATACTGGTTTGAGTCTTTCGAATCAACATTCAGTCTAACCAAGCAACCTTAGTTTGGATTTTTCATTAAAACTTGTTTAGTAACCAGATTACAACCTAATATGCAAGCTTTAATTACAACAACCTTTAATCAAGATCTAAAAACAGGAATAAAGATTACAACAAACTTTAATTACAACAACCTTTAATTACAACAACCTAATATGCAAATCTTAATTACAACAAACTTGAAAATGTTTATCCTCATAATTTTCAAGCTAATTTGATGTAGCTCACCTCCCATACATCAAAATACAATAAAGATTCACAAAGAGAAAGACAGGAATGATTTTACCTTAGACTTTTGGAATACTCCTATAGCCAAGTAATCTCTTCTTTGAATTTGAATTTCTTCAAAACGTTTTACAGAATTATAAATGTTTTCTTGATGCCCACAATGTTTCTTTTTAATGCTTTAATCATTTCTAAAAGATGTGTTTTAATTGAAGAAAGTTTACATTCGTTTATAAAGAAAAAATCGGTTGCAACTAATTCAGATAATCGATTAGCAGAATATCTAATTGATTATTTGCATGCAGTGATAGTCTGAAAATAAGCCATATAATTAATTAGGTATCAACATAATCGATTATTAGCGCGTTATGCGAAAACAAAGATTTAGGCACATAATCGATTAAGTGACCACATAATCGATTATTAGCACATGTTATGAAAACATGAATTTAAGTCATATAATCGATTAAATACTTATCTAATTGATTAATACAGATTTAGTTTTAACATAATTGATTATTTTTAACTTTTACCTTCTTTATTTTAACAAAGATTAGATTAACTACCTAGCTATCTTATAATGACATCATCAAAAAGTGATTTTTCAATCAATCTTCTTTCTTCATTAACAATTACATAGTCAATGATAAATTATTTTTATAATTATTGTCAAATATTTTGATTAACTTAAATCAAGGCACAAAAGTAATATAGGAAATATACCGTCCCAATTTATATGAATTTAGTTTAATATTCTTCAAAAGTTGTTTAAATGATTATATCTCACTTGTATATATTTATCTTATATCTAATAAAAATATGTTTTTAGATAAATTTATACACATTGATACAATTAATGGAAGAAATATATTTAAATTATTTGACTTTGATGGTTTGTAGTATATGTTAGAATCACGTAGCGGAATGTTTACGTTTACGGACAAAAACCAAGAGGGGGGTGAATTGGTTTCTTAAACAAAAATTAGGGTTTTAAATTTTTTCCCAAATTTCACCGATTAAAATGCTGTGTAAAGTAAATAGAGAAGGGATAGAAGATTACACAGTTGATTTATACTGGTTCGGATCAAAAGACCCTATGTCCAGTTGCTAATCACTCAAACAGAGGATTAACGCTGTCACTATAATCATAGTTTAACAAAATGATTAAAAATGAAAAGATAAGGTAAAGAAAACACCTCTCTTGAGTCACACAAGAGATGAACACCTCCTTTGAATACATAAAGGATGAAGAACAACTTTTCCTAGAGACGGCACAACACACAATCCACCAAGAAACCCACTCAATGATTCTTATCGCTTCCAGCCCACACTAGGTTTTCAAAAGCTCATTTTTCTTCCCTACAAATAGTTCTCTAGCAGTCAAAACTCTTAAATTTTGTATGAAAAAGGTTCTATTTGCAGAGAGCCTTAGAGAACCTTAATTAGAGAGAATAGGGTTTGGGAATTGGGGATTTTCGAAACTTGATGAATTGGAAATAGGATTTTCAAAACATGGACCAATTTTGAATTTCAAAACACATAACAAACCCAAATAATCGATTATCTTGAGTGTTAATCGATTATTCCAGAGCCATTCTCGCAGAGGAGCAAAACAACACCAGTTAATTGATTCACAGGCCATTTATATCTGGTGATTTAATCGATTAAACCAAAGAGCAATTACTGAAAATGGTTTTCTTGCTATAATATTCGATTATCCTGTTAGTTAATCGATTATTCCAGTGTATTTTTCATAAAAATGAGTTTTTAGAGCTTTTAAAGAGTGATCTATGTGCTGGCTATCTTGGACTCTAATATTACAGACTCAAAATCATAAAAACAGAGTTATTACATAAGATTACAAGTCTTCAAATCTCTAAGTCCTTTATTCTTGAATCATAATCAAAATTTTCAAGCTTCATATCCTTGTATGATCAACAATCTCCCCCTTTTTGATGATGATCAAAATTTGCTTTAAAGCCCTTTTTAAAAACCTATTTTTATCTGTCACAGCTAACAAAAACATTAAACATACCAACACCATTAAAAATTATTAAACATAAGAGGCTTTAAATAATTTCTCCCCCTATTTTGATTATAATAAAAAAAAATGAAAAGCTCCCCCTCAACATATGCATAATAAAAATAAACAACTCCCCCATAAGCAATGCAAACATAGAGTTCTTATTGAATAAAACAGTACCATACAAAATGCAAAGATTGATCAATTAAACAAATTTTTAGGCTATTTCTAATATTCCTAAGTCTCTTCCAAGTTCATAGAATCTATCCTTTGGAAGAACTTTGGTAAAAATATCTGCTAACTGATGTTTTGTGTCTATATACTCAATTTGACAATTTCCTTTGGATATATGATCTCTTAAAAAGTGATGCCTAATCTCAATATGTTTAGTTATAGAATGCATAACAGGATTCTTTGTGAGATTGATAACACTTGTATTATCACACATTAAAGGAATATTACTTAGAAAGATACTATAGTCTTCTAATTGTTGTTTCATCCATAAAATTTGAGCACAACAATTAGCAGCTGCAATATATTCAGCTTCAGTAGTAGATAAAGCAACACATGCTTGTTTCTTAGAATGCTAAGACACTAAGGATGATACTAACAAATGACATGTTCCACTAGTACTCTTTCTATCTATTTTACATCCTCCATAATCAACATCAGAATATCCTATTAAACTAGGAGAAGCTTCAGATGGATAACATAATCCAAATCCTGTAGTTCCTTTTAAATATTTTAAAATTCGTTTAACTGCAGTTAAGTGAGATTCTTCTGGACATGCTTGAAATCTAGCATACACACAAACAGAATGCATAATATCAGGTCTACTTGCAGTTAAGTATAATAGAGATCCTATCATACCTCTATACATTGATTGATTAATTTCCAAACCTGATTCATCTTTATCCAAATAGCATGATGTTCCCATGGGTGTGTTAGCTTCCTTTGAAGTGTCCATTCCAAATTTCTTGAGAATCTCTTTGCAGTATTTGGTTTGAGACACAAAGGTGCCATCTTTAAGTTGCTTAATTTGAAATCCAAGAAAGAATGTTAATTCTCCCATCATAGACATTTCAAATTCACCCTGCATAATCTTAGCAAATTCTACACACAAGGAATTATCAGTTGATCCAAAAATGATATCATCAACATATACTTGAACTAATAAGATATGTTCTTTTACTTTCTTAATAAACAAAGTGGAATCAATTTTTCCTCTAGAAAAATCATTTGAAATTAGAAAACTACTTAATCTTTCATACCAAGACCTAGGAGCTTGTTTCAAACCATATAAAGTTTTCTTCAATTTAAAAATATGGTTACGATATTTAAAATCTTCAAATCGAGGAGGTTGTTACACATATACTTCCTCTTTGATAAACCCATTCAAAAATGCACTCTTAACATCCATTTGATAAAGTTTAAATTTCATCAATGAGGCATAAGCAAGAAGTAGGCGTATAGCCTCTAACCTGACAACATGAGCATAAGTTTCATCATAATCAATACCTTCCTCTTGACAGTAACCTTTGGCAACAAGTCTGACTTTGTTCTTTGTTATATTTCCATCTTCATCAAGTTTGTTTCTAAATACCCATTTTGTTCCAATCACTTGATGAGATTCTTCTCTTGGAATTAATTCCCAGACTTGATTCCTTTCAAATTGATTAAGTTCTTCTTGCATTGCTATGCACCATTGGTCATCTTTAAGAGCTTCTTCAACACTTTTGGGTTCTATCTGTGAAACAAAAGCTATAGACATACAAAAATTTGTCATATTTCTAGTTCTTACCCCTTTTGAGATATCACCAATTATATTGTCCATTGAAAGTCCTCTTGGTGATTGACAATCTTTTGCTAATTCAGTTGGTTGAGATGGCTCATTCTCATTCAAGTACATTTCTTCTAGAACCTCTCTTATGTACTCATCATCACCTACAAATTCTTTATTTGACTCAAGAGGATTTTCCTCAAGGTCTACAATTTCATCAAAGGTGACATGTACAGATTCTTCAACATTTAAAGTTCTTCTATTGAACACTCTATATGCTTTACTAGTTAGTGAATAACCTAAGAAAATGCCCTCATCGGCTTTTGAGTCAAATTTTCCTAAGTTATGTTTTCCATTATTTAAAACAAAGCATTTACATCCAAATATTTTTAAATGAGCAACATTAGGCTTTCTACCATTTAACAGTTCATAAGGAGTTGATTTTATAATTGGCCTAATAAGCATCCTATTCAATACATAACATACAGTACTTACAACATCAGCCCAAAAATATTTAGGAACATTTGATTCATTCAACATTGTTCTAGTAAGTTCCTCTAGTGACCTATTTTTCCTTTCTACTACACCATTTTGTTGGGGAGTCCTAGGTGCAGAAAAATTATGCAAAAATGAGTTTTTAGAGCTTTTAAAGAGTGGTCTATGTGCTGGCTATCTTGGACTCTAATATTGCAGACTCAAAAACATAAAAACAGAGTTATTACATAAGATTACAAGTCTTCAAATCTCTAAGTCCTTTGGTCTTGAATCATCATCAAAATCTTCAAGCTTCATATCTTTGTATGATCAACAGTATACATATATTAATATAATTGAAACACATGTCATGGTAAACCAAAAGTTTACAAATCAAAATGAATTTGTTGTTTGGAATGAGTGATTAATCAATACAAGCTATTATGATGCAAAGAATATCTTTAAATTCATTTGTATACTTACTTAAAAACCAAAAGCTTCTTAAGTCCAATGATTTATCATGTACTACATGTTTACAAAGGAAGTTAATGATAATATCATCGTCAAAAAGTTAAAAAAGAAGGAATAAATTCATTATATTTTTAGAATTGATATAAGATGATATTTGTGAACAAATATAGCCACCATGTGAACCATTTATATATTTTATGATTTTAATGGATGCATCAACTAGACAGTCATACATGGTTTTATCTATTCACAACTAAACGTTTATGAAATTATTAGTAAATTAATGTGATAAGAGCTCGTTTTCAAATTAAGAAAACTTTCTTGTACAATGATGGTGAAACTACATCTCATACTTTTAATGAATATTGTGTGTCATTTGAAATTGATGTTGAACATCTTGTAGCTTATGTTCATATATGAAAATAGACTTGCAAAATCATTTTAAGTGTTTAAAGTTGATTACAAAATCATTACTAATGAGATTGAATACTCCAATCACTTCTTATGGTTATGAAATGATACATATTATAGTACAAATTTGCATCAAATCAATATGTCAGATACTCCCTTTTTACAATCGACTTTGGGTTATCAATAAAATATTTCCCATTGGAAGGAGTTATTAGGTGTGTTCTAATTACACCCCCTAAGTGAATTTCAATAGTCCATCATAAAAGATTAAGAAAAATATATGTTGGATATGAGTTCCCTTAATAATAAATTATTTTGAAACATTGGTCAAAGGTTATTTTATGACTCAACTTTTTAATTGTGCGTTTCATGAGTAAGATTTTCAACATTAGGGAAAGAATAAATTTTTAGAAAAATATATTAGTTAAAATGAATTATCATTATCTCATGTTAATCCTTATGAAAGAATGTGAATTAGATATTAGAAAGATAAATCATTTACAAAACTTAGTCAATCAAATACCATTTATTTATTAACCTAAAATATAGTTGTTAAGTTGTATGTACTAACTATCAATGCTTCAATTATAATTGGTGTTTTAGTTGGGTATTCTAATACTGCAAGCGAGTCTCAAACATGACATAAGTGTGGTGCCAATTGAGGATGAAAATCTTAAAAGATTTATTTATCTAAAAGGCAAGATAGGTCAATTGAGGATGAAAATCCTGAAAGATTCATTTATTTGAAAGGTAAGAAGATGAAATTACAAAATGAGACTTAAACTTAACTTAAACCTAAAGGCTAGAGTCCCCATGGTCCAAATATGTTAAATTCGTCCTAGCCCACTAAAAATACCTATACGGGTGTGGAGAACATGAAGAAAAGAGGTGTGCTTCCTTTTGGGTTATTCCAAGCCTACCAATCCCACATCTCAAGCTTCTTCCTCTCGAAAAAGGGGTGTAGGACATGAAAAAGGTGTGTCCTACACCTTTGGGCAGCCCATGCAACCATCCTATATGTCCAAGCCTTCATTTCCATTAAAAAGAGGTGGTGGTCTTCATAAAGGAGGTGCATAAAGTGGTCCTATATAAAAGTGCGAAAATGAGTCTCTAAAATTTAAGAAAAAATGCTAAGAAAATTCAAACTGGAGGGTTAGGAGGAAACCTCCCTTTTAGTCATGCTCTTAGTGATCCTCATAGGGAAGCCTTTCCCGTATCCAGGGCAACTAGGGACTCATCATCCCCTCGCCTTGGAGAGAATTCGTCCACACGAATTTTCAAAACAGTTTTAATTCCCTTGTCTTTCTTTTCTTTCTTCTTCTTTTTTTTTTGCATTTTTTTTTGTTTTCCATTCATCTCCTTATTTAATCCTTATCTGATTATGACCACTCTTCAAATCAATCTTGAAAAATATGGTAGGCACGTTGTATCTCACTAAGAAAGTCATGAAGTCCAAGAATGGGATATACCTACAGTTTTGCACCCACTATTTTCTATCAATCCCTTTACTTGCCTTTGAATCTCTTTAGATTCCTTCGAGTTTGTTCTATAAGTCGGACGATTAGGTATGGATGAACGAGGTATAAAGTTAATTTGATGTTCGATCCGGCTTAGAGGTGGAAGCCCTTTAGGAGGTTCTTGGAAAGCATAATTAAATTCATCCAAAACTAACTCTCGACTTTTAGAAAAATTGGAGGGTTCCTCATGAAATGCAGAAGATGACCGTAGAGGAGGGTAAGTTAAGAATAGGTGTTTATGTGCTATTAATACATTCTTAATTCGCTTGTTAGAGATCATGTTGCCCTTTGAGTTTTTCTTTTTTTCTTCTTTTCTCTTTATTTGCATTTTTTGTTGGTCCTCACTAACCTCTTGTGGTGAGAGAGGTTTCACTGTAATCTTATTCCCTTGGAAGTTAAAAGAAAATGTGTTGGTATAGCCATCATGAAAAGTTTGTTTATCAAATTACCATGACCTATGCAGTATAATATATGAAGCTTCCATAGGAACAACATCACAAAGAATCTCGTCCTTGTATTTCCCTATTCCAAAGCTAATGAGGACTTATTTATTTACCCCAATATCACCTTCCTCACTAAGCTAAGAAGACTTGTAAGGCTTGACATGAGGAGTAGTACATAGACCAAGCTTGTCTACTACCCTCGTGCTAGCCACATTCACACAACTTCCTCCATCAATGATTAGTTAACACAACTTGTAATTAATGAGCAGTGAGTATGAAAAATGTTTTCTTTTTGGAAATATTCAAGGTCCTTTTGGACTTGACCCAACATCCACCTCACTATTAACAAATCGCCTTCATAAAGCTTGATCTCTTCATAGCTAGAGGAAGAGTGCTTAGATGAATTCTCTCTAGATAGGGAGGGGGAGAAGAATGCTCACTCTCGACATTTCCACTTGTGCTCAAAATCATAGTTCTTTTGGTAGGGCAATTAGAAGCAATGATGGAGGACCATATGGGCCATAACACATTGGGCCTCACTGTAGCACCCCTTTCGAGATGCCACGTATAATTTTTTTTCCACAATTATTTTATCTCAAATAACACTTGATAAAATATTTATCCTAAACCTCTTTATTCGTCAAAATAAAATATTGTTCATCCAAACAACTAACTTAAACCATCACAATGAGACTTAATATCAAATCTTTCCAGTGCAACTCAAAACCACTACACTATTACATTATATTCAAAAGGACATTTTCAAATATCTTAAAAAAAACTCCCAAAAAGCTTCCCCATGAGCTCCTCACCACTAAGCTTCTCTAACAGTATATGCATCAACATCTATTCCCGCATAACACAAGTTATACGATCATTGCAGGTGGAAACCAACACCACAAACATGCAAGGGTGAGCAAAACATGTATCTCATCACATATCATGCATGTCATCATATAATTCACCTAGCATTATCATAATGTAACAAAACTCATTCATAATATCCACAAGTACATATTTTCAACACTACAACATTAACACTTTATCATATTACCACCAAGTAAAAACAGATGGTATAAAATTCTCTCATAGTCAACCCCTATACTTTTCCTATGCACCAACACCTCTGGAAAAAGTCTCTATCATATTACCACCAAGTAAAAATAGACGGTATAAAATTCTCTCATAGCCAAACCCCATACTTTTCCTGCGCACCAACGCCTCTTGGAAAATTCCCTTCCCCTGCTTTCCATAGACTTACTAGCAATAACTCCACCCGCTCGACAAAGCCTTGGATGAAACACTCTTGTTAAGCTCATGCTAAAGACTAACGGAGGAACGAAACCCCTTTACCATGACTCAAAAAAGTCCTTTAGGTAAAGAAATCATTCTAGCTTTACGACTATCAAATAACACATATTGTTCCCTCACCTATATACACACATATGTATACAACATCTCATCGCAGATCAAACATACCTAATCTCATCATGTAATTACATCATATCATAATTCAAGTATTTTTTTTTACATTTAAGGATTTTAACATATAACTTCCACAAATTCTGCACCAAAATAATATAGACAACAACAACAATAAAATAAAACAGCAGCAGTAGCAACATGAAATGAAAATAGGAATAACATCATTTTGAAGATTCCACTACCAGGGCAGTAATCAAAGATATATTTTTATAAAATCAAATAATGGTTATAAAATTATGAAATTAAATATACTTAACATATACATATAGTCCAACTATGATAAAAATTTCATCTCAAAACACTTCAATCTCAATTTTATATGATTTTTCGAAGTTGCTGGGCGAACATAGCAACTCTGTTTCGCCCAACTCAAAACCTAATAACTTCCAAGATTTTTCATGAAAAAATACTCATTAGAAAATTTTGAAATAAATCACACAAGAACTAGACATATGAAGAAACATATAACTAAAATTTCAGAATTAAAAACCAAGTAGATATTTTTATATAATTTCCCAAAGATTTTGTTTACATGCAGATTTTTCCAGCAACACCTCTTAACACATTTTTCATCATCTTCCTCTAGAAAAATCCAATTTAAGTGATTTTTATGGATAAATCTAGGTTTTAGCATCCAAGGAATCTATTTCTAAACTCTAAAATATGAAAGGAGCATTGTAGAGTATCTAAGATACACTAGAACAGCCATACAAATTTTTTATCAAATATTCTTGTTTGGTTCCAATTCATGTAGGAATGAGATAAATGGTGGTTTAACCTAGGATTGATGGCAACAAGAATCTCCTCACAATTCCATGTTGATAACTCAAGAAATCAACCGGTTAAAAAAAAAATAAGAAACATGTTTTGGCACCCCTTACCTGGATATTCCTGCAGCAATATTACTTGGCTTGCTCTACTCTCTTTGGCTCCACGTTGCCTCTCACCAACTCTGCAGTCTACCCTTTCTTTTTCTCCTTCTAGGATTTTCTACTCTCTCCCAAACCCTAATTTTTAAATTAGCTTCTCCCAATTTCCAGCTCACTTACTCTCTTAATTAATTTGGTGCCTGTGTACAGATTCAATATATCTGCCTCAACTGTTCACCTCCCAAGGTACACCACTCGAATTTACAAAAAAAAAAAAATATTATTACCTCCTTTTTAATCTAGGTAGGATTTAAACTCACAACCCCAAGACTCAAGCATTACTCCAAACCATAATAACCATCATATATTTCTTGTCAATCCATACACATAGCAAAAATTACAATGTACCCACACACAATGCATACAAGAAAACAACCATCAACCAATAATTTCTAAACATGGCAATTAAAATTTACTAATTCCCTAAGCATACTCAACGTTTAGGCACATACATGAGTATTTTCTAAATAATTATAAAATAATAGAAAAATTATAATTATTCTAATGGACATACAAGAATCAAACCCATGACCCTCAAATCTCATGGCAAGGATCTAACCAAATGAGTCACTCTTCATCTCTGCAATATTATTACATTCTTAATTTAATTACTTCCCTTACTTCCAATTTCTACCTTCAAATATATAATTATTTTCCTGGGTCTTACACTCATCACACTGGGCCTCAACATACTAGGCTTCAAATAAGGCCCAAACTTGAAGGGGCTGCACTTAAGGTTCAAGTCTTGGCTACAACAAAAAGGGAATATATCATTTTAGCTTCTTAAATTCGGTCAAAGCATTCCAAACACTCAAGGAGGTCCAAGGTTCAACTCTTGTTTGCAAAATTTGAGAGTTTTTTGGTATATAAACTCATAAATGTAACTAAAAGTGGCCTAGGTGGGACTTGAAGCTAGGAACTTCGACCATCACTTGTATAAGGTAAAATTAATCCCACATCCATGGTGGAAGGAGGGAGAATATTTCCATCAATTTGGTATCAGAGCTAGGCATGAAGGTCTTCAAGAGATAAGTACCTTCATCTTTCCTTCTTTCTTGTTGTTGAATTTTCGTCTTGTATGCACTTGCGTGAGTCTTTTGGGTCATATGTAATCGACTTTTGCGACTTTAATATTTCTCTTATAATTTATTCATTGCTTAGTTCCTTTCATGAATCAATTGCATGTTTAGGAAGTTCTTAATATGTTGTATGAGTAACCATAGAATTTTGTTTACTTAGATTTCAAGTTTATAATCTTCCATGTTGTATTAGATAGTCATGTTTAGTCCTTATATGTTCATAATTCCATAGAAGTTGTCCCACATATGTTAGAAAATAGAAATTGTTGTTGAGAAAAATAATAAAACCAAGTTTGTATACTAGGAACCGAACCATGTATGTTGGCTTGTATCATTGAGTATATTCTTTTGCTATTAGATCATTAGAAAAATTCTAAACATGAAATTCTTGTACAAGCTGAGATTGGTCTAGACTTCTTTTAATTTTTGAAAGTTGAATCAATTGTGGATTAATATGCTATGATAATGTTTGGACTTATGTGGAAATATTGTTATAGAAATTGAGTTGAAATTGATTTGGTGGAAAAGGCTTAAGTCTCTTAAAGAACAAAAGCAATTGAATTGTGAAGTTGAAAAGAAAAGAAATTAAAAGAGAAAATTCGACACTTAGTAAAAATAAAGTTTGAAAGTAAGATTGCAACTCTTAAATAAGTCCCACACTCCTTGAAATAATATTTGAATTGAAAAAAATTGCATGTATAAAGAGATGGATAGGAGTAGATGAATCAATCAAAATTAAATTGGGTTTGCAAAATGATTAAACTTTAGTCTTTTGTTTTATAATCTATTCTAGATCCATTCTTAGGCTTCCTTTGAGTGCTTTCTTTAAAATTTACCAAATTTTCTTGCTTGTCTTTTTTGAATTTGTAAGTTTGTTAAATAATAAATTCTAATCACTTGATTGTGTCCAATTCTTGTTTGACCTTTTCTTGTATTTTTTATTCTTGCATCTTGAGCACTCAAAGAAACAAGATAACCATTTTACTTTTCCTTCTTTCTTGGAAACTCACTTCTTCTTCAAGGTAGCATCTTAGGTGTTGTTAAGAAGAAAGGAGAAGGTGTTCTTCAAGAAAGGTTGGGAAACAAGAATTGGGGTGCAAGAAGAGTGAAACACTTGACCAAGTGAGAAAACCTAATGTAATGGCGGAAAAATTCACCAAATTTCATCACAAAACAAGCCTTGCAGCAAAATTTTCGTCACAAAAACTGTTACTATCGCCGCCATCAAAAGAGGTGGTCGGAGCGACACGATGGTTCCGACTTCCCGTTTTTCGCGTTTTATGGGTGGTGTTACAACGCTTCTAGGTTGTCCGATAATCAGGCAGGACCTAAGAGCGAGGTTTTCGAAAGGGTGCTTTTAGGTTGTCCGATAACCGGGCTGGACCTAAAAACAAATTTTCAAAGGGGTTCTTATGGAGTCACCACCGATATTTTTACCGAAAACATCGAAAAACGAAAAAAAAGAAGGCGTTGGTTTTTTAAGAAAAAACAAACTTTGGCCATTATAATCAGAGTTGGGTAAGGGAGTTAGTTACGTGTAGGGAAGGTATTAGCTTCCCTACGACGCCCCTTTCGGGTTCCCTATGATAGGCCAGTTATTTCGTAAATAAATTAAAAATGATGCTCTTTTATTTGTGAATTAAAGTATGACGACTACATGGCCCTAATTAATGTATATATAAATGATAAAGTGGTAAAAGAGAGAGGGAGAGAGTAGAGAAACCTCCGGAGCAAGCTTTGATTAATTCTTTAAAAGGTAGGGTGCGTTTTGGCAACCCTTCACTCTTACAACGTCGAATTCTCTCTCGAAACGCTATAAAAAACTCTTTTAAAGACCTTCAGCAAACTCTGGAAATGCTTCAGAGGGACTCTAGGAGAAGAATTCTAAGAAATTATAGAAGGAGAAGTGGAAGAGTTGTGTTAAATGGAGAGGAGAGCGCTCTCCTTTTATAGGGATTCGCGCCTATCAGGTTGAGACGGCCGTCTCGCCATTCGGGACGGTCGTCTCGACTTTGACAAATGGCGAGACGGCTGTCTCGTTTGGCAAGACGGTGGTATCGACTTGCCAAATGGCGAGAGGGCCGTCTCGCCAATCGGGAAGGTGGTCTTGCCAATGGCAAATGGCGAGATCGCCGTCTCGTTTGGCGAGACGGCTGTCTCGCCATTTGCCATTAGGCGAGACGGCGGTCCCGATAAGCAAGACGACGGTCTCGACCCCTGAGGTGGAAATCCTTATTTTGTTGTACAAAAAAGCCCTTCTACTTTAATATGGGGCCTAAAAGTCCATCCTAGGGATCTTTTAAGCCTTGCCTATCTTCAAATTGAAGGTCTTCTGCTCTTTATTTTGCGATTGGACAAGATTTGGGGTCTACAACTGCCCCCCCTTTACTCGACCAGTTGACTATGGGTTTTCACGCCATAAAGTCGATTGGCGGGTAAAGGATTTAACCCTCTTGTCTGGCTATCCTCTGGGTGCTCCTTCAATGCGGTAGCTGACCCTTTGGCTGTGGTGAATAAAGTCTGGTACTATCTTCAGGATGCTTCCTTTTTGCGGAGGCTGACCCGTCAGACGAGATTTTGGTGACGCTTCAGGATTCTCCTTTGATACGGTAGCTGACCCTTCGGCTGGTGGAGGTTTTCCTTTGGGATGCTCCTCTGATGTGGTAGCTGACCCCACGGGCGGTGGTAAATTGTATCCTTAGGATACCCTTTTGCAGCAGGGCTGATCCTGGGATGCAGTGGCGGCTTATTGTTCTAGCCCATGCGCCAAATGATAAACCTTAGGATGCTCCTTTGACACGGTAGTTGACCCCTTGGTTGATGAGTATAAACCCTCATAAGGTTAGGTGCCTCAGGATGCTCCTTTGATATGGTAGCCAATCCTTTGGCTGGGGTGGCGGCTTACTGATTGCGATCACGCGCCGGTCTGATGATTGTTTTTTTGGTAGAGGAAGTCATCTAGTGTTCCGGAGTTCTTTTCAGCTTTTCCGGTGGTCATCTAGCTTGTTGATTGCTGGAGAGTCTTTGACCCTTGCCGTTTGTCGAAAATTGTTGGTCAATGTATTGCTAGCCTGTTTTGGCTATCGCTTTGACTCTAATCCTGCCTTTTTCCGCGATTTTATCTTTTTTCTCGCGACTTTGGATTTTGGCTTTTTCGGGACTAAGCGTAAGTCTTTTTACTTTTTAGTCTCTTTTAGTTACGCTGAATTTTTTTGAAAAGAGAGTAAAAATAAATGGAAGAAATTTTTTTTATGATAAAATTTTATTACAACAATTATTTTGGGGTAATATCCCTAAGACGGTGGCGGGCTCGAGCCGGGAGACAATTCGGGAGGAGGGAACTGCCGATACATATGTCTCTGAAACTCTTCCTGGCTTCGGACTGAGCCGAGATGTTCTTGCCGGAGCAGTGCCAGGTCTTGTCTCATCCCCTCCTGTATTTGACCGAAGGTCTCCAGTCGGGTCTCAAAGATATCTTGTCTCAGGGACATCTGGTCGAATTGCTGGCGCATGTTGTAGATGTTGCAGTTGATGCTAGCAAAGTCCTCCCCGTACTGTTGTTGTTGTTGCCATTGCTGCCATTGCTACTATTATTGTTGCTGTTGTTGTTGTTGCTGGAACTCCGGAGGTGTCGACAGGTCTTGCATCGCCACCAGGTCCTGGAGGTCCAGGTTCATGACGAGCAATGGGTGAAGGGCCAATTGGGTTCCTTGCCGAATGAGCATCCCCATGCTGATAGGCATAGACCCGTTGATGGACTCGGGTCGAAGATCGGAGGGGATGCTTTCTCCGCCGCGGCACCCCCACTTCTCAGCTAGTGGGGTGATGAGGGGAGCCATGAGGACGACTCCTATAGGACGGCACCCAAAATCCTTAAGGGCCTTCACGAATAAATAGCCGGGATTGCACCAGTGCCCCTGAAGCATGCAGTGTAGGGCAAAGAGGTCAGGATGGGTGACCTTTCCGTGACTCTCCTTGCGCCCGTGGATGGTCCCAGCCAGCAGCTTGTGGCAGATACGGAGAGCGGGGAGGAGAGTGGACCCCTTCAGTAGTGTTGGCAGGACTGGCACCCCGATGAGATCCTCCCACATTTCACCGGCTGTGAGGGTAGGTGGCCACTCGCAAATGGCTGTTCGATACCCTGGGGATAGGATATCCTCGGGCTGGACGAAATCGATGGAGACGTTGAATTCATCTAGCGTCATCGTCCGGTAGGACCCGTTCATGAAATATGAGACCATATTGACCGGAGGGAGGCCCAGGACCATGGTGGGTAGCTCCATCAGTGTAATGGAGGCGAGGAACTCCATTACTGCCTATGTGTAGATGCGGGTGGGAGGGGGCTACAGGAGAAAGTCCCACCCGATGCTCTCAATAAACCCTTGTACATCATCTTCCCATCCAAACTCGGCGAGGATGCAGAAGTACAACTTTAGCATAGGGTGCCAGGCGTAGCCCCGGATGTGCTCAAGCCGAGCCTGGTGCTGAGGCGTCAACTGGGTTAGGTCTGGAGAAGATGAGGCCGCAGACGTAATTGGGCCAGAACCCCTACCCCTCTTTCTGGAAGTCTCTCCTCTATGCATTTTGATGAGAAAGCACTAAAGAATGTAGGAAATATGTGGGAGAATGTAGGAAAGGATGCTTAAACCCCCCCCCCCCCAAGGCCCCTATTTATAGACTCCTCGCTGCAGGTTGAGACTGCCGTCTGGGATTTTGAGACGGCAGTCTCGTTTTCGCGAGCCTTGGGACCGCTATCTGGAACTTCGAGATGACGGTCTCGTTTTGGTCATATGGCGAGACGACCTTCTCGTCAAGTGAGAAGGCGGTCTCGTTTTTGCTCAAAGTGAGACGGTGGTCTCAAATGTTGGGACAGCGATCTCGTTTCTACGCGGATCGGGACGACGGTCTGAGAAGTTGAGACGACAGTCTCGATTTTTAGAGGATTGTTTTTTGTTGAGAAAAAAGGACCTTGTTCAAAAACATTTTATGCATGTAATGTTTTCATGTTTGATGTCCTATAATGCTATTTTATTAGTTTTTCAGAAGGATTAACTGGTGCGTCTTATGGAGACGAGGGCCCTCTGACGTTTGCTTTTCTACTGTACTTGGTTGTACCATTCCGGACTTAACGTGACCGAAGTATGACTTTTTGATTTGGAGAGCACACTTTGCCATGTTGGTGTACTTTTTCCTCTCTTTACGGATTTCAATCCTCTTATTGATTATACGCCTCCATATTCCCAAACTAATTGTTAGAATAATGTTGTGAGGGTCAAGAGAAAAGAAGTAAAGGGGATAAATTCAAAGACTTGTGTTTTAGATGGTTGATTTTTATTTTAGAAGAGATTTTGTAAGAATGGCTGGCCAGGGTTGGCTAGAGTGTTTATGCTACTGTCTAAACAAACGTCTTTCTTTGTGGATTTGCGCCTTAGCCTATTGCTTTTATGACTGATTGATTTCCCTAGACCGCCCTTTGGGTTTTCAGACTAGGATATTGTGCTTTTGGTCCTATCTTTAGTCTAGGTTCCTTTTTTCTTTGTTGGGAATCCTATCAGACCTTATTTTGTAATCTTACCTTTTGCCTAGGCTACCCTTTATTTTTGTTCGGGTGTTCGATCGGGTTGACTCTATTTTTTGCGTAGCCCCCTTTGTGTGTTTCCTACCCGGTTTTTTGTCCTTTTCCTTTTGGCCTTTGGCTCTTATGGGCTTTTTTTGTTTTTACACAATATTGGCGAAACACGGCTTTATTTTTGGTGAGGTAAAACCTTATTTTGTGCTTCTAGTCAATCAACTTGATTATTATGGCAATGGCATGTTTTGCTTATTTGGATGCGCTTTGATTCTTCTTCTTCTTTTTTTCGTTTGTTTAGACATGGTTATTATGAGGTCCAGTCATGGAATAGCAAGAAGAGAAGCAGATAGTAAGAAGTGTATTCTTTATTAATTAGTAAGGGAATATGTGCCCAAAAGATGCCCAGGGGTCGGGCTAGCCCGAGGGGATAATCTCTAACAATCATTGGGTTTACATCCCTTAAGAAAAGAAAAAGAGCTCCTAATGACTAGGGTTGCTCGCGACGCTTGCATCCCTCCACTTCGGAACATCTGCTTGAGTGTGCGGAGGGGAGACTTCCCTTTTCTTCTTTCTGCTCGGCCCCTTGTAGGGTCGTATCCTAGGCCAAACTTAAAAGGGTTATCTTTGAATTCTGGAGGTTCCCTCATCCCTTGGGAATTCGCCCCCAATCCTTGGCCAGGATGGTAGCCATGCTTCATCTTCATGCGGGCTACCTTCGTATTATTGGGAAGTCTCTCTATGCTGGCAATTTCGAGCGCTTGAAAAGACATTTCAAGGGCCTCTTCAGCCGCATCCACATAAGGTTGGGTAGACGATCCACTGATCAGGATATCATCTTCTACTTGGACCGTGACCAGTTTATCATCTACTATAAACTTGACTTTCTGGTGGAGCGTTGAAGGTACTGCCTTAGCATCATGAATCCAAGGTCTGCCGAGGAGACAACTGTACGCTGGAGTAATGTCCATTACGTGGAAATCAACGTTGAAGATAGTGGGTCCGACTTGGATTGGCAGATTGACTTCTCCCACTACTTCCTGTTTGGATCCATCGAAGGCTCGGACGATTGTGCTGCTTGGGCGCAAGTGAGTTCCTTGAATTTTCAACTTGTCCAGTGTGCACTTGGGCATCACGTTCAAGGATGACCCATTATCCACAAGAACTTTAGCGATGAGGTACTCCTTGCATTTGATGGAGATGTGCAAGGGCTTGTTGTGGCTCGACCCCTCTAGAGGGAGTTCTTCATCTGTGAAGGTGAGGTGATCGCTTGCCGTAATGTGACCGACGATCTTCTCAACTTTTTATTGGGATATACTGTGAGGTACATGCGCCTCGCTCAAGACCTTCATCAGGGCATTTCGATGCGGTTCCGAACTCATCATTAGAGATAAAAGAGTTATCTTTGCAGGCGTATGATTGAGCTGGTCGATAATGGAATACTCGCTTTGCCTTATGAACTGGAGTAATTCGTCGGTCTCCTCCTTGGATTCTTTATTTTCTCTTTCTTTGGTTTGTTTATTTTTCTCTTTATTCCTGGGGGCATCCTCTTGCAGCTCCTTGGGAGAGTAGATCTTTCCACTTCTGGTCATGCCCCCAATGCCGGCTATATTGGAGATATCCTCCTTTATTGGTGAAGATTCCCCATACTTCCACGGTACAACTTTATTTGATTCATTGGGGAAAGGACGAGGCATAAATAGTCGCACGGGCGTCCTTGCCCCCTCTTCCTTATTTACTTTGAGAACCAACGGTCGAGGCTGATTATCCTCTTGTGGTGGATCGACCGTTGGGGAGAGTTTGATTAGGAGCGGTTTTCTCTCCATCCTTCTGATTTGGAAGATGTGTCAGTTAATCCTTCCTTTTTATTATCTTATTTATTAAAAGTGAAGGCGGGAAATTAAACATGTAAATGAATGATATGCATGTAAGTAGACGATTGTTTGAATAAAGAAATTTTATTTACTCGTAGAAAGTGTACATTCCCCTATTCCACACTACAAAACAACTTTTGACAGAAATGGAAAAGCCTAAAGAAACCCACAGACGGGTCTTGATCTCTATGTAATTCCCTTTCGGCTTCCCGGACGTGACGAGCGAGTGCTTTGGTTTGCTTTCGGACCGCCTGGCTCATATCTTCACTATACTTTTGAGCTTCTTTGATCTTTGCCTCTTGATGGACGACCAAGGCTTGTAACTCGTCGAGCTTTGCGAGGGCTCGGTCTTTTTCTTGTAGTTCTTGACCATACTAAGCTAACCCATCTCTTTCTTTGCAGCGTAGCTTAGTGAGACTTTTGTTGAGTCTTTGGTTGGCCTCTCGCTCCTGGCGTATTTCAAACCGAGTCTTTGTAAGGTCTTGTAACAACTCCTTGATCGTCTGAGCCTGCTTTGCGCATTCGGCTTCAAGGCGTGCTGATTTGGCGGATATTTCTTGAAGTTGGCTATCTGAGCCTACTTTGGATGCTCGAATAACTTGCTCGTTAGAATCAGCACACTGATCCTTGAGGCGCTCTATCTCGTGGTCCTTCTTCTTGCATTGCCTTTGCAGACCGTCTATGGTGAGGATAGATTTTTGCTCTCTTTCTTCAAGGGCTCTCATCTGGGCTCCCATGATTTCTATCCTCCGGGTCAAGGCATTGACTTGGGTTTGCAACTCTTCACTGTTTGCAAACACCACAGGTGAGGTGGATGGTTGTGACATCCCTCTACTTCTTATCCACTCCTCGTAGTCACTGGAGGAAGCTACTCGAGCTTTTCCTACCTCTCTATCTCCCATGAAGACTGCTTTCGCCCATGCTCTTCTTACAACAAGTGAATTAGCGACAGTGCATGGGTCTCCGAAGAAACACAGTCCTCCGAGCTCTTCTCGGGATATTGCAGTTTGGGTCCTCATGAGTTGTCTCATAGCCACCTTTTGAGAATAGGCTATGCAACCTCTGAGTCCTATTAATGGTATGCTCGGATAATCTCCACATCTGATGAGGACTGGGCCAAGTCAAAACCAAGGGCAAACCCAGGATAATTGGTTAACGTCCCATTATTCTATCTCGACCTTCCATTCCATGGTCGAGCGTCAGTGGAGAGGGATTTTGGAGAAGCTTCTCAAAGGGTCAGGGAACATCCCCATGTGGCTAGAAGCGTAGAAATTTGTGATACCCCACACAAAAAGCAGTGAAGAGCAACATCTAAGTGTTTTTCCTTGCTTCTGGTGACAAAATTCTACCGAAAGCAAGGTGTTGGCAAGAAGTACAGGCAAGGGACTCTTCGAGTTCACGTCCCAGGCAAAGAAGGCGTCCATGACGGCTTGGTCTACCATGTCGATATGGAAGGGAAACAAGATTGTTCCAAATATGATTAAAGCTAGGGTTTTGTTGAAAGCGACCCATTTTGCTCTTTCAGCCAAAGCGGATAGGTGGTCTTCTAACATTGCGACTTTCCAACCCTGGACATTCCCTTTTGCTATCAGGGTAGTCTGCCGAAACGACAATTGGATGATGGCAGCTATTAGAAAAGTAGGCTGAGATCAAGAGGGGGGGGTGAATTGATCTTTGAAAGATTTTCGCAAATTATAGATTATCTATTTCAAAGATTAAGAGTTCTGACCAATTCTTGAATCAAACAAAACAAACAATCAAAATAAAGACAGCAGCAGAATTAAAGAGAGAAGGGTTTAGAAAGATATAACCAAGATTTATACTGGTTAACCCAATCCCAGGGCTACGTCCAGTTCTCAGCCAAATTCTAGCTGAGTTCCACTAGATTGAATGATTTACAGATTACAATTCCAATCACACACCCAATCTACCACAAGAACCAAAATTCCAGTCCTTGCACCTAAACCTTCACCAATGTCGCCGCCGTCAAAACGAGGGCGGTTGGAGCGACGCGATGGTTTCCGACTCTCTTGATTTTCGCATTTTTTATTGGTGGTTACAACGCCTTTAGGTTGTCCGATAACCGGGCTGAACCTGAGGGCAAGGTTTTCGAAAGGGTGCTCTTGGATTGTCCGATAACCGGGCTAATCCAAGAGCTAGTTTTGAGGGTTCTCTGGAGTCGCCACCGATGTTTTTACCGGAAACATTGGAAATGGAGTTTAAAAGGCGTTGGTTTTCGAAAAACCAACTTTGGTCGTTAGAACCAGAGTTGGGTAAGGGAGTTAGTTACGCGTAAAGGAAGTGTTAGTTCCTTTACGACGCCCCTTTCGGGTTCCCTATGATAGGCCAACTATTTTGTTGATAAATAAACCGGAAAAATACACTTTTGCCCTTTTATTTTGCGGAATTTATAGATTACGACTACATGGCCCTAATGTCTATTGCATAATTTAAATAAAGCAATAAAAGGTAAAGAAAGAGAGTAGAGACCTCCGAAGGAAGCTTTCTATTTAATTCTTTAAAAATAGGGTGCTTTGCGGCAACCCTTCACTCTACACAGCGTCGGAAACCTCTCGAAATGCTCTAAAAACACTCTAAAGACACTCAGAAGATCCCGAAATGCGTCAGAAGGGTTCTAGAGAGAGAAACTCTTGATATGACTAGAGAGAGAGAGTGAAAAACTGGGTGAAATGAGGGGAAGGGAGGCCCTATTTATAGGAATTCGCGCCTGTCAGGTCGAGACGACCATCTCGTCTGACAAGGTCGATACGGCCGTCTCGATATTCCAAACGGCCGTCTCGCCTTGCAGGAATGGCGAGACGGCGGTCTCGCCAAACGAGATGGCGGTCTCGCCTTTCGCGAGTGGCGAGACGGCCGTCTCGCCAAACGAGACAGTGGTCTCCCCACTTGTGCAAGGCGAGACGGCGGTCTCGAATCCGAGACGGCGGTCTCGACCCCAAAAGGCGAAAATCCTTATTTTTGTGCCAAAAATCCCTCCTATCCTATTATGGGGCCTAATAGTCTCTCCTAATGGCTTGTAGACCCCAAATCTTGCCCGGCCTCAGAATAAAGTCAGAAAGTGTCCTATTTGAAGACGACCGAAGCTTAACAAGTCATTAGGAGAGACTATTAGGCTCCCGTACCAAGATAGGAAGGTTTTTTGGCCCGAAAATAAAGTTTCTCGCCCTGAAGGGACGAGACCGCCGTCTGGAAGGACCAGACCGCTGTCTCGTCTCAACGCCAGGACGAGACCACCGTCTCGATTGTCCATACGACGGTCTCGTCTCCTGCAAAGGTCGAGATGGCGGTCTAGATTTTCCAGACGGCGGTCTCGACTCCTGCAAAGGTCGAGACGGCGGTCTGGATTTTCCAGACGGCGGTCTCGATTCCTGCCTAGTCGAGGCGGCGGTCTGGATTATCCAGACGGCGGTCTCGACCCTCTGCCATGAATGAGACGGCGGTCTGGACTTTCCAGACGGTGGTCTCGACCCTGTCAGAGGAAACGGCGGTCTCGACCTGTCAGGCGCGAAAAACTATAAATAGGGGTCCTCCCCCCCTCATTTCCACACAGAAAAGCACAGTAGCTCCTCCTTCTCTCTAGATATTCTCTCTCTAGAATCCCTCCGAAGCATTTCTGGAGTTTCTGAGTGTCTCTAGGTATAAATTGAGCGTCTTAAATCTTCTTTAGAATCCCTCCGAGGCATTTCCGGAGTTTCTGAGAGTTGTAGAGCGAAGGGTTGCCAAAAAGCACCCACTCTTTAAAGAGAAATACAAAAAACTTGCTTTGAAGGTGCACCCTCTCTCTTTCTAATTTTACCGCTTTCATTTAAAATTATGCAATAGACGCTAGGGCCATGTAGTCATAATCTTTAAATACCGCATAATAAAAGGGTAAAAGCGCATTTTTCCAGTTTAATTATTTATTCAAAGTAGCCGGCCTATCATAGGGAACCCGAAAGGGGCATCGTAAAGGAACTAACACTTCCTTTACACGTAACTAACTCCCTTACCCAACTCTGGTTCTAATGACCAAAGTTGGTTTTCGAAAACCAACGCCTTTTTAAAACCCCTTTTTCGATGTTTATGGTAAAAATATCGGTGGCGACTCCATAGAACCCAAATTAAATAAGTCCTTGGGTTAGCCCGGTTATCAGACAACCTAGGGATACTTTCGAAAACCTCGCCCCTAGGTTAGCCCGGTTATCGGACAACCTAAAGGCGTTGTAACCACCAATAAAAAACGCGAAAATAAAGAGGGTCGAAAAAACCATCGCGTCGCTCCGACCGCCTCCTTTTTTACGGTGGCGACAGATGGCGACTCCGCTGGGGAAGCCTAGAGAGTTGATCCCATTTAGTGATAGGCTGACTTAAAAATAATTAAACCAAGAAAATGGCACTTTTACCCTGCCTTGTATTATAACATGCTTTATTGTTTGGCTTTCAAATAACTGTTGCTTGTTTATACTTACGCAATTGATTGAAATATAAACCGCACACAAACCCTTGCACACTACAGTTCCCTCTATACCCGGGGCAAGTGAGATAACCATATGGAGTGGGTGGCGGGTACGGTTCGTCGTAGTTAGGGCCTTGTGCCCACCAAGTGTGATCGGAAACCACCACTCAAGGTGATAACCTTCCTCTTTTGGCAACAAGACCGACTCTAGCCTTAGTGCTGAGCATGGTCGGACGGCTGGAGAGTGGGGACCCTATAATGGGGGCACCTTGGGGGCCTTAGCCTGGTGAGAACAGTTAGAACCAACCCTTGCCAATGCACTTTTCTGCAGGAAAACCCTACCTCGTGATAAAAACGAAATCTCGCCTGTTCGGGGATGATCGAATTGTGTGTGCATATGATTGTTGCATTTGTCTGTTGCATAGCATAAACAAACAACAAAACAAAAAACCAAAAAATATTTTTCACAAATAAACACCCTTATCTCGGACAGTCTGCCTTTTAGCTAGCCTGGTTTCAGGTTCTTTGTAAGCTAAGTAGCCACGCAGTTCCGACAGAAGAGATAAGGGACGCTAAATATTCTTCGCATAAAGCCATATTTTATCTCGGACAGTCTGCCTTTTAGCTAGCCTGGTTTCAGGTTCTTTGTAAGCTAAGTAGCCACGCAGTCCGACAGAAGAGATAAAAGGCTATAAAATAAATCCAAAATAAATAAATAATAATAAACAAAATCAAAACATTTATAAAATAATTTTGACAGAGTCCTATCATTCATATCGTATCATAAGTGGAAAAACCAAGAGAGAAAATGAATGCATAAGGAAAGTATGCATACGCATCATTTTAATAAATCCCTAAAAAATGGGTCTTAGAGGCGTTTTTTGGAAAAATTACTGGGCCAAATCCCCATGGGTATTTGCAGCTTGATTCTTCACCTTTTTCTCTTCATTTTGATATGTTGTGCGTCCAAATCGGACATTCCAGTCAAAAGTTATCGCACTTTGAGCATCTATCGCCCATTTGTACTGGTGCATGCATAAATACATTCATTCTAGGGAGCACTAGATATCCCTAAGACAATGGCGAAAGAGGCCCCGAGCACATCTGTGACCTTTGCGACAAGGAAGGAACAAGTGTACTAAGATGAGATGGTGATAGCCATTATACTTGTCAAAGTTGTGATGGGGATGGAACCATTCCACCGAGGTGGGTATGATACCCCACAAAGCATAAGCTTTAAGGAGGATACCTAAGCCATTGTCTTAAGGAATATCCATCTCATAAATCATTCAATAAAAACCTTTTTGCATTCTAAAAAGCGGCTGGTATTCTTCATGCCCTCATCCGCATACAAAAAAAAAAAAACACAAAATCCCAAACACTATCATACGTCATGTTAGAAAATAAAACATGATAATGTTTAGGAAAAAACAAACACTTGCATACATGCATCGACCAAGCTTCATCCTCATGCATCTAATAATAGATAGTCGAAGAAGTGGATATTCCTCAATACCATGAGAAGAGGATTAGGGCATTCGCATGCCATGCACGGGAAGTCAAAAAGAAAATAAATAGAAATATTTACCCGCCTATGGGTTCATTTAGGCTTCTCCGCTTTCAAAAAAAAAAAATGTGCTTCGAAACATTACATTGAGGAATGTACACTATCTAGATGAAATAAATAAAATTGTTTGTTCATCTCAACCATCTATTACATTCATGAATTGCATTCATAAATTGCATTCATTCTCACTTTAATAATAATAAGATAATAAAAAGAAAGGATTAATTGATGTGCTTCCCATGAATCGGAATAAAATGGAGAGTAAGCCTTTCGTCGTCAAGTTCTCTCCAATGGTTGATCCGCCCAAGGAGGATAACAAGCCTCAACCATTGGATATCCAAGTCAATAAAGAAGAGGGGGCAAGGATGTCGTTACATTTATTTATGTCCCGAACCAAATAAAGTTATACCATGGAGATACGCAGAAACATCGTCCATCAATGAAGATATCTCCAGCATAGCCGACATTGGGGGCACAACAAGAAATGGAAAAATCTACACCCCCAGGAGTTATAAGACAATGCTCCCAAGAATAAAGGAAAAATAATAAGACCGAAGAAAGACATAATCCAAAGAGGAAATTGAAGAGACTTTGGATTCACGACGCTGAGGCAATTCACGACGCTCTGCCAAAGAGACAAACTCAGGGTAGGCGACAAACTAGTCATAGTTTGAGCTAGAGACGACATTCAGATCAGTAAGTCGTTGGCCCTACCTTGAATGGATGCGACGGAAAAGGACCTTTGAAATATCTTTTGCCAATATGAAAAGACTTCCCTAACAATATGAAGGTGACCCACATAATATGGATATCGCCCAAACCAAGGGCTCATTAGAAACTCTCAAGGAATAAAGGAGCCACCAGATTTTAAAGACAATCCTTCGAAGCTTTACCCTGCAAAGGATCAAGCTACATAGAGAAAAGGGAAGTCTCCCCCCTGCACCTCAAATCAGATTTTCCCATATAGAGGGGTTCAAGCGTCAAAAGCGACTTTAGTCATTAGGTGTTCTCCTTCTGATTCTTAGGGTTTATAAATCCAATGACTATTAGAGATTACTCCTCGGGGCTAGCCCGACCCCCGAGCATTGTAGGGCACATATTTCCCTATTAATTACAAAGAATGTCATTCTTACTATCTGCTTCTCTTCTTGCTATTAATGTCTGAACCTCATTAATAACCATGTTTAAGCAAACATTTTCAAAGTGCGTCAAAGTAATCAAAATGCGCCATTGACCAAAATAAAAGTCAAATCCATCACTACTGATTTGACTAGAAACACAAAATAAAGTTTGACCTCGTCATAAATAAAGTCGTGTTTCGGCAATGTTGTACAAAAAGAAAACAAAAATCAAAAGAAGCCCATAAAAGCCAAAGGCCAAAAAAAGAGGGCAAGATACCCGGTAGGAAACCTACTAAGGGGGCTACGCAAAAGATAGGGTCAACCCGGTAGGACACCCGAACAAAAATAAAGGGTAGCCTAGGCAAAAGTTAGGGTTACAAAATAAGGTCCGCTAGGATTCCCCGAAAATATACAAAAAGAAGGAACCTAGACAAAAGATAGGGCCAAAACACAACATCCTAAGCTGAAAACCCAAAGGGCAAACTAGGGAAGTCAACCAGTCATAACAAGCGCCATAGAATAAGGCGTCACTCCATAAACAAAACGTTTGTCTAAACTAGCCTAAACACTCTAACCAACCTTGGCTAGCTATGCTTACAAAAACCATTTTTGTCAAAATAAAACAAATCTAAAACACAAGCCTTTGAATTAAATATCCTCTTCTTTCTCTTATCTTGACCCTTACTACTACAACATTCTAGTAATTAGTAGGGAAATGTGGAGATAGTAGTCAATAGGAGGATTGACATCCCCAAGGAAAGGGAGGGGCACACTGACATGGCAAGTCGCTCTAAAATCAACACAATCATTCTTCGGTCACGGTAAAATCGAGACGGCAAAATGGATACAGTCTATCCCTGTCGACGAAGCACATAACGTCAGAAGCTCATCAGAAGCAAAAGCACATTGGTTAATCCTTTTGAAAAATTAATTGAAATAGTATTATAGGATGCATATCGCCAACATTGCATGCATATGATAGGCTCCTATCTCTCAAAAAAGAAGAGAAAGAAAAAATGAGAATAAAAAGAATACTGCCTGCTAGGAGATTCTTAGGCAAAAGTTAGGGTAGCTCGCTAGATCGAAAACCCGCAAAGGGCGGTCTAGGCAAAAGTTAGGGCATTCATAAAAAAGGAAAAAAGCCCGCTAAGATATCCTAGGCAAAAATTAAGGCAGCCCGCTAGACCGAAAACCCCAAAAGGGCGGTCTAGGCAAAAGATAGGGCTAAACCAAAAAATGAATAAAAGAGAGGGGCCCTTTATCATAATCACAAAAAGTCCAGCAGGAGAATGCCAGTCACTTTTCCAGATGCATCAATCAAAAAGAATAGATTGCATTTAGGGCATCCACACACGAGTAGTCGCACAAAACGACTTTGTCAATGTCAAAAATGAAAAAAAATAAAAAAAAATAAATCACTTTAAATAAAAAACAAAAATGAAAAGTATTCATGCATATAAGGAGAATAGCTCCATGTTTGTGATTGAAAATAGGATCACTGAGACTGAGTCTCCAAATAAAGCCTTCAAGAAAATGGAGCAAGTTGTCAATCAAGCAACTCATCAAAATAAGAGCTTCCAAAAATCAAGAGCTCCAGCTACCATCCTTCTACCCAGAAAAGAAGGCACAAGAAATTAATAAGTCTCCAAACATTGCTCTCCCTCAAGAAAGAAGAATGAGTTGTCATAAGAAGCTTCCAGAAGTCAAAGCTCTAATCATCACCCAATAAAAGAGGGCACAATCATCAGACATCATAAAAAGCCGACGGAAAGGCTTAGTCATCCCCAAAAGGATCCTTGCCTACTCCAGAGGCAAAACAAAAAGATTACCTCATGACTCAGCTGCATCACCACATGAGTCATCAAGCACACTCACCCAAAGTCGCCTCCACACTCCCCAATGGTGAATAAAGGCTTCAAGAGCCCACCATCATCAACAATCAAAAGAGTCCAGTCTCCATACCAACAAGGGCTCAACAAAAAAAGGAAAAAAGAAGAAAACCCTTGCATCCCCAGCGGATGTCCAAAAAGGCCATGACAGAGAAGGCCGAATAAAAATCCTCAAATGGATCTCCAAAAAATTCAACAAAAAAGAATCAGAAATTCCCACTCTCTAGTGGAATAAGAGCTTCACAAGTATAGCTCGCATCAACATCAATCAAGGAGCCAAGACTCCATTCCTAGAAAAGAAAAATCAGATCCCCAGGAAGTCAACTAATTCCCTGGTGGATCACTAAAGAAATAAAACGTCATCCCTAGTGGACCTCCCAAAAAGAAGGGAAAAAGCCTGCGTGTATAAAAGAAACTAAAAAGTAAAAAGGCACACGCATTATAAAAAAGCCAGATTTCAAAATCGCGATAAAAAAAGAAATAAATCGCGAAAAAAGGCGAAATCAAATAAAAATCCTTACTCCCTAAGTGGGTCACCGCAGGAAAGGGAAAATCAACCAAAAAAGAAGGAATCGGAAATTCCATTCCTCCAACAAAAACAAGAGTATCGGTAAAGCCATCTCATACCAACAACATCCAACAAGGAGTCAAAACTCCATTCCCTCAGGGGGCAAATCAAAATTAGATCCCCGGGAAGGCAATCAATTCCCCGGTGGATCACCAAAAAGAGAAAGATCATCCCCAGTGAGCCTACTGCAAAGGCAAAACTTCAGATTCATCCTCAGAATATCATTTTCCTATGCATAGGCAAGATCTGGCAAGCAAGAGCCAGCATCCCTATAAGGGAATATCAGCCTAGTCAGAGGCAAAACAGAATGCAACCAAAAGTCTTCACTTCCGATGAAGCATCTGCCTACTCAGAGGCATTACCAGAAACTCAATGGATATCCGCCTACTCAAGAGGTGTCACCAAGATCAACAAATCCCTAGAGGATTTCTGCCTACCTAAGAGGCACTCATCAAAAATCCACGACAACCAGCAAAGTCGGATGACCACTACCAAAAGATCAAAAACAAAGAATCCCCAGCAATCAACAAGCTGGACGAACACCAACAGAATCCCCGGCACAGACCGGACGACAATTCCCAGAAAAGACAAAAAAAAAGACAGAACACTTCTCAACAAACGGCGCATGATCAGAATCAGTAAGCCGCCACCACTGCCAAAGGATCAGCCACCGCAAGAAGGGGCATCCAGAGGCACATAACCAGACGGGGGTTCATACTCGTCAGCCAAGGGATCAGCTATCGCGTCGAAGGAGCATCCCAAGGTTTCACATCGGCGCATGGTCAGAATCAGTAAGCCGCCACCACGGCCAAAGGATCAGCTACCGCAAGATGGAGCATCCGGAGGCTTAACCACCAGATGGGGGTGCGTACTCATCAGGCCTTACAGAAGAGGGCTTACCAGACGGGGGTTCATACTCGTCAAACACCGGATGGGGGTGTGTACTCATCAGGCCTTACGGAAGGGGGCTTACCGGGCGGGGTTCATACTCGTCAAACCGGATGAGGGTTCGTTCTCATCGCCGAAGGGGTCGCCTACCGCGTCAAAGGAGCATCCCGGAGGCGCACAACACATCTCCCCGTAAGGTCATCCGCCGCAAAGACGGAGTATCCGAAGGGAAACCGGGCAAGAGGGTCAACTCCTTTACCCTCCGAGCCGATCACCTCAAGACAAAAGGCTAGCGATGATCGGTCTGGGAAAAGGGGGGCAGCCGTAGACCCCAAATCTTGCCCGACCTCAGAATAAAGTCAGAAAGTGTCCTATTTGAAGACGGCTGAAGCTTAACAAGTCATTAGGAGAGACTATTAGGCTCCCGTACCAAGATAGGAAGGTTTTTTGGCCCGAAAATAAAGTTTCTCGCCCTGAAGGGACGAGACCGCCATCTGGAAGGACCAGACCGCCGTCTCGTCTCAACGCCAGGACGAGACCGCCGTCTCGATTGTCCATACGACGGTCTCGTCCCCTGCAAAGGTCGAGATGGCGGTCTGGATTTTCCAGACGGCGGTCTCGACTCCTGCAAAGGTCGAGACGACGGTCTGGATTTTCCAGACGGCGGTCTCGATTCTTGCCTAGTCGAGACGACGGTCTGGATTATCCAGACGGCGGTCTCGACCCTCTGCCATGAACGAGACGGCGGTCTGGACTTTCCAGATGGCGGTCTCGACCCTGTCAAAGGAAACGTCGGTCTCGACCTGTCAGGCGCGAAAAACTATAAATAGGGGTCCTCCCTCCCTCATTTCCACACAGAAAAGCACAGTAGCTCCTCCTTCTCTCTAGATATTCTCTCTCTAGAATCCCTCCGAAGCATTTCCGGAGTTTCTGAGTGTCTCTAGGTATAAATTGAGCATCTTAAATCTTCTTTAGAATCCCTCCGAGGCATTTCTGGAGTTTCTGAGAGTTGTAGAGCGAAGGGTTGCCAAAAAGCACCCACTCTTTAAAGAGAAATACAAAAAACTTGCTTTGAAGGTGCACCCTCTCTCTTTCTAATTTTACCGCTTTCATTTAAAATTATGCAATAGACGCTAGGGCCATGTAGTCATAATCTTTAAATACCGCATAATAAAAGGGTAAAAACGCATTTTTCCAGTTTAATTATTTATTCAAAGTAGCCGGCCTATCATAGGGAACCCAAAAAGGGGCGTCGTAAAGGAACTAACACTTCCTTTACACGTAACTAACTCCCTTACCCAAATCTGGTTCTAATGACCAAAGTTGGTTTTCGAAAACCAACGCCTTTTTAAAACCCCTTTTCCGATGTTTATGATAAAAATATCGGTGGTGACTCCATAGAACCCAAATTAAATAAGTCCCTGGGTTATCCCGGTTATCGGACAACCCAGGGATACTTTCGAAAACCTCGCCCCTAGGTTAACCCGGTTATCGGACAACCTAAAGGCGTTGTAACCACCAATAAAAAACGCGAAAATAAAGAGGGTCGAAAAAACCATCGCGTCGCTCCGACCGCCTCCTTTTTTACGGCGGCGACATGGCTTCTTAGGCTTCGTCCATCTTCGGAAAGGAGGTCTTCTGATCTTTATTATGAAGCCGGGCAAGATTTGAGGTCTACAGCTGCCCCCCCTTTACCCGACCAATTGACTGCTGGCCTTTTGTGCCAAAGGGGATCAACTGGAGGGTAAAGGAGTTGACCCTCTTGCCCGGTTGTTCTTTAGATGTTCCGTCCTTGTGGCGGTTGATCTTCTGGGGAAAGGTGTGCTTTCAGGATGCTTCTTTTGGCGATAGCTGATCCCTTCGGCTGATGGGTACGAACCCCCATCTGGTTTGACGAGTATGAACCCTCGCCCAGTAAGCCCCCTTTTGTAAGGCCTAATGAGTATACATCCCCATCTGGTGCTTGACGAGTATGAACCCCCGTCCGGTGAGCCCCCTTTTGTAAGGCCCGATGAGTATACACCCCCATCTGGTGTTGTGCCTCTGGATGCTCCTTCTGGCAGTAGCTGATCCTTTGGTTGTGGTGGCGGCTTACTGCTCTAGCTCATGCGCCGGCTGTTGAGATGTATTTTTTGTTGGTCTTCTTTGGAGATATTATCGTCCGGTCTGCGCCGGGGATTTTGTGGGTGTTCATCCAACTTGCTTGTTTGCTGGGGATTCTTTGTTTTTTATCTTTTGTGGTGATCACCCGACTCTCGCTGGCTGGTTGGGAAATTTTTGTTGGTTTGTTCGACTCTGCTTTTGGTTGTCGAAACTTTGTTGGTTGAGGTGATGGCTTGTCTTAATCCTGCCTTTTTCTCGCGATTTAGGATTTTGGCTTTTTTTTTTTAGCGTACGTCTTTTTACTTTTAGACTCTTTTGGTTACGCTAAATTTTTTGAAAAAAAAGGTTGGCAATGAATGCGTGAAATAAATTTTATTCATATGGGGAAAATTTTATTACATTCATTTCAAGCACTATCCCTAAGGGTTATCTTCTGGAGACGATTCGCGAAGAGGGAATTGCTGGTACATGTGTTCCCAGAATTCTGCTTGCTCCCGGGCTTCATCATCGTACCTTTGCTGGAATGTTGTCCATTCCTGTCGCATTCCCTGCTGATATTGGTATAACGTCTCCAGCCGGGTGTCGAAGGCTTCTTGCCGCACAGACATTTGATCGAATTGCTGGTGCAGATCGTTGATGTTGCGGTTTATGCCAGCAAAGTCATCTGTGTACTGCGGGGGTTGTTGGTGCTGATGTGGTTGCTGGAAGTTGGGAGGCGTGGGGAGATCGTGCATTGCCACGATATCTTGGAGGTCCAGTGCAAAGTCCAGGGAGGGATGAAGGACCAACTGGGTCCCTCGGCGCATCAGCATCCCCATGCTGACCAGGATCGATCCGTTGATGGACTCGGATCGAAGGCTGGGGGCTAGTTCTTCTCGGCCAGCGCATCCCCATTTCTCTGCAAGGGGAGTGATAAGAGGAGCCACGAGGATGGCTCCCACTGGTCTGCTCCCGAAGTCCTTAAGGGCCCTCAGGAAAAGTAGCCAGGGTTGCAGCGCCGCCTCTGGCTCATGCAATAAAGTACAAAGAGGTCTGGGAGGGTTACCTTACCCTGACTCTCCTTCCTCCCGTGGACAGTCCCAGCTAGCAGCTTGTGGCAAATCCGGAGAGCTGGAGGGAGCACAGAACCCTTCATTAGCGTGGGTAGCGTAGGCGCCCTGGTGAGTTCCTGCCACATCTCAGCAGCGGGGCGGCTGTAGATGGCCTCCCAGTATCCCCGGGTGAGCACGTCCTCGGGCCGGACGAACCTAATGCTCACATTGAATTCGTCAAGGGTGGTAGTTTGGTATTCCCCACCCATAAAGTAATTCACCATCTTGGTGGGTGGCAGGCCCGGGACCATGGAGGGAGCCTCGGCGTAGGAGATGGAGGCCAAGAACTCCAGTACCGCTTGAGGGTACACGTGGGTAGGTGGAGGCTGCAGCAAGAATCCCCACCCAATGCTGTCTATGTGGGCTCGGACATCGTCCTCCCACCCGAACTCGGCAAGGATGCCGAAGTCCAGTCTGAACATGGGGTGCCAAGAATAATCCCGGATGTGCTCAAGGCAGGCTCGGTGCTGCGGCGACAGCTGAGTGGGGTCTTGAGGGGCTGGTGCCGAAGAACTGCTGGCATCGGTAATGCCTCTTCTCTTCCTGGAAGGGGTTCCACGGAACATATTGACCTAGAAGTGCTTGGAAGTGGTAGATCTGAGAGTTGGAGGGTTCTGGAGTGCAGAGAGTTGTGAGGAACCCTCCTCCATCGCACCCCTATATATAGGGGAAAAATCCGGGTTGAGATCGCCATCTGGGAAGTCGAGACGGCGATCTCGATTTTTGCAGGTCGAGACGGCCGTCTGGGTTCTCGAGACGACGGTCTCGACTTTGGGTTCAAACGAGACGACGGTCTCGCCAAGCGAGACGGCGGTCTCGTAGGTCGAGATGGCGGTCTCGATCTGCTGGTGGACCGAGACGGTGGTCTGGAAATCCCAGACGGCCGTCTCGAATTTTTGGTTTTTTTTTTTTTTTTGAATGAGAAAATAGGACCTGGTTCAAAAACATTTTATGCATGCAATGTTTTTATGTTTGATGTCCTATAATGCCTACTTTAGTTAATTTTTCAGAAGGTTTTAACTGACGTGTCTCGTTGCGCCGAATGCCCTCTGATTTTCCGTGCTTACTCTTGGCTGTACCATGCCAGACTTCTTGTGACCGAAAGATAATTTCTTTCTTTCTTTTCTTTTTTTATTGTAGAGCATTGTAGACCCCAAATCTTGCCCGGGCTCCAAAAAAAGACCAGGAGACCTCCTATTTGAAGATGGACAAAGCCTAACAAGCCATTAGGAGAGACTATTAGGCCCCATACTAGGATAGGAGGGAGTTTCTGTGCCAAAAAATAAGTTTTCTCGCCTTGTTGGGACGAGACCGCCGTCTGGATTTCCCAGACCGCCGTCTCGCCACCTGCGAAGGGCGAGACGACGGTCTCGCTTCCCCAGACGGCGGTCTCGGCGCGGTTGATAGGGCGAGACGGCGGTCTCGTTGGACGAGACGGAGGTCTCGACCCTGTCAGACGAGACCGGCGGTCTCGCCACTGACAGGCGTAGAAACCTATAAATAGGGGTCCTCCCCCCCTCATTTCCACACACCACAAGCTTCTAGCTCTCCCTTCTCTCTAAAACCTCTCTTTAGAATCCCTCCAACGCATTTCCAGAGCTTCTGAGTGCCTTTGTAAGAGTTTTTCGGCGTCTAGAAAAGTTTCCAGCGTCGTGTAGAGTGAAGGGCTGCAAAAAAGCACCCATTTTCTTTAAGAGAAATAAAAAGAAAGCTTGCTTCAGAGGTTTAAATTCTCCCTCTCTACTTTTACCGATTTAATTTTAAATTATTCAATAGATTAGGGCCATGTAGTCATAACTTTAAATTCCGCAAAATAAAAAGGGCAAAAGCGTAATTTTCAACGGTTTAAATTTTTAAATAGCCGACCTGTCATAGGGAACCCAAAAGGGGCGTCGTAAAGGGACTAATACTCCCTTTACACGTAACTAACTCCCTTACCCAACTCTGGTTCTAATGACCAAAGTTGGTTTTTGAAAACCAACGCCTTTTAAAACCCCTTTTCCGATGTTTCCGGTAAAAACATCGGTGGCGACTCCACAGAACCCTACAAAAATTAGTCCTTGGGTTAGCCCAGTTATCGGACAACCTAAAGGCGTTGTAACCACCCATAAAAAACGCGAAGAATAAAAAAGGGTCGAAACCATCGCGTCGCTCTGACCGCCTCTCTTTTTTTACGGCGGCGACAAGCTCCCTTTGCCACGTAGTGTCTCTTTTTCTCCATTCTAGGGGTTTCAATCCTCTTGTTGACTATACGCCTCCATATTCCCAAATTAATTATTAGAATATTGTTGTGAGGGTCAAGAGAAAAGAAGTAAAGAGGTAAAAATCAATGGTTTGTGTTTTAGAAGGTTGATTTTTATTTAGAAAGTGGTTTTTGTAAGCATGGTTGGCTTAGGGTTAGGCTTAGGTGTTTAGACTTCGTCTAAGCAAACGTTTTCTCTCTCTTTTTTTTTTATTTGCGCCTTTTGGTTTTGTTCCCATTGCTTTTAATGGCTAGCTGATTTCCCTAGAACGCCCTTTGGGTTTTCGAACTAGGATATTGTGTTTTGGCCCTAACTTTTGTCTAGGTTCCTTCTCTTTGGTATTTTTAGGGAATCCTAGCGGACCTTATTTTGTAACCCTAACTTTTGCCTAGGCTACCCTTTATGGTTGTTCGGGTATCCTACCAGGTTGACCCTATCTTTTGCGTAGCCCCCTTTGTGGGTTTCCTACCGGGTATTCTGCCCTTTTTCTTTTTTGGCCTTTGGCTTCTACAGGCTTTTGTTTTGTGTCTTTATTTTTTGTTCACAATATTGGCGAAGCATGACTTTCTTTTATGGTGAGGTAAAGTCTTATTTTTATGTGCTTCTAATCAACTAGCTTGACTGTAATGGCAACGGCGAATGTTGATTATTTGGATGCACTTTTTTATTCTTCTTTTTTTTTGTTTTCGTTTACTTAGACAGGGTTATTCATGAGGTCTAGTCAGAAATAGAAAGAAGAGAAGCAAATTATAAGAAGTATTCTTTATTAATTAATAAGGGAATATGTGCCCTAAAATGCCTGGGGTCGGGCTAGCCCCGGGGGATAATCTCTAACAATCATGGGGTTTACATCCCTTAAATGAAGAAAAAGTTCTCCTAACGATTAGGGTAGCTCTTGACGCTTGCACCCCTCCTCTTCGGAAAATCTGCTTGAGTGTGCGGAGGGGAGACTTCCCTTTTCTTCTTTCCGCTTGGCCCTTGGTAGGGTCATATCCTAGGCCATGCTTGAAAGGATTGTCTTTGAATTCTGGGGGTTCCCTCATGCCTTGGGAATCTGCCCCCAGTCCTTGGCCAGGATGGTAGCCATGCTTCAACATCATGCGGGCTACCTTTGTGTTTTTGGAAGTCGCTCTATATTGGCAATTTCGAGCGCTTGAAAAGATGTTTCAAGGGCCTCTTCAGCCGCATCCACATAAGGTTGGGTAGACGGTCCACTGATCAAAATGTCGTCTTCTGCTTGGACCGTGACCAATTTGTCATCCACTATGAACTTGACTTTTTGGTGAAGCATTGAAGGTACTGCCTTAGCGTCATGAATCCAAGGCCTGCCGAGGAGACAACTATATGCTGGAGTAATATCCATTATATGGAAATCGACGTTGAAGATAGTGGGTCCAACTTGGATTGGCAAATTAACTTCTCCCACTACTTCGCGTTTTGATCCGTCGAAGGCTCGAACGATGGTGCTGCTTGGGCGCAGACGAGTTCCTTGGATAGTCAACTTGTCGAGTGTGCACTTGGGCGTCACATTCAAGGATGACCCGTTATCCACAAGAACTTTGGCGATGAGGTACTCCTTGCATTTTACTGAGATATGCAAGGGCTTGTTGTGGTTTGACCCCTCGAGGGGGAGTTCTTCCTCTGTGAAGGTGAGGTGATCGCTCGCCGTGATGTGACCGACGATCCTCTCAACCTTTTCTTGGGATATGGTATGAGGTACGTGCGCCTCACTCAAGACCTTCAGCAGGGCGTTTCTATGCGGTTCCGATCTCATTATTAAAGATAACAGCGTAATCTTTGCAGGTGTACGATTGAGCTGGTCTATAATGGAATACTCGCTTTGCCTTATGAACTGGAGTAATTCCTCTGTCTCCTCCTTGGATTCCTTATTTTCTTTTTCTTCTTCGGTCTTTTTATTTTTTCCTTTATTTTTGAGGACCTCTTCTTGTGTGTCCTTGGGGGAGTAGACTCTTCCACTTCTAGTCATGCCCCCAATGCCGGCTATATTTGTTATTTCTTCTTTTATTGGTGAAGATTCTCCATATCTCCTTGGTACAGCTTTATTCGATTCGTAGGGGAAAGGACGTGGCATAAATAGTCGCACTGGTGTCCTTGCCCCCTCTTCCTTATTCTTGAGTACCAACGGTCGAGGCTTATTATCCTCTTGCGGTGAGTCGACCGTTGGGGTAAGCTTTATTAGGAGTGTCTTTCTCTCCATTCTTCTGATTTGGAAGACGTGTCAGTTAATCCTTCCTTTTTATTATCTTATTTATTAAAAGTGAAGGAGGGGAAATTAAATATGCAAATGAATGTCATGCATGCAAGTAGACAATTGTGGAATAAAGAGGAATTTCATTTATCCATTTAGAAGGTGTACATTCCCCTACTCCATACTACGAAGCAACTTTTGGCAAAAACGGAAAAGCCTAAAGAAACCCACAGGCGGGTCTTGATCTCTATGTAGTTCTCTTTCGGCTTCCCGGACGTGACGAGCAAGTGCTTCGCTTTGCTTTTGGACCGCCTGGCTCATATCTTCACTATACTTTTGAGCCTCTTGGATCTTCGCTTCTTGATGGACGACCAAGGCTTGCAGTTCGTCGAGTTTTGCGACGGCTCGGTCTTTCTCTTGTAATACCTGGCCATACTGAGCTAGCCCGTCTCTTTCTTTGCAGCGCAGCTCAATGAGACTTCTGTTGAGCCTCCGGTTGGCCTCTCGCTCTTGGCGTATTTCCGACCGAGTCTTGGTGATTTCTTGCAATAATTCCTTGATCGTCTGAGCCCGTTTTGTTGATTCGACCTCAAGGTGTGTAGACTTGGCAGTTATCTCTTGAATTTGACTATCCGAGCTGGTACTGGCAGTTTTGGATGCTCGGATAGCTTGCACGTTGGAGTCAGCACACTAATCCTTGAGGCGCTCTATTTCATGATCCTTTTTCTTGCACTGCCTTTGCAGACCATCTATGGTGAGGATAGATTCTTGCTCTCTTTCTTCAAGGGCCCTCATCTGGGCTCCCATGATTTCTATCCTCTGGGTCAAGGCATCGACTTGAGCCTGCAGCTCTTCACTATTGGTGCTTGTAACGAGTGTGGTGGATGGTTGAGACATCCCTCTTCTTTGTCTCCACACCTCGTAGTCACTGGAGACAGTCACTCGAGCTTTTCCTAGCTCTCTATCTCCCATATAGACTGGTCTCTCCCATGCTCTTCTCACGGCTAGTGAGTTGGCGATTGTGCATGGGTCTCCGAAGAAACACAGTCCTCCGAGTTCCCCCCAAGAGATGGTAGTTTGGGTTCTCATGAGCTGTCTCATGGCTACTCTAGGTGAGTAGACTATGCAACCCCTGAGTCCTATCAAGGGTACGTTCGAATAGTCTCCACATCTGATGAGGACTGGGCCAGGTCGGAACCAAGGGCAGACCCAGGATATACTGTTGGCGTCCTTTTGTTCCAACTCGTCCCTCCATTATGAGGTTAAGCGTCGTTGGAGAGGGATTTTGGAGAAGCTCCTTAAAGGATCGGGGAATATCCCCATGTGACTGGAGGCGTACAGGTGCGTAGCGCTCCACACAAATAGCAATGAAGAGCAGCAGCGAAGTGTTTTTCCTTGCTTCTGGCGGAAAAATTCCACCGAGAGCAAGGTGTCGGCAAGAATTGCAGGCAAGGGACTCTTCGAGTTCACGTCCCAGGCGAAGAAGGCGTCCATGACGGCTTGATCCACTGTGTTGAGGTGGAAGGGAAACAAGATAGTTCCAAAAATGACTAAAGTCAGGGTTTTGTTGAAGGCGACCCACTCTGTCCTTTCCGCCAAGTCGGACAGGTGGTCTTCTAACATTGAGACTTTCCAACCCTGGATGTTCCCTTTTCCTATCAGGGTAGTCTGCTGGAAGGGTAGTTGAATGATGGCAGCGACTTGTGCTGCAGGAGTATATGCCCCATGGCGGATATGGATCCCAGCTGATTTGGGCCATTTCAACATAATCTCATATTCCTCTAAGGTAGGCACCATATCAAACTGTGGAAATTCAAAGCATCGCAGACTGGAGTTCCAAAAGTGAATTAATACCCTGAGGAACACCTGATCGACACAAATTTTTAACAGGTCGAGAATCCATCCATAGGATTTTTTCAAAGTCGGCGCAGACCTCTGGTGGCATTATCGCGCAAAGTCGTTCCAACTTCTCAGTATGATATCGGGGAATATCCACCTTCTTCAACTGTCTACTAGTCCCCTCCATTTTCTAAAACCAAAATGCATGTTTTATGAAAATGATGCTTATTTGAATGAATGCGAGTGTTTATTTTTGTTTATCATGTTTCGTATTTAAAATAAACTACCTATATGAATGATTTGTGATGTTTATGAATCAGGTCCCATTTATGGTTTTGGAAACAGATTTTATTTAGTATTTTATTTATTTATTTGTTTATTTTATAGCCTTTTATCTTTTCTGTCGGAACTGCGTGGCTACTTAGCTTACAAAGAACCTGAAACCAGGCTAGCTAAAAGGCAGACTGTCCGAGATAAAATGTGGCTTTATGCGAAAATTTATTTACCGTCCCTTATCTCTTCTGTCGGAACTGCGTGGCTACTTAGCTTACAAAGAACCTGAAACCAGGCTAGCTAAAAGGCAGACTGTCCGAGATAAGGGTGTTTATTGCAAAAATATTTTTGGGATTTTCTTTCTGTCGTTTGGTTATGCTATGCAACATACAAATGCAACAAACATATGCACACACAATTCAATCATCCACAAACAGGCGAGAATTCATTTTTATCACGAGGTAGGGTTTTCTTGCAGAAAAGTGATTTGGCGAATGTAGGTTCTAACTGTTCTCACCAAGGCTAAGGCCCCCAAGGTGCCCCCATTATAGGGTCCCCACTCTCCAGCCTTCCGACCATGCTTAGCACTAAGGCCATAGTCAATCTTTGTGCCAAAAGAGGAAGGTTATCACCTTGAGTGGTGGTTTCCGATCACACCGGTGGGCACAAGGCCATCACTACAGCGAACCGTACCTGCCACCCACTCCCTATGAATTTCTCACTTGCCCCCGGGTATAGAGGGAACTGTTGTGTGCAAGGGTTTGTGTACAGTTTGTATTTCAAACAATTGCGTAAGTATAAACAAGCAGCAGTTATTAAAGCCAAACAATAAAATATGTTATAATACAAGGTAGGGCAAAAGCGTTATTTTCTTGGTTTATTTATTTTTAGGTTGGCCCATCACTAAATGGGATCAACTCTCTAGGCTTCCCCAGCGGAGTCGCCATCTGTCGCCGCCGTCAAAATGAGGGCGGTCAGAGCGATGCGATGGTTTCTGACTCTCTTGATTTTCGCGTTTTTTATTGGTGGTTACAACGCCTTTAGGTTGTCCGATAACCGGGCTGAACCTGAGGGCGAGGTTTTCGAAAGGGTGCTCTTGGATTGTCCAATAACCGGGCTAATCCAAGAGCTAGTTTTGAGGGTTCTCTGGAGTCACCACCGATGTTTTTACCGAAAACATCGGAAAAGGAGTTTAAAAGGCGTTGGTTTTCGAAAAACCAACTTTGGTCGTTAGAACCAGAGTTGGGTAAGGGAGTTAGTTACGCGTAAAGGAAGTGTTAGTTCCTTTACGACGCCCCTTTCGGGTTCCCTATGATAGGCCATCTATTTTGTTGATAAATAAACCAGAAAAATACGCTTTTGCCCTTTTATTTTGCGGAATTTATAGATTACGACTACATGACCCTAATGTCTATTGCATAATTTAAATAAAGCAGTAAAAGGTAGAGAAAAAGAGTAGAGACCTCCGAAGCAAGCTTTCTATTTAATTATTTAAAAATAGGGTGCTTTGCGGCAGCCCTTCACTCTACACAGCGTCGAAAACCTCTCGAAACGCTCTAAAAACACTCTAAAGACACTCAAAAGCTTCGGAAATGCGTCAGAGAGGTTCTAGAGAGAGAAACTCTTGATATGACTAGAGAGAGAGTGAAAAACTGGGTGAAATGAGGGGAAGGGAGGCCCTATTTATAGGAATTCGCGCCTGTCAGGTCGAGACGACCGTCTCGTCTGACAAGGTCGAGACGACCGTCTCGACATTCCAGACGGCTGTCTCGCCTTGCAGGAATGGCGAGATGGCGGTCTCGCCTTTCGCAGGTGGCGAGACGGCGGTCTCGAATTCGAGACGGCAGTCTCGACCCCAAAAGGCAAAAATCCTTATTTTTGTGCCAAAAATCCCTCCTATCCTATTATGGGGCCTAATAGTCTCTCCTAATGGCTTCTTAGGCTTCGTCCATCTTCAGAAAGGAGGTCTTCTGATCTTTATTATGAAGCCGGGCAAGATTTAGGGTCTACAACCAAGAACCAACTTCCAGTTCTTGAACCAACCTGTAGCCAAATTCCAGCCACATAAACCAGTGCCCACACTTCCAGACACCCAATCTTACCACAAGAACCAAATTGCAGTTCTTGCACCTAAACCTTCACAAAGAACCAAGTTCCAGTTCTTGAATCAACCTGCAGCCAAATTCCAGCTACAGAACCAGTGCTCACACTTCCAAACACCCACAATACAGTAAAGAAATGTAAAAGAACAAAGAGAAGAAACTAGAACACTCAAACCCGATTTATGCAGCTCTGCAGAATGAGTTTCTTCACTAAAAGAATGCAAAATTTGCCTCAAGAAAGAGCTTCGAAAAACTTCACAGAACTTGCGTGATTCTTTCTTGAAAGTAGCACTTATGATTGCTTGATTGATTGCTCAAAAGGTGTGTTTTAAAAGACTCAAGCAATCCTGTTTATATAGAGGATTTTTCAAACTTCTGGTTTAATTATCTGTTAAAACTTCTTTTAATCTGTTAAAATGTTCTTGATCATTTTTCAGATTTGTTTTAACTGATACGACAACGTTTATATCAATTAAAACACTTTGTAAAAAATCCCTTAAGTTATTTTAATCGATTAATTCGCCTTTTAATCGATTAAAATACTGCCAAATGTTTCCATAAAACTTTCTAAGTCATTTTAACTGATAACAATCTGTTTTAATCGATTAAAACACTTTGGAAAAAATCTCTTAATTGTTTTAATCGATTATTTCGCATTTTAATCGATTAGAATTCTGCCAACAGTTTCATAAAACTTTCTAAGTCATTTTAACTGATAACAGACTTGTTTTAATCGATTAAAACACTCTGGAAAAAATCTCTTAGTTGTTTTAATCGATTAATTCACATTTGCATCGATTAAAATACTAACGAACATCTTTCAAAACACTTCAAGTTATTTTAATCGATTATTTCGAGTTTGTATCGATTAAAATTCTGCCAGAACATTTTTCAAAACATCTTAAGTCATTTTAATCGATTATTTCAATTCTAAATTAGTTAAAATACTGGCAGAAGGTTTTCAAAAACTCTTTTAATGAAAACAATCGATTATTTCGAAGACATATCAATTAAAACAGTTCCAGTGTATGTTTTAAAAGGTTTCAATCGATTATTTCGAAAACCTATCAGTTAAAAACCTGTTACGAAAGTGTTAAGAACATTTTAACTGATAAAGCTCACATAATATCAGTTAAAACAGTTACTTAAAAATATTTTAACAAAATACTTTGTTTTTAATAGATTAAACACGTTTTAGAGGCACTTGCAAAATCTTTTAAATGATGAAACCTCATGCAGCAGAGAGATATGAATGATTATACCTATGTATAGATGCAGACTCACTAATCACTCTACCCTTTTGACCAAGTAACCTTTGACTGCAACAGAATAGTCTTTGACTTCATCAAATCAACAAGATCTCGGTTTAATCAAATGATTCAATAAGATCTTCATCACTTTCAGCGACTTGGGCTGTAGAAGTATATGCTCCATGACGGATATGGACCCCAGCTGATTTGGGCCATTTTAGCATAATCTCATACTCCTCCAAAGTAGGTACCATATCGAACTGCGGGAACTCAAAGCAGTGCAGACTAGAATTCCAAAAATGAACTAGAGCCCTGATTAACGTAGGATCAACACAGATCTTCAGCAGGTCGAGAATCCGTCCATAGGTTTTTTCGAAATCGGAGCGGACCTCTGGTGGCATCAATGCACAAAGCCTTTTCAATTTTTCAGCGTGGTATCGGGGAATGTCCACTTTCTTCATTTGTCTACTAGTCCCCTCCATTTTCTAAAAAACCAAAATGCATGCTTATGAATATGATGCTTATTGTAGGTATGCATGTAAGTGTTTATTTTTTTCTATTTATTTATCATGTTTTATTTCTACATGATGTATGATAGCTTTTGTGTATATATATATATATATTTTTTAATAAACTATCTATATGGATGTTTTATGAATTTGATGTTTTTATGAATAAGGTCCCATTTTTATTTGATTGGGTTTTTTTTATGATTTGATATATTTTTTTCATGGTTTTATTTTATAGCCTTTTATCTCTTTTGTCGAACTGCGTAACTACTTAGCTTACAAAGAACCTGAAACCAGGCTAGCTAAAAGGCAGACTGTCCAAGATAAAATGGTTTATTGCGAAAGAATAATGTTAGCATCCCTTATCTCTTCTGTTGGACTGCGTGACTACTTAGCTTACAAAGAACCTGAAACCAGGCTAGCTAAAAAAGACAGACTGTCCGAGATAATGGTGTTTATTGCGAAAATATTTTTTGTGATTTTTTCTGTTGTTTGGTTATGCTATGCAATCAAATGCAACAAACAAATGCACACACAATTCACTCATCCGCGAACACGTAAGAATACGTTTTAATCACGAGCTAGGATTTTCCTACAGAAAAGTGTGTTGGCGAAGGTAGGTTCTAACTGTTCTCACCAAGGCTTAGGCCCCCAAGGTGCCCCCATTATAGGGTCCCCACTCTCTAGCCTTTCGACCATGCTTACCACTAAGGTCATAGTCAGTCTTTGTGCCAAAAGAGGAAGGTTATCACCTTGAGTGGTGGTTTCCGATCATACCGGTGGGCTACATGACCCTCACTACGGAAAACCGTACTTGCCACCCACTCCCTATGGATTTCTCACTTGCCCCCGAGTATAGAGGGAACTGTTGTGTGCAAGGGTTTGTGTACAGTTTTTATTTCAAACAATTGCGTAAAATAAACAAACAACAGTTATTAAAGCCAAGAAAATAAACATGTTATAATACAAGGTAGGGTAAAAGCAAAATTTTTAAGTTTATTTATTAAACCGACCCATCACTAAATGGGATAAACTCTCTAGGCTTCCCCAGTGGAGTCGCCATCTGTCACCACCATCAAAAGAGGCGGTCGGAGCGACGCGATGGTTCCGACTTCCCATTTTTCGCGTTTTATGGGTGGTGTTACAACGCCTCTAGGTTGTCCGATAACCAGGTTGGTCCTAAAAGCATATTTTCAAAGGGGTTCTTATGGAGTCGCCACCGATGTTTTTACCGAAAATATCGAAAAAGGAAAAAAAAGAAGGCGTTGGTTTTTTAAGAAAAAACCAACTTTGGCCATTATAACCAGAGTTGGGTAAGGGAGTTAGTTACGTGTAGGGAAGGTATTAGCTTCCCTACGACGCCCCTTTCGAGTTCCCTATGATAGGCCAGTTATTTCGTAAATAAATTAAAAATGACGCTTTTACCCTTTTATTTGCGAAATTAAAGTATGATGACTACATGACCCTAATTAATGTATATATAAATGATAAAGCGATAAAAGAGAGAGGGAGAGAGTAGAGAAACCTCCAGAGAAAGCTTTGATTAATTCTTTAAAAAGGTAGGGTGCGTTTTGGCAGCCCTTCGCTCTTACAACGTCGAATTCTCTCTCGAAACGCTATAAAAAACTCTCTTAAAGACACTCAGAAAACTCTGAAAATGCTTCGGAGGGACTCTAGGAGAAGAATTTTAAGAAATTATAGAAGGAGAAGTGGAAGAGCTGTGTGAAATGGAGAGGAGAGCGCTCCCCTTTTATAGGGATTTGCGCCTGTCAGGTCGAGATCGCCGTCTCACTTGGCAAGGTCGAGAGGGCCGTCTCGCCATTCGGGACGACCGTCTCGCCATTCGGGACGGCCGTCTCGCCATTCGGGACGACAGTCTCGACTTTGACAAATGGCGAGACCGTCGTCTCGCCAAACGAGACGACGGTATCGACTTGCCAAATGGCGAAAGGGCCGTCTCGCCAATCGGGAAGGTGGTCTCGCCAATGGCAAATGGAGAGACGACCGTCTCGCCAATCGGGAAGGTGGTCTCACCAATGGCAAATGGCGAGACGGCCGTCTCACTAAATGAGACGACGATCTCGACTTTGCCATTAGGAGAGACGGCGGTCTCGACCCCTGAGGTGGAAATCCTTATTTTTTTGTACAAAAAAGCGCTTCTACTCTAATGTGGGGCCTAAAAGTCCATCCTAGGGATCTTTTAAGCCTTGCCCATCTTCGAATTGAAGGTCTTCTGCTCTTTATTTTGTGACCGAACAAGATTTGGGGTCTACAGTTACTAAAAAAATAATTTTGTGTTTAAATATTCATTGTAATTTTGTCATGGATTTTGTTGTTTTTTTATAATTCTTGTTGTAAATTTTGCTTTTGTGTGTGTCTTGGGAAAATGTCCTTGGTACAATCCCATCTCCTATTTTAAATATTGTAATAGTTTCACGAATTAGTCTTGTGGAAGTGTCTCAAGAGGCTCATTAAGTGTCACTCGAACTTTCACTCTAGGTTTTTGTCTAGTTTACTTTGTGTAAATTTTTACAAGTAGAATTTAATTTTTTTTGTGACAAAATCTAGGTGAGTCTTTAAACGACTAGTTGACCTTCCTTTGGTCTTAGGGGTGTGTCACACACACACTTGAAAAATTTCTTTTGTGAAAACCTTTGTCACTTCATTTTTGTGAAAAATAATTTTTCAAATTATTATGAAATTCTTTCTTAAACAAAAATGAGTGACCATTGTCGCAACTGAAATCGCGGCGGGACGACGAACCAAACTTTTAAAGGATTTAAAAAAAAAATCAGAATCAGAGTTTTGGAGTCGTCACCATAGTTTATTTAGGGAAACTATGGAAAAACCATAAAGATAAGACAAGGTCTACCAAAACCGGATTCAGGTTCGGGAGTCGGTTACGAGTAGAGAAGGTATTAGCACCCTACAACGTTCGTCCTAAGATAGTTACCCTTAGTTGAATATGCGAAATTACATGTCATTTTTTAAATATTTATTTTCCCCAAAAATCAGAAAACAAAGAAAGAAAAATAGAAAAAGAAGAGAATGAACAAAAATATTTTTTAGTTTTTCAGGGCCCGACAAGGATTGACCTTGCTCCTACGTATTCTCATTCAAAATGAGAAATCAGGGTTACGTAGTTCTTTGTAGAAAAAATTGTGTGTTGATTAAGGTTTTGAAATATTTGGTGTTTTTGAAAGAGTTTTGTAGTTTAGTTTTTTTGACGTTTTGAAGACACATGATGACGCGTGCGGTCATACTCGTGTTTCAAAGGTTTATTTAAAAAGGGAAGACATGATGATGTGAACGATCATACCCGTATCTTAAAGTTTATTTAAAATAAGAGGACATGACGACACACACATTCATACCCATACGTCAAAGTTTATTTAAAAGAAGAGGACATGACGACTCGAGTGGTCGTACCCGTACCTTAAAGTTTATTTAAAAGAAGAGGACGTGATGACGCGAGTGGTCGTACCCGTACCTCAAAGTTTATTTAAAAGAAGAGGACATAATGATGCAAGCGGCTGTACCCATACCTCAAAGTTTATTTAAAAAGAGAGGACATGACGACGTGAGCGACCGTACCCATACCTCAAAGTTTATTTAAAAGGAGAGGACATGACGACGCGAGTGGTCATACCCGTACCTAAAAGTTTGTTTTTAAATAGAAAATAAAACTTGTAAAGGCGCGGGATCGACAACCCTAGGTTGATACACGGGGTCGACAACCCTAGGTCGATACGCGATGCCGACAGCCTTAGGTCGATATGCGGGGCTGACAACCTTAGGTCGATACGTGGGGATAGCCACGAGACCGACATTCTTAGATCGGAGTGCGAGACCGCAAAAGCGAGTAACACAAGACCAACAACCACAAAATCAAAACAAGCTGGTAGCCTCAAACAAAACAAGTTGATATCCTCAAGATAAGAATAAAACAAAAAGCTCAAACTCTCATACTTTCGTATCAAAAGTGTCATGAAGCACATAAAAACATACAACCACAACCATCCAACCTTTATAATAGGAATCCATATATTTACAGCCAATGATAAAATAAGACGTGGCATTAGTTGCAAATCACCCACACTCGCAAGCAACAATCCAAAGGTGCTTCAACCCAAATTGGTAAATGAAATCTTCACGGGCAAGTTGGCTCGCGGTGTGGGTTGGCGGTAGAGGCTGCCAAAACACCTCGTGGTGGTGGAAGCTGACGAGCGCGCAGAAAGGATGAGACCACGGAGAAGGCGGCTAAGGTGTTGCTCGTGAGGGGTCACGAATTTGGTGGAGGTCGTGGCTGATGTTAGGGGCGATGGACATTCAAATGAGGCTGGCAGCTCACAAAGGGGGTGCTGGGTGAGGAGAGTGAGTGATGGTCGTGAATGGAAGGGGAGAAAAAGCTTAATGGAGGTGCCCCCGGTGGAAATGGTCCGATTGGGATTGGGAAATGGGAAATTGAAGGTGCGGAGTGATGGAGAAGGTGAATGGGCCTGTAGACCCAAAATCTTGCCTGACTCCCCAATAAAGCCAGAGATTACCTGTTTCGAAGATGGTCAAAACTTTGTTAAGTCCCTAATAGTTTTTTCTAGGTTCCATTTAAGATAGGAAGGGTTTTCAAAGGCAATAAAAATAGGAAATTCCGTCGGGAACAGCAGATGGTCGTCCAGGATAGTCAGACGGTCGTCCATGCCTACTTTAAGGCAATGGACGACCGTCCACTCTATATGGACGACCATCCATGGTCACTTTTTGCCATGGACGACTGTCCACTAAGTCCAGACGGGCACCCACTTTTTCCTGGTGTGGTTCCCTATAAATAGGAGCCCCATTTCTCGAATTTTTCACAACTATTCACTCCTACCACTCTCTAGGAAGCCTTTTGGAACTTTTGAGTGACTCTAAGCATTATTCCGGAGTTCGAGTGAGCTTTCCGATTTCCGTTAAGGTAGAAATCGGTTAAGGAGGTCTCTCTTTGAGACATCTGACCCTCGGTAGATGAAATTTTATCTTTTGCGGGAGGAGCATGCCTATAGAGTGCGGGGACTACCAAAAAGCGTCCTCAAGTTTCGAAGAGTTAATATAAAGATTGCTTCGGAGGTTCCTTCCCTATTCTCTCTCTTTTACTGCTTTCTTTATCGCTTTCTTTGTATGCATTAGATATTAGGGCCATGTAGATATTTAAATTCTGCAAGCAGGTAAAATAATAGGGTAAAAACATAATTTCTTTAAGTATTTATTTTATAAACTAGTCTGTCATAGGGAACCCGAAAGGGGCGTTGTGGTGTGCTAAGACCTTCCCCACACGTAACTAACTCCCTTACCCAACTCTGGTTGTAATGCCAAAGTTGGTTTTTTTTTAAACCAATGCCTTCTTCTTCTTTTTTTCTTTTTCAATGTTTATGGTAAAAACATCGATGGTGACTCCATTGAACCTTTTCGAAAACCTCACCTTTAGGTACAACCCGGTTATCGGACAACCTAAAGGCGTTGAACATCTTCTTTAAAAAATGCGAGTCAATCAAAACCATCTCGTCGCTCTGACAAATGGCGACTCCATTAGGGAAGCTAGAGAGTTGATCCCATTTAGTGATGGACTAGTTTAATAAATAAAAACTTGAAATTATGTTTTTACCCTTCCTTGCTTTTATAACATGCTTTATTGTTTGGCTTTAATAACTATTGTATGTTTACATTCTGTAATTGTTTGAAATAACAACTGTACACAAAACCTTGCACACAACAGTCCCTCTATACCCCGGGGCAAGAGTGAATACACATAGGGAGTGGGTGGCAGGTACGACCGACCATGGTAATGGCCTTAGTGCCAGCAAGTCATTGTCGAAAACCACCACTTAAGGTAACCTTCTTCTCTTGGTCTAAGAACGTCGACAAGACCTTTTTGCCATGCATGGTTTAAAGACTGAGAGATTGAAGAGTCCCTATAATGGGGGCACCTTGGGGACTTGGCCTTGGTGAGAACAGTTAGAACCTACCTTTGCCAATACACTTTTCTGCAGGAAAACCCTACCTCGTGATTAAAATGTCACTCTATTCGCAGATGAGTGAATTGTTTGTGCATTTTTTTGTTGCATAACATAATCTTACAACAGCAAAAAATGAAAATGAAATCTCAAAAACCCTTTTGTAATAAGTCACTTTTATCTCAGACAATCTGCATTTTAGCTAGCCTGGTTTTAAGTTCTTTGTAAGTTAAGTAGCCACGTAGTTCGACAGAAGAGATAAAAGGGTTATAAAAATCAAATAAATCAAATAAAAACCATAATAAGAGAAAATGGGACCCTGTTCATGGTGTTTGTTAGAAATGTAGGCTGAGATCAAGAGGGGGGGTGAATTGATCTTTGAAAGATTTTCACAATTAACAGATTATCTATTTCAAAGATTAAGAAATCTGACCAGTTCTTGAATCACACAGCAAGCAATAAAAAATAAATGCAGTCAATGAATTAAAGAAGAGAAAGATTTAGAAAGATATCACCAAGGTTTATACTAGTTCACCCAATCCCAGGGCTACGTCCAGTCTCCAGCCAAATTCCAGTTGGGTTCCACTAGATTGAATGTTTTACAGATTACAACCTTAACCTCACACTCAATCTACCACAAGAACCACAATTCCAGTTCCTGCACCTAACCTTTCACCAAGAACCAAATTCTAGTTCTTGACCAACTCTGCAGCCAAATTCCAGCTACAGAAACCAGTGCCCACAATTCCAGGCACCCACAATATAGTAAAATAAAGTAAAGAAACAAACAGAAGAAACAAAGAACGCTCAAACCAGTTTTATGCAGTTTTGCAGTATGTGTTTCTTCTCCAAAAGAATGGAATTTTGCCTCAAGAAAGAACTTTGATGAACTTCACAAAAACTAGCGTGATTCTTTCTTGAAAGTAGCACTTTTGATTGCTTGATTGATTGCTAAAAGATGTATTTCAGAAGATATCTAAAAAGTTCAAGCAACTCTGTTTATATAGAAGATTTTCAAAACTGCTAGTTTATTTAATCTGTTAAAATAATCTTTTAATCTGTTAAAAGTCTTATTTTAATCTGTTAAATCTTCTTTTAATCCATTAAAACGTTTCCAGATTTGTTTTAACTGATACGACAACGTTTATATCAATTAAAAATCTTTACAAAAAATCTTCCAATCTGTTTTAATCGATTGTTTCGTCTTTCAATCGATTAAAATCTCGCAAATCATTCTTATAAACTTTTCCAAGTGATTTTAAGCGATAAAAATTTGTTTTAATCGATTAAAGCGCTTAGCACAAATTTTCTTAACTTGTTTTAATCGATTGAAATGCGGTTTTAATCGATTAAAATAATTCGATCAGTCATAACTCAATTCGATCTATCATATCTGGTTTTGATCGGTCATATGCTCATTCTGATCGGTCAAACAGTACTCCAAGTGGTTTTAATCGATTATTTCGAAGTTGTATCGATTAAAATACTGCCAGAACACTTCTTTGAACATTTTAAGTGATTTTAATCGGTTATTTCGAAATTGTATCAGTTAAAATACTGACTGAAGGTTTTCAAAACTTCCTTTAATGAAAACAATCGGTTATTTCGAAGTTATATGAGTTAAAATCCTGTTATAAAAGTGTGAAGAACATTTTAGTTGATAAAGCTTATATGCTATTAGTTAAAATAGTTGATTAAGAAAGCTTTTGTCAAAATGCTTTGTTTTTAACCGTTAAAACATTTTTTAGAGGCAATTGCAAAATCTTTTAAATGAAGAAACCTCATGCAGCAGAAAGATAAAAATGATTATACCTAAGCAGAGCTGCACACACACTAATCCTTCTACTCTTTTATCCAAGTGACCTTTGACTGCCACAAAGTAGCCTTTGACTCCATTCTTGACTTCATCAAATCAACAAGATCTTTGCAAAAGTAATTCAATAAGATCTTCATTACTTTCAGTCTCCCCCTATTTGATGAAGACAAATATCACTTTGAAAAATAACTGTGCAGAAGAAGTCACTTGATAAAATAGATTAGTTAATAAAAAATTAATCAGTTTATCCATTTCTCCCCCTAAATTGCTGCTCTCCTAAAGAATTATTTCTCCCCCTAAATTTATCAGAAGTAAAGCAATTATTTCTCCCCCTTTTGACTTCATCAAAAAATAGGGAATAGAGGAACAAACAAATAAAAAATAAAAAAATTATGCATGGTATGTATCATGTTTTAGATTTTGAAAATAGTAAGAAAAAAATATGGATACGATACTTTACTCATGTAAAGACCAATCAAAGTTGATACAAACTTATCTTCATTAACACGTTTGTAATGAATACAATTAACACGTGTAAAGATAAGGGAACCACGCTTTAGTAGCATGTTACAAGAACAACCATTAACTAAAGCCTTTAATTTTTCTTCCCAGAGTAATAATCGATTAAAAAACAAGACAAAATCAATTAAAAAGTTTTTGTTAATTGTTTTAATCGATTGAAATTATGTTTTAATCGATTAAAACAGTGATGATATATGAAAGTTTAAAACATAAGTTGATATAATCGATTAAATCGACATTTAATCGATTAAAACAGTAAAGAAAAAAGTTGTATAAGTGCTTTTAATTGATTTAAAGCTTGTTTGTATCGATTAAAACAACCAGTTTTAGTAATGTTTGATGTATATATCATGGCTAATCCAGTGCAAATTTTGTAAAACCAATCATTTAGAAAAATGTTTTACAATAATATCAACTACATCGATTAAATTTTAACCAATAGATTCATCAAAATCAGAATAGTATCTTATTTAGCTGATTTAACTGATGTAAACTAGTTTTAGTTGATACAAATATATGACATATAAATTCTAATCGATTGATACGCAGTTTAATCGATTATTTTGTTGTGAATTTCCTATGTAAGTGTTTCTTTTAATCGATTAAATTCATTTTGTATTAGCTAAAATTATCAGAGATCTATGTTAAATTCTATCTAGGTTTTCTTGATTCGACTTAAAACCTACATTATATTAATCAAAGCTAAAAGGATTGTTTCTGGTTAATAACCAGTTAATATTACAGTCCATAAAAGAAAATTAGAAGCAAAAGAAATATGACGTAAAGAGAAAAAAGATAAGAATGGACCCTTTTTGTCCAAAAAAAAACTCAATCATCCCAGTTCCCTTGGTTGAGCTGCATATCTTCCGAGTTTGGTGTAGATATCGACAATCCAGTTTCCAAGGGATGTGAAGCTGATTATTTGTCTGCTGGAAATGTTGATATGTCATCTGCATATGCTTTCTCTGGTTTTCCTGCATTGTGGCCATTTGAGAAAGCATTGTCCTTTCAAATTGAGACAGAGGAGTCCCACGGTCAGGCTGCTCCATGTAGGGAATGATCTCCATATTTTCATATGAAGCTTGACCACTGGTAGATTCGGGAACCTCTGCAGCAACTGGAGAGGAAGGAATTTGACCTTGCTCATCTTCTTCATCATTGTCTTCCTCATCCTCAGACATTCCAGCATCAACCTTAGAAATTCATTCATCATCAATTTTAATAAACCCCATTTTTCGTAGGGTTGAGTCATCAATCTCATTAGATGCTTTTGGAGTTTCCACATACTCCCCTTCTAAATCCATTGCAAAATGTCTAAAAAATTTATTGATCAACAAAGCATAAGGTAATTTATAATCAGCAAGCCTCTTGGCTTTTACCATGTGGTCTTTAATAACATAGACCCGGTTAACTCTGAATCCTATTTTCAATGCAATACATGAGAGCCAAATCACCCTCATTGAGTATAGCATGATTACTCCCCCTTGGAGTAAGCATCCATGCAATAATGAAGGCAAGAATTCTTGATTCAAGCCTCATCTTCCCAGCATTGAAAATTCTCACCGAATCATCTTGATCTTTGAGACAGGTACGAAAAAATTGAATTTTGTTAAACTCTGGCAATTCAACAATATTACCTCTAGAGATTTTTACACCAACATCTTTGAGGCCAGCAACTTCATCCCAAATGTCGGGAGTAATGACCATATTAACTCCTTTTACCCGAGACCTTAAAGTGGAACCACTTACGAGTGAGATTTGCATAAAAAACTCTTACCAAATCCGGTTGAATGTTGCCGAGTATATTCCGAGAAAATTCTTCGAGTTTTTTATTCTTCGGTTTCCTTCTTAACGAAGTGAATCCTTCTTCATCTAGCCAAGCAAACCTTATGAATTTGGGAATTACAAGCTGCTTTTGACTAAAATTAGTGATCAAATTATTCATCTTATCTATATCACCATTGAACCAATTTTCAAGGTGGCCTCCACGATTTCAGCGAGAGGAAGACTCTCCCTTTTGTTTCTTCCTTGATTTTGATCTTTTGAACATGTTTGCAGCGAGAGATTCGATAGGAGATTTTGAAAATATGAAAACGGAAGAAAGATGATAAGTTGAGAAATGGTAAGTACAAAACCTAGTTTGATGAAGATCGGATTTCAAAATTTTGAAATCCAAAGAGACAAAGCTGCAACGTTTCAGCTTTAAATGTAATTGTCCCCTTGACAAAAGACGGAGGCACGAGGTTTACGGACAGTGGGTACTTCGAGCTATTTTGTTCTTTGATAAATTTTTGACTTGGTCAACAAATGCAATAAATGTATTATGCAGGTTTTGATTAACACAAAACTTGAATTTTTGACTGCTTTTCTTGACCAATTTTCAATTGGATGTTGTAAAAATGATTTTCGGGAACAAATTAATCGATTAATCAACAAATTAACCTATTAATTTGATCTTTAATATTAGGTTTGAAAATGCAATAGTAAAATGATCGATTAATACATGAAAGAACCGATTATTTTTGTACTGGAAGAAGTTTAGAAAATGATACCGAGAATTTTAATCGATTTAAACGAAGAAGAATCGATTAAATTTGACCTCTTAATGGTTTTAAGCTGATATAAATCCTTTTTAATCGATTAAAACAGCTAAACTAAAATTCCTGACGAATTTTAATCGATTAATTCGTATTTCAATCAATTAAAAGCGTACGGACAGATTTTCCGATATTCTCTGTAAGTGATTTTAACCAATTAAAGCTGTTTTATATCGATTAAAACATTCGGTTTACCAAACCAGAACCAATTACTGCTGTATTGAACACCAAGGGACTTCCAGATTTTGTTCTGCAAAACGATTTAGCATGTTTCTGGTACCTTTTTTTATAATTACTGGGTCCAATCAGGTTATTTGAAATGAATTTATTTTGGGAATCCACTTCATTCTACCTCTAGGAATAGCATACTTCTTAATTCTACAATATTTTACAGAATGACATTTTTTCACGCAGTAGAAACATTTAACCACTGATGATGAGTATGATTTCCTGTTTATATGTGTTTTTCGGATTTCATCCTAGATTTAAATCCTATACAGATTTGTCAAAAATCAGTTTTTGTGACCCAAGAAGAACATCAAGATTGGCTTGACCTTGTGTAAACTTTGAAACGGTTTGTGATAAAAAATCAATCTTCTTTTGTAATTACGAACAATTATTACATGATTTATTACATACACAATCAGAATTATCATGGATTAATTTTAAAAAGTCAAGATCAGTTTCATCTTCAAGAATTTACTTTTCAAGAGAATCTACTTTATTTACTAACCAATTATTCATGCCTTTTATCCTAGCATTTTCTTTTTGCAGTTTCTTAGTTTCTTCATGCATTTCATTAAATGCTTCTTGTAATGAATTATAATTCACTAAATTTGAAGAAGAGTTAGAACTTACACTGCTGGTTTGATGATTTTGATTTGCCATTAGACACAAGTTGACTTCTTCATTATCGAATTTTCTCGTTGATGAAGTATCATTATCATCCCATGCTACATATGCTCTTCTTTTGACTTTTTCTTCTTTCTTGTCATTGTATTTGTTCTTTTCGAGCACTCCATTCTTACATGACCACGCTTACCACAACCATAACATTTATAGTTAGAAGAATCATATTTTTTCTCATACCTTTTGTGTTTTTCTTTGTCTTGAATCTTTTTCTTGAGAAATTTGTTGAACTTTCCGACAAGCGGTCCAAGATTTTCACTTTCCTCCTCCGATTCTTGACTTCTTTCTTCAACCTTGAGTGCTATACTTCTACCTTTTTTTTCAGAGACTTCTTGCTCATTGAATCTGTTAATTTCCATCTCATGTTCTCTAAGTTTGCCAAACAAGGAAGGTCGTTGTCATGGTCGATAAATCTTTTGATTACGAGATTCTTGTGACCTTAGGCTGCCATGACTCTGTCAAGACATTTCAGAACTTTAATATTTAATTCTTCTTTATCAAAAGTTTTACCTAAGCCCATTATGATTGATGATATGAGTGAAGCGCTTACGCACATCTGCAATACTTTCACCGGTTTGCATTTTGAACAACTCATATTCTCTTATGAGAGTATGTTTTACGGCTTTCTTTACATCAGTTGTTCCCTCATGAGTAACCTCAAGAACTTCCCACATTTCCTTGGCAGATTTGCATTGGGAGACCACTGAAAAACTCATCCATATTTAGTGCGAAGTAATTATATTTTTAGCGAGTACAATCACTTTGAACTTTTTTCTTTTCTTCATCATTTAAGCTGGACCATTCTTTTTACGTAATTAATGGACCATTAGCAATTACATCCCAAACATTTCTATCAATAGATTCAATAAAGATCTTCATACTAATCTTCCAAAAAGGATAATGCATTCCACAAAACGGTGGAGGTCTATTAATAGAAGCCCCTCGGAAAAAGGTAATTTGTTTTCAGCCATTAAAAAATTTGGACCGAAAGCCTTGAGTATTTTTCAAGACCCTTGCTCTGATACCAATTGTTAGAAATGTAGGCTGAGATCAAGAGAGGGGTGAATTGATCTTTGAAAGATTTTCGCAATTAACAGATTATCTATTTCAAAGATTAAGAAATATGACCAGTTCTTGAATCACACAACAAGCAATAAAAAATAAATGCAGTCACAGAATTAAAGAAGAGAAAGGTTTAGAAAGATATCACCAAGGTTTATACTGGTTCACCCAATCCCAGGGCTACGTCCAGTCTCCAGCCAAATTCCAGCTGGGTTCCACTAGATTGAATGTTTTACAGATTACAACCTTAACCTCACACTCAATCTACCACAAGAACCACAATTCTAGTTCCTGCACCTAACCTTTCACCAAGAACCAAATTCCAGTTCTTGACCAACTCTGCAGCCAAATTCCAGCTACAGAAACCAGTGCCCACAATTCCAGGCACCCACAATATAGTAAAAGAAAGTAAAGAAACAAACAGAAGAAACAAAGAACGCTCAAACCAGTTTTATGCAGTTCTGCAGTATGTGTTTCTTCTCCAAAAGAATGCAATTTTGCCTCAAGAAAGAACTTTGATGAACTTCACAAAAACTAGCGTGATTCTTTCTTGAAAGTAGCACTTTTGATTGCTTGATTGATTGCTAAAAGATGTATTTCAGAAGATATCTAAAAAGTTCAAGCAACTCTGTTTATATAGAAGATTTTCAAAACTGCTGGTTTATTTAATCTGTTAAAATAATCTTTTAATCTGTTAAAAGTCTTATTTTAATCTGTTAAATCTTCTTTTAATCCATTAAAACGTTTTCGATTTGTTTTAAGCTGATACGACAACGTTTATATCAATTAAAACTCTTTACAAAAAATCTTCCAATCTGTTTTAATCGATTGATTCGTCTTTCAATCGATTAAAATACTGCAAATCATTCTTATAAACTTTTCCAAGTGATTTTAACTGATAAAAATTTGTTTTAATCGATTAAAACGCTTAGCACAAATTTTCTTAAGTTATTTTAATCGATTGAAATGCAGTTTTAATCGATTAAAATAATTCTGATCGGTCATAACTCAATTTTGATCGATCATATCTGGTTCTGATCGGTCATATGCTCATTCTGATCGGTCAAACAGTACTCCAAGTGGTTTTAATCGATTATTTCGAAGTTGTATTGATTAAAATACTGCCAGAACACTTCTCTAAACATTTTAAGTGATTTTAATCGGTTATTTCGAAATTTTATCAGTTAAAATACTGACTGAAGGTTTTCAAAACTTCCTTTAATGAAAACAATCGGTTATTTCGAAGTTATATTAGTTAAAATCCTGTTATAAAAGTGTGAAGAACATTTTAGTTGATAAAGCTTATATGCTATTAGTTAAAATAGTTGATTAAGAAAGCTTTTGTCAAAATGCTTTGTTTTTAACCGTTAAAACATTTTTTAGAGGCAATTGCAAAATCTTTTAAATGAAGAAACCTCATGCAGCAGAAAGATAAAAATGATTATACCTAAGCAGAGCTACACACACACACTAATCCTTCTACTCTTTTATCCAAGTGACCTTTGACTGCCACAAAGTAGCCTTTGACTCCATTCTTGACTTCATCAAATCAACAAGATCTTTGCCAAAGTAATTCAATAAGATCTTCATTACTTTCAGTGTTAAGTATCGAATTCATGAACATCCATATAGGTAGTTTCTCTTGAAAAAAAACAAACGCTATCATGCACCATGTAGAAAATAAAACATGATAACGTTTAGGAAAACCAAACACTTTCATGCATGCACCAACATCATACTAATAGCATGCATTTTTCTGTTTCTAGAAAAATGGAGGGATCCAGCAATAGACAGTTGGGAAAAGTGGATATTTCCCATTACCGTGTTTAGAGGTTGGAACAATTATGCACGTTGATGTTGCTGAAGGTTCGATCCGACTTCGAGAGATCTTACGGATGGATCCTCGACCTCTTGAGAATCTCCATTGAGCACGTGTTCGATAGAGTCTTGATCAACTTTTGGAGCTCCAGACTACATTGCTTTGAGTTCCCTCAATTTGATTTGGTTCCGACCTTGGAAGAATATGAGCTTATGATTAGATGGCCCAAGTCAGCTGGGGTCTATATTAGCTAGGGAGCTTATATCTCAGTGAACAAGGTTGCCAACCTTATCCGATTGCCACTTCCACAGTCTGCCCTAAAGGGAAAAGGGAGTGTCCAAGGGTGGAAGATCTCAATGTTAGAAGACCATTTATCCTCTTTGGCTGATAAAGGAGATTGGTCTACATTTAACAAGACTCTAGCACTAATTGTGTTTGGGACCTTTTTGTTCCCTTTCCATAACAACACCGTGGATCACATCGCATGGATGCCTTTTTTGCCTGGGACATACACTTGAAGAGTCTCGTGCTTTCACTTCTTGCCGACACCTTGCTGTCAGTAGAATTCTGTCATCACAAGCAAGGAAAACACTCAGTTGTTATTCTACATTACTGTATGTTTGGGGCATGACTCACTTCTATGCCTCAAGTCACATGGGAGCATTCCCCGATCCTTTGAGGAGTTTCTCAAAGATCCCTCTCCGCCGTCATCACGCCATGGAGTGGAAAACCGAGTTGGAACACTGGAACATAGATCACATATCTTGGGCATGTCCTTAGTTCCGACCCGACCGTATTCTCATCAGATGCGGAGATCACGTGAATGTACCATTGTTGGGTCTTAGGAGCTGCATAGCCTATTCCCCAAGGATAGCTATGAAGCAGCTTATGAGGACCCAAACCGTGCCAACACGAGAAGAACTCGGGGTACTGTGTTTCTTCTGTAATTCCAGTAGCTTCAAGGATGCGCCTGTTATCCGAAGAGCATGAGAGAAACTGGTCTACATAGGGGATGAAGAGCTTGGCAGGGCTCGAGTGACTGTTTCTAGTGACTACAAGGAATGGAGAAAAAGTAGAAGGGTGACACCACCACCCGCTCCACTTGCCCCACCATCAGTAAATGGAGAATTGCAAACTCAAGTCGATGCCTTGACCCAAAGGATAGAAATCATAGGAGCCCAGTTAAGGGCCCTTGAGGAGAAAGAACAAGAATCTATCCTCACCATTGATGGTCTACAAAGACAATGCAAGAAGAAGGACCAAGAGATAGAGCGTCTCAAGGACCAATGTGCTGACTCCAACGAAGAGGTTATCCGAGCATCCAAGGTTGCAAGAGTAAACTTGGATAATCAACTCCAAGAGATGACAACCAAATTAGCACACCTAGAGGCCGAATAAGCAAAGCAAGCACAAATGACCAAGATGATGCAATAGGAACTCTCGAAGACTCGGTTTGAAGCACAACGAAGGTGGGAGACCACCCAAAGACTTAACAGAAGCCTAGTTGAGCTACGCTGCAAAGAGAGAGATAGATTAGCTCAGTACGGTCAAGTTCTGCAAGAAAGAGATCGAGCCATCGAGAAGCTCGACAACTTACAAGCCTTGGTCGTCCATCAAGAGGCAAAAATAAAGGAGGCTCAAAAATACAGTGAAGATATGAGCCAGGCGGTCCATCGAAAATCCGAAGCACTTGATCATCACGTACGAGAAGCCGAAGGGGAATTACGTAGAAATCAGAACCCGCCTGTGGTTTTCTTTAGGCTTTTCCGTTTCTGTCAGAATGTGCTTGTAGCATGGTATAGGGGAATGTACACTTATTCCTGATAAATAAAAATATCTTTTTGTTTACAACTGTCTATTGCATTCATCACATTCATTCACATACCCCTCCTTGTCTAAATCTAATAAGATAATAAAAAGGAAAGGTTAACTGATGTGTTTCCATAAAACAGAAGAATGGAGAGAAAACCGCTCGTCATCAGTCTCTCCCTAACGGCTGAGCCACCTAAAGAAGACAATAAGCCTCAACCGCTAGTTATCACAATCAATAAAGAAGAGGGGGCAAGGACACCATCACGCCTATTTATGCCTCGTCCTTTCCCCTACGAATCAAATAAAGCTGTACCATGGAAATACGCAGTAAACGAAGATATTTCCAATATAGCCGACATTGGGGCATGACTAGAAGCGGACGAATCTACTCCCCCAAGGAGTCACAGGAAGACGCACCCAAAAATAAAGGGAAAAATAAAGAAACCGAAGAAGAGAATAAAGAGGAATCCAAGGAGGAGACCGATGAGTTACTCCAGTTTATAAGACAAAGTGAGTACTCCATCATAGACCAACTCAATCGCACGCGTGCGAAGATAACTCTACTATCATTAATAATGAGTTCGGAGCCACACCGGAATGCACTGTTGAAGGTCTTGAACGAAGCCTACGTATCGCATACTATATCCCAAGACAAGTTTGAAGGGATCATTGGTAACATCATAACCAATGATCATCTTACCTTCATCGATGAAGAACTCCCTCTCGGAGGGTCAAGCCATAATAAGCCTCTGCACATCTCTGTCAAGTGTAGAGAATATCTCATCGCCAAAGTCCTTGTGGATACTTGAATGTCATGCCTAAGTGCACACTCGACAAATTGATGATACAAGGAACCCATATGTGCCCAAGCAACATCGTCGTTCGATCCTTGGACGGATCAAGACGCGAAGTAGTGGGGGAGATCAACCTGCCAATCCAATTAGGTCCCACTATCTTCAATGTGGATTTCCATGTGATGGACATCACTCTTGCTTACAGTTGCCTCCTCGGCAGACCTTGGATTCACGATGCTAAAGCGATCCCTTCAACGCTCCACCAAAGAATCAAATTCGTGGTAGGTGACAAACTAGTCACAGTTCAAGCTGAAGATGACATCTTGATCAGCAAGTCGTCTACCATACCCTTTGTGGATGCAGCTGAAGAGACCCTTGAAACATCCTTTCAAGCGCTTGAAATTGCCAATGTTGAAAGACTTCCCAACAATATGAAGGTGGCCCACATGATGTCAAAATACGGATACCTCCCAGGCCAAGGGCTCAGTACAAATTCCCAATGAATAAGGGAGCCACCAGATTTTAAAGATAATCCTTTGAAGCACGGCCTAGGGTACGACCCTACAAAGGATCAAGTTACAAGAAGAAAGGGAAAGTCTCCCCTCCATACACTAAATCAGATCTTCCGAAGCGGAGGGATACAAGCGTCAAGAGCAACTTTAGTCATTAGGTATTCTTCTTCCAATTTTTAAGGAATGTAAACCCAATGACTATTAGAGATTACTCCCCGGGGTAAGCCCGACCCCCGAGCATTTTTAGGGCACATATTTCCCTTTTAATCATAAAGAATATGTTTCTTACTATCTGCTTCTTTTCTCGCTATTAATGTTTGTACCTCATTAATAACCATGTTTAAGCAAACATTTTCAAAAGGCTTCTAAAAAATTAAAAGCGCGCTATCATAAAAAAAAAAAATTTAGTCATCACTGATTGATTAGAAACATAAGAAAGGTTTTACCCCATCATAATAAAGTCGTGTTTCACCAATGTTGTGCAAAAAGAAAAGAAAACAAAAAATCAAAAGAAGCCCATAGAAGCCAAATGCCAAAAAAGAGGAAATGGAAAATTACCCGGTAGGAAACCCACTGTAGACCCCAAATCTTGCCTGACCTCAAAATAAAGAGCAGAAGACTTCCGTTCGAAGATAGGCAAGGCCTAAAAAGTCCCTAGGATTGATCAATAGGCCCCATATTAGACTAGGAAGAACTTTTGTACAAGAAAAATAAGAAATTCCACCTAAAGGGCCGAGACCGTTGTCTCGCCGTTGGCTAAGGGCGAGATGGCCGTCTTGCCACTCGCCAATGGCGAGACCGCCGCCTCGCCACTTGCCAAAGGTGAGACCACCATCCCGTTTGGCGAGATGGCGGTCCTGACCCTGTCAGGCGAGACGGTGGTCCCAACCTGACAGGTGCGAATTCCTATAAAAGGGGGAGGGAACTTTCTCACTCTTGACACACCATTATACCATTTTCCCTTCTGTAAAATCTTCAAATTACTCTCCTAGGACCCCTCTGAAGCATTTCCAGAGTTTCTTAGAGTTCTTAGAAAGCGTTCTAGAGTGCTGCGAGAAAATAGTGAACATCATTATAGAGCGTAAGGTTTGCCAAAAAGCACCCTCTTTCAAAGAACTCACTATAAAAGCTTGCTTCGAAGGTTCCTATATATTCCCTTCTCTATTTTACTGCTTTTTAGATAGTATTGTTGTCATTAATTATTTAGGGCCATGTAGTCAATAATTTAATTTCCGCAATGAATAAAAAAAGGTAAAAGCGCAATTTTATAGTTATTACTTCTTTATAAAAAATGATCCATCATAGGGAACCCAAAAAGGGACATCGTAGGGAAGCTAATACCTTCCCTACACGTAACTAACTCCCTTACCTAACTCTGGTTGTAATGACCAAAGTTGGTTTTTCTTAAAAAAACCACTGTCTTCTTTTCCCTATTCCAATGTTTCTGGTAAAAACATTGGTGAAGACTCCTCGAACCTTTCAAAAACCTCGCCTTTAGGTCAAGCCCCGTTATCAGACAACCTAAAGGCAACGCCTTTCAAAAACCACATTTTAAAAAGCTTGAGTCGAACGAAACCATTGCGTTGCTCCGACCGCCTCTTTTAACGGCGGCGACAGATGGCGACTCCATTGGGGAAGCTAGAGCGTTGATCCCATTTAGTGATGGACTAATTTTAAGAAATAAAACTTAAAATTGCGCCTTTACCCTTCCTTGTTTTATAACATGTTTTAATTGCTTGGCTTTAATAACTGTTGTATGTTTATTTTATGCAAATTGTTTGGAATACAAACTGTACACAAACCCTTGCACACAACAGTTCCCCCTATACCCGGGGGCAAGTGGGATAACCATAGGGAGTGGGTGGAATTGTACGATTTGCCGTAGTGAGGGCCATGAGCCCACCGGTATGGTCGGAAACCACCACTCAAGGTTATCACCTTCCTCTTTTGGTCTAAGGACTAACATGGCCCTAGTGCCATGAATGGTCTGAAGGCTGGGAGAGTGAGAACCTTATAATGGGGGCACCTTGGGGGACCTAACCTTGGTGAGGAAATTTAGAACTACCCTGTATACACACTCATCTGCAGGATACCCCTACCTCGTGATTACAAACATCGTCCTATTATTCGTGGATGAGTGAATTGTGTGTGCATTTGTTTGTTGCATGTAGACCCCTAATCTTGTCCGGCCTCGTAATAAGACCAGAAGACCTCCTTTTCAAATATGGATGAAGCCTAAGAAACCATTAGGAGAGACTATTAGGCCCCATACTAGGATAGGAGGGATTTTCTACATTAAAATAAGGATTTTCGCCTTCAAGGATCGAGACTGTCGTCTCGCTTTTCGAGACTGCCGTCTCGCCATGCCTGCAAGTTGAGATCGCCGTCTCGTTTGGCGAGACGGCCGTCTCGCCACATGCGGATGCCGAGACCCCCCTCTCGTTTGGCGAAACGACCTTTTCGCCATTTTTGCAAGACGATACGGCCGTCCCGAATGGCAAGACGACCGTCTCTACCTAACAGGCGCGAATCCTTATAAATAGTCGCGCTTTTCACTTCATTTCACACAATTCTTCGACTTTCTCTCTTGTAACCTCTTCAAATTCTCTTCCTAGAACCCCTCCGAAGCATTTCCGGAGTTTTTGAGAGTTTCTTAGAGATTTTATAGCGTTTCCGAGAGTTATTCCAGCGTTGTAAAGAGTGAAGAGCTGCCAAAACGCACCCTAATTTTCAAGAGATTAATCAAAGAGCTTGCTTCGGAGGTTCCTTCTTTCTCTCTCTCTCCTTATTTTCTTTACTTTTATGATTAAATTGCACGATAGATATTAGGGTCATGTAGTCATTATTTTAATTCCGCAAATAAAAGTGTAAAAGCATCTTTTCACAAAGTTTATTATTTAAATAGTTGGTCTATCATAGGGAACCCGAAACGGGCGTCGTAATGGAACTAACACTTCCCTTACACATAACTAACTCCCTTACCTAAACTCTGGTTTTAATGACCAAAGTTGGTTTTCGAAAACCAACACTTTTTTACTCCTTTTTTGATGTTTCCGGTAAAAACATCGATGGCGACTCCATAAGAACCCTTCAAAATTAGTTCTTGGGTTAGCCCGGTTATCGGACAATCCAAGAATGCTCTTTCGAAAAACTCGCCCCTAGGTTTAGCTTGGTTATCGGACAACCTAAAGGCGTTGTAACCACACCCATAAAAACGTGAAAATTGGAAAGTTGGAACCATCGAGTCGCTCCGATCGCCTTGTTTTGACGGCGGCGACAGATGGCGACTCCACTGGGGAAGCCTAGAGAGTTGATCCCATTTAGTGATGGGCCAGCTTAAATAAATAAACCAAGAAATTACGCTTTTACCCTACCTTGTATTATAACATGTTTTAATGCTTGACTTTAATAACTGTTGTTTGTTTATATTTACGCAATTGTTTGAAATACAAATTGTACACAAACCCTTGCACACGACAGTTCCCTCTATACCCGGGGGCAAGTGAGAAATCCATAGGGAGTGGGTGGCAGGTACGGTTTGCTGTAGTGATGGCCTTGTGCCCACTAGTGTGATCGGAAACCACCACTCAAGGTGATAACCTTCCTCTTTTGGCACGAAGACTGACTATGGCCTTAGTGCTATGCATGGTCAGAAGGCTGGAGAGTGGGGACCCTATAATGGGGGCACCTTGGGGGCCTTAGCCTTGGTGAGAACAGTTAGAACCTACCTTCGCCAATGCACTTTTCTGCTACCTCGTGATTAAAACGACTTCTCGCCTGTTCGTGGATGATCGAATTGTGTGCGCATTTGTTTGTTGCATTTGTTTGTTACATAGCATAACTAAACAACAGAAAAATCACAAACACCCTTATCTCGGACAATCTGCCTTTTAGCTAGCCTGGTTTTAGGTTCTTTGTAAGCTAAGTAGCCACGCAGTCTGACAGAAGAGATAAGGGACACTAAATATTATTCTTTCGCATAAAGCCATTTTTTATCTCGGACAGTCTGCCTTCTAGCTAGCCTGGTTTCAGGTTCTTTGTAAGCTAAGTAGCCACGCAGTCCGACAGAAGAGATAAAAGGCTATAAAATAAAAATAATAAAAATCAAATAAAAAAACCCAATTCAAAACAATAAATGGGACCTTGTTCATAAACGTTATACTCATAAATCATTCATATAAGTAGTTTATTTTAAAAAAAATACGCAAATACCATACATCATGTAGAAATAAAACATGATAAATAGCAAAATAAACATTCACATTCAAACAATAAGCATCATATTCATAAAGCATGCATTTTGGTTTTAGAAAATGGAGGGGACTAGTAGACAGTTGAAGAAAGTGGAGATTCCCCAGTACCATACTGAGAAGTTGGAACGACTTTGTGCAATAATGCCACCAGAGGTCCGCTTTGACTTCGAAAAATCCTATGGACGGATTCTCGACCTGTTGAAGATCTGTGTCGATCAAGTTTTCATCAGGGTACTAGTTCACTTCTGGAACTCCAGTCTGCGTTGTTTCGAATTTCTGCAGTTCGACATGGTGCCCACCTTGGAGGAGTACGAGATTATGCTGAAATGGCCCAAATCAGCTGGGGTCCATATTCGCCATGGGGCATATACTCCTGCAGCACAAGTCGCTGCCATCATCCGATTGTCATTCTGGCAGACTACACTGATAAAAAAAGGGAACATCCAGGGTTGGAAAGTCTCAATGTTAGAAGATCATCTGTCCAATTTGGCTGAAAGGGCAGAATGGGTCGCTTTTAACAAAACCCTGGCCTTAATCATATTTGGAACAATCTTGTTTCCCTTCCACATCGACACAGTGGATCAAGCCGTCATGGACGCCTTCTTCGCCTGGGACATAAACTCGAAGAGTCCCTTGCCTGCAATTCTTGTCGACACCTTGCTCTCGGTGGATTTTTGCCGTCAGAAGCAAGAAAAAACACTTCGTTGTTGCTCTTCACTACTCTTTGTGTGGGGCATCACACATTTTTACGCCTCTAGTCACATGGGGATGTTCCCCGACCCTTTGAGGAGCTTCTCCAAAATCCCTCTCCAACGAAGCTTAACTTCAAAGTGGAAGGACGAGTTGGAACAATGGGACGCCAACCATTTATCCTGGGTCTGCCCTTGGTTCCGACCCGATCCAGTCCTCATCAGATGTGGAGATTATCCGAATGTACCCTTGATAGGACTCAGGGGTTGCATAGCCTATTCACCTAGAGTAGCTATGAGACAACTCATGAGGACTCAAACTACAATTTCCCGAGGGGAGCTCGGAGGACTGTGTTTCTTCGGAGACCTGTGCACAATTGCTAACTCACTAGTTGTGAGAAGAGCATGGGAGAAACCAGTATTTATGGGAGATAGAGAGTTAGGAAAAGCTCGAGTGGCTGTCTCCAGTGACTATGAGGTGTGGAGAAAAAGAAGAGGAATGTCTCAACCATCCACCTCACTCATTACAAGCGCCAATAGTGAAGAGCTGCAAGCTCAAGTCGATGCCTTGACCCAGAGGATAGAAATCATGGGAGCCCAGATGAGGGCCCTTGAAGAAAGAGAGCAAGAATCTATCCTCACCATAGATGGTCTGCAGAGGCAATGCAAGAAAAGGACCGAGCCCTTGCAAAACTCGATGAACTACAAGCCTTGGTCGTCCATCAAGAGGCGAAGATCAAAGAGGCTCAAAAGTACAGTGAAGATATGAGCCAGGCGGTCCAGAAGCAAAGCGAAGCACTTGCTCGTCACGTCCGGGAAGCCGAAAGGGAATTACATAGAGATCAAGACCCGCTTGTGGGTTTCTTTAGGCTTTTCCGTTTCTGTCAAAAGTTGCTTCGTAGTATGGAATAGGGGAATGTACACCTTCTACGGATAAATGAAAATTTTCTTTATTCAACAATTGTCTACTTGCATGCATATCATTCATTTGCATATTCAATTTCCCCTCCTTCACTCTTAAATAATAAGATAATAAAAACGAAGGATTAACTGACACGTCTTCCAAATCAGAAGAATGGAGAGAAAGTCACTCCTAATCAAGTTTTCTCCAATGGTTGATTCACCACAAGAGGACAATAAGCCTCGACCGTTGGTCCTAAAAAATAAGGAAGAGGGGGCAAGGACACCAGTGCGACTATTTATGCCACGTCCTTTCCCCTACGAGTCAAATAAAGCTGTACCATGGAGATATGTAGAATCTTCACCAATAAAGGAGGATATCTCGAACATAGCCGGCATTGGGGGCATGACTAGAAGTGGAAGAATCTACTCCCCCAAGGACTTATAAGAAGATGCCCCCAAAAATAAAGGAAAAAAAATAAAAAGACCGAAGAAAAAGAAAATAAAGAATCCAAGGAGGAGACAGAAGAATTACTCCAATTTATAAGGCAAAGCGAGTATTCCATTATTGACCAGCTCAATCATACACCTGCAAAGATAACCCTATTATCTCTAATAATGAGCTCAGAATCGCACAGAAATACCCTGATGAAGGTCTTGAGCGAAGCGCATGTACCTCACACCATATCCCAAGAAAAGGTATAAAGGATCGTCAGTCACATTACGGCGAACGATCACCTCACCTTCACAGAGGAAGAACTCCCCCTTGAGGGATCAAACCACAACAAGCCCTTGCACATCTCCATCAAGTGCAAGGAGTACCTCATCACCAAAGTTCTTGTGGATAATGGGTCATCCTTGAACGTGATGCCCAAGTGCACACTCGACAAGTTAACTATCCAAGGAACCCGTCTGCGCCCAAGCAGCACTATCGTTCGAGCCTTCGACGGATCAAAGCGAGAAGTAGTGGGAGAAGTTAATTTGCCAATCCAAGTTGGACCCATTATCTTCAATTTCGATTTTCATGTAATGGATATTACTCCAACATACAGTTGTCTCCTCAGCAGGCCTTGGATCCATGACGCTAAGGCAGTACCTTCAACGCTCCACCAGAAAGTCAAGTTTATAGTGGATGACAAATTGGTCACGGTCCAAGCAGAAGATGATATCCTGATAAGTGGACCGTCCACTCAACCCTATGTGGATGTAGCTGAAGAGGCCCTTGAAACATCTTTTCTAGTGCTCGAAATTGCCAACGTAGAGAGACTTCCCACAAACACAAAGGTAGCCCGCATGATGATGAAGCATGGTTACCATCCTGGCCAAGGACTGGGGGAAGATTCCCAAGGCATGAGGGAACCCCTAGAATTCAAAGATAATCCTTTCAAGTGTGGCCTAGGATATGACCCTACTAAGGGTCGAGCAGAAGGAAGAAAAGGGAAGTCTCCCCTCCGCACACTCAAGCAAATATTCCGAAGCGGAGAGATGCAAGCGTCAAGAGCTACCCTAGTCATTAGGAGATCTTTTTCTTCACTTAAGGGATGTAAACCCCATGATTGTTAGAGATTATCCCCCGGGGCTAGCCCGACCCCCGGGCATTTTAGGGCACATATTCCCTTATTACTAAAGAATACATTTCTTATTATCTGCTTCTCTTCTTGCTATTTCACGACTAAACCTCACAATAACCTTGTCTAAGTAAACGAAAAAGAAAGGGAAGAATAAAAAGCGCATCCAAATAATCAAAACTTGCCATTGCCATTACAGTCAAGCTAGTTGATTAGAAGCACAAAATAAGGCTTTATCTCACCATAAAGAAAGTCATGCTTCGCCAATATTGTGAAAAAGAAAATAATAAATAAGCACAAAAGAAAAGCTCATAGAAGCCAAAGGCCAAAAAGAAAAAAGGGCAAAATACCCGGTAGGAAACCCACTAAGGGGGCTACGCAAAAGATAGGGTCAACCCAGTAGGATACCCAAACAAAAATAAAGGGTAGCCTAGGCAGAAATTAGGGTTACAAAAAAAAAAGGTCCGCTAGGATTCCCTAAATCAAAAAAACAAAAATAAAATGAAGGAACCTAGACAAAAGATAGGGCCAAAACACAATATCCTAGTTCGAAAACCCGAAGGGAGATCAACTAGCCATAAAAAAACAATGGAAATAAGCTAAGGCGCAAATACAAGAAAGGAAACATTTTCTTAGACAAAAAGCTTAAACACCTAGGCCTAACCCTAAGCCAACCAGTCTTACAAAAACCTTTTTCTAAAAATTAACAGTCTAAAACACAAGCCATTGAATTTGCCCTCTTACTTCTCTTGACCCTCACAACAATATTCTAATAAGTAATTTGGGAATATGGAGGCGTATAGTCAACAAGAGGATTGAAATCCCTAAAGCGAAGAAAAAGGGACACTAACATGGCAAAGTGTGCTCTACAAAAAAAAAAGATAGAAAAAGAAAAGAGCAAAGAAAAAGAAAGAAAAATCAAATTATTCTTCGGTCACAAGAAGTCCGGAATGGTACAAGAATGCAGATCAGAGGATACTTGTCGCTATAAGACACGTTAGTTAACTCCTTTTGAAAAACTAAATGGAATAGGCATTATAGGACATCAAATATGAAAACATTGCATGCATAAAATGTTTTTGAACCAGGTCCTATTTTTCTTAAAAATAAAAAAAAAACCCTAGAATCGAGAGGGTCGTCTCGTATGTCCATACCACCGTCTCGATTTCCAGCAAAACGAGGCCACCGTCTCGACCAACGGGACCGCCATCTCAACTTGACCAAAAACGGGTCCGCCTTCTCGCTTGGTGAGATGGCCGTCTCGCTTAAGGCCAAAGTCGAGACCGCCATCTCGAGGCTCCAGACGGCCGTCTCGGCCAGCGCAAAATCGAGACCGCTGTTTCGACATCCCAAACGGCGGTCCCAAATTCAAAAAAACTTCTATAAATAGAGGGCCTAGGGGGGGTCTCCACACCTCCTCTTGCACTCCCACCTTCCATTCTCTCACTCTCAAGCACCCTACAGTCAAAATGCACTGTGGAGATCGGTCTAGGAAGAGAAGAGGCTCTGTCGGCCCTAGCAGCTCCTCAGCTCCCGCTCCGCAGGACCCCACACAGCTTTCACCGATGCACCAGGCTCGCCTCGAGCACATCCGGGGGTATACATGGCACCCCATGCTAAGGTTGGATTTTGGCATCCTAGCCGAATTCGGGTGGGAAGATGATGTCCACACCTACATCGACAACATAGGATGGCGCTTCCTCCTCCAGTCTCCACCCACCCATGTCTACCCTCAGGCGGTGTTGGAGTTCCTCGCCTCCATCTCCTACGCCGAGACTCCCCCCATGGTACCGGGTCTGTCACCGACAAAAATTGTGACGTACTTCATGGGTGGGATGTACCGGACCACCACCCTGGATGAATTCAACGTGTCCATCGGATTCATCCAGCCCGAGGACATGCTGACTCGGGACTACCAGGAGGCCATCTGTGCACGCCCCACCAACCTCACCGCCGACGAGATGTGGGAAGAGCTAACCGGGGCGCACACTTTGCCCACACTGATGAAGGGCTCCGCACTTCCCCCCACCCTCCGCATCTGCCATAAGCTGCTGGCTAGGACTGTCCACGGGCAGAAAGAAAGCCAGGGTAAAGTTACCCTCCCAGACCTCTTCGTCCTCTACTGCATGAGCCAGAGGCACCGGTGCAACCCTGGCTATTTCTTCCTGAAGGCCCTCAAGGACTTCGGAAGCCGGCCCGTGGGAGCCGTCCTCATGGCTCCCCTCATTACCCGTCTGGCAGAAAAATGGGGGTGTAGTGGCTGGGAAGAACTGGCCTCCAGCCTCCGACCTGAGACAATCAACGGGTCGGTCCTAGTCAGCATGGGGATGCTGCTACGCAAAGGGACCCGACTGATCCTCCACCCCTCACTGGATGTATCTTTGGATCTCCGGGATCTCGTAGCGATGCACGATCTCCCGACACCTCCCAAGTTCCAACTACAACAGCAGTACACGGACGATTTTGCTAGCATCAACCACAACATCTACGATTTGCGCCAGCAATTCGACCAGATGTCTATGAGACAAGAGCAAATGTCTCTAAGACAAGATGTCTTCGACACGAGATTGGAGACATTAAACCAATACCAAGAGGGAATAAGGCAAGACTTGATGGATTTCTGGCTGGAGTACCAAGACGAAGCCCGGAATCAAGCAAAATTCCAAAGACATCTGTACCGGCAGTTCCCCTCTTATGGATCGTCTCCAGACTCGAGTCCTTCGTCTTAGAGATAGGGCTTAGAAAATAAACTGTTGTAATAAACTTTTATCATAAATAAAATTTCATTTCGTGCATTTTGCTCTCCCTCCCTTTCAAAAGAGTCAGCGTAACAAAAAGAAACTAAGAGTAAAAAGACGTACGCTCAGAAAAAAGCCAAAATCCAAAATCGCGAGAAAAAAGAAATAAAGTCGCGGAAAAAGGCAGGATTAAAACAAGTCAAGCATCTTGACCAACAACCTCTCGGCAATCAAGCAAGAGTCAAACAAAGAAAACAAGACTGCCCGACAACCCGCAAAGTCGGATGACCATCATCAAAAAGATCAAAATCAAAGAATCCCCAGCAACCAACAAGCTGGATGGACACCAAACAGAATCCCCGGCACTGACCGTACGACCATTCTCAGAAGAGACAAGGACAAGAGAACTCATCTGAACACTCGGCAATCAAGCAAGAGTCAAACAAAGAAAACAAGACTGCCCGACAACCCGCAAAGTCGGATGACCATCATCAAAAAGATCAAAATCAAAGAATCCCCAGCAACCAACAAGCACTACAAGAAAAAAGCTTATTACCTACGGAATATTACCTACGGGTAAAAATTCGTAGGTAAATTTTACATTACCTACGGATTTTACCTACAAAAGTATGTTCGTATATAAATTATCTATTACCTACGGAATTTACCTACGGATGTGAGGATTATGCATTACCTACGGATGTAGGAGGTAGGTAATGTTTTTTTACTACTTTACCTACTCATTTACCTACGGATGTTAAATAAAAAAAAAAAGAAAAAAAAGAAAAAACCCTCGCTACACTTCCTCCGCGCCTCACTCAAGCTCCCTAACTCCTTCCTTCGTCTCCCTCAATTTCACTAACCTCCTCTATAACCCGCCACCCACCTCCTTCACCAGAACCCTAGCTGCAACCTCCCCACTCTCGAGCACCCCACACGGTATCCTCATTTGAACCCATATACCCGTCACCACCAGGCTTCTTCCCCGTCACCACCACAACCATACCCGTGCCCTAATTCCACCTTCACTCACCAAAGCTTCTCACCAACGCAGAACCACCCCGCAGTCGCACCACATCTTAGCTTTCAGCCTCCAGATTCTTGCCCAATCACCCTCATCGGAACCACCACATCTCACTGCACTCAACCTTTCCACCAAGAACCAAATTCCAGTTCTTGGAAACCTCTGCAACCAAATTCCAACCGCAGAGAACCCAGTACCCAAATTCCAGGCACCACACAATACAAGAACCAAATTCCAGTTCTTGGAAACTTCTACAACCACCTACCAGCTGCAGAAAACTTGTACCCAAATTCCATGTACAACACAATACAAAAGAATTAACAATGAATTGAAAAGAAGAGACTTAGAAAGCGCAAACCGGATTACACTAATCCACAGTAAGTTTCTTCTTCAAAGTAATGCAAAAGTGCCTCAAGAAAGATTTCAAAAGAAGTTCACAAAGCGATTACGAATCTTTCTTGGAAAAGGATGCTTAACAGCTTGCTTGAATTGTTGCTTAGTTTGTATGAAAACCGATATGTAAAAAGTTCCAAGCAAATCTGTTTTTAAAAGAGTTTTCGAAAAAGCTGCATTAATTAACTGCTGAATTGAAATAGCCGTTATAATCTGTTAAAAGTCCTTTCAACCCATTAATGCGTTCTTGTTTCTTTAACAGAATGGTTTTAGTTGATACAACCATGTTTATATCGGTTAAAACATTTTACAAACATTTTCTAAGAGTGATTTAATCGATTGATTTGCGGTTTAATCGATTGATTTAGTTTAAAACTTTCTTATAACACTTTTCAAGTTATTTTAAGCTGATACAAAGAAGTTTTAATCGATTAAAAACCTGCATGTAATTTTTTCTAAGTCATTTTAATCGATTGAAATGCGTTTTAATCGATTGAAACTCGTACAAAAATTTTCAAGTCATTTTAATCGATTGAAATTCGTTTTAATCGGTTGAAATAAGTCTGATCAGTCATAATTCAATTCTGATCGATCATAACCAACTCTGATCGGTCATAATTTCATTCTGATCGATCATCCTGACTTCAAAGTGGTTTTAATCGATTGAAACGTGTTTTAATCGATTAAAATAAATCTGATCGCTCATTTTTAAAGTCTGATCGATTATATTTCATTCTGACTCGTCATATTCGAATTCTAATCGGTCATAAAGGGTTTTAATCGATTAAAAGAAGTTTGTATCGATTAAAATACTGTAAAAACACTTCTTTACGCATTCTAAGTGATTTTAATTGTTTCTTTTAAAACTATATCGCTTAAAAACATTGTTAAGAAAGTTCTTTGTCAAAATGCTTTTGTTTGATTTGTTTAAAACTATTTTTGAGGCATTTTGCAAATTGAGTGAAGGAGCTTCATGCAGTGGAAAAGGTAAAGTGGTTTTACCTAAGCTTTCGTTAAGACACACTAAGTCTTCAGCTCCATTCTTCCGAGTGACTTGTTTGATCATTGCAGAGTTGACCTTTGACTTTATCTTTGACTTCATCAAATCACCGACATCTTTGCTAGGATCACTTTCAGTCTCCCCTATTTGATGAAGACAAACACCATTTTGAAAAAACAATCTCTGCAAAATAAGTCACTTGATAATGAGGTTAGGTGAGAAATATAAGAATGTAATAAAGTTTTATTTCTCCCCCTAAAACTTATTTCTCCCCCTAAAATGTTGCTCTCTTAATGTAAGAGTTATTTTTCTAAATTTATCCTCAAATAAAGCAACTATTTCTCCCCTTTTGACTTCATCAAAAATAGGGAATAGAGAGAAAAAAAATGTAGGATTTGAAATGTGCTCAAGTTTTTGAAAATACAAAGTAAATCAATATTTCACTCATGAAAAGAATCAATTAAAGTTGATTCAAGCTTATCTCCATTAACACGTTTGTAATGAATACAATTAACACGTGTAAAGATAAGGGAATCACGATTTAGTACCATGTTACAGGAACAACCATTAACTAAAGCCTTTAATCCTCTTTTCAGAATAAAAATTGATTAAAAATAGAGCATAATCGGTTAAAATGTTTTTGGTAAATGATTTTAATCGATTAAAGGAAAGTTTTAATCGATTAAAACATTTAAGATTTTGAAAACATGAGATTTTAGTGAAAATAATCGATTATTTCGATTTTAAATCGATTAAAACCAAGTAATGAAAATTGTTGTTTAAGTTTATTTAACCGATTAAAAGGTGTTTTTATTGACTAAAACAACCAGATTTTGAAAATCATAATATCTCTCGATGTGAATCTTTCATATCTAATCTATTGGATATGTTGTGAACTGATTGTCTAGATTACTATCAACTATATTGATTGTCTTTTTACTAACAGATTTAACAATATCGATTTTAGATTCTTAGGGATCTATGATCTACTTCTATCTATGCCAGCTTTAATCTCAATTAGACGCTAAATCATATCAATCAAGGTTAAGGCAAATGTACCTGGTATAACACCAGTAATATTACGATCCAAGCAAAAAATATAAAGATAGAAATAAGCAGAAGATAAAGATGATGATCATTCATTTGATCCCCACCTACGGAATTTACCTACGGATGTGAGGATTATGCATTACCTACGGATGTAGGAGGTAGGTAATGTTTTTTTACTACTTTACCTACTCATTTACCTACGGATGTTAAATAAAAAAAAGAAAAAAAAAGAAAAAACCCTCGCTACACTTCCTCCGCGCCTCACTCAAGCTCCCTAACTCCTTCCTTCGTCTCCCTCAATTTCACTAACCTCCTCTATAACCCGCCACCCACCTCCTTCACCGAACCCTAGCCGCAGCCTCCCCACTCTCGAGCACCCCACACGGTATCCTCATTTGAACCCATATACCCGTCACCACCAAGCTTCTTCCCCGTCACCACCACAACCATACCCGTGCCCTAATTCCACCTTCACCGACCAAAGCTTCTCACCAACGCAGAACCACCCCGCAGCCGCACCACATCTTAGCTTTCAGCCTCCAGATTCTCGCCCAATCACCCTCATCGGAACCACCACATCTCACCGCCCATAGCCGGCCACCGCGAACCCAGCCGCAAATCAACCTCCAGTGTCGGACGCCACCACACCCCCTGTCGCGCAAGCATCCCCGCAGCTCGGAACTTGAGTCACCTCGACGCCGGCCGCGGTCACCGCCTCTCCTCGCTCCAACCCACCCCCATTGTGCCACCGAGCTCGCTGTGAGCTAGATGTGAGATATAGAGGCAGCGAGTTAAGCCTCGGTATTATGCTTTAATCCTATTTCTTTCACATTTTTTGGAGTCTCGAACTGTTCGCTTAGTTAACTATTAAGCCCGGTCTCGGTTTATTTGCATATGAATCATTGAATTGGTGGCTCTGTTAGTTGAATAAGATCTTGGTTTATTAAGGTTTTTTGTACCGTTATTTCTGTTTAGTTTGACTTGAATCTGTGGTTTTCACTTGATGAGGTTGAGACTGGTGTTATCCAAGTCCTATTGGCTTGGTTCATGTCTCTATGGCTTAGTTTCTTGGTGGGTGAGTTAAGAATATGTTTCCACCTTACAAATGCTTCATAATCATGACCCCAAAAAACTTATGAGCATATTTGACAAATTTAGGTCCAGTTGGATCCTTCTAGAGCGATTTACAAAAATGTTCATTATAACATCAAAAATGGAAGATTAGGTCATAAGTTAGAAAATAAAGGGAAGGGAAGTGGATACTCATGAATACCCTGATATGCCTTCAACTCTGGTGGGTGATTGGAGTCAAATTTAACTAAACCCTGATATACCCATGTTAGTTGTTAGAACATTAAGCATGTACAATGAAATTTTACCGGACAATTTTTCATAGGGGGAAGCTTCATAAAAGATAGAAGGATAAAGGGAAGGAAGTGACTCCTCATCCAATTTGAAGATCTTTGTTAGTAGGTAAGTAATTACCTTTGACTTTTCTATATTGAATTTTAAATACTCGATTGATTAGTCGGCTATGGATGCCTTGTATTCGAGTGAGGATTGGGGGCAATAAATGTAACATGTAACATGGTTAGTCGAAGGATTGAGTTGTTTGATTATTTTGTTCAATTTGTTTGCATTGATTCAAGATACATATTACCAATCATCATTTAAAATTGATGAATATTTTGTATTATAATTGATGAATATCAATTTATGATGAATATTGTTAGTTTTGTATCTTCATATATTATCAAGATGAGATTAGTTATTTAGTTATTCTAACCTTATTGGCTAAGAGGTTTACATGAGGCCTACATGGAATAGCCTTCAAGTTATTATATTGGTCATTACCAAACACTTGTCAAAATCCTTTCTAATTTTGTACTTTAATTAGTGTAACATTAAAGTTCACATTTTGTAGAACATGGACCAATTTTATGCAAATCGCTATTGGATGTATGATCGAAGCCATAGTAATAAAGGTGGTTTAAAACAAAGTTTTGTTGATGGCGTTGAAGAGTTTGTCATGAAAGCTTCTCAACAAGTTTGTTATCAAAATGAAGGCCAAACGAGATGTCCATGCAATAAATGTCAATGTACAAAGATCTTGCCAATGGAAATGGTTAAACTTCACCTTTATAAAAATGGTTTCATGCCTGATTATTATGTTTGGGTTGATCACGGTGAGGAAATGCCTCATGCTAACAAATATTGGACACATGCTTCAAGTAGTGGGTTACATTTTTCAGAAGATGAGGCATTGATGGCAATGTAGGACATGGTGTATGACGCACTTAGGCAACATGAAACATTTCAACCACCAGAGTCAAATATCATGGAAGAGCCTCCAAATGAAGAAGCTCAAAGATTTTATGATTTGTTGTTGGAAGCGAATAAACCTTTGTTTGAAGGTGCTTTAGACTCCAAACTGTCCATATGTGTAAGATTGTTAGCTTGCAAATCTAATTGGCATGTTCCTGATCACGCTTTAAATTTCATTATAAAAATGCTTTTGGATGTAACACCCAACAAAAATAGTTTACCAAAAAACTATTACGATGCGAAGAGGTTAGTTTCAAAGTTGGGATTAGAGGCTAAAAGGATCAATTGTTGTGTTAATGGTTGTATGCTTTTTTATGACAATGATTATGGGAAAAATGATGGATCTTTGCTGCAATGCAAATTTTGTCACAAGCCAAGGTATCATGCCCCAAAAGTTGAAACTCGTAAAAATAAACCAATTCTGATTAAGAGCATGTTCTATTTACCTATAATTCCGAGGTTAAAGAGGTTGTATGCATCCATGAAAACGGCTGGACAAATGACATGGCACTATGATAATAAAAGACCAGAAAGTGTGTTGTGTCATCCATCTGATGGTAAAGCTTGGAAGCATTTTGATCAAGTTTATCCAGATTTTGCTGTTGAACCACGCAATATAAGGCTAGGTCTATGTTCTGATGGATTTAATCCATATATTGAAGCATCTGCCACGCCCTATTCTTGTTGGCCAGTAATTATGACCCCATATAATCTTCCTCCTGAAATATGTATGTCCAAACCTTATATGTTTTTTACATGCCTCATTCCTGGTCCACGTAATCCAAAGTCATGTATTGATGTGTATTTACAACCTTTGATTGATGATCTGATGCAATTGTGGAGAGGAGTTGAAACATATGATATTTCAAGGAAACAAAATTTTGTAATGAGGGCTAGTTTGATGTGGACTATTAATGATTTTCCTGCATATGGTATGTTGTCAGGTTGGAGGACTCAAGGTAAACTAGCCTGCCCGCATTGCATGGGGGATACAAAGGCCTTTACATTGCAGAATGGGAGGAAAAATAGTTGGTTTGATTCACACCGTAGGTTCTTGCCCAAAAATCATGTATTTAGAAGGAATAAAAAAGCTTTTAAAAAGGGAAAAATTGAAACTAATGACCCACCATGTACATTGACATCCGAGCAAGTTTGGAGTATAATTATGGATGTACCCAAAGTCATAGATTACCCTCATATGAACAAGTTTGCCGTATTGGAAGAATAATTTATTGAGGCACAATCTTGATGTTATGCACATAGAGAAAAATTTCTTTGATAATATATTCAACACTGTCATGAATGTCAAAGGTAAGACAAAAGATAATGATAAGGCAAGGAAGGACCTAGCTTTGTATTATTGTAGACCAGATTTAGAGTTGAAGTTGCAGGCTAATGGGAAGATGGTAAAGCCAAAAGCAAATTATACTTTAACTGCAGAGGAAGCAAAGTTAGTTTGTCATTGGATCAAGGAACTTAGAATGCCTGATGGTTATTCATCCAACTTAGCAAGATGTGCCGATGTAGACAAGGGAAGGATGCATGGGATGAAGAGCCACGATTGTCATGTTTTTATGGAGTGTTTACTCCCTATTGCATTTAGTTCATTACCAGTGCATGCTTGGAACCCTCTTACTGAAGTGAGCCATTTTTTTAAAGATTTGTGTTCTACAACATTGAGGCATCATGACTTGGCTAAAATGGAAGAAAATATTCCAATAATTCTTTGTAAGTTGGAGAGAATATTTCCCCCTGCATTCTTTGATTCAATGGAACACTTACCTATTCATCTTGTGTATGAAGCCAAACTTGGTGGACCAGTTCAATATAGATGGATGTATCCATTTGAAAGGTAAGAAGACTATCATTGATTATGCACAAAATTTGATTTACTAAATATTGAGCTAATATCATCCTCATTTCATTCATTTTATAGATTCATGGGTGATTCTAAATGATCAGTAAAAAATAAAGCTCGTGTTGAAGGATCAATTTGTGCCTCATACTTGCATCGAGAGACAACTCACTTTTGTTCCCATTATTTCAAGAACTTCATTCTATCACCACAGAATAAGAGAAATGAAATACAAGCCGAAATTGAAAGGGATCCATCAATGTTATCTATCTTTAACTTGGTTGGTCGTCACTCAGGAAAGACATCAATTCATTGGTTAACTCAAAAAGAGTGGAACTCGGCTCATGTTCATGTCTTGATCAACTGCACCGAAATTAAGTCATACCTTGAGTGAGTATTTCAAACACTATATTTCATTATTACATCATTTTCTTTTTTAATTAAATTGTTCTCCATCCTTCTCCTATATTTTCATAGTGCCTTCTTGCAATCTGGTCAACCCAATGACTCAAACATGTCCAATCACATACATAGACATTTTCCTCAATGGTTTAAGCATCAAGTATGTATGGTTACATTAATAACTTAGTTTATTAAAATATGGTTAACAACATATGACTATACCTTCTTTACATTTGTAGGTTCATAGTGAGTCTTTAAGTGTAAGAAACATGCACTTAAGGGAGTTGTCGATTGGTCCTTTCACATGTGTCAATAAATGGCACACATACTTTGTCAATGGATACAAATTCCACACTCATGCTTGGACTCGGGGAAAAAAACAATCAATAGTGGTGTACATGTAAAAGGTCTTACGAAGGAGGTGAAGATGATTTTTATGGCATCATTCAACACATATATGAGCTGCAATATAATACTTCAACCTCCCCGAAGAAAGTGGTGGTATTTTATTGTGAATGGTTTGATCCATCACGTAGAGGTACATTAGTGGATTCTAAATATGGAACTGTAGACATTCGCATGGATAGAAGGTATTTACCATTTGATCCTTTTATCTTGGCACATAATGTTAGACAAGTATATTATATCCCATATCCGAGATCAAGAAAGGACAAACAAGGGTGGTATGTTGCTATAAAAACGAAGCCTAGAGGTCGCATAGAATCTCAAGACATGGAAGATGATGTTCCTTACCAAATGGATGAAATGTCCCATGTAAATGAAGCTATTGAAGTTGAAGGTGTTTTTGGATTGCAACATTCACAAGTTGATGTTGAAGTAGTTCAGGAAGAGGAAGAGGAAGAGGAAGAGGAAGAGGAAGAGGAAGAGGAAGAGGAAGAAGAAGAAGAAGAAGAAGAAGAAGAAGAGGAAGAGGAAGAGGAAGAGGAAGAGGAAGAGGAAGAAGATGAAGATGAATAGGATTTGTGTAGTTGAGAAATTGTTCTTTATGAGTTAATTTTTATATTCTACATGATGTAGTTGAGAAAATGTTTATTATGTAGTTGAAAAAATGTTTTCTTTGAGTTAATTTTTCTATTTCATATTATGTATGACGTTACTCCATTGCATAATTGACTATATAAATTTCCTATGTATAGATATGTCATCAGGAGGATGTGACTCACCCCAACCTCCCATGTCTCATTCCAATAAGGGGAAAAAAGTAACGAAACGAAAAAAACCACGCTATATACTTAAAGTAAATGTCCCTCCCCCACCCGTAGCTCCTGCACCTATACCTTCTTCATCTGCAGGTGCAGAGAATATACATGCCCATACAAACAATATTGCACCTTCAGCCACTTCTGCCCCATCCCCAGTTGATGCACCCAACCCTAGTCCATCACCTGTCATTGCATCAACACCTTCCCCAGGAGCTACATTGCCTTCAGTATCATCAGTACCATCACCACTACCTTTGGTCTCACCTACATTACCCTCAAGGTCTCCAGCACTATCACCATTATCAGTGCCTTCTAGAGTCCGTCATACACCAGCTGGGAAAGACCAAGAAGTGCATATTCAGCAAGGTGATGCACAATCAGACATTGAGGAGGATCATCCACTTGGCACTAATCTTCCTATCATATCACCTTATGGTCTAGGGTAAGAATGAAGTTAAAATTATATCATTCCCATTATTTGCAAGTATTAGGAAATTGTGATTATTATTTAATTTAATTATTTGGAGAAGGTTCCTTCCATGTCGGGTTGCATCACAAGCTATAACAATGACTATTAAGCAACAATATTCTAAGCCATGGCCGACATGGGGTTCAATGACCGATGTTGAAAAAGAGACATTCTTTCAACGATTTAAAGTAAGTTTTCTTATATTTAGGCTCGATGAATTATTTTTATTACTTACATTCATTGACACAATTATTATTATTTGTTTTTTTGTGTAAATCATTTGCAAAGAGAAAGGTCACCTGGAGACCTCGAAGATGAGGATAGGATTCGAAAGAATTTTCACTCAAAGGCCTCACATAGGCTATCTCGAAATGTTCAAAGATGCTAGAAGGACAGGTCAAAAGCCCTATTGGATGTTTGATGATGTGTGGAAAACTCGTTGAACAAGTGGAACTCAATTGATTATCGTGCAAAGTGTGCACAAGCTCGAAGAATCGATCTTCCGAGACGGGTGGTAGTTTACACACAGGTGGTTCTATTAGTATGCATGAACACGCCATTCGTATGGTAAATATGAAATTATAACAAAAGTTTCTTTCTTTCATTTCTTCATGATATGTTATTAATTAATTTTTTTTCCAGGAAAAGGAGTTGGGTCGTCCCGCACATATTGATGAGGTGTTCAAACAGACTCATATACGAAAGGTTAATGGTGAATTTGTTGATGAAAGGTCTAGAAAAACTCATGTGAGTTGTGAACTTATTTAATATTACTCTATTACTCTCTTATATGTTATGATGGATATGTGTTGTATATCGTACATAATTTTTATTTGTATGTGAATAGGAAGAATTTCGGAGAAGATACTCGAGGCTAGATTTGAGGCAAGCATCCCGTGCCGCTAAAACCGAGTCATCTCCATTAGATCCTATAGAGGAGGAGAGAATAAGGACTGAAAGTTGGATTCTTGCTGCATCTAGCAACAAAAAGGGTCGGATCTACGGTGTTGGAGAACTTGCCCATAAGTTTAGGCCTGGAGATACCCTCTCATATTCGAGCATCTACCGATTCTCGTGAGATTACACAATTAAAGAAACAAGTGCTTAGTTATAGGGAGGATAATGAAAGATTGAACCACCAATTACAAACACTTGTCGGTGTTGTCCTTCCTTTACTTCCACCCGATGCCCGACAAGCATTTCAACAACAACATTCCCAACAAGGATCACAACAACAATCACAACAGGAGCAGCAAGAGCAAGCAAGAGCAGCCTCAAGATGAACAAGGACATTACTATAATTATTAGGACACTCAAACAATATTGTCATAATATTTATTATAGTACTTTTTTGGATTTGTATGTTCTTAGATATTTCAAGGACTACTTGATGCATGCTAATATTAGGATTTGTGTTTGATATCTGAATATGCATTTGGTGCATATAAATATTATGGAATATTGTTAAATTTGATATCTAAATATTTTATGTGTAATATGCATGTAACAGGTAAAATTTAGTTAAATTGGTGGTGATAAAATTGTATAAATTTACCTAGTGATTTTCCTACGGATTTACCTACGGATTTTGAATGATGTAATTACCTACGGATTACAATCCGTAGGTAATTACGTTGATCTGTGGTAATTACTCTGATTCGTGGGTAATTACCTACGGATTGCAATCCGTAGGTAATTACCTGCGGATTCTGTTCGTGGGTAATTACCTACGGATTGCAATCCGTAGTTAATTACCTACGAACGAATCCGTAGGTAATTACCCACGACGACATTACCTACGGATAGTAATTCCGTAGGTAATTACCTATGACCATATTACCTATGGATTTTCTACGGAAAAAAATCCGTAGGTAAAATGACATTACCTACGGATTTTTGCCATTACCTATGGATTTTTGCCGTAGGTAATAGGCTTTTTTTTTGTAGTGAAGTTGGATGGACACCAAACAGAATCCCCGGCACAGACCGAATGACCATTCTCAGAAGAGACAAGGACAAGAGAACACATCTCAACACTTGGCGCATGAGCTAGAACAGTAAGCCGCCACCACAGCCAAAGGGTCAGCTACTGCAAGAAGGAGCATCCGGAGGCACAACACCAGATGGGGGTGTATACTCATCAGGCCTTACAAAAGGGGGCTTACCGGACGGAGGTTCATACTCGTCAGACACCAGATGGGGGTGTATACTCATCAGGCCTTACAAAAGGGGGCTTACCAGGCGGGGGTTCATACTCGTCAAACCAGATGGGGGTTCATACTCATCAGCCGAAGGGATCAACTACCATCAGAAGGAGCATCCCGGAGGCGCACGACGTACCTTTTCCCCAGAAGATCAACCGCCACAAAGACGGGATGTCTGAAGGACAACCGGGAAGGAGGGTCAACTCCTTTACCCTCCAATCGATCTTCTTGGCACAACAAGCCAGTAGTCGACTAGTCGGGTAAAGGGGGGGCAGCTGTAGACCCCTAATCTTGCCCGGTCTCGTAATAAGACCAGAAGACCTCCTTTTCAAAGATGGATGAAGCCTAAGAAGACATTAGGAGAGACTATTAGGCCCCATACTAGGATAGGAGGGATTTTCTGCATTAAAATAAGGATTTTTGCCTTCAAGGATCGAGACTGCCGTCTCGCTTTTCGAGACCGCCGTCTTGCCATGCCTGCAAGTCGAGACCACCGTCTCGTTTGGCGAGACGGCCTTCTCGCCACCTACGGATGGCGAGACCCCCCTCTCATTTGGCGAGACGGCCTTCTCGTCATTTTTGCAAGGCGAGACGGCCATCCCGAATGGCAAGACGGCCGTCTTGACCTTGTCAGACGAGACGGCCGTCTCGACCTGATAGGCGTGAATCCCTATAAATAGTCGCGCTTTTCACTTCATTCCACACAATTCATCGACTTTCTCTCTTGTAACCTCTTCAAATTCTCTTCCTAGAACCCCTCTGAAGCATTTACGGAGTTTCTGAGAGTTTCTTAGAGATTTTATAGCGTTTCCGAGAGTTTTTCCGGCATTGTAAAGAGTGAAGGGCTACCAAAACACACCCTAATTTTCCAGAGATTAATCAAAGAGCTTGCTTCGGAGGTTCCTTCTTTCTCTCTCTCTCCTTATTGTCTTTACTTTTATGATTAAATTGCACGATAGATATTAGGGTCATGTAGTCATTATTTTAATTCCGCAAATAAAAGGGTAAAAACGTCTTTTCACAAAGTTTATTATTTAAATAGTTGGCCTATCATAGGCAACCCGAAAGGGGCATCGTAAGGGAACTAACACTTCCCTTACATGTAACTAACTCCCTTACCTAAACTCTGGTTTTAACGACCAAAGTTGGTTTTCGAAAACCAACGCCTTTTTACTCCTTTTTCGATGTTTCATGTAAAAACATCGATGGCGACTCCATAAGAACCCTTCAAAATTAGTTCTTGGGTTAGCCCGGTTATCGGACAATCCAAGAATGCTCTTTCGAAAACCTCGACCCTAGGTTCAGCCCGGTTATCGGATAACCTAAAGGGGTTGTAACCACACCCATAAAAACACAAAAATTGGAAAGTCGGAACCATCTGTTAGAAAAGTAGTTTTAGATCAAGAGGGGGGGTGAATTGATCTTTTGAAAGTTTTTCGCAATAAACAGATTATCTAATTCGAAAATTAAGTTTACTAATCAATTCACGAATCACAAAGCAATTAAACAATACAAGCGCAGCAACTGAAATTAAAGAGAGAAAGGTTAGGAAAGATTTCACCGGTAATTTTATACTGGTTCACCCAATACCAGGGCTACGTCCAGTCTCCAGCCAAATTCCAGCTGGGTTCCACTAGAATAGATGTTTTACAGACTCACACTCTTACACCTATTCTAACTCTCCACCAAGAACCAAATTCCAGCTCTTGGAAACCTCTGCAACCAAATTCCAGCCGCAGAGAAACCAGTGCCCAAATTCCAGGCACCACACACAAGAACCAAATTCCAGCTCTTGCTTACAACCTTCCCACCAAGAACCAAATTCCAGTTCTTGGCAACTTTCTACAACAGCTGCAGAAAACTTGTACCCAAATTCCAGGTACAAAACAGTACAAAAGAATGAATAGAAATTGAAAAGAAGAAACAAAGAAAGCTCAAACCGGATTACACCAATCCACAGTCAGTTTCTTCTTCAAAGAAATGCAAAGTGCCTCAAGAAAGATTTCAAAAAGAACTTCACAAAACAGTTGTAATTCTTTCTTGGAAAAAGGATGCTAACAGTTGCTTGAATTGATTGCTTTGGATGTGTAAAAACTGATGTTCAATCTCTGTTTAAAAATTTCAAGCAAAACTGTTTTTAAAGAGAATTTTCAAATCTGCTGCATTAATTAATCTGTTGAAAGTTTGTTTTAATCTGTTGAAATAGCCGTTACAATCTGTTAAAAGTCCTTTCAACCCATTAATGCGTTCATGATCTTTAACAGAAAATGTTTTAGTTGATACGACCACGTTTTTATCAGTTAAAACGTTTTACAAACATTTTCTAAGTATAAAACAATCGATTGAATCACGTATTAATCGATTGATTTGTTTAAAAACCTCTTTATAAAACTTTCCAAGTTATTTTAGCTGATATAAAGTCGTTTCAATCGATTGAAAAACTGCACATATATTTTCAAGTCATTTTAATCGATTGAAAGTTCGTTTTAATCGATTGAAAAGATTTTCTAAGTTATTTTAATCGATTGAAATACGTTTTAATCGATTGAAATAAGTCTGATCGGTCATAATTCAATTCTGATCGATCATAACCAACTCTGATCGGTCATAATCTCATTCTGATCGATCATACTGACATCCAAAGTGATTTTAATCGATTGAAACGTGTTTTAATCGATTAAAATAATTCTAATCGCTCATATTTAAGATCTGATCGATTATATTGCATTCTGACCTATTACATTCGAATTCTAATCGGTCATAAAGAGTTTTAATCGATTAAAAGAAGTTTGTATCGATTAAAATATTGTAAAAACACTTTTTAAAACATTCTAAGTGTTTTAAATTGATTCTTTCAAACCTTTATCAGTTAATAACTTGTTTAAGAAAATTCTTTGCCAAAATGCTTTTGTTTTTTATTTGTTTAAAACTATTTTTGAGGCATTTTGCAAATTGAGTGAAGAAGCTTTATGCAGTGGAAAAGGTAAAGTGGTTTTACCTAAGCTTTCTGTTTAGACACACTAAGTCTTCAAGCTCCTTTGTTCTGAGTGACTTGTTTGACTCGCTGCAGAGTTGACCCTTGACTTTATCTTTGACTTCATCAAATCAATGAGATCTTTGCTAGGATCACTTTCACCGGTGTGATCGGAAACCACCACTCAAGGTGATAACCTTCCTCTTTTGGCACAAAGACTCGACTATGGCCTTAGTGCTAAGCATGGTCTGAAGGCTGGAGAGTGGGGACCCTATAATGGGGGCACCTGGGGAGCCTTAGCCTGGTGAGAACAGTTAGAACATACCCTCACCAATGCACTTTTCTGCAGGAAAACCCTACCTCGTGATAAAAACGAATTCTCGCCTGTTCGTGGATGATCGAATTGTGTGTGCATATGTTTGTTGCATTTGTCTGTTGCATAGCATAACCAAATAACAGAAGAAAAATCACAAAAAATATTTTTACAATAAACACCCTTATCTCGGACAGTCTGCCTTTTAGCTAGCCTGGTTTCAGGTTCTTTGTAAGCTAAGTAGCCACGCAGTTCCGACAGAAGAGATAAGGGACGCTAACTATTCTTTCACATAAAGCCACATTTTATCTCGGACAGTCTGCCTTTTAGCTAGCCTGGTTTCAGGTTCTTTGTAAGCTAAGTAGCCACGCAATTCCGACAGAAGAGAAAAAAGGCTATAAAATAAACAAATAAAAATAAAATATGTTTCCAAAACAATAAATGGGACCTGAGTCATAAACATCCCAAACCATTCATATAGGTAGTTTATTTTTTCGAAAAAATACATATCATACAAAACATGATAAACAGAAAATAAACACTCACATAAGCATCATTTTCATAAAACATGCATTTTGGTTTTAGAAAATGGAGGGGACTAGTAGACAGTTGAAGAAGGTGGATATTCCCCGATATCATACTGAGAAGTTAGAACGGCTTTGCGCGGTAATGCCACCGGAGGTCTGCGCCGACTTTGAAAAATCCTACGGACGGATTCTCGACCTGCTAAAGATCTGTGTCGATCATGTGTTCCTCAGGGTATTAATCCATTTCTGGAACTCCAGTCTACGGTGCTTCGAATTTCCGCAGTTCGACCTGGTGCCCACCTTAGAGGAGTATGAGACTATGTTGAGATGGCCCAAATCAGCCGGGGTCCATATCCGCCACGAGGCATACACTCCCGCAGCACCAGTCGCTGCCCTCATTCAACTACCTTTCCGGCAGAGTACCCTGATAGGAAAAGGGAACACCAGGGGTTGGAATGTATCAATGTTAGAAGACCACCTGTCCTACTTGGCTGAAAGGGCAGAGTGGGTCGCCTTCAACAAAACCCTGGCCTTAATGATTTTTGGAACGATCTTGTTCCCCTTTCACCTCGACACAGTAGATCAAGCCGTCATGGACGCCTTCTTCGCCTGGGACGTAAACTCAAAGAGTCCCCTGCCTGCAATCCTTGCCGACACCTTGCTCTCGGTGGAATTCTGCCACCAAAAGCAAGGAAAAACACTTCGCTGCTGCTCTTCATTACTGTTTGTGTGGAGCGTCACGCACCTATACGCCTCTAGACACATGGGGATGTTCCCTGACCCCTTAAAAAGCTTCTCCAAAATCCCTCTCCAGCGACGCTTGACTTTATCTTTGACTTCATCAAATCAATGAGATCTTTGCTAGGATCACTTTCACCATCATGTCGCTCCGACCGCCTCGTTTTGACGGCAGCGACTTTGCATTTGTTTATTGCATAATATAATCATACAACAGATAAAAAAAAGAAAAACTTAAAAAAATCTTTTCACAATAAACACCCTTATCTCGGACAGTCTGCCTTTTAGCTAGCCTGGTTTCAGGTTCTTTGTAAGCTAAGTAGTTACGCAGTCTGACAGAAGAGATAATGGACACTAAAACCATTCTCTTGCAATAAACCATTTTTCTCTCGAACAGTCTGCCTTTTAGCTAGCCTGGTTTTAGAATCTTTGTAAGCTAAGTAGCCACGCAGTCCGATAGAAGAGATAAAAGGTTATAAAATCAAATAAAACAAATAAATCAAACAAATCAATCGAATAAAAAAAATAATGAATTTGAATAAAACAATTTTTGACAAAGTCAAATCATTCATATCACATCATTTCATAAGTGGAAAAACCAGGAGAGAAAATAAATGCATAAGGAAAGTATGCATACACATCATCACTAGTGGAAAAATAGCATTCTATGACGAGTTTTTATCACGGTCGTAGTCCAACCGTCATAGTATGTAGGGCGGTTGCAATTTTGTAATAAAATCATAAACTTTCTATGTCAGGTAAATTTTAACCGACATAGTAAGTGGAAAGTTCACTTTCTATGTCGGGTAAAACTTAACCGACATGGAAACTTCACTTTCTATGTCGGTTAAAATTTACCCGACATAGAAAGTTCACTTTCTATGTCGGTTAAATTTTGCCCAACATAGAAAGTGAACTTTCTATGTCGGTTAAATTTTACCCGACATAGAAAGTTTATTTGATGACGAGTGTTAGGGCAACCGACATAATATCCTCTGTTTTACACCTGCCGTGACACTCCATTTCTCACTTCACCCATAGTAGAGCTCCCCGTTCTCTCTGTATCTTCTACGAACGTCTTCGCCTTTGTACGTTTCTCCCCACCCAGCTCTGCTCGTCACGCCACCTGCCAACTCTGTACGTCGTGCCTCCTGCTGCTACTGTCGTTGGTGCCCGTCGCCTGTGTACGTTTCTCCCCACCCAGCTCTGCACGTCACACCCCCTGCCACCTCTGTAGGTCCTCAAGAGGTAAGTTTTCGTGCTTGATTTAGCCATTGTAGGTTTACATTTTTGAATCTGGTATGTAATAATGCTGTCAAGAGATGGAAGTTCACGGGTGCCTTTAGCTAATTTAAAGACGTATTGTAAGTAGTTTAGTCATTTGAATGTGTTTCTGTAGGCATTCTTTCGTGATTTTGATTTTGAAAATTAGATTTGTATTATAATGTAGTTATTTCATTTTAAGTGAAAACTATCATCGCTTATGCTCACCCTAATGTGAGACAATACGGTTAGCCTTGATTGGAGTCAGTCATGAAATGATCCATTGTAGGACAGAACTTCCTATTGAAAGATTAAAATATCCAATCACGTGACATCGCAATTTCAGCAGAACATGTTGGATGTTATCATCCTCAAACTATACTTATATGTTGTGTTATGTGACAGAAGGTAACAATGGATCAGAGTTGGATCAATTATAGATGAACAACAAATGAATATGAGAGTGGAGTAGAACAATTCCTTGAATTTGCTAAGATGAATGTTCTGGATAATGATGGAAGATTCTATTGCCCTTGTGTTAACTGCTTGAATGAGCGAAGATTACTGACTGAAGTTATTCGGGAACATGTTCTTTGTGATGGTTTCCTAAAGAGTTACATAAAGTGGACATGGCATGGTGAATTATTAAACATGCCAAGTGTAGAAGACAAAGAAGAAGTTGATCTAGAGATGGATGATCAGCTGGAGGAAATGATTCATGAGCTTGGACAAGATGCCTTCCAACATACACATGTGTACGAGAAGTTGTCCAATGATGCAAAAAAGCCTTTGTATACAAATTGTACTAAGTTCACACGATTGTCGGCGGTACTAAAATTGTTCAATGTGAAGGCAAAGAATGGGTGGACTGATAAAAGTTTCACAGAATTGCTTGAGTTGTTGAGTGACATGCTCCCTGAAGGTAACACATTGCCAACCCACAATTATGATGCTAAGAAGATATTGTGTCCAATGGGTATGGAGTACCAAAAAATTCATGCATGTTCGAATGATTGTGTGTTGTACAGGAAAGAATTTGAGAACTTTCACAAATGTCCACAATGCGGGGAATCACGATACAAGAAGAAGGATGGTGATTCTGACAATGATGTAATGAAGGGTACCCCGGCAAAAGTGTTATGGTATCTTCCCATTGTTCCAAGGTTGAAACGATTATTCACTAATGGAAATGATGCAAAGCTCACTAGATGGCATGCGAGATAGTCGTATTAAAGATGGTCAGTTGAGGCATCCGACGAGATGGATTGCAATGGAAAAAAATTGATTCCATCTTCCAGAATTTTGGTAATGATCCAAGAAACATTAGGTTTGGACTTGCTACGAGATGGAATGAATCCATATGGAAATTTAAGCAGTAAACATAGTTCATGGCCTGTGGTGTTAGTTATTTACAACTTACCTCCATGGTTGTGTATGAAACGTAAGTACTTGATGCTATCTTTGATGATCTCGGGTCCCAGACAACCTGGAAATGACATTGATGTTTTTTTAAGCCCATTGGTTGAAGAGTTGAAGATGTTGTGGGAGGAAGGTGTTGATGTGTTTGATGGGTACACAGGTGACTTATTCAAGTTGCATGCAATGTTATTTTGTACAATTAATGACTTTCCAGCATATGGTAATTTGAGTGGCTACAACACAAAGGGACATAAAGCTTGCCCGATATGTGAAGAAGACACATGTCACTATCAACTACAACATGGAAGGAAAACAGTGTACCTTGGACACCGAAGATTTCTTCCTTCAAACCATTCATATCGTAAATTAAAAAAATCATTTAACGGGTGTCAAGAAAATGATGCAGCCCCAACACCTTTAAGTGGGGAAGAAGTATATCAACGAGCAAGTGCGATTTCGTGTGAGTTTGGAAAGACGCAAAAGAAAGCCACAGTTATATGGAAGAAAATGTCAATCTTTTTTGTTCTTCCATATTGGAGGGTTCTTGATGTGAGGCATTGTATAGATGTCATGCATGTAGAGAAAAATGTGTGTGACAGTATCATCGGAACGCTCCTTAACATTCAAGGAAAAACAAAAGATGGTGTCAATGCTCATTTGGACATGGTTGAAATGGGTATAAGAGAACAATTAGCTCCTCAACCTCATGGTAACCGAACATACTTGCCTCCAGCATGTCACACACTGTCTAAAAAGAGAAAATAAGTTTTTGTGAGTTTTTACGAGGTGTGAAGGTTCCATTTGGTTACTCTTCCAATGTGAAGAGACTTGTATCTATGAAAGATCTAAAATTGCTTAGGTTAAAATCTCATGATTGTCATGTATTGATGCGACAACTTCTACCTGTGGCTATTCGAGGTATCTTACCAGAGAATGTTAGATATTCCTTAACTCGATTATGCTTTTTTTTTTAATGCCATATGTAGTAAAGTTATGGACCTGGATGTTTTGGATCAGTTAGAGAATGAGGTTGCAATCATATTATGTCAATTTGAGATGTACTTTCCTCCATCATTTTTTGATATTATGGTTCACTTGATTGTTCATCTAGCCAGGGAAGTTAGAATCTGTGGTCCAGTTTTCTTATGATGGATGTACCCTATTGAGCGATACATGAAGATATTAAAAGGGTATGTGAAGAACCAATATCGTCCTGAAGCATCAATTGTTCAAAGATATATTGCAGAGGAAGCTATTGAGTTTTGCACACAATACTTATCAGAAGTTGAAGCTATAGGGTTACCTAAGACTCGTTACCATGGAATAGGTCTTGGTAGAGGAACTCGAGGTGCAAAAGTTGTGACAATGTGTCGAGATGAAGTACTTCAAACGCATTTGTACATATTGAATAACAGTGAAGAAGTCATCCCCTACTTAAGTGCTCATAAAGACATTGTGAAGCGAAATAATCCACGTATGCCTAAAAAGTGGGTGATCACTGAACACAACAAAAGCTTTTTGAAGTGGTTTAAACAACAAGTTGAAGGTGACAATACAGCTTCTGATACACTAAAGTGGCTAGCATGTGAGCCAAACATTGATGTGATATGTTGGGGTGGGTATGATATAAATAACTATTCATTTTATACAAAGGGAGAAGATGGAATCAGCACAATGCAAAATAGTGGAGTCATGGTGGTGGCTGAATCAATGCATTTCTCGAGTTCAAAGGATAAATATCCGATAACGGCGTCAATGGACTACTTTGGTGTAATTGAAGAGATTTGGGTAATATATTACACGATATTCAGAGTACCTATTTTTAAATGTAAGTGGGTTGATTTTAATACTGGCATCTTCACCGACGATCTTGGATTTACCTTGGTTAACCTTGAAAATACTCGTTATACCGAAGAACCATTTATCATGGCATCTCAGGCAAAACAAGTGTTTTATGTCACTGATCCCGCTAACAAAGGATGGTCAGTGGTTCTATAAGGAAAACCCATGTATACTTCTCATGAGAATGATGAATTAGTACTTGATATACCAGAGACACCATGTTTCTCTTCAAATATGCCAAACTTTAGTGTTAATGTAGAAATAGATGATGTGCATGCCACACGTTATGACCATATGGAAGGATTTTGGGAGAATGTTCCAACTTGATAATGTATGCAATTTTTTTAATGTATTATTTTTTAATGTATGCACTTTTTTGTTTATCTTCAGTCATATTGTCTAAATTAATAACTATTATTTTTTTCTTTGAACACAGATATGGCATATTCATCTGGTACCCCTCCTCCTACACGAGGTGGTGATCAGAGTCAGCCATCTACCAGGAAAAAGGGTAAGCGTGCTACATGGTTGAGGGACTTGAATATCAGCCGTAGCTCCGATCAGAAATTGCCTATCCAGTTTGACATGCAAACAGGTAGAGCCACAGGAGAGCACAGTGCTAGATTCACTAGCTATGTGGCCTTGCTTGGGAGAAGCAAGGTTAGTATTCTTATTGAGGATTGGGACCATGTTCCAGAGACACTGAAGATGCAGATTTGGCAGAGTATCCTGGTACCTACTCTTATTGAGCATTTAACATGTATATATATTTAACTTTTTGGGAACTTCATGTTATTTTTATTGTGTAGGTCACATATGATGTCCCTAACACCACTTTGTTGAGGACAAAGTGGATCTCATATGCTGGGGAACGCTGGAGAGGTTTTAAGAGTGATCTGACTAGTCGATACATATATGGGGCATTGAGCAATAAGAACCCATGTGACCAGTATCAGTTTTTGGATGAGGAGACATGACAGGCATTTCGGACTCAGCGTTTAGACGCTAAGTTTCAGGTTAGCACATTTGTCATTTGTTTGCAGTCATTTTTTTTAAATAGAGGTTTTAAATCTGGTATTTAACATGGAATGCAACAGGCCAAGCGGCAGAAGGCACAGGATATTCAGAGAAAGAATATCCACCCCCACAGGTTGTCTCGTGGGGGTTATGAGAAATTGGAGGAGAAGATGATGAAGGAGACATCTTCAAGTCATCCTTCAGATGAGTCGGTTGTGAGTGCTGTCACTCGCCCTTCACATCATGATAAATGGAAGAGAGCTTGCCAGAACTCATCAGGGAATTACTTATATGAGCAAACTAATGTTGTAGCTCAACATATTGTTAGTAGCATATCCTAAACTAATTATATATGTTATACTACAATAGGCATATGTATTTGCTAAAAAATCCTTCCTTTGTGTTATAGGATAAGTTGGTTGAGCAGAGCACTCAGAGATCATTCCACCCACATGGCGGTCAGGATATATTGGCAGTGGCCATTGGTACCCCAGAGCATCCTGGACGTGTTCGTGCTGCTGGACGAGGGGTGGACATCAGACAGTACTTTGGTGCCCCATCCGTGGCAACTCCTACTTTGAGGCATCTGAATGAGTTGGAGTTTGAGTCCCTCAAACAACAAATTAGGAAGGAGATTCGAAATGAGGTGTACTCTGACTTGAAGGCAGAGTTATTGAGCTCAATGACTTGAAGGCATCTTTGTCCTCTCAACCTTCTGTCCCCGCACGAGAGGCATCCCCGATTCATGTCAGCACAAAGGAGAGTTGTGATGCTCCTGATAGAGGGGCAGAGGTTGCTCCTACTGACACTGCTGACTGTGAGTTGTATGTTGTGGGTCCTCCTGAGCATTTGGTGGCATATGGTATGTATTATATATTTGACATGTATTTGGTACACTGTTAAGCATTATATAGTCTAAAATATTTTATCATTTGTTTACCTTAGGGAAAATGTATGCATTGGGGTCAACCATCCACCACCAGAGTATTGGACATGATATGATAAGAGTGGTGGTTGTAGATGTCCGGGATGTTGCTGCCCCAATCCCTATTCCCACTGAAGAGGTTCAAACAGTGGGACCGGCACCTGGAAATTTTATCTTATGGCCAGTTTCATTAACAAGACTCATCCCAACACATGCACAGGTTGTGTCATGCATTTATCCCTTTTACTTATTATTTTTTGATAGGTTGATGTATATTAATGTTATTTATTTTTGGTACTTGTATAGAAAGAGGCTGAAAAAGAAAAGGAAGTTGTGCATGAATCACCACCACCACCGACTGCTTTATAGCGACTCGGTGCACTAGCAACGACTATAGGGACCACTCCCATACAGTTAGATATGCCACCCGAAGTCGTATGCAGGACCCACACGATCCCTTTTTTCTTACTCCAAAGGGATATTTTTGATCTTCTCGCTGGTACTGATATGCTATGTGTATCAGTGTTGCAGCTTTGGGAATTGTAAGTATATTTACATATTTTTTATATTCTCACTGGTACATTATTTTATAACTTTATTTATTTTCAATGTTGAAGGTATTTACATCGTTTGTGTGTTGAGAGGAAGATTGTCTTTATCTATGGATTTGTTGACCCTGTTGCCATTCAGTCCGTTGGGAATAAAGCTGAAGAGGTGCAAACGTACTTAATAGAGACATTTCAAAATGGGGGCAAAGAAGTCTACTTAGCACCTTACTTGCATCGGTAAGTATACATCTTATAAATTAATGCACATTTATGTAAAACTGAAATTTTACTAATATTATTTCAACGTGCAGGGGTCATTGGCGGCTCATAATCATTGTTCCTCGACAATTTGTTGTGATTCTCTTGTGTTCATTACACAAGAAACCAAATGATTTGGATATTAGAAAGCACATAGACGCGTAAGTTTGGTTTTTTTAATTGATTTTTTAATTGTTGTATCATATGTGCACTTACACCAAAATTATTTGTCCTTTTGTAGAGCTTTGGAAGCTCACCTAAGGTTGCAAGGCCTTCCATCTCATGCTAGAAAGAAGTTGACGTATATTGCACCAAAGGTGACCAAACACCTCTTACTGTTGTTTAATTTGTCATTTAAAGATAATCTGACATGTATTTAACTTGTAGTGTCCACGCCAACCGGGAAGCCATGAGTGCGGGTATTATGTGATGAAGCACATGCACACCATCGTAGCCAAAAATATTATTGGCTCATGGAGGGAGGTAAATATACTATAATTAAGTCAAATATGCCAATTATGTAAATGGTTTCTAAATCTGAAATGTTTCAATATGTAGGAATTTACAGACTCATCTCCAATGAAGATTGAAGTGTTAGACGATATTAGAGAGCAGTGGGCTTCTTTCCTTTTAAGTATTCAATCTTCATAGCAAATTTGACTTGTAACAATTTTGATTGAATTGATTTCAGTTAGCAAATTTACATTCGTTTAAGTAAATGAACTGTCTGGAACTGAGGTACATATATTGATTTCAATATGTTTCATATGTACATATCTGTCTGGAACTATATATGAACTGTGCATATTTGTCTGTACAAGTGTTTGGATCTGTGAATATTTGTCTGGAACTGTGATGAATAGGCAGGTCTACTCGAAGAAAGGTAGCATTTATGAAGAAAATGTAGATACTGTAAAAAAAAAATAACACTTTCTACGTCGGTTATGTCTTTACCCGACATAGAAAGTACTTTCTACGTCAGTTAATGGCATAACCGACGTAGAAAGTTTAACATTTTATGTCGGTTATAGGCATAACCGACATTGATAACACATACAATCACGGTTACTGTTAACCGATATAGATACTGGGGTTATAGAAAGTTAGAAAGTAAGACTTTCTATGTCGGTTATCAGTGTTAACCGACATAGAAAGTAGTATGACAGGCCAGAATCAGTTATGATCGATCAGAATAGCTCTATGACCGATCAGAACCAGTTATGACCGATCAGAATAGCTCATAGAAAGTAAGTCTTTCTACGTCGGTTCCCTGACTAACCGACGTAGAAAGTCTTACTTTCTATGACCCCTGTATCTATGTCGCCGCTTTAGCTGACGTAGAAAGCCCATTTTAACCGACGTAAAAAGTCTTTTCTGCAGTAGTGCATCTTAATAAATCTCTCAAAAAATAGGTCTTAGGAGCATTTTTTAGGAAAATTGTTGGGCCAAATCCCTTGTCGGAATTTGTCACCTGTTCTCCACTCTTTCCTCTTCGATTTGATATGTTGTGCATCCAAATCCGACATCCCAATCAAAAGTTATCTCACTTTTAACATATGTCGCCTTTTTGTACTGGTGCATGCATAAACACATCCATGCTTGGGGGCATTAGATATCTCTAAGACAAAGGCGAAAGAGACCCAAGTGCGCTTGTAATCTTCCACAAGGAAGGGACAAGTGTGCTAAGATATATGGTGACCTTCGTTATACTTATCAAATCCATGATGGGGAAGGAACCATTATACCAAAGTGGGTATGGTGCTCTGTGAAGCGTAAACTTTAAGGATGATACCAAAGTCATTGTCTTAAGGCATATCTATCTCACACTAATCGTTCATTTCATTTCAAAATAAAAAAAAACATTCTTAAATTCATATGTATTCTAGAAAGTAGCTAGCATTCTTCATGCCCTCACCTACATACAGAAAAAAGCAAAATCCCAAATAATATCATACATCATGTTAGGAAATAAAACATGATAATATTTAGAGAAAAAAAAACACTTGCATACATGCATCCACTAAACTTCATCCTCATAACATGCATCTAGTAGTAGGCAGTTGAAGAAAGTGAACATTCCTCAATACCATGTAAAGAGGATAGGGCATTCGCATGCCATGCACGGGAAGTAAAAGAAAAAGAAAATACATAGAAATTCTAACCCGCCTATGGGTTCCTTTAGAGTTCTCTGCTTTTAAAAAAAATGTACTTTGAAACATTGCATTGAGGAATGTATACTGTCTAGATGAAATAAATAAAACTGTTTGTTTTCATCATCTCTTCAATCGTCTATTACATTCATTCATTCTCACTTTAATAATAATAAGATAATAAAAAGAAAGGATTAATTAATGTGCTTCCATGAATCGGAATAAGATGAAGAGCAAACCTTTCGTCGTCAAGTTCTCTCGAACGGTTGATCCACCTAAGGAGGATAATAAGCCTCAACCGTTGGATATCCAAGTTAATAAGGAAGAGGGGTAAGGATGCCTTACATTTGTTCATGCCTCGAATCGAATAAAGTTATACCATGGAGATACGCAAAAACATTACCCATCAATGAGGATATCTCCAGCATAGTCGGTATCGGGGGTAGGATTAGAAGTGGAAGAATCTATTTCCCCAAGGAGCTATAGGATGGCGCTCCTAAGAATAAAGGAAGAAATAAAAAGACCGAAGAAAATATAATCCAAAGAGGAAATTGAGTAGACTTTGGATTCCCGACGCTAAGGTAGTTCTTTCAACGCTCCGCCAAAGAGACAAACTCACGGTAGGCGACAAGCTGATCACGGTTCGAGCTAAAAAAGACATTTGGATCAGCAAGCCGTCTGCCCTACCTTGAATGGATGCGGTTGAAGAGGACCTTTGAAATATCTTTTGCCAATATGAAAAGACTTCCCCAACAATATGAAGGTGACCCACATGATGAGGAAATATGGATACCGCCCAAACCAAGGGCTCATTAGAAACTCTCAAGGAATAAGGGAGGCACCAAATTTTAAAGACAATCCTTTGAAGAATGACCCTACAAAGGATCAAGCTGCACAGAGAAAAGTGAAGTCTCCCCTCCACACCTCGAATCAGATTTTCCCAAACGAAGGGGTTCAAGCGTCGAAAACGACTTTAGTCATTAGGTGTTCTTCTTCCAATTCTAAGGGGTTGTAAATCCAATGACTATTAAAAATTACTCCTCGGGGCTAGCCCGACCCCCGAGTATCTGTGTAGGGCACATATTTCCCTATTAATTATAAAGAATGTCAGTCTTACTATCTGCTTCTATTCTTGCTATTTATGTCTAAACCTCATAATAATCATGTTTAAGCAAACGTTTTCAAAAGTGCGTCAAAATAATCAAAATGCGCCATCATCAAAATAATCAAACCACTCATCATCATTGATTGACTAGAAACACAAAATAAGGTTTTACCTCGTCATAAATAAAGCCATGTTTCGCCAATGTTGTGTAAAAAGAAAACAAAACAAAAATCAAAAGAAGCTCATTGAAGCAAAAGGCCAAAAAGAAAAGGCAAGATACCCGGTAGGAAACCCATTTAAGGGGGCTACGTAAAAGTTAGTGTAAATCCGCTAGGAGACCCGAACAACAATAAAGGGTAGTCTAGGAAAAAATTAGGGTTACAAAATAAAGTCCACTAGGATTCCCAAAACAAGAAAAGAGGAAACCTAGACAAAAGTTAGGACAAAAATACAACATCCTAGACTGAAAACCCAAAGGGCAGACTAGGAAAATCAATCAGTCATAGCAAGCGTCATAGAATAAGACGCCATTCCATGAACAAAACGTTTGTCTAAACTAACCTAAACACTCTAACCAACATTGGCTAGACGTGCTTACAAAAACCATTTTTGTCAAAATAAAATAATTCTAAAACACAAGTCTTTGAATTAAATATCCTCTTCCTTCTTTTCTCTTGACCCTTACCACTACGACATTCTAGTAATTAGTAGGGAAATGTGGAGATAGTAATCAATAGGAGGATTGGCATCCCCAAGAAAAGGGAGGGGTGCACTGACATGGCAAGTCGCTCTACAATCAACACAATCATTCTTCGGTCATGGAAAAATCAAGATGGCAAAATCGGTACAACTAAGCATGATATTAGAAGCACGTCAGAAGAAAAAGCACATTTGATTAATTCTTTTGAAATATTAATTGAAATAGAATTGTAGGATGCATATCGCAAACATTGCATGCATGATAGGGTCCTTTCTCTCAAAAAAGAAGAGAAAGAAAAAATGAAAATAAAAAGAATAATGCCTGCTAGGAGATTCTTAGGCAAAAGTTAGGGTAGCCCGCTAGATCGAAAACCCGCAAAGGGCGGTATAGGCAAAAGTTAGGGCATTCATAAAAAAAGGAAAAAAGTCAGCTAAGATATCCCAGGCAAAAATTAAGGCAGCCCGTTAGATCGAAAACCCTAAAAGGGCGGTCTAGACAAAAGTTAGGGCTAAACCAAAAAATAAATATAATAAAGGGGCCCATCAACATATTAAGCATGAGAATGTCGGTTACTTCTCTAGATGCATCAAATAAAAGGATAGATTGCATTTAAGGAATCTACGCACAAGTAGTCGCACAAAATGAATTTGTCAAGATCAGAAATGAAAGAAATAAAAATCACTTCAGATAAATAACAAAAAATGAAAAGCATTCATGCATATAAGGAAACTAACTCCATGTTTGTGATTGAAAATAGGATCACCGAGACCGAGTCTCCAAATAATGCTCTCCCTCAAGAAAGCAGAGTAAGTCGCCTCCAATAATCAAGCAACTCCAGAGCAAAATAGAAGCTTTAGAGCACCCAAAAGCTCTACCTACCATCCTTCTACCCAGAAAAAGAAGGCACAAATAAGAAGTCTCCACACATTGCTCTCCCTGAAGAAAGAAGAGTGAGTTGTCATCATCAAAAAACTTAGAAGAAATAAGAAGCTTCTAGAAGCCAAAGCTCCAGTCATCATTCTTCTACCCAATAAAAGAGGGCACAATCATTAGACATCATAAAAGAAAAACCGACAGAAAGGCTTAGTTATCCCCAAGCGGATTCTTGTCTACTCTAGAGGCAACTCAAATATTACCCCACGACTCAGCATCGCCACTACATGAGTCATCGAGCACACTCACCCAAAGTCTCCTCCACACTCCCCAATGGAGAATAAAGGCTTCAAGAGCCCATCATCATCAACAGTCAAAAGAGTCCAATCTCCATACGATCAAGGGCTCAATAAAAAGAGAAAAAAGAAGAAGAAAACCCTTGCATACCCAGTGGATATCCAAAAGAAAGGGCCGTAACAGAGAAGGCCGAATAAAAATCCCCAAGTGGATCTCCCCAGAAAAGTCTACAAAAAGAATAAATCAGAAATTCTCATCCCTTAGTAGAATAAGAGCTTCACAAGTTTAGCTCGCATCAACATCAATCAAGGAGCTAAGGATCCATCCCTAGAAAAGAAAAATCAGATCCCCAGGAAGTCAACTAATTCCCTGGTGGATCACCAAAGAAAGAAAACTTCTTCCCTAGTGAACCCCCTCAAAAAGAAGGAAAAAGCTTGCATGTATAAAGAAACTAAAAAGTAAAAAGGTACACGCATTATCCCCATAAAAAAGCCAAATTTCAAAAATTGTGATAAAAAAGAGATAAATCGCAGAAAAAGGCGAAATTAAAATCCTAACTTTAAGGTAAACGGAAAGCCCATTCCCCAATGAAATAAGAGCATCGCAAAATCGGCTCACACCAGCACCTAACAAGGAGTCGAAGCTCTTGGGGGCAAACCAAAATCAGATCCCCGGGAAAGCAATCAATCCCTAGTGGATCACCAAGAAGAGAAAAACCATCCTCAGTGAGTCTACGAGAAAGGCAAATTTCAGACTCACATCCCCAAGAGGGTCATTTGTCTATGCCTAGGCAAGATCTAGCAAATAAAGAGCCAACATCCCCAGAATGGGATATAAGCCTATTCAGAGGCAAAACAGCGCAAGCACGAAACTGTCACCTCTATTTGAAACATTTGCCTACTCAAAGGCACCATCAACAAATCCTCAAATGGATATCCGCCTACTCAAGAGGCACCATCAAAACCAACAAATCCTCAGTGAAATCCTGCCTACTTCAGAGGCATTTAGCAAAGAAGCCCTAACAATCAACAAGCTGGATGGCTATTGGAAAAAACCAAAAATCAAAGAATCCCCGGCGCACTGGATGACTACAAAAAGTCAAAAACATTTATCAAAGCAAAAATCACTCCCCATGGAATCGGCGCATGAGCAAGAGTAGTAAGCCGCCACCACCACTTCGGGACAAGGAAGGTCCCGAAGACAAAGACCTGCACACAAGCAAAATCACGGCGCATGAGCTAGAGCAGTAAGACGCCACCACCACCAGTCCTACAAAGTTAACTACACCAACCGGATGGGGGTTCGTACTCATCAACCGAGAGGTCGGTTACAACAAGAAGGAGCATCCTGAGGTTCTACCACTTGTCAGCCGAGGGGTCAGCTACCACAAGAAGGAGCATCCCAAAGCTACAAGCAACTGGATGGGGGTTCATACTCATCAACCGAGGGGTCGGCTACCGCAAGAAGGAGTATCCCAAAGCTACAAGCAACTGGATGGGGGTTCATACTCATCAACCGAGGGGTCGGCTACCGTGAGAAGGAGCATCCCAAAGCTACAAGCAACCAGATGGGGGTTCATACTCATCAATTGAGGGGTCAACTACCGCAAGAAGGAGCATCCTAAGGTTCTACCACTTGTCAGCCAAAGGATCGACTAGCGTAAGAAGGAGCATCCCAAAGCTACATGCAACCAGATGGGGGTTCATACTCATCAACTGAGGGATCGGCTATCGCAAGAAGGAGCATCCTGAGGTTCTACCACTTGTCAGCCAAGGGATCGACTACCATAAGAAGGAGCATCCCAAAGCTATAAATAACTAGATGGGGGTTCATACTCATCAATCGAGGGGTCGGCTACCGCAAGAAGGAGCATCCCAGAGGCACACACATATTTTTCGTCTAGAGGGCCAACTACCACAAGAAGGAGCATCTGAAGGACAACCGGGCAAGAGGGTTAACTCCTTCACCCTCCAACCGATCTTTTTGGCATGACGAGCCAACAATCGGCTAGTCAGGTGAAGGGGGGGGGGCAGTTGTAGACCCCAAATCTTGCCTGACCTCAAAATAAAGAGCAGAAGACTTCCGTTCGAAGATGGGCAAGGCCTAAAAAGTCCCTAGGATTGATCAATAGGCCCCATATTAGAATATGAAGAACTTTTGTACAAGAAAAATATGAAATTCCACCTAAAGGGTCGAGACCGCCGTCTCATTTAGCGAGACCATCATCTCGCCGTTGGCTAAGGGCGAGACCGTCGTCTCGCCAATGGCGAAACCGCCATCTTGTTTGGCTAGACGGCCGTCTCGCCACTTGCTGAAGGTGAAACCGCCGTCCTGTTCGGCTAGACAGCAGTCTCGACCTTGTCAGGCGAGACGGCGATCCCGACCTGACAAGTGCGAATTTCTATAAAAGGGGGCGGGGACTTTCTCACTCTTGACACACCATTCTACCACTTTCCCTTCTGTAAAATCTTGAAATTACTCTCCTAGGACCCCTCTGAAGCATTTCCAAAGTTTCTTAGAGTTCTTAGAAAGCGTTCTAGAGTGCTGCGAGAAAAGAGTGAACATCATTGTAGAGCGTGGGGTTTGCCAAAAAGCACCCTCTTTCAAAGAACTCACTATAAAAGCTTGCTTCGAAGGTTCCTATATATTCCCTTCTCTATTTTACTGCTTTTTAGATAGTATTGTTGTGCATTAATCATTTAGGGCCATGTAGTTAATAATTTAATTTCCGCAATGAATAAAAAAGGGTAAAAGCGCAATTTTATAGTTATTACTTCTGTTGAATATAGAAGAAATAGAGTTTGAGATTAATCTCCCTTGTGTATAAATCACACATAGGGTAGTCTATTTATAGTAGAGAGATACAACTAAAAGAGTAATTGAAAGTAATAGAATAAACAAAAGATATTGTGGTTAACAATATCTTAACAATATCAAATAATATCTAAACAATATCTAACACTCCCCCTCAAGTTGGAGCATACAAATCGTATGTGCCAAGCTTGTTACAAATATAATCAATTCTAGGACCCTGTAAAGATTTAGTAAAAATATCTACTAATTGATCACTTGAGTTAACAAACTCAGTCTTGATGTCTCCAGACATAATCTTTTCTCGAATGAAATGACAGTCAATCTCAATGTGTTTGGTCCTCTCATGAAAGACAAGATTAGAACTAATATGAAGAGTAGCCTGATTGTCACACACAAGTGACATTTGAGTGACATCTCCAAATTGTAACTCTCTAAGCGATTGCTTGAGCCAAACAAGTTCACAAGCAGCTGAGGCCATAGCTCTATATTCTGCTTCTGCACTAGATCTTGCCACAACACTTTGTTTCTTACTTTTCCATGAGACCAAGTTACCACCAATGGAGACACAATATCCAGATGTAGATCTTCTATCTGAAGGAGATCCTACCCAATCAGCATCTGAGTAGCAAACAACTCTTGTATGGTTATTAGAATCATATAACAATCCTTTTCCAGGAGATCCTTTAATATACTTTAAGATACAAATGACTACATTCCAATGATCTTCACATGGGGAATTAAGAAATTGGCTTACCACACTGACTGCAAAGGAAATGTCAGGACGAGTAACTGTAAGATAATTCAATTTTCCAACCAATCTTCTATATTGCTCAGGATCAGGTATAAGCTCCCCCTGATTTGGTAGAAGTTTAGTATTGGGATCCATGGGCGTATCAACACAATTTGAATTCATCAACCCAGTTTCCTCCAAAATATCCATGGCATACTTCCTCTGAGATATAATAATACCATCATTGGACTGTGCCACCTCAATACCCAAGAAATATCTAAGTTTGCCAAGATCTTTGGTCTGAAAATGGTGACAGAGATGTTGTTTCAACTGAGAGATGCCATGGTTGTCAGTACCTGTAAGAACGATGTTATCAACATATACTATCAAGTAAACACATCCAGCACTTGAGTGTCGATAAAAGACAGAGTGATCTGCTTCACACCAAGTCATACCAAATTGTTGAACAACCTTGCTAAACTTTCCAAACCAGGCCCTAGGAGACTATTTTAGGCCATATAGGGATTTGCGAAGACGACATACCATCCCAGAAGACTCCCCCCTGAGCAACAAATCCAGGAGGTTGCTCCATATAGATTTCTTCTTGCAAATCACCATTGAGGAAAGCATTTTTAACATCTAGTTGATAAAGAGGCCATTGTTGAAGAGCGGCCATGGCAATAAATAAACGAACAGAAGTCATCTTTGCCACAAGGGAAAAGGTATCTCCATAATCCTGTTGAACATTCAAGGACTTGATGTTGCAAATAATGATCATGAAGAATGTTGATTTTGATGATGATCCAAGAGCTTAAAGACTTAGAGTATTGAAGATTGAAGATTGATGTTTTCTGTATTGTAATAACTCTGTTTTAGTTTGATTAAGTCTGTAATTATAGAGTCAAAGATAGCCGGTTCATAGTCTGTAACTTAGAAGCTTCAAAATGCTCAAAATTATCATGCAGGCTCGGCTTTAATCGATTATATAGGTAAATAATCGATTAAAACAGTGAGAAAACCACTTTCTATACTAAGTCACTGTTTTAATCGATTAAAACAGCAAAATAATCGATTATTTCGTACCGTTCCGTACAGATAATCGATTATTTCACCAAATAATCGATTAAACCAGAGAGGATTGGGTTCTACGTATTTGGCTCTGTTTTAATCGATTAAAACTCCATTTAATCGATTATTTCAGTCTGTTTCTGATTTTAAACTTCAAACAAACCCTATTTTCGAAAACCCAATTACCAAGAACCCTAGTTTCGAAATCCCCAAATCCTAAACCCTAATTTCCCTACTTAAACTCTGCTTTGGCACTTAGAAAGAAGGAACAACTCTTTCCATACAAAAGTTAAGTGCTGTGAGTGCCAGAGAACTGTTTGTTGCAAGGAAAGGGGGCTTTCGGAACCTGGTGTGAGGCTAGAAGCGATAAGAATCACTAAGTGGAGTTCTTAGTGGATTGTGTTAGAAAAGTAGTTTTAAATCAAGAGGGGGGGTGAATTGATTTTTGAAAGTTTTTCGCAATACACAGATTATCTAATTCGAAAATTAAGTTTCTAAAAATCTTTTCGAATTACCAAGCAATCAAACAATATAAGCGCAGCAGCAGAAATTAAAGAGAGAAAGGTTAGGAAAGATTTCACCGGTAATTTTATACTGGTTCACCCAATACCAGGGCTACGTCCAGCCTCCAGCCAAATTCCAACTGGGTTCCACTAGAATAGATGTTTTACGTACTCACCCTCTTACACCTATTCTAACTCTCCACCAAGAACCAAATTCCAGCTCTTGGAAACCTCTCGCAACCAAATTCCAACCACAGAGAAACCAAGTGCCCAAATTCCAGTGCACCACACACAAGAACCAAATTCCAGCTCTTGCTTTAACCTTTCCACCAAGAACCAAATTCCAGCTTCTTGGCAACTTTCTACAACAACTGCAGAAAACTTGTACCCAAATTCCAGGTACAAAACAAGTACAAATGAATGAATAGAAATTTAAAAGAAGAAACAAAGAAAGCTCAAACCGGATTACACCAATCCACAGTCAGCTTCTTCTTCAAAGAAATGCAAAGTGCCTCAAGAAAGATTTCAAAAGAAGTTCACAAAAACAAGCTTGTGTATCTTTCTTGAAAAATGCTAATAGTTGTTTGTATTGATTGCTTGAATTGTGTCAAAACCGATGTGTGATCTCTATCTCAAAGTTTCAAGCAAATCTGTTTATAAAAGAGTATTTTCAAATCAGCGCATTAATTAATCTGTTGAAAGTTTGTTTTAATCTGTTGAAATAGCCGCTATAATCTGCTAAAAGTCCTTTCAACCCATTAATGCATTCTTGATCTTTAACGAAAATGTTTTAGTTGATACAACCATGTTTATATCGCTTAAAACGCTTTACAAACATTTTCTAAGTATAAAACAATCGATTGAATCACGTATTAATCGATTGATTTGTTTAAAAACCTCTTTATAAAACTTTCCAAGTTATTTTAGCCGATATAAAGTCGTTTCAATCGATTGAAAATCTGCACATATATTTTCAAGTCATTTTAATCGATTGAAAGTTCGTTTTAATCGATTGAAAAGATTTTCTAAGTTATTCTAATCGATTGAAATGCGTTTTAATCGATTGAAATAAGTCTGATCGGTCATAATTCAATTCTGATCGATCATAACCAACTCTGATCGGTCATAATCTCATTCTGATCGATCATACCTGACATCCAAAGTGATTTTAATCGATTGAAACGTGTTTTAATCGATTAAAATAATTCTAATCGCTCATATTTAAGATCTGATCGATTATATTGCATTCTGACCTATTATATTCGAATTCTAATCTAGTCATAAAGAGTTTTAATCGATTAAAAGAAGTTTGTATCGATTAAAATATTGTAAAAACACTTTTTAAAACATTCTAAGTGTTTTAAATTGATTCTTTCAAACCTATATCGCTTAATAACTTGTTTAAGAAAATTCTTTGCCAAAATGCTTTTGTTTTTGATTTGTTAAAAACTATTTTTGAGGCATTTTGCAAAATGAATGAAGAAGCTTTATGCAATGGAAAAGGTAAAGTGGTTTTACCTAAGCTTTCTGTTCAGACACACTAAGTCTTCAGCTCCATTCTTCTCGAGTGACTTGTTTGACTGCTGCAGAGTTGACCTTTGACTTTATCTTTGACTTCATCAAATCAATGAGATCTTTGCTAGGATCACTTTCAGCTCTCCCCTATTTGATGAAGACAAACACCATTTTGAAAAAACAATCTCTCGCAAAATAAGTCACTTGATAATGCAGCTTAGGTGAGAAATATAAGAATGTAATAAAGTTTTGTTTCTCCCCTAAAACTTATTTCTCCCCTAAAACTTATTTCTCCCCCTAAACTGTTGCTCTTAAATTTATCTTAAAGTGATGCAACTATTTCTCCCCCTTTTGACTTCATCAAAAATAGGGAATAGAAGAGAAAAGAATAAAATGTAAGGTTTCGAAAAATATGCTCAAGTTTTTGAAAATACAAAGTGAATCAATATTTCACTCATGAAAATAATCAATTAAAGTTGATTCAAACTTATCTCCATTAACACGTTTGTAATGAATACAATTAACACGTGTAAAGATAAGGGAATCATGCTTTAGTAGCATGTTACAGAAATGCACCATTAACTAAAGCCTTTAATCTTTCTTCCTGTAATAAAAATCGATTAAAAACAGAGCATAATCTGTTAAAATGTTCTTGGTAAATGATTTTAATCGATTGAAAGAAAAGTTTAATCGATTAAAACATTTAAGATTTTGAAAACATGAAATTTTTAGAAAAAACAATCGATTATTTCAACTTTAAATCGATTAAAAAAGTAATGCAATTTGTTGTTTAGTTTATTTAACCGATTAAAAGGTGTTATTATTGACTAAAACAACCAGACTTGCACTCTAAGTAATGTTTGATGCGTCTAAGATGCCTAACTCAAGTGCGAATTTTGAAAAACCTATCACTAGCAAGGGGTTTTGTGAAAATATCTCGCTAGTTGTTTTTCAGCTTCTATAAAAAAGATCTCGCAATCACCTTTTAGAATATGATCTCTAATAAAATGATGCCTTATTTCTATATGCTTTGTTCTAGAATGTTGAATTGGATTTTTAGTTAGCATTATGGCACCGGTATTATCGCATAAGAGAGGGATTTTCCCGAGGGTTAAACCGTAATCCTCAAGCCGTCGTTTTATCCGAGAGATCGAGCACAAAGAATCGCCAGAAGCAATATATTCTCGCTTCACTGTAGACAAAGCAACACATGACTCGCTTCTGCCGTGCCAAGAGATTAGATCGCTTCCTAGGAGATGACAAAGCCACCGGTACTCTTTCTGTCAAGTTTACAACTCGCAAAATCGTAGTCGAATATCCAACTAAATTCAATTTAGACTCACCTGGATACCATAACCCAACATTTAAAGTCCCCTTGAGATACTTGAGGATCCTTTTGCAGCCAGCAAGGTGAGACTCTTTTGGTGCAGATTGGAACCTGGCACACATACGTACACCGAACATAATGTCGTCCGCATAGCCGTTAAATACAAGAAAGAACCAATAAGCCCCCTATATTTGGTTTCATCAACAGCATTTCCCTTTTTCATCGAATCAAGGTAGCAGCTTTGTTGACATAGGTGTTGATGCCTCCTTGCAGTTGTTCCATTTCAAATCTCTTCAGCAGCTTCGTGCAAGACTTTGATTGATGAAGAAGACTTCCTTCTTGAAGTTGTTTGACTTGCAGTCCAAGGAAGTAATTAAGTTCCCCCATCATTGACATCTCAAACTCACCCCGCATGTCTTTCATGAAATCTTTGCATAAAGTCTCATTAGTAGCACCAAATATGATGTCATCAACATAAACTTGAACCGTAATTATATCATTATTCAGCTTTCTTTAGAAACAAAGTTTTGTCCACCAAACCTCTATGATAGCCCTTTGAGATAAGAAAGTTACTTAACCTTTCATACCATTGCCTTGGGGCTTGTTTGAGACCATACAGGGCTTTCTTCAACCCGTAAACATATTCTCGGATGAATATGATCTTCAAACCCGTGTGGTTGAGTGACAAAAACTTCTTCATTCAAATATCCATTCAAGAAAGCGCTTTTGACATCCATTTGGAACAACCTCGAAATTTTTAATAGAAGCATAGGCAAGCAAGTAATCTAACAAGCCTTCTAACCTAGCAACCGGAGCATATGTTTCATCAAAGTCTATCCCTTCTTGCCGATTGTACCCTTTAGCAACTAATCTCGGCTTTATTTCTTGTGATTATGCCATTTTCATCCATTTTATTCCTAAAAACCCATTTTGAACCCTCGCAGTTGTCATCATCCAAGCAAATAACCGTATTTTTATTAATGTAGTATGATGGGTGTTATTCTCACTTATAGTGAACCAGCCATCATTATCTTTTGAAGAATGAGTCATTTTTAACTTTGTTGTTTTCCAGTGGTATCATATGCACAAGTGATTAAAAAAACTTATTCTGGTAGAGTGGGCAATGATTAGTAATGAGGACAGTGATGACAATCAATCCGTAATTCTAAAACAATATAAAATTTATCCCTCGTATCGACCATAAAACATACATTCCCTGTACTCATGCTATTCAATTTTTGAATTGTCGCTCCAGATTGGTTCCCTTATAGTGTCACCTCGTGACATTGATGATTAAAGCAAATATTCAAAGTTGCACAGCTCCAATGAATTTCACCAAGAGTTTTGAACCAATGCATGCTCAAAATTATTTCAAATATATTGCAATGTAATATCAAGAAATTTAATGAAAACATGTATTTATTGGATTTCCTAGTAATGAATAACTTATTACCGTAAACAATTATCACTAAAAAATTTTTGATAAACTATGTTTTCAAATCCTAACAGCTTTGACCTCGTTTGTAACTAGTGTCTATAAGAAAAGTTACAGCCTATTCTTTGATAATTTCTTTGATTTTTAGTGTATTACCATGCAAGCATTCCATGTAAGGATAAAATAACATTTTCATCTATGGATAACTTTCCTACATGTAAAGTTTGCAAGTATTTCAATCGGCAATAACTTTCCCACATTTATTCCACTAGTCTTAGTTTCTAATTAAAGATCTGTTCAAGCATGTGCGACACAATTTACGTGATAGTGGGTGAATCAGCTTAATTTGTTCTTGGGAATAATGTTGATTTGGTCAAAGAAATCTTTAAAGATTTATCGCAGTATAATAGTACACTCGAGTTTTTGTTTTGAATTTCCCCGTCAAACTTCAATTAGATGTTATAAGTCTTGTTTACAGATCCTAATCAATTGATTAATCAACTCATTATCTATTAATTTGATTCTTGTCATTAGAGTTGAAAACATCTACAAGTGAATTAATCGATTTGTTTTATGAAAGAATCGATTTGTAAGGTACATGTAATGTAATAAAAAATATCACCAGTATTTAAATCGATTAAAACATAAATGAATCGATTAATTTTGATCCTAAGTGTTTTTAGTTGATATAAATTTATTCTAATCGATTAAAACGACTAAACCAACATTCCGAGAACAATTTAATCGATTATTTCGACATTTCAATCGATTAAAATGGTACTGTAAGTTATTTCAATCGATTAATATTGGTTTATATCAATTAAAACAATTAATTTAAATACACGTAACCTGGTTTCGCAGCTTCTGATCTTCAAGGGATTCCCGGACTTGTTCCCGCAAAGCAATTGAGTATTTTTCTCGGTACCCTTTATAATTATTGGGTCCTGATCATGTTATTTGAAAAGAATTAATCTTTGGAACCCATTTCATTCTTCCTTTAGGAATGGCATACTTTTTAATTCTCGCAATATTTAACCGAATGCCCTTTTTTCATACAAGAAGAGCATTTAATTACAGAGTATGAATTCCTATTTGTTTTTGTTTTATCGGATCTAGATTTAAATCCTATTCCAGCATTTGTCAAAAATTAATTTTTGAGATCCAAGTAATACATCTAGATTGGCTTGCCCCCGAGTGAACTTTGAAACAGCTTTGAGATAAGAATTCAATTTTCTTTTGCAATTCGTAACAGCTTTTGCATGGTTTATTGCATTTACAATCGGAGTTATCATGAATCAGCTTTCAAGAATTCATTATCAGCTTCATTTTCACTAACTGCTTTTCCGCAGAATCAACCTTGTTAACTAGCCGCTTATTTAATCCTTTTAGCCTATTATTTTCTTTTTGAAGTTTCTTAGCCTCCTCATGCATTTCATTAAATGCTTCTTGTAATGCATCATAGTTAACTATATTTGAAGAGGAGCTAGAACTTACCTGGTCGGTTTGTGGATTTTGACTCGCCATTAAGCAAAGATTGGCTTCTTCATTTTCGTAGTTATCTCGTTGATGACGTATCATTATCATCCCAGGCTATGTAGGCTCTTCTTTTGATTTTTCCTCTTTCTTTTCACTTTGTTTATTTCTTTCTCGGACATTCCATTTTAACATGGCCCCGTTTGCCACAACCATAACATTTAAAGTTAGAAGAATCAGCTTCTTTTCTCATACCTTTTGTGTCTTTCCTTGTCTTGGATCTTTTTCTTGAGGAATTTGTTGAATTTCCTAACAAGCAGTCCAAGGTTCTCATTATCTTCTTCTCGATTCTTGATTTTCTTCAACTTTAAGTGCAATGCTTCGTTCTTCTTCTCGTAGACTTCTTGCTCATTGAATCTTGTGATTTCCATTTCATGTTCTCTCGAGTTTTCCAAACAAAGGAGGCCGTTGTCATGGTGGACAGATCTTTTGATTCCGATATTGCAGATGACTTTTGGCCGCCAGACCTCGTCAAGACATTTCAACACTTTAATATTTAATTCTTCCTTATCAAAGGTCTTACCTAGGCCCATTAAATGGTTGATGATGTGCGTGAAGCGTTTCGCACATCTCGCGATGCTTTCACCATTCTCGCATTTTAAACAAACTTCATACTCTCTTATCAAAGTGTGTTTTCTCGGCTCTTTTAACATCTCGTAGTCCCTTCATGAGTGACCTCAAGAACATCCCACATCTCCTTGCGTAATTGCACCGGGACACCCCGAAAAATTCATCCATGTTAAGAGCGTAAGTAATTATATTTTTTGCATTACGACTCACTTTGAACTTTCTTCTTTTCTTCTTCATTCAAGCTTGACCATCCTTTATCTCGTAATTAAAGGACCATTAGTAATAACATCCCAAGCATTTCGTCAATGGATTCAATGAAGATTTTCATCCTAATTTTCCGTAAAGGATAATCTGCTCCACGTAATAGTGGAGGTCTCGTTAATAGATGCCCCCTCGTAAAACTAGACTGTTTTCACCATGGATCAAGAGACTTGAATAACTTTCAAGCACCTTGCTCGATGCCAATTGTTAGAAAAGTAGTTTTAAATCAAGAGGGGGTGAATTGATTTTTGAAAGTTTTTCGCAATACACGATTATCTAATTCGAAAATTAAGTTTCTAAAAATCTTTTCGAATTACCAAGCAATCAAACAATATAAGCGCAAAGAATCGAAATTAAAGAGAGAAAGGTTAGGAAAGATTTCACCGGTAATTTTATACTCGGTTCACCCAATACCAGTGGCTACGTCCGCACTCCAACCAAATTCCAATTGGTTCCACTAGAATAGATGTTTTACGGACTCACCCTCTTACACCTATTCTAACTCTCCACCAAGAACCAAATTCCAGCTCTTGGAAACCTCTCGCAACCAAATTCCAGCCAGCAGAGAAACCAAGTGCCCAAATTCCAGTGCACCACACACAAGAACCAAATTCCAGCTCTTGCTTTAACCTTTCCACCAAGAACCAAATTCCAGCTTCTTGGCAACTTTCTACAACAACTGCAGTAAAACTTGTACCCAAATTCCAGTGTACAAAACAAGACAAATGAATGAATAGAAATTTAAAAGAAGAAACAAAGAAAGCTCAAACCGGATTACACCAATCCACGTCAGTTTCTTCTTCAAAGAAATGCAAAGTGCCTCAAGAAAGATTTCAAAAGAAGTTCACAAAAACAACTTGTGTATCTTTCTTGAAAAATGCTAATAGTTGTTTGTATTGATTGCTTGAATTGTGTCAAAACCGATGTGTGATCTCTATCTCAAAGTTTCAAGCAAATTCGTTTATAAAAGAGTATTTTCAAATCAGCCGCATTAATTAATCTGTTGAAAGTTTGTTTTAATCGTTGAAATAGCCGCTATAACTCGTTAAAAGTCCTTTCAACCCATTAATGCGTTCTTGATCTTTAACGTAAAATGTTTTAGTTGATACAACCATGTTTTTATCGCTTAAAACGTTTTACAAACATTTTCTAAGTATAAAACAATCGATTGAATCACGTATTAATCGATTGATTTGTTTAAAAACCTCTTTATAAAACTTTCCAAGTTATTTTAGCCGATATAAAGTCGCTTTAATCGATTGAAAATCTGCACATATATTTTCAAGTCATTTTAATCGATTGAAAGTTCGTTTTAATCGATTGAAAAGATTTTCTAAGTTATTCTAATCGATTGAAATGCGTTTTAATCGATTGAAATAAGTCTGATCGGTCATAATTCAATTCTGATCGATCATAACCAACTCTGATCGGTCATAATCTCATTCTGATCGATCATACTGACATCCAAAGTGATTTTAATCGATTGAAACGTGTTTTAATCGATTAAAATAATTCTAATCGCTCATATTTAAGATCTGATCGATTATATTGCATTCTGACCTATTATATTCGAATTCTAATCGGTCATAAAGAGTTTTAATCGATTAAAAGAAGTTTGTATCGATTAAAATATTGTAAAAACACTTTTTAAAACATTCTAAGTGTTTTAAATTGATTCTTTCAAACCTGTATCAGCTTAATAACTTGTTTAAGAAAATTCTTTGCCAAAATGCTTTTGTTTTTGATTTGTTAAAAACTGTTTTTGAGGCATTTTGCAAAATGAATGAAGAAGCTTTGTGCAAGTGGAAAAGGTAAAGTGGTTTTACCTAAGCTTTCTGTTCAGACACACTAAGTCTTCAGCTCCATTCTTCTGAGTGACTTGTTTGACTGTTGCAGAGTTGACCTTTGACTTTATCTTTGACTTCATCAAATCACTGAGATCTTTGCTAGGATCACTTTCAGATTGTGTGCTGTGCCGTCTCTGGGGAAAGCTGTTCTTCGGGGCTTTTGGAAACCTGGTGTGAGGCTAGAAGCGATAAGAATCACTAAGTGGAGTTCTTAGTGGATTGTGTGCTGTGCCGTCTCCAGGGAAAGCTGTTCTTCATCTCTTGTGGATTTCAAGAGAGGTGTTGTATTTACTTTATCTCTTTGATTTGTAACCTGTTTATAACAATTTGTTCTTAGTGACAGCGTTAATCCTCTTTTGAGTGATTAGCAATCGGACGTAGGGTCTTTTGACCCGAACCAAGTATAAACCTACCGTGTAATCTTCTCTACTCTTCTCTATTTACATTTACGCAGTTTTTAATCGGTAAAATTTGGGGAAAATTTTGAAAACCTAATTTTTATTAAGAAACCAATTCACCCCCCCTCTTGGTTTTTGTCCGACCACGCGAACATTCCGCTGCGCGATTCTAACAAGTGGTATCAGAGCCTGGTTTGATAGTCATTCAAATATTTTCGAAAATGGCCGGACAAAATCAAACTTTTGCCGAAGGTGCGTCTATCAACAGACCCCCACTTTTTGCGGGTCAAAATTATCCTTTTTGGAAAGTACGTATGCAAATATTTTTAGAGTCTGTTGATAGAGGCGTTTGGGACGCAATTTTAAACGGTCCATTTGTTCCTAAAATTACAGAGAACGGTGTTGACGTTCTTAAACCTATTTCTAGATGGACTGCCGACGAAAGTCGAAAAGCACAATTTGATGTTAGGGCTAGAAACATTATTTCATCTGCTCTAACCCTTGATGAGTTTTATAGAATTTCAGCTTGTAAAAGTGCACAGGAAATGTGGGAAATGCTAAGGGTGACCCACGAAGGAACTGACGACGTCAAAAGAGCGCGTAAAAACTCCCTAATCCAAGAGTACGAAATGTTCCGGATGCAACCCGGCGAAACGATTTTCGACGTTCAAAAGCGTTTCACTCATATTGTGAATCATCTCACCGGATTAGGTAAAGTATTTGACGTTGACGAATTAAATGTAAAAATTTTGAAATCTCTGGATAGGAAATGGCAACCAAAGGTGACGGCCATCTCGGAGTCACAAAATCTTGCCACTATGTCCATGGCGGCGTTATTTGGAAAGCTTAGGGAGCATGAACTTGACCTTGGAAGACTAAATGAGGAAGAGGGTCAATACCAAAAGAAGAATCTAGCTTTCAAGATCGAGATTTCAAAAGGTAAAAATAAGAAAGAAGAAGAAGAAGACTCCGAAATTGATGAAGAAGAGATGAGTCTTTTTATAAAGAAGTTCACCAAGATGATGAAAGCAAAAGAAAGACATCCTTTCAAAGGTAAGGGAAAGGTAAAAGAAAATTCTTCCATTAATATAAAATGTTTTGGTTGTGGTGAAGCAGGGCATATAAAGACCGAATGCCCAAACAAGAAAAATGATGAACACAAGGGTAAAAAGCAATTCAAGAAGAAAGCATATATTGCTTGGGATGATAGTGATTCAAATTCAGAATCAAGCGACTCGGAAATAGAAGCAAACAATTGTTTGATGGCAAATGACAACAATTCTTCGGATTTTGAGGTTAGTGATTCCGATTCATCCTCTAGTGAAGAAAATGACCATGATGAATTGCAAAATGCTTATAATGAGTTATTTACTGCATTTATGGATATGAAAAAGGAATATAAAGTTGTAAAGAAGAATCTAAGAAGATCCGAAAAGGAAAATGAGTCCTTAAAATTGAAAATTGCATGTTTAGAAGAAAAGGAGGTAGCTAATACGAAAATTGTATGCTTAGATGAAGATAAGGACTTAGCTTGTGCAAATTGTAAAGAGCATGAATATGACATAGATATTCTTAACCATTTGCTTGACAAAGCCGAAAAATAAATTGATGATCTTAGGAAGAATGAAATGGTTTTTGCTCAAAATAATGAAAATCATAGAGTTCCTTTGAAAAAGAGTAAAACTAAAAAGAAAAGAATATGGGTAGAAAAAGGAACTAGAGCATGTCATGTTAATAATGTATCTTATTCTAAAGCTACTCCAAATGCATGCTTCTATTGTATGAAACAAGGTCACACTTCAAATAAGTGTAAAATTAAACATTTTGGTGTTCCAAAAGGTAAATATATTTGGGTTCCAATAGTTAAATAAATCTGTTTGTCTCTTTTATTTATTCAAAGAAAATGGATCATTTTGTATGTTTTAAACAAAATGCTTAGGTAAAATCATTTTATCTTTTCTACTGCATAGAGATTCTTCTCTTAAAGATTTTTGCGAGAAGCCTCTAAAATTGTTTTAAACAGATTTCAAAATAAAGTATTTTTACAAAAGCTTTCTTAAAACATTTTTTAACCGATGCAGTTTTGAAAGAACCAAATAAAATCACTTAGAGTGGTCAAAGAAGTGTTTTTACAAGCATTTTAATCGATACAACCTGGTTTTTAATCGATTAAAACCATTTAGAACTCATTCTGACCGATCAGATTTTTATTATGAGCTGATCGAACGTTTAAATCGATTAAAAACACGTTTCAATCGATTAAAATTACTTAAAGGGTCTGGATGATCGATCAAATTCAAATTATGACCGATTAGAAGCAAATGTGATCGATCAGATTTTAATTATGAGCTGTCAAAATTTTTCAATCGATTAAAAACACGTTTCAATCGATTAAAATCACTTAAAGGGTCGGGATGACCGATCGATTTTTATTATGACCTATCGAGTCAGGATGACCGATCAGATTTTTATTATGACCTATCGTAGTCAGGATGACCGATTAGATTTTTATTATGACCGATCAGAACTCTTTTAATCGATTAAAAACTCGTTTCAATCGATTAAAACAACTTAAAAACTTTTTCTACACTGCGTTTTAATCGATTAAAAGATGTTTTTAACAGATTAAAACTGCACTTTTAACAGATTAAAAGAAACTTTTAACGGATTAATTAAACCAGCAGCTTTTGAAAATCTTCTATAGAAAACAGTTTGGCTTGAACTTTCTAAACTCACATTGAATATAAGTTTTCACACATCCTTAAGCAATCAATTGAGCAACTGCGGTGCAAACACTTTGGAGATCAAAGATGTGTTACTTGTTGATATATTATTGGATCAACTGGTAGTTTGTTATGTGTAGAATTTGCTAAGATAATGCAGGGAGAGTTTGAAATGTCTATGATGGGAGAATTGACATTCTTCCTTGGACTACAAATCAAGCAACTTAAAGATGGCACTTTCATCTCTCAAACTAAATACTGCAAGGAGATTCTCAAAAAGTTTGGTATGGACACCTCTAAGGAAGCTAACACACCCATGGGAACTTCATGCTATTTAGACAAGGATGAATCAGGTTTGGAAGTAAATCAAACTATGTATAGAGGTATGATAGGATCACTATTATACTTAACTCGCTAGTAGACCCGATATTATGCATTCTCGTTTGTGTGTGTGCTAGATTTCAGGCTTGTCCTAAAGAATCTCATTTAATTGCAGTAGAAACATATTTTAAAATACTTAAAAGGAACTACTGGGTTTGGCTTGTGGTATCCGTCTGATGCTTGTATTAGTTTATTAGGATATTCTGATGCTGATTATGGTGGATGTAAAATTGATAGGAAAAGCACTAGTGGGACATGTCATTTGTTAGGTTCATCCTTAATATCATGTCATTCTAAGAAACAAGCATGTGTAGCTTTATCTACCACTCGAAGTTCGAATATATTGCAGCTGGTAGTTGTTGTGCTCAAATTCCGTGGATGAAACAACAATTAGAGGATTATAGCATATATTTAAATGACATTCCATTAATGTGTGATAATACGAGTGCAATCAACTTAACAAAAAATCCAAGTAATGCACTCTAGGACTAAACATATTGAGATTAGACATCACTTTTTAAGAGATCATATCAAGAAAGGAAACTGTAAGATAGGGTATGTAGACACTAAACGTCAATTAGCAGATATATTTACTAAGCCTCTACCCAAGGATAGATTCTATGATCTTAGAAGAGACTTAGGGATACTAGAAATAGCTTAAATTCTCGCTTAATTTGACTGTTTTTGGATGATTGTTATGATTAAATTCGTGATGCGGGATATTCATAGGTTATAATGTGCCAAAACCTTAAAAACTTGATATAGCCTCCGGAATAATCGATTATTGGAAGTGATAATCGATTATTTTCCCTCAAAACGTCCAAAACAGGGTATTCTCCTCTGGAATAATCGATTATCTCGTGAAATAATCGATTAAATGCCTCCGATAATCGATTATTTACTCGGAAATAATCGATTAAAGCTATCGAGATATTGAAATAATCGATTATCTTGAAATATAATCGATTAAATGCGACTCAGCTTTGCCTCTTAGCCGTTGCCAACGGATATTTTGCCATGAAATCCTTTCTATATGACCGTTGGAAGTGTTTTCTCTATAAATAGAGACATCTAGGTCAATTATACTCACTTCTAACTCTTGTAATCAAGTTTTCTTGAAATCTATACTCTCTTTGCTTCATTATTCCCTCACTTGTCTCCAAAATCTCTTCAAGTTTATCTACTCTTTCAAATGGCCTCATCCTCTCGCCCTAAGATTCCTACAAGAAGAAGATCCGCACCTTCTTCTCATTCCCGTCCTAATTCTGTAGAAGGATGGATCTCTCGATGCGAGATGGTCAACAAGAATTTCTAACCTACTCGGAAAGAAAAAGCTATTATTTCTCCCAAATTTCTTATAGGTGAGCAATTCATTCGTAGGGGTTTCAATTTTCCTAATCTTCTTGAAATTCAAGGAGTTCTCCCGTTTATCCAAATGCAAGGTACATACTATCCTGACTTAGTTAGGGTATTCTATTCTAGATTCAAGTTTAGGGATCAAATTGCTACATCCCGTGTAAAAGGGGTTACCATAATTCTAGATGATGATATTTGGGAAAATGTTGCTCACTTCCCCATTAGAGAAGATGCTATTAACGTTTATGGTGAGCTAGATGACTTTGACGAGTTCTTAGCTTATCGATCTTTTCTGCTGAATCCTTCTCTCGGAGGTTGGACGTATTCTTCATGCCTGGACCTTTAAAGAAGGAAGAATGCATGCTTCTACATTTACTTGTATGGATCTTATGTCCCTGGGCTACGAATCATGCCCAATGCTCATCCATTGATCTTCGAATTATTCATGCCATAATGAATAATGAACCTTTAGATTGAGGTGTTCTTGTCAAAATGACCATGCTTAAAGCAAAACGTCATCACACCTTCAAAATTCCATATGCACTTCTTGTATCTCGTATTCTTGAATATAAAGGAGTGAATGTTGAAGGTGAGCAAGCAGTTAGAACAAACAACTTAAACCGCATGTTGGACAGCACATTGACTCAACTTCAAATGGTGCGTGTCAATGACATCTATGTTCACAAAGATGACGTTCAAAATCAAAGTGATGCAAATGAAGACTCTAATGAAGATATGCCTCCAGCTGATAATTTTCCCTCTAACCAAATCCAAAGTGTTGGAACATCCTCGTCTCATCAAGAAACAAGACAATCCATGGAAGATATGCTTTCCGACATGAATCAAAGAATGCAATCTTTCTTCAATCTTTCTAGAGTACGCCATGATGAAATTATTCGTCGCATATCCGATGTAGATGATAGAGTGGGTAGATTAGAAAATAGATTTGATACTCACTTTAATGATGAGGATAGTGAAGAATTTTAAATTCTGTTATGTATTTTCTTTTGTTATTGTCTTGCTATTGTAATGGATAAATGATTATGAATTAAAATTTGATGTTTCTTTTATGCTATGATTGAGGGGGAGCTTTCTCTAACTTATGCATATTTTGAGGGGGAGCTCTTATGATTGATGTTGCAGAGTTCTTTTTGATTATAATCAAAATAGGGGAGAAAAATTTAAAGCCTATGATTCAATATTAAATTTTATCTCGGTATGTTTAATGTGTTTGTTAGTATGACGGATAAAACGAGGTTATTACAAGGGCTTTAAAAAGATAATTTTGATCATCATCAAAAAGGGGAGATTGTTGAACATTCAAGGACTTGATGTTGCAAATAATGATCATGAAGAATGTTGATTTTGATGATGATCCAAGAGCTTAAAGACTTAGAGTATTGAAGATTGAAGATTGATGTTTTCTGTATTGTAATAACTCTGTTTTAGTTTGATTAAGTCTGTAATTATAGAGTCAAAGATAGCCGGTTCATAGTCTGTAACTTAGAAGCTTCAAAATGCTCAAAATTATCATGCAGGCTCGGCTTTAATCGATTATATAGGTAAATAATCGATTAAAACAGTGAGAAAACCACTTTCTATACTAAGTCACTATTTTAATCGATTAAAACAGACAAAATAATCGATTATTTCGCATCTGTTCAGTACAGATAATCGATTATTTCACCAAATAATCGATTAAACCGGAGAGGATTGGGTTCTACGTATTTGGCTTCGTTTTAATCGATTAAAACTCCATTTAATCGATTATTTCAACTGCTTTCGATTTTAAACTTCAAACAAACCCTATTTTCGAAAACCCAATTACCAAGAACCCTAGTTTCGAAATCCCTAAATCCTAAACCCTAATTTCCCTACTTAAACTCTGCTTTGGCACTTAGAAAGAAGGAACAACTCTTTCCATACAAAAGTTAAGTGTCTGTGAGTGCCGGAGAACTGTTTGTTGCAAGGAAAGGGGGCTTTCGAACCTGGTGTGAGGCTAGAAGCGATAAGAATCACTAAGTGGAGTTCTTAGTGGATTGTGTGTCTGTGCCGTCTCTCGGGGAAAGTCTGTTCTTCTGGGCTTTTGGAAACCCGGTGTGAGGCTAGAAGCGATAAGAATCACTAAGTGAAGTTCTTAGTGGATTGTGTGTTGTGCCGTCTCCAGGGAAAGTCGTTCTTCATCTCTTGTGGATTTCAAGAGAGGTGTTGTATTTACTTTATCTCTTTGATTTGTAACCTCGTTTATAACAATTTGTTCTTAGTGACAGCTGTTAATCCTCTTTTGAGTGATTAGCAACTGGACGTAGGGTCTTTTGATCCGAACCAGTATAAACCTACTGTGTAATCTTCTCTACTCTTCTCTATTTACATTTACGCAGTTTTTAATCGGTAAAATTTGGGGAAAATTTTGAAAACCTAATTTTTATTAAGAAACCAATTCACCCCCCCTCTTGGTTTTTGTCCGACCACGCGAACATTCCGCTGCGCGATTCTAACAAATCCAACCCAAAAATTTGAGTATAACCTTTGACCACAAGACGAGCTTTGAGGCGATCAATAGTACCATCAGGTCCAACTTTGATAGCAAACACCCACCTACAACCAACAACAGATTTCCCAGACGGTAACGAGACCAATTCCCAAGTTCCACTATTATGAAGAACACTTAGTTCATCTAACATGACCTGACGCCAACCAGGATGGGCTAAAGCTTCATGGATAGTTTTTGGAATGGTCATAGAAGAAAGAGAGGAAAGACATGTATAAAAAGGTAATGACAGTCGATGATAACTCAAACCAATATAATGGAGAGAGGGATTACGTGTAGAACGAATACCTTTTCGGAGGGCAATGGGAAGGTCAGACTCAGGTGTCACATCCGGAGGAGACAGAGTAGTTGGCACTTGAGTAGAGTCACATGGTGGTGGTTGTGATTGGTTTCGGCAACTATAAACCTGAAGAGGCAGTGAAGAAGAAGTTGACTGCGGAGTAGAAACTAATGGTGAAGAAGACACAGTTAGAGGGTCATAAACAATAGGAACATTAAATGTACTAGGAGTGTTGTCAAGATTGGATGGAGACAGAGGTGAAGATTGACTTTTAAAATAAAAAGAGAACTCATCAAAGGTGACATCTGCAGACACAAAATAATGGTTAAGAGAAGGAGAAAAACATTTGTATCCTTTTTGTGATCTTGTAAACCCTAAGAAAACACATTTATGTGATCTAGGAGAAAGCTTGTCAAGACCAGAACTGAAATTATGAACAAAACATGTAGACCCGAAAACTTTTAGAGGTAAGGGATGAAGTGGTTCATGAGGGAATAAAATGGAATGAGGTATTTTATTATCTAAAACTGAAGATGGCATGCGATTAACAAGATAACATGCAGTAAGAAGAGCATCACCCCAAAAATGTTGAGGAACCTCTCCATGAATTAAAAGAGTGCGAGTTGTTTCAATAAGATGTTTATTTTTACGTTCAGCTACACCATTTTGTTGAGGTGTATAAGCACAAGAAGTTTGATGCAAAATACCATGAGAAGCCATGCATTGTTTAAAAGAATGAGAAAGATATTCACGACCATTATCACTGCGCAAAACTCTAATAGAAACAACAAACTGAGTTTGAATTTCATTGAAAAAAGTTTGAAAGATATGAAATAATTCAGAACGATTTTTCATCAAAAATAACCAAGTGCATCTGAAATAATCATCAATGAAAGTAACAAAGTATTGAAAACCTAAAGTAGAGTTAACGCGGCTAGGTTCCCAAATGTCAGAGTGAACCACGACAAAAGGGGACGAAGCACCACGTGTGACACTACGAGGAAAGGAAGTACGACTATGCTTGCCTAATTGACACGACTCACATGCCAAACTAGACAATTTTGATAAGGCAGGGACAAGTTGCTGTAACTTGGCAAGACTTGGATGACCTAACTGAGCATAGAGAAGAGAGGGAGACTCTATAATTGCACCAACATGTGTAAAGGGACGAAGATGATAAAGACCATGAGACTCACATCCTGTGACCTGTTTCAAACTCTGGTTCTATAAACACACAAAATTGTTGGTAAAAGAAGCAACACAATCAAGAGAACGAGTTAGACGACTGATGGATAACAGGTTAAAAGGAGACCCAGGGACATAAAGAACATTATCAATGGTTAAAGAAGAGAAAAGTTTAACAGTTCCAACACCATGAGATGATACTCTAGAGCCATCAGCCAGTGTAACAAAAGGTAAAGGATCAGGAGAGGATAAAGAGGAGAACAAAGATTTGTTACCAGTAATATGATCAGTGGCTCCTGAATCAAAAACCCAAGGACTAGAAGAAGATTGGGTCAGACCAGCAAAAGATGTACCTGTGTGTGCGACAAACACAGTGGAACTAGAAGACTGTTGATCCTTATACCATTTGAGAAATTTGTTGAACATAGCAGGTGTGTCTGATGAAATAGAAGAAGGAGGATCCTTAGCAGATAAAGGTGGGGAAAGATCAGTCTGAGCAACTGCAGCAGATCGAGTAGGACGACCATGTAATGCATAACACTTGTCAATCTTGTGACCTAGTTTGCCACAATGTTCACACTCATGTAATGCATAACATTGGTCAATCTTGTGACCTAGCTTGCCACAATGTTCACACTTAAGACACCCTTTTCCCTGTTTACGAGGGCGAGTTCGGTCATCATGGTGAGATACCAATGCAAAAGAATCATTAATAGAAGCAGGTGTGTCAGGGTTGGGTTTTGCTGGTATACGCAAAAGAGTGGAGCAGGTCGATGTCAAGGTGGGGACAACCGGAGAACCTAAAATTTGATCATGAATATGTGAATATTGATCAGCATGTCCGTGTAATGCCCCTAGCATGAAGAACTTTGATCGTTGTCCTATCTCGGTGGCAGGGTTGGGGGAAGGAGGCAATAACTCATTGAACTCATGAAAAAGAGCATGAATTTTGCTCATATAATCAGTCATAGAATCTTGATGTTTAGAGGCAATAACATCTACAAATTTAGAATAGACATCATAGAGACGTTGAGTATCATTGGTGTATAATAACTTGGCATGTTCCCAGATTTTGGCACATGTTTCGTAGGAATGAAAAGTTTGTTTTAACGAAGGATCAAGAGTACCCTTGAGAACCACACATAATTGAGCATCAATGGTGTCCCAACGGTCTTCCTCACCAGGAGTGAGAGTAGGTGCTTTCGGGGCAAGATGATCAAGATACTTCTGACTCTTAAGCCATAATCTGACGTCTGATGACCATGTGGCATAATTAGGGCCAGTTAACTTGTCAATGGATAAGTGCACATTAACATAGTTAGTGTAGATGGAAGGATCAGACACAGTACTAATAGAATTGGAAGTACTAAAAGGAGCGGAAGAAGTCATAAAGGGCGGAGGCGATAGTGACAGCGACGTGAACCAGTACACCAGGTAAGTTCCCAGGAAAGAGAGGTGGGTCACTAATGGACACGCTTAAATACCAAGTCTTTCCTTTTCAGAACTTTCCTAGACATGCACTTTCACACTACCAAATAATCGATAGCGATAGCGGCGGTGGTGGCGGCTTCAATAGTTGTCAAAGGCGAAAAAAAAATTTCAAAATAACCTTAAGCTCTAGATACCATGTTGAATATAGAAGAAATAGAGTTTGGGATTAATCTCCCTTGTGTATAAATCACACATAGGGTAGTCTATTTATAGTAGAGAGATACAACTAAAAGAGTAACTGAAAGTAACAAAATAAACAGAAGATATTGTTTGATATTGTGGTTAACAATATCTTAACAATATCAAATAATATCTAAACAATATCTAACAACTTCTTTATAAAAAATGGTCCATCATAGGGAACCTGAAAGGGGCGTCGTAGGGAAGTTAATTCCTTCCCTACACATAATTAACTCCCTTACCTAACTCTGGTTGTAATGACCAAAGTTGGTTTTTCTTAAAAAAACCACTGCCTTCTTTTTCCTTTTCCAATGTTTCTGGTAAAAACATTGGTGGCGAATCCTCGAACCTTTCGAAAACCTCACCCTTAGGTCCAGCCCGGTTATCGGACAACCTAAAGGCGTTGAACCACACTTTAAAAAATGCGAGTCGAACGAAACCATCGTGTTGCTCTGACTGCCTCTTTTGACGGCGGTGACACCCACCAAGGGGGCTACGCAAAAGTTAGGGTCAACCCGCTAGGAAACCTGAACAACAATAAATGGTAGCCTAGCCAAAAGATAGGGTTACAAAATAAATTCCGCTAGAGTTTATATAGCAAAATAAAAAAGGAAGCCTAGATAAAAGTTAGGACAAAACACAACATCCTAGATTGAAAACCCGAAGGGCGGTCTAGGAAAGTCAATCAGTCATAAATAAGCGCCACAAAACAATAAGTTAAAGACATAACCTCGCAAACAAACATTTGTTCAATCTAGCCTAAATAGTTCAACCAACCGTAGCTAGCCATTCTTACAAAGACCATTTTTTTAAGAATAAAAATCCCTTCTAAAACACAAACCTTTGAATTAATTATTCTCTTCCTTCTTTTCTCTTGACCCTTACCACTACGATATTCTAGTGATTAAAGGGGTAATGTGAAAATATAGTAATCAATTGGAGGATTAAAATTCCTAAAGAAAGGAAGAAACACTCTAATATGGCGAATAACTCTTCAATACAATCATTCTTCAATTATGGAAAATCCAAAACAGCGAAAATGGTATAGCTAAATGTGACGTCAGGAGAGCCTCATCGTAAAAAAACACATCAGTTAATTCTTCTAAAATATTAACTGAAATAGCATTATAGGGCACATATCATGAACATTACATGCATAGGTGTTGATGAATAGGGTCCTATTTTTCCCTAAAAAAAAAAAAAAAAAAAGGTGTAGCGGACGCCCGTCCACTTAGGCCAAACGGTCATCCGCCAGTGATCATTGAGACCAGATGGTCATCCATTCAGAGAAGATGGCCGTCCATGGGTAGCCGTTGGGGGCAGACGACCGTCAACCCCAGCCAGACAGCCGTCCATGGGTGGCCGTTGGGGCCAAACGACCGTCCACCTACTCCAAACGGTCGTCCGCCCCTAAAAATCTCTCCCTATAAATAAATTCGCCCATAATGCTCCATTGCATCCCATTTTCGCATCCTCTCTTCCTTTTCCCATCTTCCTTGCATATCCACGTGTTTTTTCTCAAATAATGGACCGTCGGGAATATCATCACGCTGAAAATGCTCCCGGGGACCCATAAGGAGCATCCTACTCCTCAGATTCCCACTCAGCTGACGGAGCAACACCCAGCCAGATTCGTCAACATCAGCCAGTATGCATGACACCCTATGCTTTGGCTAGACTTCAGGATCCTAACTATGTTTGGTTGGGATCAGGATGTAAGGAGATACATCCAAGGCATAGGGTGGGACTTCCTGCTCAGAGATCCGCCTACCCGCATCCACTGCACTGTCACGCTGGAATTCCTTGCCTCTGTTACGCTCATAGACCTACCATCTATGATTCATGGGGTTCCTCCCGTCCAAGCAGTCACATACTAGATGAATGGGGCCTATCGAACCAACATCTTAGACGAGTTCAACGTCCTCATGGGATTTCATCAACCTGCAGAGATCCAAACCGCAGAGTACAAGGGGGCATATTGCGAGAGACCAACCACCCTCACCACTAGCCAGATATGGGAGGAGATTACCGGCTCCTAGCACATTCCTGCCAACCCAAAGGGGACCGCCTTCTTCCTTCCTCTCCGCATTTGTCACAAATTACAGGCAGGCACCATTCATAGTAGGAAAGAAAGCCAAAGCAAAGTCACTCAGGCAGACCTTTTTGCCATCTACTGCATGCATCAAGGATTCCAATGCAATCCTGGCTATTTCTTCCTGAAGGCGCTGAAAGACTTTGGGACCCGAGACCCAACAAGGACCATCATGATAGGTCCCCTTATCACCCCTCTGACTGAATATTGGGGATGCACAGATGGAGAAGACATCCCTGCCGCTCTCCATCCAGAACTCATAGATGGGACGGTACTCGCCAACATGAGCATGCTCACTCGGTAAGGGACCACATGGGTCTTACACCCCCTTCTTGCCATGATGATCAACATTCACGATATGGACGCATCAGAGTCACAAGAGGTGCCCATCCCTCCAGGATCCTAGTAGCAACAGACGCAATACGGGGATGACTTCACTAGTGTACATCGACATAAAGGCGACGAGAGGACCCATATGGATAGACAATTCCAGCACCTGCGCCAACAGATCGATCAGATGTCCCTAAGGCAGGAGGGTTATGAGCGAGTACAAGAAAGTCTCAGCCATAGGGTAGATGGCCTCACACAAAGGGTGGACGAAATAGGCCAGAACCTAAACAACATGATCCAAAGCCAAGAGGAGTTCCAGCGTCGCGTACTCTGTCGATTCCCCTTGCCAGCACCATCCTCAACGTCCAACTCAGAGCCAGAAAGTTGAGATCTTTAGTAAATTTCCTATTTTTGTTACAATAAGTCGGTTGTACTCCGGGCCTCACAAAATAAATGAGACTTTTAACATTTTTTATCTAATTGTCTTTCCTCTCTTTTAACAAAAGCCTGCGTGTATGAAAGAAACTAGGAAATAAAATAGCCCACGCATCATTTCGAAAAAGCCAAATTTCAAATCATGAGAAAAAAGAATAAACTGCGAAAAAAGGCGAAATTAAATAAGAGCTTCCGAAATCAAATAAGCTCCAACTACTATCTTTCCACCGAATAAAGGGAAGACAACTTTCAAAAGCAAAGCAGACGGAAAGGCTCAAATCCCTAAGCGGATCAATGCCTACTCCAAAGGTAAACAAAAAAAATTCTCAGCATCGTCGCCACTATGAGACATCAAGCATGCTCAGTCCATTCTCAATCACACCCGCCAAAGGAGAATAAGGGCTCCGTAAAAGCCCATCACCAACACAATCAAGGAGACAAGACTCCATTTCCCTCAGAGGGCCACCAAAATCTTGTCCCCGGGAAGTAAACCAATTCCCCATTGGATCAATCAAAAAAGAAATATCATTCCTGTCACCGCCTTCAAAAGAGGCAGTCGGAGCGACGCGATGATTTTGAATGACTTGCGTTTTTTATAAAGATGGTCGACATTCTTAAGATGTTCGATAACCGAAATAATCTTAAGAATGAAGTTTTCGTGAAGGTTCTATGGAGTCGTCACTGATGTTTTTAGCAGAAACATCAAAAAAGGAAAAAGAAGGCGTTGGTTTAGAAAAACCAACCTTGGCCGTTATAACCAGAGTTGGGTAAGGGAGTTAGTTACATGTGGGGAGGTGTTAGCACCCCATAACGTCCCTTTCGGGTTTCCTATGATGGACTAGTTTATAAAATAAATACTTAAAGAAACTATGATTTTACCCTATTATTTTATCTACTTGCAGAATTTAAATGTCTACATGGTCCTAGTATCTAATGCATACAAGGAAAATAGTAAAAGAAAGCAGTAAAAGAGAAGAGATATAAAGAAGAACCTCCGAAGTGAGCTTTTATAAATCTTGAACTTGAGGATGCTTTTTGGCAGTCCTCGCACTCTATAGAGACACTCCTCCCTCGAATAAAAAATAAGAATACCACACTACCGAGCGCTGGATGTCTCAAAAGGAGACTTCCTTAACCGATTTCTACCTTAAACAGAAATCAAAAAGCTCACTCGAACTCTGGAATAATGTCAGAGTCACTCTCTAGTGTCAAAAGACATCCTAGAGAGTGTAAGAGTGGAAAGGTGTGTGAAAAATGAGAAATGGGGCTCTTATTTATAGGGAACCGAGCCAGGAAAAGTGGACGACCGTCCATGGCAAAAAGTGAGCATGGACGGTCGTCTATATAGAGTGGACAACAGTCCATGGCCAAAAGTTACCATGGACGGCCGTCTGGGCTAAGTGGACGGTCGTCCATTGCTTTAAAGTAGGCATGGACGACCATCTGCTATTCCTAACAAAAATTCCGCTTTTTATTGCCTCAGAAAACCCTTCCTATCTGAAATGGAACCTAGAACAAGCTACTAGGGACTTAACAAATTCTTGACCATCTTCGAAATGAGTGATTTCTGGCTTTATTAGGGAGTCAGGCAAGATTTGGGGTCTACAATTCTTAGTGAGCCTACCACAAAGGCAATCCTCAAAGACTTATCCTCAGCAAGTCGCTCGCCTATGCATAGACAAAACCTGGCAATCAAAGAGCCAACATCCCTGAAGGGAATATCAGCCTACTCAGAGGCAAAACAATACAATCCAAAAGCCTTCACTTCTGATGAAGCATCCGCCTAGTCAGAGGCAAAGTCAAAATCAACAAATCCCCAATGGAATCCTGCCTGCTTAAGAGGCATTCATTAAGAATCCTTGATAATCAGAGTCGGATGGCTACACAGAAAAGCCAAAAATACATTCTCAAACACAAGTACTCCCCATGGAGTCGACGCATAAGCTAGAGCAGTAAGCTGCCACCACCTTCTCTATTAGAAAGATCAAACACCACAGCAAAAGGGGCATCCAGAAGATAGAGTTTCACACATCGTCCGAAGGATCACCTCTGTTGCAAAGGAGTATCTGAAAGACACAATCCATCGTCATCGCCTAAAGGATCAGCTCTGCTGCAAAGGAGTATCTCGAAGGCAGGATTTACGTACATCATCCGAAGGATCAACCCCGTTGCAAAGGGGTATCCGGAGGACACAACCCACCTTTACCGTCCTAAGGGTCAGCTTTCGCAGCATGGGAGCATCCTGAAGACAAGATTCTACTACGCATTCACCACCTAAGGGGTCAGTTGCTGCATCAAAGGAGCATCCCAAGGGAAAAATCTTCATCAGCCGAAGGGTCAACTACCACATCAAAGGAGCATCCTGAAGCTTCACACATATCGTCCAAAGGGTCGGCCTCTGTAGCAAGGAAGCATCCTGAAGACAACACCAAACTATATTCATAGTCCCGAGGGTCAGCTACCACGACAAGAGGAGTATCTAGAGGACAACCGGGCAAGAGGGTTAACTCCTTCACCCGCCAATCAACCTTATCGTACGTTAACCCATAGTCAATTGGTCGGGTGAAGGGGGGCAGCTGTAGACCCCAAATCTTTCCCGATTCCCTAATAAAGCTAGAGATTACCTGTTTCAAAGATGTTCAAGACTTTGTTAAGTCCCTAGTAGCTTTTTCTAGGTTCCATTTAAGATAGGAAGGGTTTTTAGAGGCAATAAAAATTGGAAATTTTATCGGGAACAGCAGATGGCCATCCAGGACAGTCAAACGACCGTCCATGCCTACTTTAAGGCAATGGACGACTGTCCACTTAGGCCAGACGGCCATCCATGGCAACTTTTGGCTATGGATGACCGTCCATGGTCACTTTTTGCCATGGACGACCGTCCACTAAGTCCAGACGGCCGTCCACGTTTTCCTGGTGCGGTTCCCTATAAATAGGAGCCCCATTCCTTGATTTTTTTTCACAACTATTCACTCCTACCACTCTCTAGGAAGCCTTTTGGTACGTTTGAGTGACTCTGAGCATTATTCCAGAGTTCAAGTGAGCTTTCCGATTTCCGTTAAGGTAGAAATTGGTTAAGGAGGTCTCTCTTTGAGACATCCGGCCCTCGGTAGAGTGAAATTTTATCTTTTCCGGGAGGAGCATGCCTGTAGAGTGCGGGGACTTCCAAAAAGCGTCCTCAAGTTTCGAAGAGTTAATAGAAAGCTTGCTTTGGACGTTCCTTCCCTATTCTCTCTCTCTTTTATTGCTTTCTTTATCACTTTCTTTGTATGCATTATAGGATAAGTCTCGAATATTAGAACCATGTAGACATTTAAATTTTGCAAGTAGGTAAAATAATAGGGTAAAAGCATAATTTTTTTAGTATTTATTTTATAAACTAGTCCATCATAGGGAACCCGAAAGGGGCGTTGTGGGGTGCTAACACCTTCGCCACATATAACTAACTCCCTTACCCGACTCTGGTTGTAATTGCCAAAGTTGGTTTTTTTAAAACCAATGCTTTTTTTTTCCTTTTTCGATGTTTATGGTAAAAACATCGATGACGACTTCATCGAACCTTTTCGAAAACCTCCCCTTTAGGTATAACCTAGTTATCAGACAACCAAAAGGCGTTGAACATCTTCCTTAAAAAATGCGAGTCAATCAAAACCATCGTGTCGCTCTGACAACCTCTTTTGACGGTGGTGACAGGGCCAAGGGTGAGGGCAGACCTATGGGGAACCGTGAGGTGGCTAGGGTTACCGGGGGAAAGGAGGAAAAAGTGATTGGGTGGATGAGGTGAAGTGAAGTGAATGCGTAGGGAGAGTGGGGGCTGCTCCGTGAAGGTGGAGAAAAAATGTTGGTGAGGAAGATTGAAAATGGAGCTCAATGATGGGTGCTCCAGGAAGAGGAGTGTGGGTGGCTGAGTTGTTGGGTTTGGTGGCACTGTGAGTGATGGTGGTCGAGGTGTGGTGAGTGGATGGAGGAAATGGAGGCCCGAATGAAGGTGTATGTCCTAGGGGTGAGGGAGGAGATTGGGAGAAGGGTAAGGTTGGGTGGCTGGGTGATTGGACGGTGAAGAAGAATGGAGATTAGGCGAGGGTGAGGGATCCATAGGGGGCTAAAGAAAATGGGAGAGAAACAAATGGGCCAATGGAGGGAGCTGCGTGGGGGAAAGGGGAAATGAAGGTGAAGGAGAGGGGATCAAGGTTGACGATGACTGGATTTGTGATAATAGAGGTTGGGTGTTGGGCGACACGGGTGATATAGGGTGAGTGTGAATGGAGGCCAGCTGAATCCCCCCCCCTTATTCACTATTTCCCCATTCTAAAGTAAAAAACTAGGTTAAAATTTAGAGACTTAGGTTAAAAAATGGTTGGGCCCAAAAAAGAATGATCCTTTTTTTTTTTTTTTTTTCCAAATTATGATGTATATATATATATATATATATATATATATATTTAATTCCTTTTCGTATGATCATAGTAAGTGATAATTAAAGATAGAAGCAATAATTTTGTTCGGGTTTTCAGAATTATGACAAAAAGAGGACGTATAGGTTGTTCATGGTTGAGACAAACCATCAATCCGAAATATGACATGAAATTTAAAAGGATATATAGATCACCCGTGGAAGGGAGTGACCATCAATCCGAACTATTTGGAAATGGATGTATAGATTTCCTGTGGAAGAGACTAATCATCAATCTGAACTGCTTGAAAAAGGATGTATAGATTGCTCATGGAAGGGACTGACCATCAATCCGAACTATTTGAAAATGGATATATAGATCACCCGTGGAAGGGACTAACCCTTAATCCAAACTATTTGAAAATGGATATATAGATCGTCCGTGGAAGGTACTGACCTTCAACCCTAACAGTTTGGAAATGGATGTATAGATCGCCTGTGGAAGGGAGTGATCATCAATTCGAACTATTTGAAAATGGATATATAGATCGCCTATGGAAGGGACTGATAATCAATTCGAACTGTTTGAAAAAGGATGTATAGATCGCCCGTGGAAGGGACTGATCATCAATCCAAACTATTGAAAATGGATTTATAGATCGACGTGGAAGGGACTGATCATCAATCCGAACTGTTTGAAAATGGATATATAGATCACTTGTGGAAGAGACTGATCATCAATCCGAACTGTTTGAAAAGGGATATATAGATCGTCTGTGGAAGGGATTGATCATCAATTTGAACTGTTTGAAAAAGATGCTTGATGTTGCTAGGGAAAACTGGACTTTTTAATGCAGATGCCAGGTACACTGGCTAGATGCATGCAGGTGCTAGGCAGATACTGGGCATAAATGACAATGCTGATATGAGAGACGAGGATGCATGAATGCACGCATTGTCCAGCAAGTGGAGATGCATGGATGCATGTGTTGATTTGAATATACAGATGCATGGAAGTGCCAATTGTGAGAATGCATGGATCAAATTCAATGTATGTATGAACGTATGGATGATGTAAAAGTAATGTAGATGTATGGATGCATGTTGTTGATGTAGATAAGGATGCATGATGCATGTGGTTGATGCCATTGCGACTATATGGATGCATGTTGCTGATAGGCAAGCTGTAACACTTTGTTTATTTGTTTTCTTTTTCCCCTCCTTTTTTTTTCATGCACTTCTATTTTCAATTTTTCTTGATCTTTTTAATGAAAGTAAGCATTGTGGATCCATTATTTCCTTTGTAATCATCAAATCCATTAAAATTTGTCATTTTATTTATTTTAAAGAATGCAAGTGGGGGGACATTACAAATCCTGAAGCCCAATGCAATGACTAAAGTATGGAAAAAATCGACATTTTCTTTTGAAATGTTGAAGAATCAGATGTCTACTTGACTGGTTGTTTAGAGATATGACTCGTTTGGCTAAGTTGACAGGCTTGAAGGAAGTTGGCGATGATGTCAGGTTATGTAGGGAGGTTCCCCTTTTGACATTCCTTAATCGAAAAAAGTTTCACAAGGGTGGAGTTACAGAAATAGGAATTGTTACCCTAGTTTCAAGTTACAGGGAAGCTGGATAACAAAGGGTTAGGGAACGGTGTGGGTTGCCCCCCATTATAGTAGTGGTATTAAAGAGATGAACATGATTGCCCCTGTAGACCCCTAATTTTGCACGGCCTCTCAATAAAGACCAGAAGACTTCCTCTCTGAAGGTGGGTAAAGCTTCGGTGGACGTCCATCAGCATCAACCGGCTTCCGTCTGAAGAAAGGAAAGCTTCCCTGGAGTCCCAGAACACAAAATTTGGCCAAAACACTCGAGATAGCCGTCCCAGAAAGCAGGACAACCGTCCCAAACAGGCGAGACGCATGTCCCAGATGTGAGACGGGCGTCTCACTCAAAAAAACCACCTAAGACGGCTATCCCAACCTTTGCAGACCGCTGTCCCTGTTTTCTGGACCCCAGACGGCCATCCTGAGCTGGCTGGCTGAAAAAACTATAAATAGGGACCTTAGATGACATTTTTTCACACACCTCACTCCTCTCTTCTCTCCCTCTTTCAAATGATCTCTCCGATTGCCTATAAGGTAACAATCGGTTAAGGATGTTTCTTTCGGCATTCGATTCTTCTTAGAATTTTTGTAGTGTTGGTCCTGTATTCGGGGAGGAGAGTCTTTGTAGTGTGGGGGATTGCCAAAACGCATCCTCGCAGTTGAAGATTTGTAATAAAAAGCTTGCTACGGAGGTTCTTTTCACTTCTCTTCTCTTTTATTGCTTTATTTACTGCTTTATGTATGCAATAGAAAATAAAATCATGTAGATAGTCATTTTTTTAATATTGTATAATAAAATAGGGTAATAGCGTAATTTCTCTTAATCTTTACTTTATGGATTAATCCGTCATAGGGAACCCAGAAGGGGCGTCGCGGGGGTGCTAACACCTTCCCCACGCGTAACTAACTCCCTTACCTAACTCTGGTTATAATGGCCAAGTTTGGTTTTTCTTAAAATCAACGCCTTTTTATCCTTTTCCAATGTTTATGGTCAAAACATTGGTGGCGACTCCATAAGAACCCTTTTACGAAAACCTTGCTTTTATTAGAGGATAGTTAAGTTGTTGAGCACCTCGGGAGCAATGATCACATTTTTAATAAAATGCAAGTCTAAACCATCTTTTCGCGACCGCTCGCATAAACGTTCGAGATGTCCCAAGACGTCGGAACGGACATCGGCAACAAATGACGACTTCACTAGGGAAGCTAGAGAGTTGATCCCATTTAGTGACGGATAAATTCAAACTAAATAAAGATTTGAAATTACGCCTTTACCCTCCTTTGTATGTTTTATCGTATGGCTTTAATAACTGCTGTATGATTACTTTCTGCAAATTGTGTGAAATATAAATTGTACATAAAAACCCTTGCACACAACAGTCCCTCTATACCTGGGGGCAAGAGTGATACCTACAGGAAGTGGGTGGCAGATACGATCGGCTTGTTGGCACACGGGGCTACAACCGTTGTCGGAAAACCACCAACTCAAGGTTATAACTCTCTTCTTTTGGTCCAAGGTTGTCGACACGGAGTTCCGTGCATGATCCGAAGACTGAGAGATTGAGAGGTCCCTTTAATGGGGGCACCTTGGGGACTTTTGGCCTTGGTGAGAACAGTTTAGAACCACCTAAACCAAGCACATTTCTGCAGGAAAATCCTACCTCATGATTCAATAAGCGTGGCTATGCTCGTGGATGAGTGAATTATGTGTGCATTGTTTACTGCATTTGTATTGATGCATTGGTATAGGGTAATCATACAACAGACCAAAAAATAACAAAAATTTCTAAAAACCATAAAAATGATAAGAAAAAACCAACTTTATCTCGGACAATCTTCATTTAAGCTAGCCTGGGTCCAGGTTCTTTATAAGCTAAGTAGCCACGTTGACTAACAGAAGAGATAAAGGGTTATAAAAAATGATTTAAAGCAATAAAAATACCTCTTACAATAAAAAGGTTTCTTGGCAAAGTCTTATCATTCATACAACATCAGTACATAAGAGTAATAAGAGGAGAAAATAGGACTCTCTTCATCAAAACTCATAAACATCCATATAGATAGTTTCCTTTTCAAGAAAGAAAAAACCAAGCACTATCATGTATCATACTAAGAATAAAACATGATAATACTTAGAAAAACAAACACCTGCATGCATGCATTTACAAAGACTCATCCTCATATCATGCATTTTTATTTCTTTTAAATAATCGAGGGATCCTGTAATAGACAGTTAAAGAAAGTGAAAATATTTCTATGCCGTGTAGAGAAGCTAAGACAGTTGTGCTCATATATGTCGTCGGAGGTCAATGCTAATTTTGAGAAATCTTATGGAAGGATTCTTGACCTCCTAAAAATTAGCATCGATCCTATCTTTGTTAGAGCATTGATGCACTTCTGGAATCCCAATCTGCACTGCTTTGAGTTTTCACAATTTGATTTAGTACCAACCTTAGAAGAATATGAACTCATGGTAAGGTGGCCTCAGTCAGTCGGAGTCTACATCTGCTCAGGAGTGTCGCCGTCGTTAAAACGAGGGCAGTCGGAGCGACGCGATGGTTTCGACCCTCTTGATTTTCGCGTTTTGGTGGTTATAACGCCTTTAGGTTGTCCGATAACCGGGCTGAACCTAGAGGCAAGGTTTTCGAAAAGGCGCTCTTGGATTGTCCGATAACCGGGCTAATCCAAGAGTTAGTTTTGAAAAGGTTCTGTGGAGTCGCCACCGATGTTTTTACCGGAAACATCGGAAAAGGAGTTAAAAGGCGTTGGTTTTCGAAAAAAACCAACTTTGGTCGTTAGAACCAGAGTTGGGTAAGGGAGTTAGTTACGTGTAAAGGAAGTGTTAGTTCCTTTACGACGCCCCTTTCGGGTTCCCTATGACAGGCCAGCTATTTAAAAATATTTAAACATGTGAAAATTACGCTTTTACCCTTTTATTCTGCGGAATTTAAAATTATGACTACATGGCCCTATCTATTGCGTTATTTAAATAAAGCGGTAAAAAGGTGAGAGAGAGAGAGCAAAAACCTTCGAAGCGAGCTTTCTATTTATTTTCTCAATAAATTGGGTGCGTTTTGGTAGCCCTTCACTCTACACAGCGTCAAAAGTCTCTCAAACGCTCAAGAAACACTCTAAAGACACTCAGAAGCTCCGGAAATGCGTCGGAGGGATTCTAGAGAGAGAAATCCTAGAGAGAAGGAGGAGAAACTGTGTGTTGGTGTCTGGAAATGAGGGGAGGGAGCCCTTATTTATAGTTTTTCGTGCCTGACAGGTCGAGACTGTCGTTCTCGTCTGACAAGGTCGAGACCGCCATCTCGCCATTCGCAGGTGGCGAGACCGCCGTCTGGGAAAGCGAGACCGCCGTCTCTCCATTCGCAGGTGGCGAGACCGCCGTCTCGTTTGGCAAGACGGCGGTCTCGCCATTTGCATGAGGCGAGACGGCGGTCTCGTCCCCAAAAAGGCGAGAAACCTTATTTTCGTGTCGAAAAAACCCTCCTATCCTAGTATGGGGCCTAATAGTCTCTCCTAGTGGCTTGTTAGGCTTCTTCCATCTTCAAATAGGAGGTATTTTATTCTTTATTTGGAGGTCGGGCAAGATTTGGGGTCTACAGCTGCCCCCCCTTTACCTGACTAGTCGGCTGTTGGCCTTTTGTGTCAGACAGATTGACAGGAAGGTAAAGGAGTTGACCCTCTTGCCCGGTTACCCTTCAGATGTTCCGTCTTTGCGGCGTATGATCTTCTGGGGAAATGTTGTGCGCTTCTGGGATGCTCCTTCTGACGGTAGCTGACCCCTTCGGCTGATGCATACGAACCCCCATCTGGTTTGACGAGTATGAACCCCCGTCCGGTAAGCCCCCTTTTGTAAGGCCCGATGAGTATACACCCCCATCTGGTGTTTGACGAGTACGAACCCCCGTCTGGTAAGCCCCCTTTTGTAAGGCCCGATGAGTTTATACCCCCATCTGGTGTTAAGCCTCCGGATGCTCCATCTTGCGGTAGTTGATCCTTTGGCCGTGGTGGCGGCTTACTGCTCTAGCTCATGCGCCGGTGTGAAACCTCGGGATGCTCCTTTGACGCGGTAGCTGACCCCTTGGTTGACGAGTATGAACCCTCGCCTGGTTTGGTGCCTCTGGATGCCCCTTCTTGCGGTAGCTAATCCTTTGGCTATGGTGGCGGCTTACTGCTCTAGCTCATGCGCCGTTGTGAAACCTCAGGATGCTCCTTTGACGCGGTAGCTGACCCCTTGGTTGACGAGTATGAACCCTCGCCTGGTTTGGTGCCTCTGGATGCCCCTTCTTGCGGTAGCTGATCCTTTGGCTATGGTGGCGGCTTACTGCTCTCGCTCATGCGCCGGCTCCTTGGGGAGTGATCTCTGTGTTGGTAGATGTGCTTTCTTTCGTTTGTTTTTTCTGGGAATGGTTGTCATCCGGCTCACGCTGGGGATTTTGTTGGTGTTCATCCAGCCTTGTTGGTTGCTGGGGATTCTTTGTTTATGTTCTTTTGTGGTGGTGATCATCCGACTCTTGCTGGCTGGTCCGGTGAGTCCTGTTTGTTGTTCGACTTTTACTTGGTAGTCGAAGTTTTGTTGATCAAGGTGAGTGGCATGTCTTAATCCAGCCTTTTTCTCGCGGTTTTATCTCTTTTTTCTCGCGATTTCGGATTTTCGCTTTTTCTTATTGAGCGCATGCCTTTTTCCCTTTTTAAGCTTTTTTGTTACGCTGGCTTTTGCAAAAGGTGGCAAAGAGATGCATGAAATAAAATTTTATTTATAAGGAAATTTTTATTACAACCACATTTTATTTTGGCAAGTGCAATCCCTAAGGGCTATCCTCTGGGGACGATCCGGGGAATTGCTGGTAGAAGTGATATCGGAAGTCCGCTTGCTCCCGGACTTCGTCGCGGTACTCCTATTGGAATGTTGTCCATTCCTGCCGCATCACCTGCTGGTGCTGATACATCTCCTCTTGTCGAGCGTTGTAGGCCTCCTGCCTCTAGGCCTGCTGCTCTTGCCGTACCGTCATCTGGTCGAACTGCCGACGCAGATCGCTCATGTTGCGGTTTAGGCCAGCGAAATCATCTGTGTACGGTGGTGGTTGTTGTTGTTGCTGTTGCTGCTGCTGCTGGAACTCAGGAGGTGCGGGGATATCTTGCATCGCCACGAGCCCCTGGAGGTCTAGTGCGAAATCCAGCGAGGGATGAAGGGCCAACTCGGTCCCACGGTGTATCAGCATCCCCATGCTGACCAGGACTGGCCCGTTGATGGATTCAGATCGCAAGTTAGAGGCCATCTCTTCCCGGCCAGAGCACCCCCATCTTTCTGCCAGGGGAGTGATAAGAGGAGCCATGAGGACGGCCCCCGTTGATCTGTTCCCAAAGTCCTTAAGGGCCCTCAGGAAGAAATAGCCAGGGTTGCAGCGCCGCCTCTGGCTCATGCAGTAAAGTATAAAGAGATCAGGGAGGGTTATCTTACCCTGACTCTCTTTCCTCCCATGAATGGTCCCCGCCAGCAGCTTGTGACAGATGCAGAGTGCTGGGGGAAGCGCGGAGCCCCTCATCAGTGTTGGCAGCGTGGTCGCCCCTGTGAGCTCATGCCACATTTCGGAGGCGGTGAGGTTGGCGGGCCGAGAGCAGATGGCCTCGCGGTATTCCCGAGTCAGTACGTCCTCGGGCCGGACGAATCCAATGCCCACATTAAATTCGTCGAGGGTGGTAGTCCGGTATTCCCCACCCATAAAATAGGTTACCATGTTGGTGGGTTGCAGGCCCGGGACCATGGAGGGGACCTCAGCGTAGGAAACGGAGGCCAGGAATTCTAGTACCGCCTGTGGGTACACATGTGTGGGTGGAGGTTGCAGCAGAAAGCCCCACCCGATGTTGTCTATGTGGGCCCAGACATTGTCCTCCCACCCAAATTCAACCAGGATGCTGAAGTCGAGCCTTAGCATCGGGTGCCAAGGATAAGTTCGGATGTTCTCATGACGGGCTTGATGCTATGGTGACAGCTGAGAGGGATCTTGGGGTGGCGGTGCCACAGAACTGCTGGCACCGGCAGTGCTCCTTCTCTTTCTTGAGGCGCTTCTGCTAAACATGTTGACTAGGAAGTGCTTGGGGAGAGTAAAATTTGAGAAATGGAGGTTCTGGAGGCAAGGAGGGTTGTGAGGAACCCCCCAAGCGCGCCCCCTATATATAGGAAAATTTTCCAGTTCGAGACCGCCGTCTGGGAAGGCGAGACGGCGGTCTCGAGTCTCCTTCGAGTCGAGACGGCGGTCTGGGTCATTGAGACGGCAATCTCGTTTTCGTCTAAGTCGAGACGGCGGTCTCGTTGGTTGAGACGGCGGTCTCGTTGGTCGAGACGGCGTTCTCGTATCGCCGGGGGACCGAGACGGCGGTCTGGAAGATCCAGACGGCGGTCTCGTATTTAAGGTTTTTTTTTTTTTTTTGAAGAGAAAATAGGACCTGGTTCAAAAACATTTCATGCATGCAATGTTTTTATGTTTGATGTCCTATAATGCCTACTTTGATTAAATTTTCAGAAGGATTTAACCGACGTGTCTTGTAGCGCCGAGTGCCCTCTAATCTGTGCTTTCGTACGTGTTGTACCATGCCAGACTTCTTATGACCGAAGAGTAATTTTGTTTTTCATCTTTTCTTTCTCTTTTCCTTTTTTCTTCTTTTTTTTTTGTAGCGCACTCTTTGTCATGTAGTGCCCCTTTTTCCTCACTTTAGGGATTTCAATCCTCTTGTTGACTATACGCCTCCATATTCCCAAATTAATTATTGGAATATTGTTGTGAGGGTCAAGAGAAAAGAAGTAAAGAGGCAAATTCAATGGCTTGTGTTTTAGAGGGTTAATTTTTATTTAGAAAGTTTTTGTAAGCATGGTTGGCTAGGGTTAGGCTTAGGTGTTTAAGCTTTTGTCTAAGCAAACAGTTTCATTTCTTTTTTGTACTTGCGCCTTATGGTTTTATCCCCGTTGCTTTTTATGGCTAACTAACCTCCCTAGATCGCCCTTTGGGTTTTCGAACTAGGATATTGTGCTTGGTCCTAACTTTTGTCTAGGTTCCTTCTTTTTGTATTTTTTTGGAGAATCCTAGCGGACCTTATTTTGTAACCTTAACTTTTGCCTAGGCTACCCTTTATTGTTGTTCGGGTATCCTACCGGGTCGACCCTATCTTTTGCGTAGCCCCCTTAGTGGGTTTCCTACCGGGTAGTTTGCCCTTTTCTTTGGCCTTTGGCTTCTCTGGGCTTTTCTCTCTTCTTTTTTTTGTGTATTTATTTTTGTTCACAATTTTGGCGAAGCATGACTTTCTTTTGGGTGAGGTAAAGTCTTATTTTCATGTGCTTCTAATCAACTAGCTTGATGGAAATAGTAATGGTAAATGTTGATTATTTGGATGCGCTTTTTATTCTTCTTCTTTTTCGTTTACTTAGACAGGGTTATTTATGTGGTCTAGTCAGAAGTAGAAAGAAGAGAAGCAGATTGTAAGAATCATTCTTTATTAATTAATAAGGGAATATGTGCCCTAAAATGCCCGGGGGTCGGGCTAGCCCCGGGGGATAATCTCTAACAATCATGGGGTTTACATCCCTTAAATGAAGAAAAAGATTTCCTAATGACTAAGGTGGCTCTTGGCGCTTGCACCCCTCTACTTCGGAAAATTTGCTTGAGTGTGCGGAGGGGAGACTTCCCTTTTCTTCTTTCCGCCCGGCCCTTAGTAGGGTCATATCCTAGGCCATACTGGCAAGGATTATCTTTGAATTCTGGGGGTTCCCTCATGCCTTGGGAATCTGCCCCCAGTCCTTGGCCAGGATGGTTACCGTGCCTCAACATCATACGGGCTACCTTTGTGTTTCTGGGAAGTCGCTCTACGCTGGAAATTTCAAGTGCTTGAAAAGATGTTTCAAGGGCCACTTCAGCCGCATCCACATAAGGTTGGGTGGACGGTCTACTGATCAAGATATCGTCTTCTGCTTGGACCGTGACCAATTTGTCATCCACTATGAACTTGACTTTCTGGTGGAGCGTTGAAGGTATTGCCTTTGCGTCATGAATCCAAGGCCTGCCGAGGAGACAACTATACGCTAGAGTAATATCCATTACATGGAAATCGACGTTGAAGATAGTGGGTCCAACTTGGATTGACAACTTAACTTCTCCCACTACTTCTCGTTTAGATCCGTCGAAGGCTCGAACGATGGTGCTGCTTGGGCGCAGACGGGTTCCTTGGATAGTTAGCTTGTCCAGTGTGCACTTGGGCATCACGTTCAGGGATGACCCGTTATCCACAAGAACTTTGGCGATGAGGTACTCCTTGCATTTAACCGAGATATGCAAGGGCTTGTTATGGTTTGACCCCTCGAGGGGGAGTTCTTCCTCTGTGAAGGTGAGGTGATCGCCTGCCGTGATGTGACCGACGATCCTCTCAACCTTTTCTTGGGATATAGTATGAGGCAAATGCGCTTCGCTCAAGACCTTCAGCAGGGCGTTTCTGTGCGGTTCCGAGCTCATTATCAGAGATAACAATGTTATCTTTGCAGGTGTGCGATTGAGCTGGTCTATAATGAAATACTCGCTTTGCCTTATAAACTGGAGTAATTCCTCTGTCTCCTCCTTGGATTCCTTATTTTCTTTTTCTTCTTCGGTCTTTTTATTTTTTTCCTTTATTTTTGAGGACATCTTCCTGTGTGTCCTTGGGGGAGTAGACTCTTCCACTTCTAGTCATGCCCCCAATGCCGGCTATATTTGTTATTTTTTCTTTTATTGGTGAAGATTCCCCATATCTCCACGGTACAACTTTATTTGTATCGTAGGGGAAAGGACGTGGCATAAATAATCGCACTGGCGTCCTTGTCCCCTCTTCTTTATTCTTGAGGACCAACGGCCGAGGCTTATTTTCCTCTTGCGGCGAGTCGACCGTTGGGGTAAGCTTTATTAGGAGTGGCTTTCTCTCCATTCTTCTGATTTGGAAGATGCGTTAGTTAATCCTTCATTTTTATTATCTTATTTATTCAACGTGAAGGAGGCGAAATTAAATATGCAAATGAATGTTTATGCATGCGAGTAGACAGTCGTTGAATAAAGAAGAAGATTTCATTTATTCAATAGAAGGTGTACATTCCCATATTCCACACTACGAAGCAACTTTTGGCAAAAACGGAAAACCTTAAAGAAACCCACAGGCGGGTCTTGATCTTTCCGTAGTTCTCTTTCGGCTTCCCGGACGTGATGAGCAAGTGCTTCGCTTTGTTTTCGGACCGCCTGGCTCATATCTTCACTGTACTTCTGAGCCTCTTTGATCTTCACCTCTTGATGAACGACCAAGGCTTGTAGTTCATCGAGCTTCGCAACGACTCGGTCTTTCTCTTGCAGTACCTGGCCGTACTGAGCTAGCCCGTCTTTTTCTTTGCAGCGTAGCTCAGCGAGACTTCTGTTGAGTCTCCGGTTGGCCTCTCGCTCTTGACGTATGTCTAACCGAGTCTTGGTGAGCTCTTGCGACAACTCCTTGATCGTTTGAGCCTGTTTTGCTGATTCGGCCTCAAGGCGTGCTGACTTGGCGGTTATTTCTTGGAGTTGGCTATCCGAACTGGTTCTGGCAGTTTTGGATGCTCGGATAGCTTGTTCACTAGAGTCAGCACACTGATCCTTGAGGCGTTCTATTTCATGATCCTTTTTCTTGCCTTGCCTTTACAGACCGTCAATTGTGAGGATAGATTCTTGCTCTCTCTCCTCAAGGGCCCTCATCTGGGCTCCCATGAGTTCCATCCTCTGGGTCAAGGCATTAATTTGAGCCTGCAGCTCTTCATTATTGACGCTCGTAATGGGTGTGGTGGATGGTTGAGCCATCCCTCTTCTTTTTCTCCATGCCTCGTAGTCACTGGTGACCGTCACCCGAGCTTTTCCTAGCTCTCTGTCTCCCATGTAGACTGGTTTCTCCCATGCTTTTCTCACAGCTAGTGAATTGGCGATTGTGCATGGGTCTCCAAAGAAAGACAGTCCTCCGAGTTCCCTCTGAGAAATGATAGTTTGGGTCCTCATGAGCTATCTTATAGCTATTCTAGGTGAATAGGCTATGCAACCCCTGAGTCCTATCAAGGGTACGTTCGGATAGTCTCCACATCTGATGAGAACTGGGTCGGGTCGGAACCAAGGGCAGACCTAGGACAAACTGTTAGCGTCCTTTTGTTCCAACTCGTCCCTCCATTCTAAAGTTAGGCGTCGTTGGAGAGGGATTTTGGAGAAGCTTTTTAAAGGGTTGGGGAACATCCCCATGTGTCTAGAGGCGTACAGGTGCGTGACGCTCCACACAAACAGTAATGAAGAGCAGCAACGAAGTGTTTTTCCTTGCTTCTGGTGGCAGAATTCCACCAAGAGCAAGGTGTCGGCAAGGATTGCAGGCAGGGGACTCTTCGAGTTTACGTCCCAGGCGAAGAAGGCATCCATGACGGCTTGATCTACTGTGTCGAGGTGGAAGGGGAACAAGATCGTTCCAAAAATGATTAAGGGCAGGGTTTTGTTGAAGGCGACCCACTCTGCCCTTTCAGCCAGGTAGGACAGGTGGTCTTCCAGCATCGAGACTTTCCAACCCTGGGTGTTCCCTTTTCCCATCAGGCCGGAAAGGTAGTTGAATGAGGGCAGCGACTGGTGCTGCAGGAGTGTATGTCTTGTGGCGGATATGGACCCCGGCTGATTTGGGCCATCTCAACATAGTCTCATACTCCTCTAAGGTGGGCACCAGTTCGAACTGCGGAAATTCGAAGCACCGCAGACTGGAGCTCCAAAAATGGATTAATACCCTGAGGAACACCTGATCGACACAGGTCTTCAGTAGGTCTAAAATCCGTCCATAGGATTTTTCAAAATCGGCACAGACCTCTGGTGGCATTGCCGTGCTAAGTCGTTCCAACTTCTCAGTATGGTAACGGGGAATATCCACCTTCTTCAACTGTTTACTAGTCCCCTCCATTTTTCTAAAACCAAAATGCATGAAAATGATGTTTATTTGAATGAATGTGAGTGTTTGTTTTCTGTTTATCATGTTTTGTATGATACGTATTTTTTTGAAAGAATAAACTATCTATATGAATGATTTGGGATGTTTATGAATCAGGTCCCATTTATTGTTTTGGAAACAGATTTTTATTTTGATTTTTATTGCTTTTTATTTTATAACCTTTTATCTCTTCTGTCGGAACTGCGTGACTACTTAGCTTGCAAAGAACCTCAAACCAGGCTAGCTAAAAGGCAGACTGTCCGAGATAAAATGTGGCTTTATGCGAAAGAATAGTTAGCATCCCTTATCTCTTCTGTCGGAACTGCGTGGCTACTTAGCTTACAAAGAACCTGAAACCAGGCTAGCTAAAAGGCAGACTGTCCGAGATAAGGGCGTTTATTAAAGAAAAATATTTTTGTGATTTTTGTTCTGTTGTTTGTTTATGCTATGCAACAGACAAATGCAGCAAACATATGCACACACAATTCGATCATCCGCAAACAGGTGAGAATTCGTTTTTATCATGAGGTAGGGTTTTCCTACAGAAAAGTGCATTGGCGAGGGTAGGTTCTAACTGTTCTCATCAGGCTAAGGCCCCCAAGGTGCCCCCATTATAGGGTCCCCACTCTCCAGCCTTCCGACCATGCTTAGCACTAAGGCCATAGTCAGTCTTGTTGCCAAAAGAGGAAGGTTATCACCTTGAGTGGTGGTTTCCGATCACACCGGTGGGCACAAGGCCATCACTACAGCGAACCGTACCTGCCACCCACTCCCTATGGATTTCTCACTTGCCCCCGGGTATAGAGGGAACTGTTGTGTGCAAGGGTTTGTGTACAGTTTGTTTTTCAAACAATTGCGTAAGTATAAACAAGCAATAGTTATTAAAGCCAAACCGTAAAACATGTTATAATACAAGATAAGGGCAAAAACGTTATTTTCTTGGTTTATTTATTTTTTAAGCCGACCTATCACTAAATGGGATCAACTCTCGAGGCTTCCCCAGTGAAGTCACCATCTGTCGCCGCCGCCAAAACGAGGGCGGTCGGAGCGACGCGATGGTTTCGACCCTCTTGATTTTCGCGTTTTGCTGGTTACAACGCCTTTAGGTTGTCCGATAACCGGGCTGAACCTAGAGGCGAGGTTTTCGAAAAGGCGCTCTTGGATTGTCCGATAACCGGGCTAATCCAAGAGTTAGTTTTGAAAAGGTTATGTGGAGTCGCCACCAATGTTTTTACTGGAAACATCGGAAAAGGAGTTAAAAGGCGTTGGTTTTCGAAAAAACCAACTTTGGTCGTTAGAACCAGAGTTGGGTAAGGGAGTTAGTTACGTGTAAAGGAAGTGTTAGTTCCTTTACGACGCCCCTTTCGGGTTCCCTATGACAGGCCAACTATTTAAAAATATTTAAACCGGTGAAAATTACGCTTTTACCCTTTTATTCTGCGGAATTTAAAATTACGACTACATGGCCCTATCTATTGCGTTATTTAAATAAAGCGGTAAAAAGGTGAGAGAGAGAGAGCAGAAACCTTCGAAGCGAGCTTTCTATTTATTTTCTCAATAAATTGGGTGCGTTTTGGCAGCCCTTCACTCTACACAGCGTCAAAAGTCTCTCAAACGCTCAAGAAACACTCTAAAGACACTCAGAAGCTTCGGAAATGCGTCGGAGGGATTCTAGAGAGAAGGAGGAGAAACTATGTGTTGGTGTCTGGATATGAGGGGAGGGAGCCCCTATTTATAGTTTTTCGCGCCTGACAGGTCGAGACCATCGTTCTCGTCTAACAGGGTCGAGACCGCCGTCTCGCCAAACGAGACCGCCGTCTCGCCCTTTGCAGGTGGCGAGACCGCCATCTGGGAAAGCGAGACCGCCGTCTCGCCATTCGCAGGTGGCGAGACCGTCGCCTCGTTTGGCAAGACGGCAGTCTCGCCATTTGCATGAGGCGAGACGGCGGTCTCGTCCCCAAAAAGACGAGAAACCTTATTTTCATGCCGAAAAAACCCTCCTATCCTAGTATGGGGCCTAATAGTCTCTCCTAGTGGCTTGTTAGGCTTCTTCCATCTTCGAATAGGATGTCTTTTACTCTTTATTTGGAGGTCGGGCAAGATTTGGGGTCTACAAGGAGTATATGTTGCCGTGAGTAAGGTTGCTATTATTATACGATTGTCATCTCATCAATCCATCATAGAGAGAAAAGGGAACATCCGAGGTTGGAAAATGTCAATAATAGAAGACCATTTAACCTTTTTGGCTGAAAAGAAAGACTGGTCTACATTCAACAAAACTCTAGCATTGGCAATATTTGGAATCATATTATTCCCATTTCATGTGAACGTTGTGGATCATGCTGCAATAGGTGCATACTTTGCCTGGGATGTATACTCTAAGAGTCTTATACCTGCAATTCTTGTCGATACCCTACTCTCAATAGATTTTTGCCAACAAAAACAGGGGAAAACACTTAGATGTTGCTCTTCATTACTATATGTATGGGGTATTACTCACTTCTATGCTTCAAGCTACATGGGCATATTCCCTGATCCTTTAAGGAGTTTTTCAAAAATCCCTCTTCAACATCATCAAGCTTTAAAATGGAAAACCGAGTTGGAAAACTAGAAAATAGAACATGTATCTTGGGTTTGCCCTTGGTTCTGACCCGAATATATTCTTATACGATGCGGAGATTACTTGAGCTTACCATTACTAGGCCTCAGGGGTTGCATAGCCTACTCTCCCAAGATAGCTATGAGACAACTCATGAGAACCCAAACTATGCCAACTCAAGAAGAGCTCAGAGGGTTGTGTCTATGTCATTACTCCCATAGCTTTGAAGAAGTATCTGCTATCCGGAAAGCATGGGAAAGACCAGTCTATATAGGAGATAAAGAACTCGGTAAGGTTCAGGTGTCTACGTCCCACGGATATGAGGAATGGAGGAAAAGTAGAAGGATACCCCAACCATCTGCTACATTCACCACAACATTAGTTAATGAAGAGCTACAATTGCAGGTCTATGCCTTAAATAAAAGGGTAGAAGTAATGGAAGCTCAGTTAAGGGCTTTTGAAGAAAAAGAGCAAGAATCAACCCTTATAATAGATGGTTTAAAAAGGCAATGTAAAAAGAAGGATCATGAGATAAAGTGCCTTAAGAAAGATTGTGCTGATTACCAAGAAGAGACTAAACAAGCATTGAAAATTCCGAGGCTAGAACAAGATAGTCTATTCCGGGACATGAATGATGAAATAACACATCTTGAGAGTGCGCTTGCAGAACAGGAAAAAACGATCAAGTTAATACAAGATGACCTAACAGAAACTCGGTCAGAAGCACAAAAGTGGTGGGAAACCGCTGAAAGATATAGAAAAACAAGGATGAGCTACATGATAAAGAGAGAGATGGATTAGCTCAGTATGGTCAACTACTTCGTGAAGGAGACCAAGTAATAGAAAGGTCTGACCAACAGCAAGCCTTGATCGTTCATCAAGAAGAAAAGATAAAAGAGGCTCGTCGATATAGTGAAAATATGAGCCAGGCGGTACATGAACAAGTTAAAGCACTCAGAAATCATGTGTGAGTAGCTGAAGATGAATTACGAAGAAAACCTAACTTACCTATAGGTTTCTTCAAGCTTCTTCGTTTTTGTCAAAACTTACTTCAAAACATTGTATAGAAGGATGAACACTTTCTAGATGAAATAAATAAGGATTATCCTTAATTTCATTCTTTTAAACTATCTATTGCTTTCATAAGTTGCATACATTCATACATCCCTCCTCATTTTAATAATAAAGATAATAAAAAGAAAGGATTAATTGATGTGCTTTCCACAAATCAGAGTAAATGAAAAAGAAGCCTTTCATCATCAAAGTTTCTCCAACGGTCGATATACCCAAAGATGATAATAAACGAAAACCGTTGGTCATTCAAATTGATAAAAAGGAAGGGGCAATAACACCTTTGCGTTTATTCATGCCTCGTCCTTTCCCTTATGCATCAAATAAAGTTGTACCTTGGAGATACGCAGAAGAACTACCAGTTAATCAAGATATCTCCAACATAGCCAGTATTGGGGGCATGACTAGAAGTGGAAGAATTTATTCCCCCAAGGAATTACAAGATAATATTCCTAAAGATAAAGGAAAAAATAAAACCAAAGAAGAAAAAGAATCCAAGGAGGAGACAGATGAGTTACTCCAGTATATAAGACAAAGTGAGTACTCCATCATCGATCAACTCAATCGCACTCCTGCAAAGATAACTTTGTTATCACTTATAATGAGTTCGGAACCGCATCAAAACACATTGTTAAAGATTTTGAATGAATCATTCGTTCCGCATGTAATATCCCAAGATAAGTTTGAAGGAATCATTAGTAACATTACAACCAATGATCATCTTACCTTCACAAATGAAGAACTCCCTTTAGAAGGGTCAAATCACAACAAGCCCTTGCATATTTCTGTTAAATGCAAGGAATATCTCATTTCCAAAGTTCTTATGGATAATGGGTCATCCTTAAACGTTATGCCTAAATGCACACTTGACAAGATAACAGTGCAAGGAACCTACATGCGCCCAAGTAACACAATTGTTCGAGCCTTTGATGGATCAAGACGTGAAGTAGTAGGGGAGATTAGTCTACCAATCCAAATTGGCCCTACTATTTTCAACATAGAATTCCATGTGATGGATATCACTCCAGCATATAGTTGTCTCCTCGGTAGACCTTGGATTCATAGCGCTAAGGCAATACCTTCAATGCTCCACCAGAAAGTCAAGTTTATGACAAATGATAAACTTATCACGGTCCAAGCTGAAGAAGATATTTTGATTAACAAACCGTCTGTTCAACAATATGTGGATGCAGCTGAAGAGGCTCTCGAAACATCTTTTCAAGCGTTCGAAATTGCCAACATAGAAAGACTTCCCAGTAATACAAAAGTGGCCCATATGATGAAAAAATATGGATATCGCCCAGGACAGGGGCTTGAAAAGAATGCGCAAGGAATAAAAGAGCCACCAAATTTCAAAGATAATCCTTTAAAGTATGGCTTAGGGTACGACCTTACAAATAATCAAGCTATACGGAAAAAAGGGAAGTCCTACCCCTCAAAGACAATCTTCCAAAAAGGAGGGGTATTAGCGCAAGGGGTAGCATTAGTCATTAGGTGTCCTTCTTCCAATTCTAATGGATGTAAACCCAATGACTATTAGAGATCACTCCTCGGGGTATGCCCGACCCCCGAGCATCTCTAGGGCACACATTTCTCCTAAAATTACAAAAGAATGTTATTCTTACTTCTCTTCTTGCTAAATATGTCTATACCCCATAAATAACAATGTTTAGATAGACGTTTTGTTCCAAAATGCGTCAAAACAATCAAAGCGTCATAAACAAAACGAAGTCAAATACGATTGATTAACTAGAAACACGAATAAGATCTACCTCGATAGAACCAAGTTTCGATAATGTTGTGCAAAAAAAATAATAATAAATAAAAATAAAAAATTATTGTTAAATAAAGCCCGTCAAGGCCAACGACCAAGACAAAAAAATAAAAGGGCAAAATACCTGGCAGAAAACCCACAAAGGGGGCTGCGCAAAAGTTAGGGTAAACCCGACAGGAGATCCGAACAATAATAAAGGGTAGCCTGGGAAAAAGTTAGGGTTACGAAAAAAGTCCGCTAGGTATTCCTAAAAAATACAAAGGGGAACCTAGACAAAAGTTAGGACATAGCACAACATCCTAGACTGAAAACCCGAAAGGGCGGGCTAGAAATGTTAATCAATCACAAATAGGCGCCACAAGGCAATGAATGAAGACGCCATATCGTAAGAACAAAACGTTTGTATAAATTAGCCTAAAACACCGACCAAGCCTGGCTAGCCATTCTTACAGAAACTTCTATTACAAAAAAAATCCCGCTAAAACACAAGCCCTTGTTATAAATCCCTTTTCTTTCTCTTCTCTTGACCATTTCACTATAAAGCATTCAAGTAATAAAGGGGGAATGTGGAAACATAGTGATCAATAGGAGGATTGAAATCCCTAAGGAAAGGAAGAGGGGCATTGACATGGCAGTTGCTCTACGTCCAAAAGATTACTCTTCGGTTGTAGCAAGAAAATCTGATACGGAAAATAAGTACAGTTAAGCTTGTTGATCGAAAAACATGATGACAAAGAGGTACTACACCAAGAGTGCGCCCGAAGTCAAAGCACATCAGTTAAAACTTTCGAAATATTAACTGAAATAGATCATAGGACGCATATCATAAAACATTACATGCATTAAAACATTAATGAATGGAGTCCTATCTTCCTTCTCATAAAAAAAACATGAAAAACAAACTTAAAAAACTCGAGACAGCCGTCCCAAAAGTCGAGACGGTCATCCCAATTGAAAAATTCAAGTGGGACGCACGTCCCACATCAGAGACGCACGTCTCAAGCCAAAATTTTGAATGGGACAGCCGTCCCAATTGTCAGACGGCCGTCCCAAGGTGTTCGTTGGTCTGAGACGGCCGTCCCAAATCCCAGACGGTCGTCCCAACCTTCCAAACCTCTCCTATAAATAAGGGGCACGTATTCTTGCATTTGCATCCCATTCCAAGCATTTCATCTTTCTTCCCTTCCCTTTCTACGCATTTCTAACATTCTTGAGTGAGTTAGGCACAAAATGGAGCATGGAGAGTCTTCATCTAGGAGGAAACGCACCCAGGCCTCCACTAGAGGAGCTCCCATCATCAACACTCAGCTAGCAGAGTCGCATCAACTGAGGCTGGCGAACATCCAATAGTACTCCTGACACCCTAAGCTATGTTTGGATTTTGAAATCCTAACTACATTTGGTTGGGATCAAGATGTCAGAAAGTATATCCAGAATATAGGATAGGATTTTCTACTCCGTGAGCCACCCTCTCGAATCCACCGTACTGCCACTCTGGAATTCCTTGCCTCCGTCACTATGGTGGAGATGCCATCTATGACCCCCGGAGTGCCCCCTACTCAAGTTGTCTCCTATTAGATGGATGGGGCATGTAGATCCCAAATCTTGCCCGACCTCCAAATAAAGAGTAGAAGACCTCCTATTCGAAGATGGATGAAGCCTAACAAGCCACTAGGGGAGACTATTAGGCCCCATACTAGGATAGGAGGGATTTTCGGCACGAAAATAAGGTTTCTCGCCTTTTTGGGGACGAGACCGCCGTCTCAAAATCGAGACCGCCGTCTCGCCTCATGCAAGTGGCGAGACCGCCGTCTCGTTTAGCGAGACGGCGGTCTCACCACCTGCGAAGGGCGAGATGGCGGTCTCGACCCTGTCAGATGAGACGACGGTCTCGACTTGTCAGGCGCGAAAAACTATAAATAGGGGGCATCATTCCCTCATTTCCACGGAGTTTCTCCTCCTTCTCTCTAGAAATCACCTAAGTTTCTCTCTCTAGAATCCCTCCGACGCATTTCCGGAGCTTCTGAGTATCTTTAGAGTGTTTTCGAGCGTTCCGAGAGGTTTTCCGACGCTGTAGAGTGAAGGGTTGCCGCAAAGCACCCTAAGTTTTAAAGAATTAATATAAAAGCGTGCTTTGAAGGTTTATATTCTCCCTCTCTACTTTTATCGCTTTAATTTTAAATTATGCAATAGATACTAGGGCCATGTAGTCATAATTTTAAATTCCGCAGAATAAAAGGGTAAAAGCGTATTTTTCCGGTTTAATCATTTACATAAAGCTGGCCTATCATAGGGAACCCGAAAGGGGCATCGTAAAGGAACTAACACTTCCTTTACACGTAACTAACTCCCTTACCCAACTCTGGTTCTAACGACCAAAGTTGGTTTTTCGAAAACCAACACCTTTTAACTCCTTTTCCGATGTTTCCGGTAAAAACATCGGTGGCGACTCCACAGAACCCTTCAAAACCAGCTTTTGGATTAGCCCGGCTATCGGACAATCCAAGAGCGCCCTTTCAAAAACCTCGCCTCTAGGTTCAGCCCGGTTATCGGACAACCTAAAAGCGTTGTAACCACACCAATAAAAACGCGGAAAGTTGAAACCATCGCGTCGCTCCGACCGCCTCTCTTTTGACGGTGGCGACAGATGGCGACTCCGCTGGGGAAGCCTCGAGAGTTGATCCCATTTAGTGATGGGCCGGCTTAAAAAATAAATAAACCAAGAAAATAATGCTTTTGCCCTTACCTTGTATTATAACATGTTTTACGGTTGGCTTTAAATAACTGTTGCTTGTTTATATTTATGCAATTGTTTAAAATACAAACTGTACACAAACCCTTGCACACAACAATTCCCTCTATACCCGGGGGCAAGTGAGAAATCCATAGGGAGTGGGTGGCAGGTACGGTTCGCTGTAGTGATGGCCTTGTGCCCACCGGTGTGATCGGAAACCACCACTCAAGGTGATAACCTTCCTCTTTTGGCAACAAGACTGACTATGGCCTTAGTGCTAAGCATGGTCGGAAGGCTGGAGAGTGGGGACCCTATAATGGGGGCACCTTGGGGGCCTTAGCCTGGTGAGAACAGTTAGAACCTACCCTCGCCAATGCACTTTTCTGCAGGAGAACCCTACCTCGTGATAAAAACGAATTCTCGCCTGTTCGTGGATGATCGAATTGTGTGCGCATATGTTTGCTGCATTTGTTTGTTGCATAGCATAAACAAACAACAGAACAAAAATCACAAAAATATTTTTCTTTAATAAACGCCCTTATCTCGGACAGTCTGCCTTTTAGCTAGTCTGGTTTTAGGTTCTTTGTAAGCTAAGTAGCCACGCAGTTCCGACAGAAGAGATAAGGGACGCTAACTATTGTTTCACATAAAGCCGCATTTTATCTCGGACAGTCTGCCTTTTAGCTAGCCTGGTTTCAGGTTCTTTGCAAGCTAAGTAGCCACGCAGTTCCGACAAAAGAGATAAAAGGCTATAAAATAAAAAGCAATAAAAATCAAAATAAAAATCCGTTTACAAAACCATAAATAGAACCTGGTCCAAAAATGTTACACTCATAGAACATTCATGTAGATAGTTTATTCTTTAGAAAATTCGCGATTATCATACATCATGTAGAAAAACATGATAGACAAAAATAAACACTCACATTCATTCAAATAAGCATCATTTTCATAAAACATGCATTTTTGTTTTAGAAAATGGAGGGGACTAGTAGACAGCTAAAGAAGGTGGATATTCCCCGTTACCATACTAAGAAGTTAGAACGGCTTTGCGTGGTAATGCCACCAGAGGTCCGCGTCGATTTTGGAAAATCCTATGGACGGATTCTCAACCTACTGAAGATCTGTGTCGATTAGGTGTTCCTCAAGGTATTAATCCATTTTTGGAACTCCAATCTGCGATGCTTCGAATTTCCGCAGTTCGACTTGGTGCCTACCTTAGAGGAGTATGAGACTATGTTGAGATGGCCCAAATCAGCCGGGGTCCATATCCGCTATGAGGCATACACTCCTGCAGCACCAGTCGCTGCCCTCATTCAACTACCTTTCCGGCAGAGTACCCTGATAGGAAAAGGGAACACCCGGGGTTGGAAAGTCTCGATGTTAGAAGACCACCTGTCCAACTTGGCTGAAAGGACAGAGTGGGTCGCCTTCAACAAGACCCTGGCCTTAATCATTTTTGGAACGATTTTGTTTCCCTTCCACCTCGACACAGTGGATCAAGTCGTCATGGATGCCTTCTTCGCCTGGGACGTAAACTCAAAAAGTCCCCTGCCTGCAATCCTTGCCGACACCTTGCTCTCGGTGGAATTCTGCCACCAAAAGCAAGGAAAAACACTTCGTTGCTGCTCTTCATTACTGTTTGTGTGGAGCGCTACGCACTTGTACGCCTCCAGACACATGGGGATGTTCCTCGATCCTTTAAGGAGCTTCTCCAAAATCCCCCTCCAACGACGCCTAACTTCAGAATGGAGGGACGAGTTGGAACGAAAGGACACCAAAAGTTTATCCTGGGTCTGCCCTTGGTTCCGACCTGGCCCAGTTCTCATTAGATGTGGAGACTACCCGAACGTACCCTTGATAGGACTCAGGGGTTGCATAGCCTATTCACCTAGAGTAGCTATGAGACAACTCATGAGGACTCAAACTACCGTCTCTCGGGGAGAACTCGGAGGACTGTGTTTCTTCGGAGACCCATGCACAATCGCCAACTCACTAGCTGTGAGAAAAGCATGGGAGAAACCAGTCTACATGGGAGATAGAGAGCTAGGAAAAGCTCGGGTGACGGCCACTAGTGACTATGAGGTGTGGAGACAAAGAAGAGGGATGTCTCAACCATCCACCACACTCATTACAAGCGCCAATAGGGAGGAGCTGCAGGCTCAATTCGATGCCTTGACCCAGAGGATAGAAATAATGGGAGCCCAGATGAGGGCCCTTGAAGAAAGAGAACAAGAATCTATCCTCACAATTGACGGTCTGCAAAGGCAAGGCAAGAAAAAGGATCATGAAATAGAGCGCCTCAAGGATCAATGTGCTGACTCTAATGAACAAGCTATCCGAGCATCCAAAACTGCCAGAACCAGTTTGGATAGCCAACTCCAAGAAATAACCACCAAATCAGCACGCCTTGAGGCCGAATAAGCAAAACAGGCTCAAATGATCAAGGAGTTGTCGCAAGAGCTCACCAAGACTCGGTTAGACATACGCCAAGAGCGAGAGGCCAATCGGAGACTCAACAGAAGTCTCGCTGAGCTACTCTGCAAAGAAAGAGACGGGCTAGCTCAGTACGGCCAGGTACTGCAAGAGAAAGACCGAGCCCTCGCGAAGCTCGATGAACTACAAGCCTTGGTCGTTCATCAAGAGGCGAAGATCAAAGAGGCTCAGAAGTATAGCGAAGATATGAGCTAGGCGGTCCAGAAGCAAAGCGAAGCACTTGCTCATCACGTCCGGGAAGCCGAGAGAATTGCATAGAGATCAAGACCCGCCTGTGGGTTTCTTTAGGCTTTTCCGTTTCTGCCAAAAGTTACTTCGTAGTATGGAATAGGGGAATGTACACCTTTTGTTGAATGAATGAAATCTTTTTTTTCGACAATTGTCTACTTGCATGCATAAACATTCATTTGCATATTTAATTTCCCCTCCTTCACGCTTAATAAATAAGATAATAAAAAGGAAGGATTAACTGACATGTCTTCCAAATCAGAAGAATGGAGAGAAAGCCACTCCTAATAAAGCTTACCTTAACGGTCGACTCGCCGCAAAAGGAAAATAAGCCTCGGCCGTTGGTCCTCAAGAATAAAGAAGAGGGGGCAAGGACACCAGTGCGACTATTTATGCCACGTCCTTTCCCCTATGATACAAATAAAGTTGTACTGTGGAGATACGGGGAATCTTCACCAAATAAAGAAGAAATAACAAATATAGCCGGCATTGGGGGCATGACTAGAAGTGGAAGAGTCTATTCCCCCACGGACTCACAAGAAGACGTCCCCAAAAATAAAGGAAAAAATAAAAAGACCGAGGAAGAAAAAGAAAATAAGGAATCCAAGGAGGAGACAGAGGAATTACTCCAATTTATAAGGCAAAGCGAGTATTCCATTATAGACCAGCTCAATCGCACACCTGCAAAGATAACGTTATTATCTTTAATATTGAGCTCGGAACCACATATAAACGCCCTGCTGAAGGTCTTGAGCGAAGTGCATGTACCTCATACCATATCCCAAGAAAAGGTTGAGAGGATCGTCGGTCACATCACGGCAAGCAATCACCTCACCTTCACAGAGGAAGAACTCCCCCTCGAGGGGTCAAACCATAACAAGCCCTTGCATATCTCATTCAAGCGCAAGGAGTACCTCATTGCCAGAGTTCTTGTGGATAATGGATCCTCCTTGAACGTGATGCCCAAGTGCACACTAGACAAGTTGACTATCCAAGGAACCCGTCTACACCCAAGCAGCACTATTGTTCGAGCCTTCGACGGATCCAAATGAGAAGTAGTGGGAGAAGTTAATTTACCAATCCAAGTTGGACCCACTATCTTCAACGTTGATTTCCATGTAATGGATATTACTCCAGTGTATAGATGTCTCCTCGGCAGGCCTTGGATTGATGACGCAAAGGCAATACCTTCAACGCTCCACCAGAAAGTCAAGTTCACAGTGGATGACAAATTGGTCACTGTCCAAGCAGAAGACGATATCCTAATCAGTGGACCGTCCACCCAGCCTTATGTGGATGCGGCTGAAGAGGCCCTTGAAACATCTTTTCAAGCGCTCGAAATCGCCAGCATAGAGCGACTTCCCAGAAACACAAAGGTAGCCCGCATGATGTTGAAGCATGGTTACCATCCTGGCCAAGGACTGGGGGCAGATTCCCAAGGCATGAGGGAACCCCCAGAATTCCAAGACAATCCTTTCAAGCATGGCCTAGGATATGACCCTACTAAGGGCCAGGCGCAAAGAAGAAAAGGGAAGTCTCCCCTCCGCACACTCAAGCAGGTCTTCCGAAGTGGAGGGGTGCAAGCGTCAAGAGCTACCCTAGTCATTAGGAGAACTTTTTCTTCATTTAAGGGATGAAAACCCCATGGCTGTTAGAGATTATCCCCCGGGGCTAGCCCGACCCCCGGGCATGGGTAGCCTAGGCAAAAATTAGGGTTACAAAATAAGGTCCGCTAGGATTCTCTAAAACAAATTACAAAAGAAGGAACCTAGACAAAAGATAGGGCCAAAACACAGTATCCTAGTTCGAAAACCCAAAGGGCGATCTAGGGAAATCAGCTAGCCATTAAAAAGCAATGGGAATAAAACCAAAAGGCGCGAATACAAAAAAAAGGGGGAAACTGTTTGCTTAGACAAAAGCTTAAACACCTAAGCCTAACCCTAGCCAACCATGCTTACAAAAACTTTCTAAATAAAAATTAACCCTCTAAAACACAAGCCATTGAATTTGCCTCTTTGTTTCTTTTCTCTTGACCCTCACAACAATATTCTAATAATTAATTTGGGAATATGGAGGCGTATAATCAACAAGAGGATCGAAATCCCTAAAGTGAAGGAAAAGGGGCACTACATGACAAAGAGTGCTCTACAAAAGAAAACAGAAAGAAAAGAGGAAAAACAAAATGATTCTTCGGTCACAAGAAGTCCGGCATGGTACAGCAAGTACGAAAGCACAGATCAGAGGGCACTTGGCGCTACAAGGCACGTCGGTTAAATCCTTCTGAAAATTTAATCAAAGTAGGCATTATAGGGCATCAAACATAAAAACATTGCATGCATAAAATGTTTTTGAACCAAGTCATATTTCCTTTAAAAAAAAAAAAAAAACCCCGAAATTCGAGACCGCCGTCTCGCTTGACGAAACCGTCGTCTCGCTTGAACCCTAAGTCGAGACCATCATCTCGCAGACCCAGACCGCCGTCTCGACATGTAAAAGACTCAAGACCGCCATCTCGCCTTCCCAGACGGCGGTCTCAAACTGAAAAATTTTCCTATAAATAGGAGGCGCGCTTGGGGGGTTCCTCACAACTCTCCTTGCCTCCAGAACCTCCAATTCTCAGATCTTACACTCCCAAACACTTCCTGGTCAAAATGTTTAGTAGAAGCGCCTCAAGAAAGAGAAGAGGAACTATCGGTGCCAGCAGTTCTTCGGCACCACCACCCCAAGATCCCTCTCAGCTGTCACCACAGCATCAAGCCTGCCTCGAGAACATCCGGACTTATCTGTGGCACCCGATGCTCAGGCTCGACTTCAGCATCCTGACTGAATTTGGGTGGGAGGACGATGTCCGAGCCCACATAGACAGCATCGGGTGGGGCTTTCTGTTGCAACCTCCACCTACACATGTGTACCCACAGGCGGTACTGGAATTCCTGGCCTCCGTCTCCTACGCCGAGGTCCCCTCCATGGTCCCGGGCCTGCAGCCCACTAAGATGGTAAACTATTTTATGGGTGGGGAATACCGGACTACCACCCTCGACGAATTCAATGTGGGCATTGGATTTGTCCGGCCCGAGGACGTACTGACTTGGGGATACTGCAAGGCCATCTGCTCTCGGCCCGCCAACCTCACCGCCTCCGAAATGTGGCAGGAGCTCACCCAGGCGCCCACACTGCCCACACTGATGAGGGGATCCGTGCTTCCCCCAGCACTCCGCATCTGCCACAAGCTGCTGGTAGGGACCATCCACGGGAGGAAGGAGAGTCAGGGTAAGATAACCCTCCCTGACCTCTTTATACTTTACTGCATGAGCCAGAGGCGGCGCTGCAACCCTGGCTACTTCTTCCTGAGGGCCCTTAAGGGCTTCGGGAACATATCAACGGGGGTCGTCCTCATGGCTCCTCTTATCACTCCCCTGGCAGAAAGATGGGGGTGCCCTGGCCGGGAAGAGCTGGCCTCCAACTTACGACCCGAATCCATCAACGGGTCAGTCCTGGTCAGCATGGGGATGCTGATGCACCGTGGTACCCAGTTGGTCCTTCATCCCTCGCTGGATTTCGCACTGGACCTCCAGGGGCTCGTGGCGATGCAAGATATCCCCACACCTCCCGAATTCCAACAGGCTCCACAACAACCACCACCGTACACGGACGATTTCGCCGGTCTAAACCGCAACATGAACGATCTGCGCCGACAGTTTGACCAGATGACGGTGCGACAGTAGCAACAGGCCCAAAGGCAGGAAGCCTACAACGCTCGGCAGGAGGAGATGTATCAGCACCAGCAGGCGATGCGCCAGGAATGGACAACATTCCAACAGGAATACCGCGACGAAGTCCGGGAGCAAGCAGACTTCCGATATCACCTCTACCAGCAATTCCCCCACAATGGATCGTCTCCAGAAGATAGCCCTTAGGGATTGCACTTGCCAAAATAAAATGTGGTTATAATAAAATTTCCTTATAAATAAAATTTTATTTCATGCATCTCTTTGCCACCTTTTGCAAAAGCCAGCATAACAAAAAAGCTTAAAAAAAAAAAGAGGGAAAAAGGCATACGCTCAATAAAAAAGCCAAAATCCGAAATCGCGAGAAAAAAGAGATAAAACCACGAGAAAAAGGCTGGATTAAGACAAGCCACTCACCCTGATCAACAAAACTTCGACTACCAAGTAAAAGTCGAACAACAAACAGGACTCATCCGACCAGCCAGCAAGAGTCGGATGACCACCACAAAAGATCAAAAACAAAGAATCCCGAGCAACCAACAAAGCTGGATGAAATACCAACAAAGTCCCCGGCACAACCCGGATGACTATTCAAAGAGGTCCAAGTACATCTACCAACACAGAAATCACTCCCCAGGGAGTCGGCGCATGAGCTAGAGCAGTAAGCCGCCACCACAGCCAAAGGATCGGCTACCGCAAGATGGAGCATCCGGAGGCTTAACACCAGATGGGGGTGTATACTCGTCGGGCCTTACAAAAGGGGGCTTACCGGGCGAGGGTTCATACTCGTCAAACCAGATGGGGGTTCGTACTCATCAGCCAAAGGATTGGTTACCGCAAGAAGGAGCATTCGGAGGCTTAACACCAGATGGGGGTGTATACTCGTCAGGCCTTACAAAAGGGGGCTTACCGGGCGAGGGTTCATACTCGTCAAACCAGATGGGGGTTCGTACTCATCAGCCGAAGGGGTCAGCTACCGTCAGAAAGAGCATCCCGGAAGCGCACAACATTTCCCCAGAGGATCATCCGCCGCAAAGACGGAGCATCTGAAGGGTAACCGAGCAGGAGGGTCAACTCCTTTACCTTCCTGTCAATCTGTCTGGCACAACAGGCCAACAGCCGACAAGTCAGGTAAAGGGGGGGCAGCTGTAGACCCCAAATCTTTCCCGGCCTCCAAATAAAGAGTAGAAGACGTCCTATTCGAAGATGGACGAAGCCTAACAAGCCACTAGGGGACACTATTAGGCCCCATACTAGGATAGGAGGGATTTTCGGCACGAAAATAAGGTTTCTCACCTTTTTGGGGACGAGACCGCCGTCTCAAAATCGAGACCGCCGTCTCACCTCATGCAAGTGGCGAGACCACCATCTCGTTTAGCGAGACGGTGGTCTCGCCACCTGCGAAGGGTGAGATGGCGGTCTCGTCATCTTGGCAAGACGAGACGGCGGTCCCGATTGGCGAGACGGCGGTGTCGTCCCTGTCAAACGAGACGGCTGTCTCGACCTGTCAGTCGCGAAAAACTATGAATAGGGGGCGTCATTCCGTCATTTCCATGGAGTTTCTCCTCCTTCTCTCTAGAAATCACCTAAGTTTCTCTCTCTAGAATCCCTCCGACGCATTTCTAGAGCTTTTGAGTGTCTTTAGAGTGTTGTCGAGCGTTCCGAGAGGTTTTTCGACGCTGTAGAGTGAAGGGCTGCCGCAAAGCACCCTAAGTTTTAAAGAATTAATATAAAAGCGTGCTTCGGAGGTTTATATTCTCCCTCTCTACTTTTATTGCTTTAATTTTAAATTATGCAATAGATACTAGGGCCATGTAGTCGTAATTTTAAATACCGCAGAATAAAAGGGTAAAAGCGTATTTTTCCGGTTTAATCATTTACATAAAGCTGGCCTATCATAGGGAACCCGAAAGGGGCATCGTAAAGGAACTAACACTTCCTTTACACGTAACTAACTCCCCTACCCAACTCTGGTTCTAACGACCAAAGTTGGTTTTTCGAAAACCAACGCCTTTTAACTCCTTTTTCGATGTTTCCAGTAAAAACATTGGTGGCGACTCCACAAAACCCTTCAAAACCAGCTTTTGGATTAGCCCGGCTATCGGACAATCCAAGAGCGCCCTTTCAAAAACCTCGCCTCTAGGTTCAGCCCGGTTATCGGACAACCTAAAAGCGTTGTAACCACACCAATAAAAACGCGGAAAGTCGAAACCATCGCGTCACTCCGACCGCCTCTCTTTTGACGGCGGTGACAGGGCATACCAGACCACCATGTTGGATGACTTCAACGTCATAATGGGTTTCTACCAGCAAGCAGGCACGAGGATGCTAGAATATAGGTCCGCATATTATGAGAAACCCACTGCTCTCACTACCAACAATATGTGGGAAGCCATCACTGGGACACAAAACCTGTCGTCACATCTGAAGGGCGCGACTTTTCCTCCTCCTCTTCGCATATGCCACAAACTGTTGGCCGGGACCATACATAGCCGGAAGGAAAGCCAAGGAAAGGTGACGTTGGCTGATCTCTTTATTATCTATTGCATGCATCAAGGGCATCGATGTAACCCAGGCTACACCTTCCTGAAAGCCTTAAAGGATTTTGGAACTCGTGGCTCAGCAGGAGCCATCATGATGGCTCCTTTCCTCACCCCTTTAGCCGAATATTGGGGATGTTCTGACGGAGAAGACATTCCGGCGAGCCCTCCAACCAGAACCAATTAATGGGGCAATGCTGGCCCACATGAACATCCTCAATCGACAAGGATCCGGGTTCGTTTTGCACCCTATGATCTCAATTTCATTAGATATCCATGATTTCGGCATGCCACAAGATATCCCTGCGACTTTGGAGTCCCAGCAGCAATCATATGATCAAGATTTCGCTAGCTTATACCGACGTATGGACGACGAGCACGCTTACATGGAATGACAATTCCAATTCATGCGACAACAATTCAGCCAGCTGAATATGAGGCAAGAAAGGACGGACTGCCAAATAGAAAATTTGGTCCAGACCCTGGCAAGGTTCCAGCATTGCATGCTCTACCGCATCCCTTCGCCAGCACCATCAGCCCACTCTAGCCTAGAAGTTGATGACTAGGATGTTTTTAGATATTTTCTGTTAAGCTAGAATGCTTGAATGTATCACCCGAAAAAAGAGAGAAAAAGGGGAAGTAATAAATAAAAATATGTTATTTTTGTTTACCTTCCAAAAGCCCACATGTATAAAAATTATAATAAAGTAAAAAAGCACACGTGATATATTAAAAAGCCAGATTTCAAATAACTCGCGAGAAAAATTAAAATCGCGAAAGAGAAGGCGAAATCAAAACCACTCCAGCAGAATAAAGAGCTTCAAGAAAACCATAGCTCCAACCATTCTCCTTCTACCCCAATAAAAAGAAAGTACATCGAAAAAAAAGGCCAACAGAAAGGCTCGATGATCCCCAAGCAGATCCTTGCCTACTCCAAAGGCAAAACAAAAATTACTCCACGGCTCAGCATCACCACCACATAAGCATTCAAACATAGTCATTTGAAGCTCCAACCACCATCCTTCCATCCAAGAAAGAGGAAGCCATCAACATAGAAAAGATAACGGAAAAGCTTGATCACCCCAAGTGGATCCTTGCCTATTCCAGAGGTAAAACGAAAAGATTATGTCACGACTTAGCTTTATCACCACATGAGTCATCGAGCACATTCATCTAGAATCTCCGCTACTTCCCTAAAGGAGAATAAGGACTACACAAAGATTGATCAAAAGAAAATATGGAGTCAATCTCCATATCCCCAAGGGTTCAACAAAAAAAGAAAGAAAAGAAAAACCTTTCATTCTCCAATAGAGGCCACAACCGAAAAGGCCAAATAAAAATCCCCAAGTAGAGCATATCAGAAAAATCTACAAAAAGAGGAAAACAAGAAAATTCCCATCCTTCAGCTTAATAAGAGCTTCACAAAGCCAGGAGTCAAGACTCCATCATAAAAAATCAAATCAAAGTTGGATCCCCAGGAAACCAATGAACTCCTTGGTGGATCGCCAAAAAGAAAAAAGAAGAAAATCTTTTCATCCCTGCGGATACCCAAAAAAGGAAGAAAAGCCTGCGTGCATAAAAGAAATTAAAATATAAAAAGGCGCATGCATTATCCAAGAATCCAAATTTCAAAATCGCGAAAAAAAGAGATAAAATCGCGAGAAAAAGGCAAAAAATTAAAAATTAGAAAACCCATTCCACAACGGAATAAGAGCATCGGCAAAGCCAGCTCAAACTAACAGCATCCAACAAGGAGTCAAAAACTCCAAATCCCCGGGAAGGCAATCAATTCCATGGTGGATCACCAAAAGAAAAAACTATCTCCAGTGAGCCTATCAACAAAAGGAAAAATCATAAATCCATATCCTCAGAAAGTTAATTGCTTATAAATATATAGGCAAGACCTGGCAAGCAAAAGAGCCAATATCCCTAAAAAAGGAAATCAACCTATGCAAGAGGCAACACAAGCCCAAAGCATAAAGCCTTCATCAGTGAAGCATCTGCCTACATAAGAGGCACAATAAGCAAAAATAAAAAATCCTCAATGGATTCATGCATAAATAAGAGGCAACCAACAAATCATCCTCGACAATCAACATGTCGGATGGCTAAAAGGCCAAAAACAAAAATCCTCAGCAAGACCGGATGACTAAATAGAAAAGTCAAAAACCAAGAATCCCTGGCAAAACCGGATGGCTAAACAAAAAAGCCAAAAACAAAGAAACCCCGACAAAACCGGATGGCTAAACAAAAAAGCCAAAAACAAAGAATCCCCGGCAAGACCGGATGACTAAAACAGAAAAGTCAAAAACAAAATCAATCACTCCCCATAGAATATGCGCATGATCAGAAATAGTAAGTCGTCAACACATCTCCAAAACCGGATGAGGGTTTGTACTCATCAAACACAAGATTGACTACCAAAAAGAGCATCCTGTGAGTTTTGCAGAATGGGGCTCGTCAAGAATCTGGCAAACGCCGGATTCGCACCGTGTGGGGGAAAGTACCCACAAGAATCCAGCAAAAGCAGATTCGTACCGTGTGAGGGTAAGTACTCACAAAGAGTTTAGCAAAAGCGGACTCATATTGTGTGGGGGAAAGTACCCACAAGAATCTAACAAAGTGCAGATTCAGACCTGGTGAGGGGTTTAAACTCACAAAGAGTTTAGCAAATGCGGACTCATACCTGATGGGGGTAGGTACCCACAGAAGCCTTGCAAAACGGGGCTCGTCAAGAGTTTAGCAAAAGCGGACTCGAACCTAGTGGGGGAAAGTACCCACAAGAATCTAACAAATGCGGATTCATACCTGGTGGGGGTAAGTACCCACAAGAGCTTAGCAAACGCGGGCTCATACCGTGTGAGGGTAAGTACTCACAGAGAGTTTAGCAAACGCGGACTCATACCTGGTGAAGGTAAGTACTCACTAGAATCTAGCAAATGCGGATTCATACCTGCTGGGGGTAGGTACCCACAAGAGCTTAGCAAATGCGGGCTCGTACCTGGTGAGGGTAAGTACTCACTAGAATCTAGCAAACGCGGATTCATACCTGGTGGGAGTAGGTACCCACAAGAGCTTAGCAAATGCGGGCTCGTACTTGGTAAGGGTAAGTAATCACAATAATCTAGCAAATGCGGATTCGTACCTGGTGAGGGTAAGTACTCACAAGAGTTTAGCAAGTGCGGACTCGAATCTGGTGGGGGTTTTTACTCACAAGAGCCTTATAGAAGAAGGTTCTGACCAGATGAGGGTTCATTCTCATCCAACCAGATAGGGGTTGGTACCTATCAAAAATATTTATCATCCAGAGGATCAGCAACTTCAGCAAAGGAGCATCCGAAGGATGATCGGGCAAAAAGGGTTAACTCCTTCACCTACCAACTAATCTTGCGGGCATATCAAGCCAAACAGTTAGTCAGGAAGGTGAAGGGGAGGCATCTGTAGACCCCTAATTTTGCCCGGCCTCTCAATAAAGACCAGAAGACTTCCTCTCTGAAGGTGGGTAAAGCTTTGGTGGACGTCCATCGGCATCAACTGGCTTCCGTTTGAAGAAAGGAAAGCTTCCCTGGAGTCCCAGAACACAAAATTTGGCCAAATCACTCGAGACAACCGTCCCAAACAGGCGAGACGCATGTCCCAGATGTGAGACGCGCGTCTCACTCAAAAAATCCACCTGAGACGGTCGTCCCAACCTTTGCAGACCGTTGTCCCTATTTTCTGGACCCCAGACGACCGTCCCGAGCTGGCTGGCTGAAAAAACTATAAATAGGGACCTTAGATGACGTTTTTTCACACACCTCACTCCTCTCTTCTCTCCCTCTTTCGAATGATCTCTCCGATTGCCTATAAGGTAACAATCGGTTAAGGAATTTTCTTCCGGCATTTGATTCTTCTTAGAATTTTTGTAGTGTCGGTCCTGTATTCGAGGAGGAGAGTCTTTGTAGTGCGGGGGATTGCCAAAACGCATCCTCGCAGTTGCAGATTTGTAATAAAAAGCTTGTTACGTAGGTTTTTTTCACTTCTCTTCTCTTTTATTGCTTTATGTATGCAATAGAAAATAAAATCATGTAGATAGCCATTTTTTTAATATTGTATAATAAAATAGGGTAATAGCGTAATTTCTCTTAATCTTTACTTTATGAATTAATCTGTCATAGGGAACCCGGAAGGGGCGTCGTGGGGGTGCTAACACTTTCCCCACGCATAACTAACTCCCTTACCTAACTCTGGTTATAAAGGTCAAGTTTGGTTTTTCTTAAAATCAACGCCTTTTTATCCTTTTCCAATGTTTATGGTCAAAACATTGGTGGCGACTCCATAAGAACCATTTTACGAAAACCTTACTTTTATTAGAGGATAGTTCAGTTGTTGAGCACCTCGGGAGCAATGATCACATTTTTAATAAAATGCGAGTCTAAACCATCTTTTCGCGACCGCTCGCATGAACGTTCGAGTTGTCCCAAGACGTCGAAATGGACGGCGGCAACAACCCCTATTTTGATGGTTGAAGCGACGAAAATAGGAAGAATTGGTCCCAAGATAATTGGTAGCATAGTGGAAGGATTGCCCCATTTGATGGTTGGATGATAGAAATGAAGAAGATTGCCCCAGAAGGATGGTGTGATAAGTAGGATTGCCCCACATTTTGGTGGTGGCACGATGAAAGCGATAAGATTGCCCCTTCATCTGGCTTATCGACTATTTAAGACAGTTTAATAATTTTGCTCTATTTCTTTTTCTTTTTTTTCATTGTATGCTTTTGTTTTTAGTAGTCATGTCGTTAGTCAAGAATTCTTATCATAGGATCAAGCGTTGCAAAAAACCAGACAACCAATCCTTAATCAGTGTGGACTTTTATTGGGCTTGTACCGTGGCTATGGGTTAATGGCTACGAAAGAAAAGGGTATTAAGGCTCAAAATAGTATTTGCAAGTTATTTGAAACAAGGATTGTCAGGTTATTTGAAACAAGGATTGTCAACCCAAGTTATGCAGCATTTAGAGTCAGGGTTTTAATTTTCAATCATTTTACTTCCTTTTGCTTTTTTGATTTTTCTCTTCAAGATACTTCTAGATTCTCGATTCATCCTCTTTCTTGAATGTCAACTGTTAAATGCACTTGATGTAACAATGAGTTTACTTTTGATATGAGAAATCCTTGTTAAAGGGTAATTTGACAAAAATAAATTTTTTTTGGCTCAAAAGGGGTAGCAAGGGATATTTTTGTATATTTTTTTAGGATTAAGAAACATGGTCACACGTGACTTTAAATCATGACTGTCTTGTTTTTCCAAATATTGATCCTACAACAAAATTTGATGACTTTCAACATGAATTGCCTTTTTATTATTTATTTTCCTTGTTCTTTTGTCCTGCTTTTTTCCTAGACTGCCCTTATGGGTTTTCAGTCTAACGGACTTTCCTTTCTATTTTTTTCTCACAGACAAGATAAACCCGGGTGAGTTTCTTCAGAATGAGGTCACTTTACTCTAAGCAATGATGAACTCTATTGGAGCAAATCTATTTATTTTGAGGGATGGATGGGCTGAAGGGTTTCAAGCACCATGCTTATGATTATTTCAAAGGAAAATGTCGACTTGTTGTCTTTTATCAAGGCATTGGATCAACGAAAGCACATGACATTATCCACCATTATTCTTTTTTTTAACTTCCTTTTTTTTTAACATTTCATCATCATTTTTTTTAATTTTGAAAAATTATTTTAAAACATCGTGAATTTAATTATTATTCAAAAGAAATAATTAACTCAACATACAATTTGCTTTTGTTTTTGTTTACATTTTTTTTTTAATTTGTGACACCCCTTTAGGACTTGGTTCAAGCTAAAACCAGTATCCTTCCATGCTCTATGAAGAAAGCCATTGCGCTTATTGATAAATGCAGAATTCAAAACCCAAAGTGATATATAATAAACTTGTTAAGCAAACCATCATCATTCATACAAGGGTATAAAAATCTGACACATAACAGAAGCTAACAAGACAAGAGTTTAAACCAAAACGAACGTCAATCAAATCAAAATGGTTGCCAGGTCTCCCCTTAACCCTTGCTCTCCACCACATTTGTGGAAGTGTTGTCATGTCTTGGTAGAGGATTGTGCTCAACACTAGGTTTGTCTTCCTCGAAGCTCAACCATCTAGAATCAATTAGAGATTGCACTTTTCACTTGAACCCAAAGCATTTCTTTGTAGAATGTCCAATAGCCCCTCCATGATAACCGCATACAACATTCACATCGTAATTTCTTGGGTATGGAGGCTGCATAGGCTTCATGGGGCAAATAGCAACTAGCCTGCTGTGAAGGAGGTTTGGCAACAGCTCTGTATAAGTGACAGGAATGGGAGTAAAATTAAAATCTTGATTAGCACCTCCCTTTGGGTTTGATCCTCGGCCTGACTTGTTGTTGGAATGCTTGGGTTGAGATGTTGGACTTTGAGCGACTTGTGCTTTGAGTGGTGGTTTCCGATCACACTGGTGGGCTCAAGGCCATCACTACAGTGAACCGTACCTGCCACCCACTCCCTATGGATTTCTCACTTGCCCCCGGGTATAGAGGGAACTGTTGTGTGCAAAGGTTTGTGTACAATTTGTATTTCAAACAATTGCGTAAACATAAACAAACAACAGTTGTAGACCCCAAATCTTGCCCAGCCTCATAATAAAGACCAGAAGACCTCCTTTTCAAAGATGGAAGAAGCCTAAGAAGCCACTAGGAGAGACTATTAGGCCCCATACTAGGATAGGAGGGTTTTCCGGCACAAAAATAAGGATTTTCGCCTTTGAGGGTCGAGACCGCCGTCTCGCCTTGCACAAGTGGCGAGACCGCCGTCTCGTTTGGCGAGACGGCCGTCTCGCCATTCCTGTAAGGCGAGACGACTGTCTCGATTGGCGAGACGGCCGTCTCGACCTTGTCAGACGAGACGACCCGTCTTGACCTGACAGTCGCAAATTCCTATAAATAAGGGCTCCATTCCTCTCATTCCACACAGTTCTTCACTTCTCTCTCTAGACTTTTCTTCAAATTCTCTTTCTAGAACCCCTCCGAAGCATTTTTCGAGTTTCTGAGAGTCTTCTAGAGTGTTTTTTTTTAGCGTTCTCGGCATTGTAAAGAGCGGAGGGCTGCCAAAAAGCACCCTATTCTCAAAGAATTAATAGAAAAGCTTGCTTCGGAGGTTTATACTTTCTCTCTCTACCTTTTACTGCCTTATTTTAAATTACGCAATAGATATTAGGGTCATGTAGTCATAAATTTAAATTCCGCAAATAAAAGGGTAAAAGCATATTTTTCCGGTTTAATTATTTAAATAAGCTAGCCTATCATAGGGAACCCGAAAGGGGCGTCATAAAGGAACTAACACTTCCCTTACGCGTAACTAACTCCCTTACCCAACTCTGGTTCTAATGACCAAAGTTGGTTTTTCGAAAACCAACGCCTTTTTAAACCCTTTTCCGATGTTTTCGGTAAAAACATCGGTGGCGACTCCAGAGAACGCTTCAAAACTAGCTCATTGGATTAGCCCGGTTATCGGACAATCCAAGAGCAGCACCCTTTCGAAAACCTAGCCCCTAGGTTCAGCCCAGTTATCGGACAACCTAAAGGCGTTGTAACCACCAATAAAAAACGCGAAAAACGGAAAGTCGGAACCATCGCGTCGCTCCGACCGCCTCGTTTTGACGGCGGCGACAGATGGCGACTCCGCTGGGGAAGCCTAGAGAGTTGATCCCATTTAGTGATGGGCCATCTTGAAAATAAATAAACCAAGAAAACTACGCTTTTACCCTACCTTGTATTATAACATGTTTTATTGCTTGGCTTTAATAACTGTCGTTTGTTTATACTTACGCAATTTTTGAAATACAAACTGTACACAAACCCTTGCACACCACAGTTCCCTCTATACCTGGGGGCAAGTGAGAAAACCATAGGGAGTGGGTGGCAGGTACGGTTCGCTGTAGTGATGGCCTTGTGCCCACCAGTGTGATCGGAAACCACCACTCAAGCTGATAGCCTTCCTCTTTTGGCACAAAGACTGACTATGGCCTTAGTGCTAAGCATGGTCGGAAGGCTGGAGAGTGGGGACCCTATAATGGGGGCACCTTGGGGGCCTTAGCCTTGGTGAGAACAGTTAGAACCTACCTTCGCCAATGCACTTTTATGCAGGAAAACCCTACCTCGTAATTAAAAACGACTTCTCGCCTATTCGTGGATGATCGAATTGTGTGTGCATACGTTTGTTGCATTTTTCTGTTGCATAGCATAAACAAAACAACAGGAAAAATCACAAAAAACATTTTTTGCAATAAACGCCCTTATCTCGGACAGTCTGCCTTTTAGCTAGCCTGGTTTCAGGTTCTTTGTAAGCTAAGTAGCCACGCAGTTCCGACAGAAGAGATAAGGGACGCTTAATATTTTTTTTCACATAAAGCCATATTTTTTATCTCGGACAGTCTGCCTTTTAGCTAGCCTAGTTTCAGGTTCTTTGTAAGCTAAGTAGCCATGCAGTTCCGACAGAAGAGATAAAAGGCTATAAAATAAAAATAAAAATCCAATAAAATTTTCTTTCCTTTTCTCGATTTTAAAGCAATAAATGGGACTTGATTCATAAACATCCCAAATCATCATATAGGTAGTTTATTTTTCAAAAAATACGTAAATACCATACAAAACATGATAAACAAAAATAAACACTCACATTCATTCAAACAAGCATCATTGTTCATAAAACATGCATTTTGGTTTTAGAAAATGGAGGGGACTAGTAGACAATTGAAGAAAGTGGATATTCCCCGATACCATACTGAGAAGCTGGAACGGCTTTGCGCGGTAATGCCACCTGAGGTCCGCGCCGAATTTGAGAAACCCTATGGACGGATTCTCGACCTGCTGAAGATCTGTGTCGACCAAGTGTTCCTCAGGGTATTAATTCATTTTTGGCACTCCAGTCTGCGATGCTTTGAATTTCCGCAGTTCGATATGGTGCCTACCTTGGAGGAGTACGAAATTATGCTGAAATGGCCCAAATCAGCTGGGGTCCATATCCGCCATGGAGCGTATACTCCTGCAGCACAAGTTGTTGCCATCATTCAACTGCCTTTTCGGTAGACTGCCCTGATAGGAGAAGGGAACATCCAGGGTTGGAAAGTCTCAATGTTAGAAGACCATCTGTCTGACTTGGCTGAAAGAACAGAGTGGGTCGCTTTTAACAAAACCCTGGCCCTAATAATATTTGGAACAATCTTATTTCCCTTCCATCTCGACACAGTGGATCAAGCCGCTATGGACGCCTTCTTCGCCTGGGACGTGAACTCGAAGAGTCCCCTGCCTGCGATTCTTGCCGACACCTTGCTCTCGGTAGATTTTTGCCACCAGAAGCAAGGAAAGATGCTTCGCTGCTGCTCTTCACTACTATTTGTGTGGGGCATCACGCATTTTTACGCCTCCAGTCACATGGGGATGTTCCCCGACCCTTTGAGGAGTTTCTCCAAAATCCCTCTCCAACGACGCCTAACTTCGGAGTAGAAGGACGAGTTGGAACAAAAGAGCGCCGACAATTTATCCTGGGTCTGCCCTTGGTTCCGACCCGGCCCAGTCCTCCTCAGATGTGGAGACTATCCGAACGTACCCTTGATAGGACTCAGGGGTTGCATAGCCTATTCACCCAGAGTAGCTATGAGACAGCTCATGAGAACCCAAACTACAATTTCTCGAGGGGAACTCGGAGGACTGTGTTTCTTTGGAGACCCATGCACAATCGCCAACTCACTAGCCGTGAGAAAAGCATGGGAGAGACCAGTCTATATGGGAGATAGAGAGCTAGGAAAAGCTCAAGTGGCTATCTCCAGTGACTATGAGGTGTGGAGAAAAAGAAGAGGGATGTCTCAACCATCCACCTCACTCATTACAAATGCCAACGGTGAGGAGCTGCAAGCTCAAGTCGATGCCTTGACCCAGAGGATAGAAATCATGGGAGCCCAGATGAGGGCCCTTGAAGAGAGAGAGCAAGAATCTATCCTCACCATAGATGGTCAGCAAAGGCAATGCAAGAAAAAGGATCATGAAATAGAGCGCCTCAAGGATCAGTGTGCTGACTCCAACGAGCAAGCTATCCGAGCATCCAAAACTGCCAGAACAAGCTCGGATAGCCAAATTCAAGAAATCATTGCCAAGACAGCACGCCTTGAGGCCAAATCAGCAAAACAGGCTCAGACGATCAAGGAATTGTTGCAAGAACTTACCAAGACTCGGTCGAAAATACGCCAAGAGCGGGAGGCCAATCGGAGACTCAACAGAAGTCTCACTGAGCTACGCTGTAAGGAAAGAGACGGGCTAGCTCAGTACGGCCAAGTACTTCAAGATAAGGACCGAGCCCTTGCAAAAATCGATGAACTACAAGCCTTGGTCGTCCATCAAGAGGTGAAGATCAAAGAGGCTCAAAAGTACAGTGAAGATATGAGCCAGGCAGTCCAGAAGCAAAGCGAAGCACTCGCTCGTCACGTCCGAGAAGCCGAAAGACAATTGCATAGAGATCAAGACCCGCCTGTGGGTTTCTTTAGGCTTTTCCGTTTTTGCCAAAAGTTGCTTCGTAGTATGGAGTAGGGGAATGTACACCTTCTAATGAATGAATGAAAATTTTCTTTTATTCAACAATTGTCTACTTGCATGCATCTCATTCATCTGCATATTTAATTTCCCCTCCTTCACGCTTAATAAATAAGATAATAAAAAGGAAGGATTAACTGACACGTCTTCCAAATCAGAAGAATGGAGAGAAAGTCACTCCTAATCAAGCTTACCCCAACGGTCGACTCGCCACAAGAGGATAATAAGCCTCAACTGTTGGTCCTCAAAAATAAAGAAGAGGGGGCAAGGACGCCAGTGCGACTTTTTATGCCACGTCCTTTCCCCTACGCATCAAATAAGGTTGTACCATGGAGATACGGGGAATCTCCACCAATAAAAGAAGACATCACGAATATAGCCGGTATTGGGGGCATGACTAGAAGTGGAAGAGTCTACTCCCCCAAAGGACTCATAAGAAGATGTCCTTAGAAATAAAGGAAAAAAATAAAAGGACCGAAGAAGAAAAAGAAAATAAGGAATCCAAGGAGGAGACAGAGGAATTACTCCAGTTCATAAGGTAGAGCGAATATTCCATTATAGACCAGCTCAATCGCACACCTGCAAAGATAACGCTGTTATCTCTAATAATGAGCTCGGAACCGCACAGAAACGCCCTGCTGAAGGTCTTAAGCGAGGCACATGTACCTCATACCATATCCCAAGAAAAAGTTGAGAGGATCGTCAGTCACATCATGGCAAGTGATCACCTCACCTTCACGGAGGAAGAACTCCCCCTCGAGGGGTCAAATCACAACAAGCCCTTGCACATTTCTATCAAGTGCGAGGAGTACCTCATCACCAAAGTTCTTGTGGATAACGGGTCATCCTTGAACGTGATGCCCAAGTGCACACTAGACAAATTGACTATCCAAGGAACCCGTCTGCGCCCAAGTAGCACCATCGTTTGAGCCTTCGACGGATCAAAATGAGAAGTAGTGGGAGAAGTTAAACTGCCAATTCAAGTCGGGCCCACTATCTTCGACGTCGATTTCCATGTAATGGACATTACTCCAGCATACAGTTGTCTCCTCGGCAGGCCTTGGATTCATGACACTAAGGCAGTACCTTCGACGCTCCACCAGAGAGTCAAGTTCATAGTAGGTGACAAATTGGTCACGGTCCAAGCAGAAGATGATATCTTGATCAGTGGACCGTCCACCCAACCTTACATGGATGCGGCTGAAGAGGCCCTTGAAACATCTTTTCAAGCGCTCGAAATTTCCAACATAGAGCAACTTCCCAAAAACACAAAGGTAGCATGCATGATGATGAAGCATGGTTACCATCCTGGCCAAGGACTGGGGGTAGATTCCCAAGGCATAAGGGAACCCCCAGAATTCCAAGATAATCCTTTCAAGCATGGCCTAGGATATGACCCTACTAAGGGCCAAACAGAAAGAGGAAAAGGGAAGTCCCCCCTCCGCACACTCAAGCAAATTTTCCAAAGTGGAGGGATGCAAGCGTCAAGAGCTACCTTAGTCATTAGGATAACTTTTTCTTCATTTAAGGGATGTAAACCCCATGACTGTTAGAGATTATCCCCGGGGCTAGCCCGACCCCCGGGCATTTTAGGGCACATATTCCCTTATTAATTAATAAAGAATACTTCTTACTATCTGCTTCTCTTCTTGTTATCTCTGACTAGACCACATAAATAACCTTGTCTAAGTAAACAAAAAAAGAAGAATAAAAAGCGCGTTCGAATAACCAAAATTCGCCATTGTCATCAAGCTAGTTGATTAGAAGCACCAAATAAAGGCTTTACCTCACCATAAAGAAAGTCACGCTTCGCCAGTATTGTGAACGAAAAAATAAATACACAAAAAAAGAATCCCATAGAAGCCAAAGGCCAAAGAAAAGGGCAAAATACCCGGTAGGAAACCCACTAAGGGGGCTACGCAAAAGATAGGGTTAACCCGATAGGACACCCGAACAAAAATAAAGGGTAGCTTAGGCAAAAATTAGGGTTACAAAATAAGGTCCGCTAGGATTCCCCGAATATACAAAAAGAAGAAACCTAGACAAAAGTTAGGGCCAAAACACAATATCCTAGTTCGGAAACCCGAAGGGCGATCTTGGGAAATCAGCTAGCCATTAAAAGCAATGGAAATAAAACTGAAAGGCACAAATACAAAAAAAAAAGGGAAAACGTTTGCTTAGACGAAACCTAAACACCTAAGCCTAACCCTAGCCAGCCATTCTTACAAAGCCACTTTCTAAATGAAAATCAACCTTCAAAAACACAAGCCATTGAACTTACCACTTTACTTCTTTTCCCTTGACCTTCACAACAATATTCTAATAATTAATATGAGAATATGGAGGCGTATAGTCAACAAGAGGATTGAAATCCCTAGAGTGGAGAAAAAGGAACACTACATGGCAAAGAATGCTCTACAAAAAAAGAGAAAAGGAGAAGAGAAAAAATAATCATCCTTCGGTCACAAAGAATCCGGCATGGTACAGCCAAACACAAGAACGCAAATCAGAGGGCTTTCGACGCTACAAGACACGTCAGTGAAATCCTTCTGAAAATTAACTGAAATAGGCATTATAGGACATCAAAACATGAAAACATTGCATGCGTAAAATGTTTTTTGAACCAGGTCCTATTGTTTTCTCAAAAAAAAAAAACATTTTAATCGAGACGGCCATCCGGATTTCCCAGACCGTCGTCTCGATCTTCAAAAATTCGACACCGCCGTCTCGACCAACGAGACCGCCGTCTCGACTTGGCCAAAAATGAGACCGCCGTCCCGCTTGGCGAGACGGCCGTCTTGATTAAGACCAAAGTCGAGACCGCCGTCTCGAGGACCCAGACGGCCGTCTCGACTTGCACAATTTCGAGAACGCCGTCTCAACTTCCCAGACGGCGGTCCCGGATCAAATTTCTCCCCTATAAATAGGGGAGGCGTGTGGAGGATCCCTCACAACTCCTCTGCACCCCAGAAACCTCCAACTCTCAGATCTCTCACTTCAGAGCACTTTTTGGCCAAAATGTTCGGTAGAAGTCAATCCAGGAAGAGAAGAGGCACTACCGGCGCTAGCAGTTCCTCGGCGCCAGCTCCCCAAGATCCTACTCAGCTCTCGCCACAGCACCAAGCCCGCCTCGAGCACATCCGGGGTTATACATGGCACCCCATGCTCAGACTTGACTTCGGCATCCTCGTCGAGTTCGGGTGGGAGGACGATGTCCGGGCCCACATAGATAGCATTGGGTGGGGCTTCCTGCTGCAACCTCCACCTACCCACGTGTACCCTCAAGCGGTACTGGAGTTCATGGCCTCCATCTCCTACGCCGAGGCTCCCTCTATGGTCCCGGGCCTGCCACCTACCAAGATGGTGAACTACTTTATGGGTGGGACATACCGGACTACCACCCTCGACGAATTCAATGTGAGCATTGGGTTCGTCCAGCCCGAGGATGTGCTAACTCAGGAATACCGGGAGGCCATCTACAGCCGCCCCACCAACCTCACCGCCGCTGAAATGTGGGAGGAACTCACCAGGTCGCCCACGCTGCCCACGCTGATGAAGGGGTCAGCACTCCCCCCAGCCCTCCGCATTTGCCACAAGCTGCTGGTTGGGACTGCCCACGGGAGGAAGGAAAGCCAGGGTAAGGTAACCCTCCCAGACCTCTTCGTACTTTACTGCATGAGCAAGAGGCGACGCTGTAACCCTGGCTATTTCTTCCTGAGGGCCCTTAAGGACTTCGGGAGCAGACCAGTGGGAGCCGTCCTCGTGGCTCCTCTTATCACCCCCCCTGGCAGAGAAATGGGGGTGTGCTGGCCGGGAAGAGCTGGTCTCCAACCTGCGATCCGAATCCATCAACGGGTCGATCCTGGTCAGCATGGGGATGCTGATGCGCCGTGGGACCCAGTTGGTCCTTCATCCCTCGCTGGATTTCGCGCTGGACCTCCAAGACATCGTGGCAATGCACGATATTCCGACACCTCCCGATTTTCAACAGGCTCAGCAACACCCCCCGCAGTACACAGACGACTTTGTTGGCCTGAACCACAACATCAACGATCTGCGCCAGCAATTCGATCAAATGTCTGTGCGGCAAGAGCAGTTGTCCCTAAGGCAAGAAGCCTTTGACACTCGGCTGGAGACGATATACCAGTATCAGCAAGGAATGCGACAAGACGGGACATCATTCCAGCAGGAATACCCCGATGAAGCCCGGGAACAAGCAGAATTCAGGGAACACATGTACCAGCAATTCCCTCATCGCGGATCGTCTCCAGAAGATAGCCCTTAGGGATATTACTTGAAAAATGTTGTAACAAAATTTTCCTTATGAATAAAATTTTATTTCATGCATTTGTTGCCACCTTTTCTTTTCAAAAGTCAGCGTAACAAAAAAATAAAGAGCAAAAAGACGTACGCTCAAGGAAAAAGCCAAAATCCTAAATCGTGAGAAAAAAGAGATAAAACCGCAAGAAAAAGGCAGGATTAAGACAAGCCATCACCTTGACCAACAAAATTCGACAAACAAAAAACAAAGATTGCCCGACCAGCCAGCAAGAGTCGGGTGATCACCACCAAAAGATCAAAAGCAAAGAATCCCCAGCAATCAACAAGGCTGGATGAACACTAACAAAACCCCCGGCATAGACCGGATGACAATTCCCAGAAAAGACAAACAAAAGAAAGCACATCTTAACGCTTGGTGCATGAGCTAGAGCAGTAAGCCGCCATCACTGCCAAAGGATCAACTACCGCAAGAAGAGTATCCGGGGCACAACACCAGATGGGGGTGTATACTCATCGGACCTTACAAAAGGGGGCTTACTGGACGAGGGTTCATACTCTTCAAACACCAGATGGGGGTGTATACTCATCAGGCCTTACAAAAGGGGGCTTACCGGGCGAGGATTCATACTCGTCAAAACCAGATGGGGGTTGGTACTCATCAGCCGAAGGGATCAGCTATCGCCAGAAGAAGCGTCCTAGAAGCACACTTTTTTCCGAAAGATCAACCGCCACAAGACGGAGCGTCTGAAGGACGACTGGCCAAGAGGGTCAACTCCTTTACCCTCCAGTCGATCTCCTTGGCACAAAAGGCCAACGGTCGACTAGTCGGGTAAAGGGGGGGCAGCTGTAGACCCCAAATCTTGTCCGACCTCATAATAAAGACCAGAAGACCTCCTTTTCGAAGATGGAAGAAGCCTAAGAAGCCACTAGGAGAGACTATTAGGCCCCATACTAGGATAGGAGGGTTTTCCGGCACAAAAATAAGGATTTTCGCCTTTGAGGGTCGAGACCGCCGTCTCGCCATTCCTGTAAGGCGAGATGGCCGTCTTGATTGGCGAGACGGCCGTCTCGACCTTGCCAGACAAGACGGCCCATCTCGACCTGACAGGCGCGAATTCCTATAAATAGGGGCTCCATTCCTCTCATTCCACACAGTTCTTCACTTCTCTCTCTAGACTTTTCTTCAAATTCTCTTTCTACAACCCCTCCGAAGCATTTCCAGAGTTTCTGAGAGTCTTCTAGAGTGTTTTTTTTAGCGTTTTCGGCATTGTAAAGAGCGGAGGGCTGCCAAAAAGCACCCTATTCTCAAAGAATTAATAGAAAAGCTTGCTTCAGAGGTTTATACTTTCTCTCTCTACCTTTTACTGCCTTATTTTAAATTACGCAATAGATATTAGGGCCATGTAGTCATAAATTTAAATTCCACAAATAAAAGGGTAAAAGCGTATTTTTCCGATTTAATTATTTAAATAAGCTGGCCTATCATAGGGAACCCGAAAGGGGCGTCATAAAGGAACTAACACTTCCTTTACGCGTAACTAACTCCCTTACCCAACTCTGGTTCTAATGACCAAAGTTGGTTTTTCGAAAATCAACGCCTTTTTAAACCCTTTTCCGATGTTTCTGGTAAAAACATCGGTGGCGACCCTAGAGAACCCTTCAAAACTAGCTCATTGGATTAACCCGGTTATCGGACAATCCAAGAGCACCCTTTCAAAAACCTCGCCCCTAGGTTCAGCCCGGTTATCGGACAACCTAAAGGCGTTGTAACCACCAATAAAAAACGCGAAAAACGGAAAGTCGGAACCATCGCGTCGCTCTGACCGCCTTGTTTTGACGGCGACGACAACAATTATTAAAGCCAAACAATTAAAACATGTTATAATACAAGGTAGGGTAAAAACGTAATTTCTTAGTTTATTTATTAAGCTGGCCCATCACTAAATGGGATCAACTCTCTAGGCTTCCCCAGTTGAGTTGCCATCTGTCATCGTCGTCAAAATAGGCGGTCGGAGCGACGCGATGGTTCTGACTTTTCCATTTTTCGCGTTTTTATGGGTGTAGTTACAACGCCTTTAGGTTGTCTGATAACCGGGCTGAACCTAGGGGCGAGGTTTTCGAAAGGGTGTTCTTAGGTTGTCCGATAACCGGGCTAACCTAAGAACTAATTTGAAGGGGTTCTTATGGAGTCGCCAACGATGTTTTTACCGGAAACATGAGAAAAGGAAGAAAAAGGCGTTAGTTTTCGAAAACCAACTTTGGTCGTTAAAACCAGAGTTAGGTAAGGGAGTTAGTTATGTGTAAGGGAATTGTTAGTTCCCTTACGACGCCCCTTTCGGGTTCCCTATGATAGGCCAGCTATTTTATAAATAAACTCTTAAATAAACGCTTTTACCCTTTTATTTACAGAATTAAAATAACGACTACATGGCCCTAATGTCTATTACAAAATTTAATCATAAATAAAGACAGTAAAAGAGAGGGAGAGAATGAAGAAACCTCTGAAGCAGGCTTTTTGATTAATTTCCTGAAAACTAGGGTGCGTTTTGACAGCCCCCCGCTCTTACAACGCCGAAAACTCTCTCAAAACGCTATAAAAAGATCTTAAAAACTCTCAAAAACTCCGGAAATGCTTCGGAGGGACTCTAGGAAGAGAATTTGAAGAAAGTGTAGAAGGGAAAGTGGAAGAACTGTGTGAAATGAAGGGGGAGCGCTCACTATTCATAGGGATTCGCGCCTGTCAGGTCGAGACGGTCGTCTCGTCTGACAAGGTTGAGACGGTCGTCTCGACTTGTAAAAGTGGCGAGACTACCGTCTCGTTTGGCGAGACGGCGGTATTGACTTTCCAGAGACGAGAAGGCCTTTTATGTTGAACATTCAAGGACTTGATGTTAGACTTGATGGACATGAAGCTTGTTGATTTTGATGATGATTCAAGAACACAAAAATGTAGAGAGTTGAAGACTTGTTTTATAATGTAATAACTCTGTTCTGATTAGATTGAGTATGTAATATTAGAGTTTGAGATAGCCGGTACATAGTCTACACCTTAGAAGCTTCAAAAAGCTCAATTTTATCAAAGTGCCTCGGCTTTAATCGATTAAATGGTGAAATAATCGATTAAAACAGTGAGAAAAACCATTTTCTGTATCTGCTCACTGGTTTAATCGATTAACACAGTTGTTAATCGATTAATAGGCCTGTTAATCGATTAATAGGTCTTTTAATCGATTAAAACAGAGAGTTTTGGGGTTTTGTTGATTTTGGCTCTGTAATAATCGATTAACACTTCATTTATTCGATTATTTCAGTCATATTTTGATTTTTAACTTCAAATCAACCCTATTTTCGAAAACCCTAATTCCAAGACTCCTAGTTTCGAAAATCCCAATTCCCAAACCCTAATTTCTCTACTTAAGCTTCTCTATGGCACTCAGAAATGAAGAACAACCTTTTTCATACAAAAGTTAAGTGTTGTGACTGCCAGAGAACTGTTTGTTGCAAGAAAAAGGGGCTTTTGGAACCTGGTGTGGGCTAGAAGCGATAAGAATCACTAAGTGGAGTTCTTAGTGGATTGTGTGTTGTGCCGTCTCTAGGGAAAGTTGTTCTTCATCTCTTGTGGATTTCAAGAGAGGTGTTTTCTTTACTTTATCTTTTCCATTGTAATATGTTTGTAACAACTGTGATTATAGTGACAGCGTTAATCCTCTGTTTGAGTGATTAGCAACTGGACGTAAGGTCTTTTGATCCGAACCAGTATAAATCTCCTGTGTAAGATTCTATCTCTACTCTATTTATATTTACACATTTTTTAATCGGTAAAATTTGGGGAAAATTTTGAAAACCTAATTTTTGTTAAGAAACCAATTCACCCCCCCTCTTGGTTTTTGTCTGACCACGCGAACATTCCGCTGCGCGATTCCAACAAGTGGTATCAGAGCTTGCTTTGATAGTCATTCAAACTTTTCGAAAATGGCAAGACAAAATCAAACTTTTGTCGAAGGTGCGTCTATCAACAGACCCCCACTTTTTGCGGGTCAAAATTATCCTTTCTGGAAGGTAAGAATGCAAATCTTTTTAAAGTCTGTTGATAGAGGTGTTTGGGATGCAATTTTAAACGGTCCTTTTATTCCTAAAGCTTTTGAAAGTGGAGTAGAAGTACCAAAACAATTTTCTAGATGGTCGGATGAAGAAAATAGGAAAGCCCAATATGATGTTAGGGCTAGAAATATAATTTCATCTGCTTTAACCCTTGATGAGTTTTACAGAATATCCATTTGTAAGAATGCTCAAGAGATGTGGGAAAAACTAAGAGTAACCTATGAAGGAACCGATGATAGTGACGCGATTTCGGAATCAAGTGACTCAGAAATAGAAGCTAACATTTGCTTGTTGGCAAAAGACAATATATCTTCTGACTTTGAGGTTAGTGATTCCGACTCATCCTCAAGTGATGATGAAAATGATTTTGATGAATTACAAAATGCATATGAAGAATTGTTTAATGCTTTTAAGGACTTGAAAAATGAATACAAATCTGTGAAAAAGAGTTTGAATAGATCCGAAAAGGAGGTGGAGTCCTTAAAAACGAAAATTTCATGTTTAGAGGAAAAGGAAACCTTAGAAACGAAAATTGTATGCATAGATGAGAATGATGATAAGAATATAGTATGTGCATCTTGTAAAGAGTATGAGTATGACATAGATATACTTAATCATCTACTTGATAAAGCCGAAAAGGAATTGAGTAATAAAGAAAAAGTTGTTATAGCTCAAAATAGAGTAAACCATCAAGTTCCTTTGAAAAAGCCTAAAATTAGAAATAGAAGGGTATGGGTTGAAAAAGGAACGAAAATAGTTAGAAATGTATCAAATTCAAAAACTACATCTAAAGCATGCTTTTATTGTATGAAACATGGTCATACTTCAAATAGATGTAAAATTAAGCATTTTGGTGTTCCTAAAGGAAAATATATTTGGGTTCCTATAGTTAAATGAATTGTTTGTCTCTTGAATTTATTCAAAGAAAATTGATCATTTAGTATGTTTTGAAGAGAATGCTCATTAGGTCAATTATAAAATCAACTCCATATGAATTGTTAAATGGTAGAAAGCCTAATGTTGCTCATTTGAAAATATTTGGATGTAAGTGCTTTGTGTTAAATAATGGAAAGGACAACTTAGGAAAATTTGACTCAAAAGCCGTTGAGGGCATTTTCTTAGGTTATTCATTAACTAGTAAGGCTTACAGGGTGTTTAATAGAAGAACCTTAAATATTGAAGAATCTATTCATGTTACTTTTGATGAGATTGTAGACCTTGGGGGAAATCCTCTTAAGTCAAATAAAGAACTTGCAGGTGATGATGAGTATATAAGAGAGGCTCTTGATGAATTGTATTTAGAAGAAAATGAGTCTTCTCAAATGCCTGAATTATCAAAAGAATGGCAATCACCTAGAGGACTCTCAATGGACAATATCATTGGTGATATCTCAAAAGGGGTAAGAACTAGAAATATGACTAATTTTTGCATGTCTGTAGCTTTTGTGTCACAGATAGAACCCAAAAATGTTGAGGAATCGCTTAAAGATGACCAATGGTGCATAGCAATGCAAGAAGAACTTAACCAATTTGAAAGGAATCAAGTCTGGGAATTAATCCCAAGAGAAGAATCACATCAAGTTATTGGAACCAAATGGGTGTTTAGAAATAAACTTGATGAAGATGAAAACATAACAAAAAATAAAGCCAGACATGTTGCCAAAGGCTATTGTCAGGAGGAAGGTATAGATTATGATGAAACTTATGCTCCTGTTGCCAGGTTAGAGGCTATACGCCTACTTCTTGCTTATGCATCTTTGATGAAATTTAAATTATATCAAATGGATGTTAAGAGTGCATTTTTGAATGGTTTTATTAAAAAAAAAGTTTATGTGGAGCAACCCCCTGGATTTAAAGATTTTAGTTATCCTAATCATATTTTTAAATTAAAGAAAGCATTATATGGGTTGAAACAAGCTCCTAGATCTTGGTATGAAAGGCTAAGTAGTTTCCTAACATCAAATGATTTTTCTAGAGAAAAATTTGATTCTACGCTATTTATAAAGAAAGTAAAAGAACATATCTTATTGGTCCAGGTATATGTTGATGATATTATTTTTGGATCAACTGATAATTCTTTATGTGTAGAATTTTCTAAGATAATGCAGGGAGAGTTTGAAATGTCTATGATGGGAGAATTGACATTCTTCCTTGGACTTCAAATCAAGCAACTTAAAGATGGCATTTTCATCTCTCAAACCAAATACTGCAAAGAGATCCTTAAAAAGTTTGGAATGGACACCTCAAAGGAAGCTAACACACCCATGGGAACTTCATGCTATTTAGACAAGGATGAATCAGGTTTGGAAGTTAATCAATCTATGTATAGAGGTATGATAGGCTCACTGTTATACTTAACTGCAAGTAGACCTGATATTATGCATTATGTCTGTGTATGTACTAGATTTCAGGCTTGTCCAAAAGAATCTCACCTAATTGCAGTAAAACATATTTTAAAATATTTAAAAGGAACTACTGGTTTTGGTTTATGGTATCCATCTGATGTTTGTACTAGTTTAATAGGATATTCTGATGCTGATTATGGTGGATGCAAAATTGATAGGAAAAGTACTAGTGGGACATGTCATTTGTTAGGTTCATCCTTAGTATCTTGGCATTCTAAGAAACAGGCATGTGTTGCTTTATCTACCACTAAAGCTGAATATATTGCAGCTGGTAATTGTTGTGCTCAAATTCTGTGGATGAAACAACAGTTAGAAGATTATAGTATATTTTTAAATGACATACCTTTGATGTGTGATAATACGAGTGCAATCAATCTTACTAAGAATCCAGTAATGCACTCTAGGACTAAGCATATAGAGATTAGACATCACTTTTTGATAGATCATATCAGCAAAGGAAACTGTAAAATAGAGTACGTTGATACAAAGCATCAATTAGCAGACATTTTTACTAAGCCTCTACCCAAGGATAGATTCTATGATCTTAGAAGAGACTTAGGGATATTAGAAATAGCTTAAATTCTGCTTAATTAGACAGTTTTTGGATTGTTGTGATGTTATAATTCATTGTGTAGGATTTTAATAGATTATCATGTGTATATAAACCTCAAAAATTTGATGTACTCTCTGGAATAATCGATTAATTGGAGTTATAATCGATTATTTGCATCCAAAACACCCAAAACATGACATTCCTCTCTGGATTAATCGATTAATTCGCCCATTAATCGATTAAAATCAGTATTAATCGATTAGCAGCTCAAATTAATCGATTAAATGGGTCTAGTACTGGTTGAATCGATTAATTTGAGTTTTAATCGATTAAACCTGGCAAGTTTGGATTCCTAGCCGTTGCCAACGGCTCTTTTGACCCTTATTCACTTTCATATGACCATTGGAGATGCTTGGCTATAAATAGGGACCTCCATTTCACTTCTACTCACTTCTATCTCTTGAAATCAAGCTTTCTTGCCTCATTCTATCAATCTTGCCTTCTTCTCACTTAACTTGTCCATTTAAATCTTCTTGTTACTCTTCTAATCCTCCAATGGCCTCATCTTCTCATGCAAAAATTCCCACTAGAAGAAGATCTGCACCCTCATCTCATCCCCGTCCTAATTCGGTAGAAGGATGGATCTTTGATGCAGAAGGCCGACAAGAATTTCTGTCCTATTGGAAGGAACGTGGTATTATTTCTCCTAAGTTCCTTATTGGTGAGCAGTTCATTGTCGTCGCCGTCCGTTCCGACGTCCTGAGGACGTCTTGAATGTTTATGCGAGCGGTCGCGAATAGATGGTTTGGACTCGCGTTTTTTGTTAAAATTGTGTTCATTGCTTCCGAGGAGCTCAACACTGAACTGTCCTCTAATAAAAGCAAGGTTTTCGAAAAGGGGTTCTTTTGGAGTCGCCACCAATGTTTTGACCGGAAACATTGGAAAAGGAAAAAAGGCGTTGATTTTAATAAAAACCAACTTGGCCATTATAACCAGAGTTGGGTAAGGGAGTTAGTTACGTGTGGGGAAGGTGTTAGCACCCCACAACACCCCTTTCGGGTTCCCTATGACGGATTAATTCATTAAGTGAAGATTATGAGAAATTACGCAGTTACCCTTATTTTATTGATACAGTATTAAATATGGCTATCTACATGATTTATCTATATTGCATACAGAAGGCAATAAATAAAGCAATAAAGAAGAAGAGACTTGAGAAAAAACCTCCGTAGCAAGCTTTATATTATGATTCCGTTATAAGGAGGACGCGTTTTGGCAGTCCTTCGCTCTACAATTGCTCTCCTCTCGTCTACCCTAATCGACTCGACTAAAACTTTTCTGAAGAATCGAATGTCGGAATACAAATTCCTTAACTGATTGTTACCTAAAAAAGGCAATCAGAAAGATCATTCGAGAGAGGGAGAGAAGAAGACAAGTCTTCTGAGTTGTCTGGTGTGTGGAATGAGACAAATGAGGCTCCTATTTATAGATTTCGCAGCCTGGACATCTGGGACGACCGTCTGGGTTGGGACGGCCGTCCCAACTGCACATTTTACACTGGGACAGTTTGGGACGGCCTGGTGCATTTGGGACGGCCGTCCCATTTGAATTTAGGGACTTGGGACGCGCGTCCCAAATGTGAGACGTGCGTCTCACATGCATTTTTTGTGTTTGGGACGGCCAGGTGTGTTTGGGATGGCCGTCCCAGTTTGGGATGGCTGTCCCAAACTGCTTTGGCTTGTCTTCGCGTTCCGGGACCCCTGAGAAGCTTTCTTTTCCTTTTTTCGGACGTCGTTTGATGTCGATGTGTGTCCGTTGAAGCTTTATCTTCATATAGGAAGTCTTCTTGGCCTTCATTAAGATGTCGGGCGAGCTTTGTCTTCGTGTAGGAAGTCTCTTTAGTCTTTATTGTGTGAATGGGTGAACTCCGTCTTTGTTGTGGGAGGTCTTTCTCGGTTTTTCTTTGATATGAAGTCGGGTGAACTGTATGAAGTTTCCTTAGCTTTTATTTTGAGAGGCCGGGCAAAATTAGGGGTCTACAGCTGCCCCCCCTTCACCTGCCTAGCTAATTTGTCGGCTGGATATGCCGACAAAATTAGTTGGTAGGGGAAGGAGTTAACCCTTTTGCCCGGTCATCCTTCGGATGCTGCTCCTTGTTGATCCTCCAGATGATAAATATTTTGATAGGTACTAACCCCTATCTGGTTTGAGCCTCCTTTTGTAAAGCTCTGGTGAGTACTTACCCTCACCCGGTATAAGTCTGTATTTTACTAGACTTTAGTGAGTACCTACCCCCACTAGGTATGAACCTTGTTCTGCAAGGTTTTGGTGAGTACCTACCCTCACCTGGTATGAGTTTACATTTTGCTTAAACTCTTATGGGTACTTACTTCCGAGGTGTTCAACACCGAACTATCCTCTAATAGAAGCAAGGTCTTTGCACCCGTTTTTTGCAATGCTCCCGGTGAGTATTTTTACTCCACCTGATGCATTTTTGCTAGGTTTTTTGATAAGCCTCGTTCTGCAAGGCTTAGGTGAGTACGCACCCCACCCGGTGTGAATGATAAGCCTCATTCTGCAAGGCTTAGGTGAGTATGCACCCCCACCCGGTGTGAATGATAAGCCTCATTCTGCAAGGCTTAGGTGAGTACGCACCCCCACCCGGTGTGAATGATAAGCCTCATTCTGCAAGGCTTAGGTGAGTATGCACCCTCACCCGATGTGAATGATAAGCCTCATTCTGCAAGGCTTAAATGAGTATGCACCCCCACCCGGTGTGAATGATAAGCCTCATTCCGCAAGGCTTAGGTGAGTATGCACCCCCACCCGGTGTGAATGATAAGCCTCGTTTCGCAAGGATTAGGTGAGTACGCACCCCCACCCGGTGTGAATGATAAGCCTCGTTCCGCAAGGCTTAGGTGAGTACGCACCCCCACCCCGTGTGAATGATAAGCCCGGTTCCGCAAGGCTTAGGTGAGTACGCACCCCCACCCGGTGTGAATGATAAGCCTCGTTCCGCAAGGCTTAGGTGAGTACGCACCCCCACCCGGTGTGAATGATAAGCCTCATTCCGCAAGGCTTAGGTGAGTACGCACCCCCACCCGGTGTGAATGATAAGCCTCGTTCCGCAAGGCTTAGGTGAGTACGCACCCCCACCCGGTGTGAATGATAAGCCTCGTTCCGCAAGGCTTAGGTGAGTACGCACCCCCACCCGGTGTGAATGATAAGCCTCATTCCGCAAGGCTTAGGTGAGTACGCACCCCCACCCGGTGTGAATGATAAGCCTCGTTCTGCAAGGCTTAGGTGAGTATGCACCCCCACCCGGTGTGAATGATAAGCCTCGTTCTGCAAGGCTTAGGTGAGTACGCACCCCCACCCGGTGTGAATGATAAGCCTCATTCTGCAAGGCTTAGGTGAGTACGCACCCCCACCCGGTGTGAATGATAAGCCTTATTCTGCAAGGCTTAGGTGAGTACGCACCCCCACCCGGTGTGAATGATAAGTCTCATTCTGCAAGGCTTAGGTGAGTACGCACCCCCACCCGGTGTGAATGATAAGCCTCATTCTGCAAGGCTTAGGTGAGTACACACCCCCACCCGGTGTGAATGATAAGCCTCGTTCTGCAAGGCTTTCAGGATGAACTTTTTTGTAGTCAATCCTATGATCATCTGTTTTTGGAGATGAGTTGACGGCTTACTGTTTTTTATCATACGTCTCTGGGGAGTAATTGATTTTTCTTTTTGACTTTTCTGTTTTAGTCATCTGGTTTTACCAGGGATTTCTGTATTTTGGCTTTTCTTGTTTTAGCCATTCGACTTTTGCCGGGGATTCTTTGTTTTTGACTTTTAGCGATCCGGTCTTGGCCGGTGATTCTTGATTTTTGGCTTTTCTGTTTAGCCATTCGGCTTTTGCCGGGGATTCTTTGTTTTGGCTTTTTCTTTTAGTCATCCTACTTTTGCCGGGGATTTCATTGTTTTGGCTTTTTTCTTTTAGCCATCTGGTCTTGACCGGGGATTCTTTGATTTTGGCTTTTTTGTTTAGCCATCCGAGCTTTGCCGGGATTCTTTGTTGGTTGCCTCTTTTTTAGGCGGGAATTCTCTGGGGATTTGATTTCTATTAGTTGCGCCTCTTGATTAGGCGGAAATCCACTTGGGGAGATTCTTGTTTGGTTGCGCCTCTTGATCGGGCGGAAATCCTCCGGGGATTTGAGCTTTTTGTTGATTGTGCCTTTTGTTTAGGCAAGAACCCACTTGGGGATGTGATTTCTATTTGGTTGTGCCTCTTGATTTAGGCATATGCTTCAATAGTGGTGAAGACTTAGGTTTTGGATTGCCTCCTGCATAGGTTGATTTCCCGTTTCTTGGGGATATTGGCTTTCTGCTTGCTCGTTGGAAGTGAAGACTTTGCTTTTCACCGGGGATATCTCGTATTTGGGAATTTATACGCGATTCCCCGAGGATATAAACTTGTAGTTTTGCCTTCATTTGGTAGGCTCACTGGGGATTTTGAGTTCTCTTATTGATTATGCCTCTTGATTAGGCGAAGATCCACTTGGGGATTTTGTTGTTGATGATCCACTGGGGGATTGATTTCATTCCGGAGATCTATTTTGAATTGCCCTCCGAGGGAGAAATGGAGTTTTCGACTCCTTATGGGTTGTTGTTGTTTGAGCCGGCTTTGCCTATGCTCTTATTTTGCCTGGAGAATGGGTTTCTACCCTTTTCTAGCAATTTCTCTTTTTTTTTGCGATTTAGCTTTTGCATATGTGCTCCTTTTATGCACATTGGCTTGATCTTTGGATGAGAAAGATATCTTTTTTTCTTCCTCTTTTCTTTTTGGAGATCCCTGGGGAATTTTTCTTTGTTTCTTGGGGATCAAATCCTTGGTTTGATTTTTTATGATGGAGTCTTGGCTCTAACTTTTGTGAGGATCTTTATTGAGCGGAATGAAGAGTTTTTTCTTCTTTTTCTTTTTTGGGATTCACCGAGGAGTCTGTCGGTTTCCTGGGGATCCAAATTTGATGGAGTCTTGGCTCTAACTTTTGTGAGGCTCTTTATTGAGCGGAATGAAGAGTTTTTTCTTCTTTTTCTTTTTTGGGATTCACCGAGGAGTCTGTCGGTTTCCTGGGGATCCAAATTTGATGGAGTCTTGGCTCCTGGCTTTGTGAAGCTTCTTATTTGAGCTGGAAGATGGAAATTTTTGTTTTCCTCTTTTTGTCTTTTTGTAGACTTTTCTTGATATACTTTTCTTGGAGATTTTTTATTTGGCCTTTTTCTGTGGTGGCCTCTGTTAGGGGATGAAAAGTTTTTCTTTCTTTTCCTTTGGTTGCCCCCTAGTGATGTGGAGGATTTGATTCCGTATTTTCTTTGATGGACTCTTATGTAGTCCTTATTCTCCTTATTATGCTTTGGGGAAGTGACGGAGACTCTTGCATGAGTGTGCTTGATGACTCATGTGGCGATGAAGCTGAGTCGTGAAGTAGTCTTTTTGTTTTGCCTTTGGAGTAGGCAAGGATCCTCTTGGGGATGGTCAAGCCTTTCCATTTGGCTTTTTCATTTTGATGGTGTCCTTCTTTCTTGGATGGAAGGATGCTGATTGCAGCTTTGAATGACTGTGTTTGATGACTCATGTGGTGGTGTTGAGTCAGGGAGTATTTTTCTGCCTTTGAATAGGCAAGGATCCTCTTGAGGATGATCAAGCCTTTTCCATTGGCTTTTCTTCTCCTTCTTTTATTGGTGTAGAAGGTTGATGACTTCCTTTTCCTTGGATGGAAGGATAGTGGTCGGATCTTTAAATGATTATGGTTTGATGACTCATGTGATGACGATGCTGAGTCATGGAGTAATTATTTTTGTTTTGCCTCTAGAGTAGGCAAGGATCCGCTTGGGGATCATCGGGCCTTTCCGTTGGCCTTTTTTGATGTACCCTCCTTCTATTGGGATTTGAGGAGAATGGTTGGAGCTATGGTTTTCTTAAAGCTCTTTATTTTGCTGAAATGGTTTTTGATTTCGCCTTTCGCGATTTTGATTTTCATTTAGAGGCTAGATTTTGGCGCCTTCTATTTTTCAATCACAAGCATGGAGACTATCCTCCTTATATGCATGTTTTATTATTCTTGTTTGAAGAAAATTATTTTTCTTGATTTTGACAAAGTCGTATTATGCAACTACTTTGTGTGTGAATGTCCTAAATGCAATCTATTGTTTATTTATTTTGGATGCATTTAGAAAGTAACTGGCCTTCTCCCATTGGCTTCTCATGAATATGCCGATGGGCTCCTTTCTTTATGACCATGATGGGCTCATCCTTTATGATGATGGGCTCTTCTTTTATTAATCTTTTGGTCTTAGCCCTATCTTTTGCCTAGACCGCCCTTTACGGGTTTTCGATCTAGCGGACTGCCTTAATTTTTGCCTAGAATATCTTAGGGGGCTTTTGCCTTATCTTTTGCCTAGACCGTTCTACTGGGATTTCCGATCTAGCAGGCTACCCTGATTTTTACCTAAGAATATCCTAGCAGGCATTTATTATTTTCTTATTTGTTATGCTTCCCTTTTTTAGATGCATGCTTGATCTTTGATTAAAGGTCTTTGCGCATATTTATGATTTATCAATAAAGAGGAATTTCCATAATATTTGGTCAAGAGAAAGGAAATGAAAGGGAATTTTATTGATAAATGATCAAAAGTTTATAGAAGGATTTCAAAAGGTATTTAGAAGAATGGGTGGTCAGGGTTGGCTATACTGTTTAGGCTTATACAGTCATGTCTATGATATCTGCCCCCTGGTTCTCCTAATTGATTCAGTTGATATGCCTGAGCTCAGAGTGAAGACTATGCAGTCGCTTGCTTCGGAAGAATGTTACTTTAGCCGCCTTTCTGCTTTCGGCTAAAGTAACCATTGCTCTTAGTTTTTCTATTTTTTATTTACTTTTTTTATTACCTCTACTTTTTGCCTAGGACGTATCCTAGCGAGGGATATGGACCCTATCTTTTGCCCAGGGATGCCCTTTGCGGGTTTTCATTCCTGACGGGTCTTGAGCAATGTCTTCAAGCATAATACTTCTTCACCGCATCAGAATTGATTGGGTGTCGAAGTTCTTCTCCATCCATATTGGCGAGGATAAGAGCCCTTTCTGAGAAAGCTCATTTGACCACAAGGGGTCCTTCGTAGTTCACTGCCCATTTTTCAATTTTATCCTTTTGGGCTGGAAGCAACTTATTTACCATTAAATCCCTCTTTATGGTAAATATGAAGGTTGACTTTTTCATAAGCCTTTTTTTTATTTTCCTTTGATAGGCTTGTTCGTGAGATATAATATTCAACCATTTTCTTCAACAAGGTTTAGCTGGTCATATCGGCTTTGAACCCATTCAGCTTCCGTTAATTTTGCTTCCATCATCATGTGCTTTTATCAACATGATTAGCTGTACCGATTTGCCATCTTGGATCTTTGCTATAACCGAAGAGTAATCTTTTTGAATGTAGAGCAGTTGTCATATCAATGCCCCTCTTCCTTTCCTTAGGGATTTCAATCCTCCTATTGATCACCATATTTCCACATTTCCCAGTCAATTACTTGAATGCTTTATGATGAAGGGTCAAGAGAATAGAAAGAAAGGGATTTATTGCAAAGGCTTGTGTTTTAGTAAGATTTTTTGTAATAAAGGTTTCTGTAAGAATGGCTAGCCAAGGTTGGTCAGTGTTTAGGCTAGTTCAAACAAATGTTTTGTTTTAATGAGGTAGCGTCTTCAGCTGATTACTTTATGACTGATTAACATTCCTAGTCTGCCTAGGATTTTGCCCTTTTATCTTTTTTTGTCTTGGCCTTTGACCTTGACGGGCTTCTTTTAATAATAATTTCTTTTGTCAAACATTGTCGAAACACGATTTTCTTATTCGTGTCTCTAGCTAATTAATCATGTTAACTTTGGCTTCATTTTGTGTATGGCGTTTTGATTATTTCGACGCATTTTGGAACAAAACGTTTGTCTAAACAGGGTTATTTAATGAGGTATAGACATGTTTAGCAGGAAAAGAAGCAGATAGTAAGAATAGCATTCTTTTATAATTTCAGGGAAATGCGTGCCCTAAAGATGCTCGGGGGTCGGGCACACCCGAGGAGTGATCTCTAATAGTCATTGGGTTTACATCCTTTAGAATCAGAAGAAGGACACCTAATGACTAACGCTACCCTTGATGCTAATATCCCTCCTTTTTGGAAGATCGTCTTTTTAAGGTACGGAGGGGAGACTTCCCTTTTCATCGTACAACTTGTCCTTTTGTAGGGTTGTTCTTTAAAGGATTATCCTTAAAATCTACGATGTCTCTTATTCCTTGAACATCCTTTCCAAGCCCTTGCCTGGGCTGTATCCATATCTCTTCATTATATGGGCCACTTTTAAACTGCTAGGATGTCTTTCCATATTTTCAAATGTCTTCTTCAGCCGCATCCATTTAAGGTATGGTAGACGGTTCGCTGATTCGAATCTAGTCTTTAACTTGAACCATGATCAATTTGTTGCCTACCACGACTTTTAACTTTCGGTGGAGCGTTGAAGAAACTGCCCTAGCACCGTGAATCCAAGGTCTGCTCAATCTTCCCCTTGGATTATTTTTCTTCTTCCTCTTCGGTTCCTTTATTTTTCCTTTGTTTTTAGGAGCATTATCTTGTAGCTCCTTGGGGAATAAATTCTTTTGCTTCCCGTCGTGCCCCCAATACCGACTATATTGGAGATATCTTCATTGATGGACAATTCTTCTGTGCATATCCACAGTACAGCTTTTATCCAATGTATAAGTGCAAAGGCGTTATTGCCCCTTCCCTGACATTATCAATTTGGGTACCGACATTTACTTCTTTCTTATTGTCTCCTTGTCCCAAATTGAAGGCCTTAGTTTTTTCCTTATGGGGTTGTATCAATTGAACTTATTTTTCCAACAGTCTTTGCATGTCCGAGGAAGTGGTCCCCACCTCACTGTCTGACTCAATCCATTCATCTTTAGCTTTCAGATCTTCCAGGGAGTTTTCAATCACAGACATGACTGTTATGGTTATGCTTTGGGTTTAGATTTTATTCAATTATTTTAGAATGAGAGAGAAAAGAATGAGAAGCATATGAATATTATGAAAAATGCCTCATTTTATTGATGAAAAGAGAAATATATACAAAGCCCACTTTAATCAAAAATCTCGTGATCAAGGGCGAGGATCGCGAGAGATACATCGGAAGCTTGAATATATTTTTTATTTTTTTTAACCAAAAGATACACAAAATGGGGAGCCCTAGTTAGCTGGCCTTCTCTACCCAAGCTCACTATTCTGGTTGTGATAGAGGTTTGATGTTTACGTTTGAGTCGGGAGCATCGAAAGTAATCCGCCCGGCATTCAATAATTCTTGAACCCTATATTTCAGGTTGACGCAATTCTCCACGGAATGCCCAGGAGCACCTGAGTGGTAATCACATTTTTCGTTGAGTTTGTACCAACCGGGGTAAGGTGGATCTTTCTTCTTTGGAGAGATACGCGTTAAGATCTTGGCCTCTAAAAGCCTTGGCAGCAGACTCCCATAAGAGATTGGGATGGGAGTGAATTTCTTCTCTTGTCTGCGTGGCTTGGTTTGTTGCGAGGAGGAAGAAGGAGTGGCAACGTTCATGGCATTTACACTTCCCTCCTTTTTCTTGCCAAAGGGCTTCTTGAATGATGCGTGGGATTTCTTAAACTTGGGAGGGGATTGAGTATTTTTGACAAGGTGTACATCGGTTACCTCCTTTACATCAAATTTATGTCCCTCTAATGCCCTTAATCTCTCCTCTAAGGCAAAAATTCGTTGCTCAGAGACCGTATTGTGGAAGCATTGCTGATACATTAGCTCCGTTAATTGTGCTATTTGTTCCTTTATGACATTAAGCTCAGCGGTGAGCATACGGTTCTGCTCCTCTAATTTCTCCATCTTCTTGGCTTTCTAAGCACGAGTGAGGACGGGTAGAAGACCAGCCACTTTCTAAATGATTTAAAGATTTTTATTATTATTCTTTTTTTTTTATTATGAATGATCAGTGTGGGATAGATGTGCCTTAGATAATAGCTTTGGTATTTTCTCAAAAGCCTATGTTTTAAGGAGTACCATACCCACTTCAGTGTGATGGTTCCCTTTTTTCAAAAGGTTATCATCATACCTTAGCGCACTTATCTCTTCTAGGAAAGTTATAAACGCACTTGGGTCTATTTCGCTATTATCTAAGGATATCTAATGCATCCTAGAATGAATGTGCTTTATGCATGCACTACAAAAATATTTTTTTATGACAACAGATATTGAAAGTGGAATAACTTTTGACTGGGTTGTCCGATTTGGACGCACAGCATGTCAAAACGAAGAGAAAAGGGTGAAGAACCAAGCTGCAAATGGCCGAAGGCGATTTGGCCTAGTAATTTTCCCAAATACGTCTCTAAGACCCATTTTTTGGAGGTTTATTAAAATGATGTGCATGCTGCAATTATTTTCTCTTAGTTTTACCACTTATTGGATGATATGGTATGAATGATATGACTTTGCCAAGAATTTTGTAAAAAGGTATTTTTATGGCTTTAAATTGTTTTTATGTTTTTTATGACCCTTTATCTCTTCTGTCGGTCAACGTGGCTATTTAGCTTACAAAGAACCTGAAACCAGGCTAGCTTAACTGAAGACTGTCCGAGATAAAGGTCTTTTATCTTATCACTTTTTGTGATTTTTAGGGTTTTTCATTTTTTTTTGTTTGTTGTATGATTACCCTATGCTAATGCATCAATACAAATGCAGCAAACAAATGCACACACAATTCATACATCCGCGAGCAGAGCCATGCTTATTTAATCACGAGGTAGGATTTTCCTGCAGAAACGTGCTTGGTTTAGGTGGTTCTAACTGTTCTCACCAGGCCAAAGGTCCCCAAGGTGCCCCCATTATAGGGACCTCTCAATCTCTCAATCCTCGGGTCATGCACGGAACTCCGTGTCGACACCCTTAGACCAAAAGAAGAGAGTTATCACCTTGAGTTGGTGGTTTTCCGACAACGGTAGTAGCCCCGTGTGCCAACTAACCGATCGTATTTGCCACCCACTCCCTATAGGTATTCACTCTTGCCCTCGGGTATAGAGGGACTGTTGTGTGCAAGGGTTTTTGTGTGCAATTTATATTTCAAACAATTGCAGAAATAATCATACAGCAGTTATTTAAAGCAATACAATAAAAACATACAGAAAAGGGTAAAGGCGTAATTTCAAATCTTTACTTAGTTAGAATTTATCCGTCACTAAATGGGATCAACTCTCTAGCTTCCCCAACAGAGTCGCCATCTGTCGCCGCCGTCCGTTCCGACGTCCTGAGGACGTCTCGAACGTTTATACGAGCGGTCGCGAATAGATGATTTGGACTCGCGTTTTTTGTTAAAATTGTGTTCATTGCTTCCGAGGAGCTCAACACTGAGCTGTCCTCTAATAAAAGCAAGGTTTTCGAAAAGGGGTTCTTTTGGAGTCGCCACCAATGTTTTGACCGGAAACATTGGAAAAGGAAAAAAAGGCGTTGATTTTAATAAAAACCAACTTGGTCATTATAACCAGAGTTGGGTAAGGGAGTTAGTTACGTGTGGGGAAGGTGTTAGCACCCCACAACGCCCCTTTCGGGTTCCCTATGACGGATTAATTCATTAAGTGAAGATTATGAGAAATTACGCAGTTACCCTTATTTTATTGATACAGTATTAAATATGGCTATCTACATGATTTATCTATATTGCATACAGAAGGCAATAAATAAAGCAATAAAGAAGAAGAGACTTGAGAAAAAACCTCCGTAGCAAGCTTTATATTATGATTCCGTTACAAGGAGGACTTGTTTCGGCAGTCCTTCGCTCTACAATTGCTCTCCTCTCGTCTACCCTAATCGACTCGACTAAAACTTTTCTGAAGAATTGAATGCCGGAATACAAATTCCTTAACTGATTGTTACCTAAAAAAGGCAATCAGAAAGATCATTCGAGAGAGGGAGAGAAGAAGACAAGTCTCAAAGTTGTCTAGTGTGTGGAATAAGACAAATGAGGCTCCTATTTATAGATTTCGCAGCCTGGACATCTGGGACGGCCGTCTGGGTTGGGACGACCGTCCCAACTGCACATTTTACACTGGGACAATTTGGGACGGCCTGGTGCATTTGGGACGGCCATCCCGTTTGAATTTAGGGACTTGGGACGCGCGTCCCAAATGTGAGACGTGTGTCTCACATGCATTTTTTGTGTTTGGGACGGCCAGGTGTGTTTGGGACGGCCGTCCCAGTTTGGGATGGCTGTCCCAAACTGCTTTGGCCTGTCTTCGCGTTCCGGGACCCCCAAGAAGCTTTCCTTTCCTTTTTTCGGACGTCGTTTGATGCCGATGTGTGTCCGTTAAAGCTTTATCTTCATATAGGAAGTCTTCTTGGCCTTCATTAAGATGTCGGGCGAGCTTTGTCTTCGTGTAGGAAGTCTCTTTAGTCTTTATTGTGTGAATGGGTGAACTCCGTCTTTGTTGTGGGAGGTCTTTCTCGGTTTTTCTTTGATATGAAGTCGGGTGAACTGTATGAAGTTTCCTTAGCTTTTATTTTGAGAGGCCGGGCAAAATTAGGGGTCTACATTCATCAATAGGGGATTCAACTTTCCTAATCTCCTTGAAATTCAAGGAGTTCTCCCTTTCATCCAAATGCAAGGTACGTATTATCCTGACTTAGTTAGGGTATTTTACTCTAGGTTCAAATTTAGAGATCAAATTGCTACCTCTCGAGTAAAGGTGGTCACAATTATTCTTGATGATGATATTTGGGAAAACGTTGCCCACTTTCCTATTAGAGAAGATGCTATTAACGTGTATGGTGAGTTAGATGATTTTTACAGGATCTTAGCTTATCGTTCTTTTCTGCGAAACCCCTCCATGGAGATTGGGCGTCTCCTTCTAGCTAGACCTTTGAAGAAGGAGGAACGCCAGATTTTACATCTACTTGTCTAGATCCTAAGTCCCCGGGCTACGAATCATGCTCAATGTTCTTCAATTGATCTTCGTATTATTCATGCCATAATGAATAATGAGCCTTTAGATTGGGGCGTTCTTGTCACCATGACTATGTTAAAAGCCAAACACCATCCCACCTTCAAAATTCCATATGCTCTCCTTGTCTCTCGCATCCTTGAATACAAAGGAGTAAATGTCGAAGGTGAACAAACAGTTCGAACAAATAACTTGAATCGTATGCTAGACAACACATTGATCCAACTACAAATGGTGCATGTCAACGATATTTATGTTCACAAGGATGACGTTCCAAACCAAGGTGACGATAAAGAAGATTCTGATGAAGATATGCCTCCTGCTGCTGAGCTTCCCTCTGATCAAATCCAAAGTGTTGGAACTTCCTCTACTCATCATGAAACTCGACAATCCATGGAAGACATGTTATCTGATATGAATCAGAGGATGCAGGCATTCTTCACTCTTTCTGGAGTACGGCATGAGGAAATAATTCGCCATATATCTGATGTAGATGATAAAGTGTGCCATTTAGAAAATAGATTTGATGCACACTTTCATAGTGATGATAGTGAAGAATTTTAAATTTGATTGTTATTTTTTTTCTTATATTGTAATGAATGCTTATTTCTGAAATAAAATGTGGTGTTCTTTTATTCCTTTGATTAAGGGGGAGTTATCTCCAAGTTATGCATATTTTGAGGTGGAGCCCTTATGATTGTTATTGAAGCATGCTTTCAATTTTTTATTATAATCAAAATAGGGGGAGAAATATTTAAAGCCTAATATTATTGTTTTTAAATATTATCTGGTATGTTTAATGTGTTTGTTAGTATGACAGATAAAACAGGTTATTACAAGGGTTTAAAAGAAAATTTTGATCATCATCAAAAAGGGGGAGATTGTTGAACATTCAAGGACTTGATGTTAGACTTGATGGACATGAAGCTTGTTGATTTTGATGATGATTCAAGAACACAAGAATGTAGAGAGTTGAAGACTTGTTTTATAATGTAATAACTCTATTTTGATTAGATTGAATTTGTAATATTAGAGTTTGAGATAGCCGGTACATAGTTTGCACCTTAGAAGCTTCAAAAAGCTCAATTTTATCAAAGTGCCTCGGCTTTAATCGATTAAATGGTGAAATAATCGATTAAAACAGTGAGAAAAACCATTTTCTGTATCTGCTCACTGGTTTAATCGATTAACACACCTGTTAATCGATTAACAGGCCTATTAATCGATTAACAGGTCTTTTAATCGATTAAAACAGAGAGTTTTGGGGTTCTGTTGATTTTGGCTCTGTAATAATCGATTAACACTTCATTTAATCAATTTTTTCAGTCAGATTTTGATTTTTAACTTCAAATCAACCCTATGTTCGAAAACCTTAATTCCAAGACTCCTAGTTTCGAAAATCCCAATTCTCAAACCCTAATTTCTCTACTTAAGCTTCTATATGGCACTCAGAAATGAAGAACAACCTTTTTCGTACAAAAGTTAAGTGTTGTGAGTGCCAGAGAACTGTTTGTTGCAAGAAAAAGGGGCTTTTGGAACCTGGTGTGGGCTAGAAGCGATAAGAATCACTAAGTGGAGTTCTTAATGGATTGTGTGTTGTGCCGTCTCCAGGGAAAGTTGTTCTTCATCTCTTGTGGATTTCAAGAGAGGTGTTTTCTTTACTTTATCTTTTCCATTGTAATCTGTTTGTAACAACTGTGATTATAGTGACAACGTTAATCCTCTGTTTGAGTGATTAGCAACTGGACGTAGGGTCTTTTGATCCGAACCAGTATAAATCTCCTGTGTAAGATTCTATCTCTACTCTATTTATATTTACACAGTTTTTAATCGGTAAAATTTGGGGAAAATTTTGAAAACCTAATTTTTGTTAAGAAACCAATTCACCCCCCCCCCTCTTGGTTTTTGTTCGACCACGCAAACATTCCGCTGCGCGATTCCAACATTCTCGCCAACGGGAGGGGGGTCTCGCCATTGGCAAGTGGCGAGACAGCCGTCTCGCCAAACGAGACGGCGGTCCCGAAAAGCGAGACGGCGGTCTCAACCCCTGAAGGCGAAAATCCTTATTTTTATACAGAAAATCCTTCCTATCCTAACATGGGGCCTAATAGTCTCTCCTAGTGGCTTCTTAGGCTTCGTCCATCTTCAAATAGGAGGTCTTCTGTTCTTATTTTTGAGGTCGGGCAAGATTTGGGGTCTACAACATCCTATTCTCACCATCAAATACAAGAACATCTTCTCATTCAATGCTTTTATGAGGGGTTGAAGTTTTTGAATAAGCAACGGTGGGTAGATGTTGCAAGTGTGGGATCTTTTCTAGATAAATTCCCACAAGATACCAAACAATTGATAGATCTCATGGCATCAGATAGTTAATAATTTGATACAAGAGGGTATTCAGTAACCTTAGTAAGGGGAGTTCACAAAATGGAGACTTGTGCAACCACTGGCAAGAGGATAAATGGGAGAATAGATGGATAGAGAGAAAGTTGGATAAGCCTGTAAACTTGTTCAAGACTTTGTCCCCACAAGTTGCAAGGGTGTGTGGAATCTGTGCTTCAACAAATCATTATACTGATGCATGTTCCAAATTGATAAAAACTACTTTGGATTAGCCATCTCAAGCTTTTGCTGCCAACATGTTTTGAGGGAATAAACCATCCAAGAATAAGGATGATTTTCCCCCCAATAGATATGATCCAGTTGGGAGAAATCATCCAAATCTGAGGTGGGAAAAATAACAGTCACAATAGTACTTGTCGCCGCCATCAAAAGAGGCGGTCGGAGCGACGCGATGCTTTTGATGACTCGCCTTTTTTAAAGTGTGGTTCAACGCCTTTAGGTTGTCAGATAACCGGGCTGGACCTAAAGGAGAGGTTTTCGAAAAGGTTCGAGGAGTCGCCACCAATATTTTTACCAAAAACATTGGAAAAGGAAAAAGAAGGCGATGATTTTTAAGAAAAACTAACTTTGGTCATTACAACCAGAGTTAAGGGAGTTAGTTACGTGTGGGGAAGGTATTAGCTTCCCCATGACGCCCCTTTCGGGTTCCCTATGATGGACTATTTTTATAAAGAAATAAGAACATTAAAACTACGTTTTTACCCTTATTTATTCATTGCAAATTTAAATTATTGACTACATGGACCTTAATAGCTAATGCAGAGATAGTAACTAATAAAAGCGATAAAATAGAATAAGGGATACGAAAGAACCTTGAAAGAAAGCTTTTTATTAAATATTTTTGAAAAGGGCACTTTTTGGCAAACCCCATGCTCTACAACACAGCTCACTCTTCTCTCGAAGCACTTTAGAATGCTTTCTAAGAACTCTAAGACTTTGGAAATGCTTTAGATGGGTTCTAGAAGAGTATTTTGAGGAGTATTTAGTTGGAGAAGTTGTGTAAGTTGTTGAAAACGAGGAGAAGGCCCCCCTTTTATAGAAATTCGCACTTGTCAGATCGGGTCCGCCGTCTCGCCTTTGGCAAGTGGCGAGACGGCGGTCTTGACCCTTTGGGTGGAATTTCTAATTTTTCGTGTACAAAATGTCTTCCTATTCTAGTATGGAGCCTATTGATCAATCCTAGGGACCTTTAAGGCCTTGCCCATCTTCGAACAGAAGTCTTTTGCTCTTTATTTTGAGCCTGGGCAAGATTTGGGGTCTACAGTACCAACAACCTTATGTCCCACCATAGTAACAATAGCCATCCACCACACCTTTTCTCTTATTTCCACTCCCTTTTTCACCTTTTCTTTCATTCTTTCAATTTATCATTCATTCATGATGTGGGTGTTAAGCCTCTAAGATTGATTCTATTGTAATTTCTTAATTAGATTCTAAGGTTAGAATGAAATAAATTGTTTGTTCTTTTGATTATTTTTGTGATTTATTATTATCTATGTCTTTTATCTCTGAATCAAGTAAAACAAATGATTTTTACATTGTGGCAAGTTAGCACAATGTTAAATCTACAAGCCTATTAATCATATGAGTCAAAGGGTTTTTAATTTTAATTGAGAACTCACTTTGATAAAGGTGAAAACTTTAATTGGAATTAATCAAGAAGTTACTTTGGTTAATTATCTTTGTAGTTGATAAAAGAGGGAAAAGAATACACATGATTAGGAATAGTAATATTTAATTGAGAAGTTACTTTGGTTCAATTTTCTAAGATTAATCTAAAAAGTTATTGCTTTTAATTGAGAAGTTACTTTGATTAATTGTGAGGACGCTAACAAATTAATTGAGAAGTGATGAGTCATTATATTTCTGTATTTTTTTTCCTTTCTGAACTTATTTTAATTAGTGTTTTGGGCTTAACTTTATATTATTAGTGAATTTTTATTAATTGGGCTTCATTGGGCCAATAATTAGATTTTAATTAATTTAAATCTATTTGATCTAATTTTTTCTCATTATTAATTTTAGGACAGTTAAAGCAATTTTGGGCCTAGAAGATTGGGCTAGATGCCATTTTACAGTTTAAAGCAATTTTGGGCTTGGAAAATTGGGTCAAATGTCATATTTTATTCTATACGGGTACTAACATTGGTTCACTGTTTTATTTATCATTTTTTCTACAGATCTCCAAAAATCATTATTTTCAAAGCATTATAAACTAGACACATTCAGCTTTCCATAGGATCCAAAATCATTCAATTCGGAGATAAATTGGATTTTACATAAATTATCCAACACGGGTCAAGCGCACCAGGGCGGCCCAATGGACATGCTTCAATAATTTAAGTCTCCTAAATTCATTAGACCTCCAAAAATAGTATCAATGGTGGCGTTTTAAATCTAACTCAAAAGGCTTTCAAAGGAGACCAAAATCTCTTAATTTGGATAAGTATTGAAAATACTGCACGTGTTTGAAGTTCATGGACCTGCACTGAAGCCAATTTATGATGTGTTTCATGGACTAGTTGAGCCCAAACCTCGATTAAGATTAGGGTTAGGGTTATTTATATAAGAGAGGCACATCAAACGAAAAAAAAAACATCACAGAAGGACTAGGCAGCCACCACACTTCCGTCTTTCATCTTCTGCAATTTACATTCAAGTTTGTTACTCTTCTGTCATTATTTTTAAATTCTTGTTTCAATTTTAATTATGTTTCTTCTATTGCGTTTTCAACTTTCTATGGATAGCTAAATCTTTGTATTGATTTTCTGAGAAGAATGCAAGTAGATCTTTGAGGTTTTGTTCTTCAATTTCATATTGTTTGTTCTCTTAACTCTTCATCTTGTAATCTCAGTATTGAATTATAATCTGTTTATGCCTAATAAACTGAAACTTATATCACAGTTTGCTTAATTCTGTGTTAGATATGAGATTATGTGATGTATGCAATGCTTAATTGTATAAGGATAATTTGGGGTTAATCTTCGCTTAGTTGGTTAATTTCATGTTGGAATAAGGGTTAAGGAAAATTTGGGATTAATCTTCGCTTAGTTGGTTAATTTCATATTGGAACAAGGGTTAAAGCTAATTTGAGATTAATCTTCGCTTAGTTGATTAATTTTGGATTAGAATATAATTTGGGATTTATCTTCGCTTAGTTGGTTAATTTCGAATTAATTTCGTAATCTAGGATAAGTGACGCTGCATTAGAATCAGAAAATCAATTGCATTTTAATCTGTTTTTAATCCGCATTTTTATAATCTGTTTTTGTTCTGTTTCATCTAATATTTTAATTTTGAAAAAACTCCCCTTTTAATTTTTTGTTACTAAAAATTGATAAGCTTTGATAGAAATTTGTGGTCTTTGGGAGACGACCTAGGAAAGCTTCCTAGTACTACATTTATTTGTTTTAATTATTTGACCGAGTACGACATCGATCAAGAGGTTACAAATAAATTGAACAATAATCTTTAGAAAATCAATGATGAATCCTATTTTGAAAAGGCAGTAGAATCAACGTATTTCATAATTATTATTTTAACCCTTTTATTTTGTTTGCAATTTGTTTCTTTCCTTGACTTATTTAATTTATTTTCATATGATAATTATTAGTAGGATACCAAAAATCCATCTTTGTTATATAGTGGTATTAGGCGTATTTATATTGACATACTATCTGTTGCATATTTTGCATCCCATTCATATTTAGTTATTTTAATTGCATTAGGTTATATCTTTATTTTTATCTTTTATAAATTTTTTGTTTTTTCCTAACCCTTATTGTAGGTTTTATAAGAGTTAATTTATTAATAATCAATTATGTATCTATATTTGTTAATACATATCGGTTCTAAGGTAATTGTTTATATTGATTAGTCGCACCTTCCTTAACCTCTTTTGTCCTTGAAGCCACTATTCATTCAGTCTCACCTCACTTTTCTTCCTTTCTCATGCCCCATGTCTTACTCCCTCTTTCTCTCCCGGGGCTTGCTCTTTCTCCCCCAGTGGTAGTCCCTCTCTCTTGGTGGTAGTCCATCTCCCATGGTGGTAATGTTTCACACTCTATACTAGTGGTGGTGGGCCTGGTGGTGTGCATGTTAGTGTTGAATGGTGATGCGCGTGGTGGTGTGTGGTGGCCTATAGTGGGTTTGTGGTGGGTTCGTGGTAGGTCTGTGGTGCTATGAAGATAGTTTTGTGGAACCCATTCTTCCCTCTGGTGGTTGGTGTTGTGCCCGTTGAACTCACTTCGCCTCTCCTCTTTCCCTCTTGTGAGAGATCATTCTTCCTCTATAGTCAGTAATTGTTATGACTTCCTATGATTAAGATTGTATGAATTGGTTCTTTTCATTATGATGATTAGCATTGATATTTGACTTTTTTGAACAAATTTGTGTGAAGTATGGGGATGTCTAATCCCTAGCAAATTGCATTGTTGACTAAATTATATAAATGTGTATGTATTATAGAATTTGGAAATTGATAGAAGTTAGATTAACTATGCTCACACAACTGATGAGTATGAGAAAGGAGTGGAAGAATTTTTACTATTTGCACAACATAACACTTTAATTTGTTTTATTGGTGGGAGATTTAGGTGTCCATGTATTAATTGTCTTAATGGAATATTATTAAATGTTGAAGAAATTAGGGAGCATCTTTTATGTAACGGTTTTCTTCAAAATAATACAACTTGGATATGGCATGGTGAATTATTAGATTTGTCAATTGTAAATGAATATGATGATTTAGTTTATTCAACCATGGACCATTGATTGGAGAGCATGATTCATGATGTTGGAGTAGAATCTTTTACTCAAGCGCATGTGTGTGAAGATATGTGTAGTGACATAGAGACTTTACTTTATCCTGGTTAAACTAACTTCACACGATTGTTAGCAATGTTAAGATTAGTAAATTTGAAGGCCATGAATGGGTGGATTGATAAAAGTTTCACTGAATTGCTCCAGTTGTTGAAGGATATGCTTTAAGAAGGAAATACACTACCCAATCATAATTATGAGGCAAAAAAAAATACTTTGTCCAATGGGTATGGATGTCCTAATGATTTTATTTTATATAGAAGTGAGTTTGAAAAGCTTAAAAGGTGTCCAATTTGTGGGTTATCTCATTACAAAGTGAAGGATAATAATCAAGACAGTAGTGATTACATGACTATTGAGGGACCCCTTGCCAAGTCCATTTGGTATTTGCAATATTTCCAAGGTTTAAGTGTTTGTTTGCGAATCCTAATGACGCTAAAAACTTTAGATGGCATGCAGATGGGAGGACATGTGATGGATTGATTCGTCATCGAACTGGCTCTGTGCAATGGAAAGACTTTTATAATGAGTTTCCCTAATTTGGTGATAAGTCAAGAATTCTTAGATTTGAATTGGCTATTGATGGAACGAATCCTAGTAGTAATCTAAGTATTAATCATAATTCATTGCCTATTTTGCTATTTATTTACAACTTACCTCCAAGCTTGTGTATGAAGCATAAATACATGATGTTATCTATGATGATCTCAAGCCCAAGATGACTAAGTAATAACATAGATGCATATCTTAGTCCATTGATTGAAGATTTGAAACTGTTGTGGGATGAAGGGGTTAAAGTGTTTGATGGATTTTCTTGTGAGTCGTTCAAGATGCATGCCATGTTATTTGGCACTATTAATGACTTTCCTGCATATGGAAACTTATCAAGTTATAGAGTAAAGGGTCATAAAGCTTGTCCTATTTATGAAGAAAATACTAGTTATGATCAATTGAAACATGGTAGGAAGACAATTTATCTTTGATATCAGAGACAAACTATAACTTAATTATGTGCATTCTTCAATTCAAGTTGTAGTAAAATAATTGACCCAAAAAAATTGGATGCATTGGAAGAGGAGATTGTTGTTTTTTATGTCAATTGGAGATGTTTTTTCATCCATCCTTTTTCAATATCATGGTGCATTTGCTTGTATATCTAGTTAGAGAAATAAGATTGTGTAACTCAGTTTATTTAAGGTGAATGTATCCAAGTGAGTGTTTTATGAAGATTCCAAAAGAGTATGTAAAAAATGATTGTTGTCTTGAAGCCTCTATGATTGAGAGATATATTGTAGAAGAAGTCATTGAATTTTGTCCAAAGTATTTGTCAAAGGCAAATCCTATAGGACTTCAATCAAAGTCTTGGCACAAGAGATGATCAACAAGTAAGTGTTCACAAGGCATTCATATAGTAATTAAATCATGTGAAGAAGTTTTTCAGACACATTTGTATATATTGAACACACTAGTACAAAAAGGGATTTTTACGTCACTCAATTCTCGTTGCATCCAAAAATATTTGACGTAAATAAAATGCGGAGGCAATTTTGTAAATAAGAGGCAGAATTTTTACGTCACACACTATTATATGCGATGTAAAAATTGATTTTTATTCTGTTCCGCGACCACTCCCTCGTCTCGCAACACAAGGATTTTTGAGAACGACAATGAGAATGACGATGACAATTACCATTTCCACACCATTTTCGATCATTTTAACTGTGAAAAACATCAACATTGTGTCTCAATTTCCGAATTTGACGTTTCTCCCTGATTAGATTCGAGTTTTAAATCGTTTTCGTGTATACTCGAGGTTAGTGTTCTATGTCTCCTGTTATATGTTCAAATTGAATCTCTGATTTTTTTAGGGATCTCAATCACGTTATTGCATGAATGTCTCCACTGGATTGTTCTTAGAATTTCATTTTCTGTTTATTTGTTTGAGCATTTTCGGTTTACACACTCCATTTACGGGTTATTCACTTTCTTTGTTATTTGTATATTAATTTTTTTTTTAATATAAATTTTGAATCTTTAGGAGTGGCGAAAATTTATAACATAGGTAGATATGAATCGAAGTTGGATGAATGCACATTGTATTAGTGAAGAGTACGAAAAGGGAGTTGAGGAATTTTTGAAATTTGCTACTGAAAATGGAAAACCTATGAAAGAGACATATTATTGTCCATGCATTCGTTGTTTGAATCAAATTCGTCATAAACTTGAGGATATATGTGATCACTTATTTGTTTATGATATTATTTAGAGTTATACAATATGGACATGGCATGGATAAATATTAGACATCCCAACTATGTCAACTATAGAAAATTTTGATGAAAGGACGGATGATAATATAGAGGATATGATACGTGATATTGGTGAAGAAAATTTTATGAAAGCACATCTATATGATTCTTTGAAATTTGATTTTGAGCAACAATTGTACATAGGATGTAGTTTTACAATGTCGCCGCAGTCAAAAGATGTAGTCGGAGCGACGCGATGGTTCCGACTTTCCGTTTTTCACGTTTTAATTATGGGTGAGGTTACAACGTCTTTAGGTTGTCCGATAACCGGGCTGAACCTAAGGGCGAGGTTTTCAAAAGGGTGTTCTTAGATCGTCCGATAACTGGGCTGACCTAAGAACAAATTTGAAAGGGTTCTTATGGAGTCGCCACCGATGTTTTTACCAGAAACATCGAAAAAGGGGAGAAAAAGGCGTTGGTTTTGTCGCCGATGTCCGTTCCGACGTCTAGGGACATCTTGAACGTTTATGCGAGCGGTCGCGAAAAGATGGTTTAGACTCGCGTTTTATGTTAAAATATGTTCATTGCTTCCGAGGTGCTCAACAACTGAACTATCCTCTAATAAAAGCAAGGTTTTCGAAAAGGGGTTCTTATGGAGTCGCCACCAATGTTTTGACCGTAAACATTGGAAAAGGATAAAAAGGCATTGATTTTAATAAAAACCAAACTTGGCCATTATAACCAGAGTTGGGTAAGGGAGTTAGTTACGTGTGGGGAAGGTGTTAGCACCCCACAACGCCCCTTTTGGGTTCCCTATGACGGATTCATTCATTAAGTGAAGATTACGAGAAATTACGCTATTACCCTATTTTATTGCATAATATTGAAAAAATGACTATCTACACGACTTTATTTCATATTGCATACATAAAGCAATAAATAAAGCAATAAAAGAGAAGAGAAGTGAAAAGAACTTCCGTAGCAAGCTTTGTATTACAAATCTTTAACTATGAGGATGTGTTTTGGCAATCCCCCGCTCTACAAAGACTCTCCTCCCAAAATACAATATCGACTCGACTAAATTTTAAAGAAGAATCAAATGCTGGAATACAATTCCTTAACCGATTGTTACCTTTTTAAGGCAATCGGAGAGTTCATTCTAAGTTGGGAGAGAAGACCAGTGTCTGGAGTGTGAAAAAGTGGCAAATGAGCTTCCTATTTATAGTTTTCGCAGCCTGGCACTTTGGGACGGCCGTCTGGGGGCTGGAAAACAGGGATGGGCATCTGGGGAAGCCGGGACGGCCGTCCCAACCATCAAAACAGGCTGAGACGGCCGTCTGGCACTTGGGACGGCTGTCTGGGCCTGTTGGGACGGCCATCCCAACTTCTGGGATGGCCATCTCGACTGTTCTGGCCAGATTTTGTGTCCTGGGACTTCCGGGAAGCTTTCCTTTCTTTATTCGGAAGTCGATTGATGCCGTTAGACGTCCGCCGAAGCTTTATCTTCAAATAGGAAGCCTTCTTAGCCTTTATTGAGAGGCCGGGCAAAATTAGGGGTCTACAGCTGCCCCCCCTTCACTTGCCTGACTAATTGTTGGCCTAAAGTGCCCACAAAGTTAGTTGGTAGGTGAAGGAGTTCACCCTTTTTTGCCCGGTTGTCCTTCAGATGCTCCTTCGCTTGAAGTTTGCTGATCCTCCGGATGATAAATATTTTTGATAGGTACCAACCCCTATCTGGTTTGAGCCTTCTTTTATAAGGCTCTGGTGAGTACTTACCCTCACCAGGTATGAGTCTCCAACTCACTAGACTCTTGTGGGTACCTTCCCCCACTAGGTATTAATCTTCTTTTCGCTAGATTTTGATGAGTACCTACTCCCATCTGGTACGAACCCCGTTTTTGCAAGGCTCTGGTGAGTACCTACGCTCACCTGGTACGAGTTCGTATTTTGCTAAACTCTTGTGGGTACTTACTTCCGAGGTGCTCAACACTGAATTATCCTCTAATAGAAGCAAAGTCTTTGCAACCCGTTTTGTAAGGCTCTGGTGAGTATCTACCCCCACCTGGTACGAATCTGCATTTTTACTAGATTCTGATGAGTATCTACCCTCATCCGGTACAAACCTTATTTTATAAGGCTCTAGTGGGTACCTTCCCCCACCTGGTATGAATCTGCATTTTGCTAGATTCTGATGAGTACCTACCCTCATCCGGTACAAACCTTATTTTATAAGGCTCTGGTGGGTACTTACCCCCACCTGGTATGAATCTGCATTTTGCTAGATTCTGATGAGTACCTACCCTCATCTGGTACAAACCTTATTTTATAAGGCTTTTGTGGGTTCGAACCCTATTCTATAAGGCTCTTGTGGGTACCTACCCCCACCTGGTATGAACCCTACTCTATAAGGCTCTGGTGGGTACCTACCCCCACCTGGTACGAACCCTATTCTATAAGGCTCTTGTGGGTACCTACCCCCACCTGGTACGAACCCTATTCTATAAGGCTCTTGTGGGTACCTACCCCCACCTGGTACGAACCCTATTCTATAAGGCTCTTGTGGGTACCTACCCCCATCTGGTACGAACCCTATTCTATAAGGCTCTTGTGGGTACCTACCCCCACCTGGTACGAATCTGCATCTTGCTACATTCTGATGAGTATCTTATCCTCATCTGGTACGAACCCTATTCTATAAGGCTCTTTGGGATTTCAATCTTTTGATGAGTGAAAACCCTCATCTGGTTTTTGGAAATGTGTTAGCGGCTTACTGTCTCTGATCATGCGCCTATTCCATGGGGAATCATTGATTTTTCTTTTTGACTTTTCTTTTTTAGTCATCCAGCTTTACTGGGGATTCTTTGTTTTTGGCTTTTCTTGTTTAGTCATCCGGTCTTGCGGGGGATTCTTTGTTTTTTGACTTTTCTTTTTAGCCATCTAGTCCTGCCGGTTTAGCCATCCAGTCTTGCCAGGGATTCTTTGTTTTTGGCTTTTCTTTTTAGCCATCCGGTCTTGCCGGGAATTCTTTGTTTTTGGCTTTTCTTTTTAGCCATCCGGTCTTGCCGGGAATTCTTTGTTTTCGACTTTTCTTTTTAGCCATCCGGTCCTGCCGGGGATTCTTGTTTTTGGCTTTTCTTTTTAGCCATCCGGTCTTATCGGTGATTTCTTGTTGATTGCCTCTTGTTTTAGGCAGGAATCCCTTGTGGATTTTGTTGATTTCTGTTGATTGTGCCTCCTGATTAGGCGGATGCTTCAATAATGGTGAAGACTTTATGCTTTGGGCTTGTAATGCCTCTTGCATAGGTAGATTTCCCATTTCTTGGGGATATTGGCTCTTTGCTTGTCTCTGAGTAAGCAGAGGCTTTATTGGAAGTGAAGGCATTGCATTTCACTGGAGATATCCATATTGGGTGTTATAAGTGATTAACTCCTTGAGGATTATGAATTTGCAGTTTGCCTTTGTCGTAGGCTCATTGGGGTAGTTTTTCCCTTTTGATGATCCATCAGGGATTTGATTGCTCTCCCGGAGATCTATTTTGACTTGCCCCCTAGGGAGGAATGGAGTTTTTTTACTCCTTGTTGGATGTTGTTATTTTGAGCTGGCTTTGCCTATGCTCTTATTCTGCTGGGGAATGGGTTTTTACCTTTTTCTCGCGTTTTTATCTCTTTTTTCGCGATTTTGAAAATGTGGCTTTCTTAAATGCGTGCGCCTTTTTTATTTCTTTTATGCACGCAGGCTTTTTGTTATCTGCTGGATGAAGAGATTTCTTCTTTTTTCTCTTTTCTTTTTTTGGCGATCCACCAAGGAGCTCGTTGGCTTCTTGGGGATCCAACTTTGATTGATTTTTTTTTTGTTGGCCCATGAATTCAATATCCCAGATATAAAAAACCTCACAAAACAACATAGGTTGTTGAGGCATCTATTGTCTCCAAGTAATGGCACCTCTTGCTCTCTAGCACTGCTCACAAGTGCTACAAATCCTCCACGCATACTTGAAGATGATGCGCAAATAAAAACCACACTCAAGCACCTTCCTTACTGTTCTTTGGGAGCCAAGATGTCCACCAACTGCTGAAGCATGGCAGAAATGAAGGATTGACTCGATCTCATGATCTGGAATGCATCTCCTAATTACCTGGTCACTACACATTTTCCATAAATACGGGTCATCCCATATATAATATTTAGCATCACTTTTCAGTTTATCAATTTGAGATCTAGATTCTAGTGGGGGAAAAACAGAAGCAACCAAATAATTAACAATATCAGCGAACTAAGGAGTATGGTGAGAAACAAAAATATTAAGGAGCTGCTCTTCGAGGAAGTCATCCCGGATAGGAGAAGTGTCAATAGCTCCCTCTGTTTTGCTTAGATGATCTGCCACTAAATTCTATGCTCCACTCCTATCCTGAATCTCCAAATCAAACTCCTGTAGTAGAAGTATTCATCGGATCAAATGCAGCTTGGAGTCGGTCGGTCTTCTTCAACAGGTACTTTAAAGTTGCATGGTCAGTAAAAACAACTCTAGAGCCAAGCAAATGTGATCTAAACTTATCAAGAGCAAACACAATGGCTAAGAGTTCTTTTTCAGTGGTTGTGTAATTAACTTGTGCAGCATCTAAAGTCCTAGAAGCATAATAAATCACCCTAGGCAACTTATTTACTTTCTGTGCAAGGACAACCCCTAATGCATAATTAGAAGCATAAGCTCAAAAGGGACCGTCTAATTAGGGGCCTGAATGATGGGGGTGTTAGTCAAAGCAGTCTTTAGGCAATCAAAAGCCTCATTGCACTTCTCATCAAAGTGGAATGCCACATCTTTCTGTAATAAGCTAGATAACAAAAGGGCTTTCTTGCTGAAATCTGTAATGAACCTCATGTAGAAGCCTGCATGGCCAAGAAAAGAACAAACCTCTCACACGCAAGAGGGGCAAGGCAACTGTGAAATAACATCAATCTTGGCAGGATCTACCTCTATGCCTTTACTAGAGATTACATGACCTAAGACTATCCCTTGTTGCGCCTTAAAATGACATTTTTCATAATTCAAAACAAGATCAGTCTTAGTGCATCTATGTAACACACTATCCAAACTATCTAGGCATGCATCAAATAAAGACCCATAAACAGTGAAATCATCCATAAACACCTCCATCCAACTCTCTATAAAATCACTAAAAGTGCTCATCATAAGGTTGTTTATTATGAAAAGGTTTTTTGAGATTTTGTATTTTTTTTTGTATGATTATGCTATGCAACAAACAAATCCAACAAACAAATGAACAAACAATTCACTCATCCGTGAACTGAGTGACGTTGTTTTTATCACGAGGTAGGGGTATCCTGCAGAAAAGTGTGTATTCAAGGTGGTTCTAATTATCTTCACCAAGGTCAGGCCCTCGAGGTGCCCCCATTATAGGGTCCCCACTCTCCCAGCATTCAAACCATGCATGGCACTAGGGCCTTGTCAGTCTTTAGGCCAAAAGAGGAAGGTTATCACCTTTAGTGGTGGTTTTCGACCATACCGGTGGGCTCATGGCCCTCACTACGGCAAATCGTACCTACCACCCACCCACTTATCCCACTACGGCAAATTGTACATACCACCCACTCCCTAATGCGATGGTTCCGACTTTCCATTTGTTGCGTTTTAATATGGGTGGAGTTACAACGCCTTTAGGTTGTCCGATAACTGGGATGAACCTAAGGACGAGGTTTTCAAAAGAGAACTTTTAGATCGTCCGATAATGGGGCTGACCTAAGAGCAAGATTGAGAGGGTTCTTATAGAGTCGCCACCAATGTTTCTACCAGAAACATCGAAAAAGGAAAGAAAAAGGCGTTGATTTTTTAAGAAAAAACCAACTTTGGTCGTAAAAACCAGAGTTGGATAAGGGAGTTAGTTACGTGTAAGGGAGGTATCAACTCCCCTATGACGCCCCTTTCGGGTTCCCTATGATGGGCCAGTTATTTTATAAATAAACTTTTGAAATGACACTTTTACCCTTTTATTTGCAGAATTAAAAAATAATGACAACATGGCCCTAGTAGCTATTGCACAATTTAATGTAAGTAAAAAGGACAATAAAAGAGAAGTAGAGAGTGAAGAAACCTCCGGAGCAAGCTTTGATTAATTCTCGTGAAAAATAGGGTGCATTTTGGCAGCCCTTCGCTCTACAATGCTGCTTTTTCGCTATAAAAACTCTCTTTAAACACTTAGAAACTCCGAAAATGCTTCGGAGGGGCTCTAAAATGAGAATTCTAAGAAATTGTAGAAGGAAGAATGGAAGAGATGTGTGAAATGAAGGGGAGAGCGCCCCCTATTTATAGGGATTTGCACCTGTCAGGTCGAGACGGCCATCTCGCCTGGCAAGGTCGAGACGGGCGTCTCGCCATTCGGGACTGTAGACCCCTAATTTTATCTGGCCGCTCAATAAAGGCTAAGAAGACTTTCTATCTGAAGATAAAGCTTCGGTGGACGTCTATCGGCATCAATCGACTTCTGAATAAAGAAAGGAAAGCTTCCCGGGAGTCCCAGAACACAAAATCTGGCCAAAACAGTCGAGATGGTCGTCCCAGAAGTCGAGATGGTCATCCCAGTCAGTCCAGACGGCCGTCCCACATGCCAGACGGCCGTCTCACCCATTTTTAACACTTGGGACGGCCGTCCCAGATCCCAGATGGTCGTCCCGGCCTCTCTAGACAGCCATCCCTATTTTCTGCACCCCAGACGGCCGTCCCGAGCTGCCAGGCTGAAAAAACTATAAATAGGAAGCTCATTTGAGCATTTTTCACACTCCAGACACTTGCCTTCTCTCCCTCTTTCGAATGAACTCTCCGATTGCCTAAAAAGGTAACAATCGGTTAAGGAAGATTCTTCCAGCATTCGATTCTTCTTAAAATTTTGGTAGAGTCGGTCTTGTATTCGGAGAGGAGAGTCCTTTTAGAGCGGGGGATTGTCAAAACGCATCCTCACAGTTAAAGATTTGCAATAAAAAGCTTGCTACGGAGGATTTTTTTCACTTCTCTTCTCTTTTATTGCTTTATTTATTGCTTTATGAATGCAATAGAAAATAAAATCATGTAGATAGCCATTGTTAAAATATTGTACAATAAAATAGGGTAATAGCGTAATTTCTCTTAATCTTTACTTTATGAATTAATCCGTCATAGGGAACCCGAAAGGAGCGTTGTGGGGGTGCTAACACCTTCCCCACACGTAACTAACTCCCTTACCTAACTCTGGTTATAATGGCCAAGTTTGGTTTTTCTTAAAATCAACGCTTTTTTATCCTTTTCCAATGTTTATGGTCAAAACATTGGTGGCGACTCCATAAGAACCCTTTTGCGAAAATCTTGCTTTTATTAGAGGATAGTTCAGTTGTTGAGCACCTCAGAAGCAATGAACACATTTAAAATAAAACGCGAGTCTAAACCATCTTTTCGCGACCGCTCGCATAAACGTTCGAGATGTCCCTAGACGTCAAAACGGACAACAGCGACAGATGGCGACTCCACTGGGGAAGCTAGAGAGTTGATCCCATTTAGTGACGGATAAATTCAAACTAAGTAAAGATTTGAAATTACGCCTTTACCCTCCTTTGTATGTTTTATTATATGGCTTTAGTAACTGCTATATGATTATTTTCTGCAAATTGTATGAAATATAAACTAAACAGAAAAACCCTTGCACATTACAGTCCCTCTATACCCGGGGGCAAGAGTGAATACCTATAGGGAGTGGGTGGCAGATACAACCGGCTTGTTGGCATATGGGGCTACAACCGTTGTTGGAAAACCACCAACTCAAGGTGATAACTCTCTTCTTTTGGTCCAAAGATGTCGACACGAAGTTCTGTGCAAGACCCAAGGACTAAGAGATTGAGAGGTCCCTATAATGGGGGCACCTTGGGGACCTTCAGCCTTGGTGAGAATAGTTTAGAACCACCTAAACCAAGCACGTTTCTGCAGGAAAACCCCACCTTGAAAATAGCGTGGCTCTGCTCATGCATGAATGAATTGTGTGTGCATTTGTATTGATGCATTAGCATAAGGTAATCATACAACAGACAAAAAATAGTAAAAATCCTAAAATCCATAAAAGTGATAAGAATAAACCAACTTTATCTCAGACAGTCTTCATTTAAGCTAGCCTGGTTTCAGGTTCTTTGTAAGCTAAGTAGTCACGTTGGCCAACAGAAGAGATAAAGGGTTATAAAAAATATATAAAAAAAACAATTTAAACCAATAAAAATACCTCTTACAATAAAAATATTCTTGACAAAGTCGTATCATTCATACAACATCATTTCATAAGAAAAAACCAAGAGAGAAAATAAATGCAGCATGCATACACATCATTTTAATAAACCTCTAAAAAATGGGTCTTAGGAGCGTGTTTTGGGAAAATTACTGGGCCAAATCCCTTAAAGGTATTTGCAACTCGGTTCTTCACCTCTTTCTCTTCGTTTTGATACGTTGTGCGTCCAAATCGGACAACCCAGTCAAAAGTTATCTCACTTTCAATATTTGCCGTCATAAAAAGTATTTTTTTACTGCATGCATAAACACATTCATTATAGGATGCATTAGATATCCTTAGATAATAGCGAAAGAGACCCAAGTGCGTTTATAACCTTCCTAGATGAGATAAGTGTGCTAAGGTATGATGGTAACCTTTTGAAAAAAGGGAACCATCACACCAAGGTGGGTATGGTACTCCCTAAAGCATAAGCTTTTAGGAAAACACCAAAGTTATGGTCTAAGGCATATCTATCCCACACTGATCATTCATAATAAAAAAAAACAATAATAAAAATATTTAAATCATTTAGAAAGTGGTTGGTCTTCTTCCTGTCCCCACTCACGAGCAAAAGCCAAGAAGATGGAGCAATTAGAGGAGCAGAACCATATGCTCACCGCTGAGCTTAATACCATAAAGGAGCGGTTAGAGAAACAAAATCACAGGCTCACCACTGAGCTTAACTTCATAAAAGAGCAGATGGCGTATTTAATGGAACTAATGCGCCGACAATGCCTCCACAATGAGGTTTCCAAACAACAAATTTCTACCCTATAAGAGAAATTAAGGGCATTAGAGGGATACAACTTTGATGTAAAGGAGGTAATCGATGTACGCCTTGTCGAAAATACTCGATTTCCTCCCAAGTTTAAGAAATCTCACGCATCATTCAAGAAGTCCTTTGGCAAGAAGAAAGAGGGGAGCATAAATGCCATCAACCTCACTACCCCTTCTTCCTCTTCACAACCATCTAGGCAGTCACGCAGACAAGAGAATAAATTCACTCCCATTCCAACTTCCTATGGAAATCTGCTGCCAGAATTGATAAAGGACCATCTCCTAGCATATGTCCTGTCGCCGCCGTCCGTTCCGACTTCTAGGGACATCTCGAACGTTTATGCGAGCGGTTGCGGAAAGATGGTTTAGACTCGCATTTTATGTTTAAAATATGTTCATTGCTCCCGAGGCGCTCATCAACTGAACTATCCTCTAATAGAAGCAAGGTTTTCGAAAAAAGAGGTTCTTTTGGAGTCGCCACCAATGTTTTGACCTTAAACATTGGAAAAGGAAAAAGATGTTGATTTTAATAAAAACCGCACTTGGCCATTATAACCAGAGTTGGGTAAGGGAGTTAGTTACGTGTGGGGAAGGTGTTAGCACCCCACAACGCCCCTTTCGGGTTCCCTATGACGGATTAATTCATTTGAGTAAAGATTACAAGAAATTACGCTATTACCCTATTTTATTCATACAATATTTAAATATGACTATCTACATGATTTTATTTACATTTCATATATAAAGCATTAAATAAAGCAGTAAAAAAAAGAAGAGAATTGGAAAGAACCTCCGTAGCAAGCTTTGTATTGCAACTCTTTTACAATAAGGACGCGTTTCGGCAGTCCCTCGCTCTACAACGAATTTCCTCACGAATAAACTCGACTCGACTAAAATTTTATAGAAGAATCGAATGCCGGAATATAATTCCTTAACTGATTGTTACCTATTTAAGGCAATCAGAAAGATCATTCGAAGGAGGGAAAGAAGTAGACAAGTGCTCTGAGTTGTCTGGAGTGTGAAACATGGCAAATGAGCCTCCTATTTATAGTTTTTCGCTGCCTGAACATCTGAGACGCCCTACTGAGTTGGGACGGCCGTCTGGGTTGGGACAGCCGTCCCAACTGCCTCTTTTACAAAGGCTGAGACCACCTGAAACCTGGGACTGGCAGTCCCAGTTGGGACGGCCGTCCCACTTGGTCAGGGAAGGTTGGGACGGTCGTCTCGACCTTAGGACGGCCGTCTCGACCTGTTTTGGCCAGCCTTTGTGTTCTGGGACCCCTAGGAAGCTTTCCTTTCTGTATTCGGACGTCGTTTGATGCCGATACACGCCCGTTAAAGCTTTATCTTCATATAGGAAGTCTTCTTGGCCTTTATTGAGATGTCAGGCGAGCTTTGTCTTTGTTGTAGGAAGTCTCTTTAGCCTTTATTGAGAGATTGGGCAAAATTAGGGGTCTACATGTCCCTCCAAAGAGGATGGATCCACCTTAGCCAGAATGGTACAAACCTAATGAGAACTGTGATTACCATTCAGGCGCTCTTGGGCATTCTGTGGAGAATTGCATGACCTTGAAGTATAAGGTCCAAGAGTTGTTGAATGTTGGGTGGATCACCTTCAATGCTCCCGACGTGAATATCAAATCTCTATCACAACCAGAATAGTGAGCCTGGGTAGAGAAGGCCAACTAACTAGGGCTCCCCATTTTGTGCATCTTTTGGTTAAAAGAAATAAAAAAAAAAGAGCTTCTGATGCATCTCTCGTGGTCTCTACCCATGGTCGCGAGATCTTTTGATTAAAGAGACTCTGTATATATTTCTCTTTTCATCAATACAACGAGGCATTTTTCATAATATTCATATTCTTCTCATTCTTTTCTCTCTCACTCCAAAATAATTAAATAAAATCTAGACCCAAATAAGGACTATATAAACAGTCATGTCTGTGATTGAAAACTCTCTGCGGGATCTGAAAGCCAAAGGAGAATGGATTGAGTCAGACAGTGAGGAGGGGACCATTTCCCCGGACATGCAAAGACTGTTGGAAAAATAAGCTCAATTGATACAGCCCCATCAGGAAAAAACTTAGGCCACCGATTTGGGACAAAGAGATAATAAGAAAGAAGTAAATATCGATACCCAAATTGATAATGTCAGGGAAGGGGCAATAACACCTTTGCGTTTCTTCATGCCTCGTCCTTTCCCTTATACATCGGATAAAGTTGTACTGTGGATATGCACAGAAAAATTGTCCGTCAATGAAGATATCTCCAATATAGCCGGCATTGGGGGCATGATGAGAAGCAAAAGAATTTATTCACCCAAGGAGCTACAAGATAATGCTCCTAAAAACAAAGGAAAAATAAAGAAACCGAAGAGGAAAAGGAAAAAAGAATCCAAGGGGAAGATTAAGTAGACCTTGGATTCACGGTGCTAGGGCAGTTCCTTCAACGCTCCACCGAAAAATCAAATTCGTGATAGGCAACAAGTTGATCATGGTTCAAGTTAAAGACTACATTCGAATCAGCGAACCATCCACCATACCTTAAATGGATGCGGCTGAAGAGGACATTTGCCAATATGGAAAGACTTCCCAGTAATATGAAAGTGGCCCATATGATGAAGAGATATGGATATCGCCCAGGACAAGGGCTTGGAAAGAATGCTCAAGGAATAAGAGAGCCACCAGATTTTAAGGACAATCCTTTAAAGTACGACCCTACAAAAGATCAAGTCGTACAAAGAAAAGAAAAGTCTCCCCTCCATACCTTTAAGACGATCTTCCAGAAAGGAGGAAGGTTAGCATCAAGGGTAGCGTTAGTCATTAGATGTCCTTCTTCCAATTTTAAGGGGTGTAAACCCAATGATTATTAGAGATCACTCCTAGGGGTAAGAAATATTTGCCCTTTGTTCCCTCTAGTAGAAATCTTGAATTGAATACAATTATCATTGTGTTGCCATAGGTGTTTCGTCCCATTTTTTTATTTTCCTCCCAAAAGTTTCTTACAATAATTGAACTTAGCCTTGTCCTCTCCATTAACTTGAATCTTTTGAAAATGTTGTCAAATCTTACTTTTAAGCCGATTTGATCCCAATGATATAGTCTCATTATGCTCATTATCTCTAGTTACTGGTGGGACTTCATTTGGTGTAGGAGTAGGACCTTCAAGGTTAGAATTTTCTTTTAACAATGATTCATGCATACTTGCTTGTGTTGTTTCATTATTTTCCATTGTATATAAAAAAAAAATCCCTACCACCATAAACAAGACATGTATTATTGATTGCCTAAAGATAAAAAATCCTCTGTTTATTTCTTCTAAAATAAGACTTAAATTGATCATAAAAGATAAAAAAATATAATTATTTAATTAACATAAGATATGATATATGATAAATAAGAATAGTAAACCCAGAAAACATGATATAACAAAAACCTAATAAAACCAAATTAGAAATAAAATGATACATTGATGTACATATTTAAAAAAAGATAAATAAACAAAAAATTACCTTATGCGTTCGATAAACTGGTTGAAAATACTCGGAGAAGTTGATCGGAGAACTCAAACTAGTAAAGAGATAGGAGAAGCCAAATGTGAGTTGAACTAAGACTAGTTGTGAAGAGATTAAAAAAGACAAAGAAATTAAGAATAAATGGAAGTAAAGTGAAGGAAAGGAACACACACACTACGTAATCAGAAGATAAAGGGTATTATAAGAAGACAAAAAAGGGTAATGTGAAAAGACTAAGAGTAATAATGTGAAAAGACTAAGGGTAATATGAAAAGACAGAGGGTTATATATCAGGATTTAAATTTAAATATAATTAACATTAAAAAAAGAAAAGAAGACAAATAGACAAAGAGTTAATATTTTAGAATTTAGGTTTAAATATAAAGTCGGGACGGGGACGGGGGCGGGGTGGGGATTGCATTACCCATCCCCGCCCCCGAACCCGATTTCTTAAAGCGGGGAAAACCCGAACCCGAACCCGGTTAACTCGGTTTTTCCCCGTCAACTTCGGGGCGGGGATGGGTTTGATTGCCATCCCTAGTCGCCACCAGTGTTTTAACCTTAAACACTGAAAAAGGTAAAAAGACAGTGGTTTTTTAGAAAAAAACCAACTTTGGCCATTATAACCAAAGTCGGATAAGGGAGTTAGTTACGTGTGGGGAAGGTGTTAGCACCCCACAACGCCCCTTTCGGGTTCCCTATGATGGACTAGCTTATAAAATAAAGACTAAAGAACTTACGCTTTTACCCTTATTATTTCATCTACTTGCAGAAATTAAACGTCTACATGGCTCTAATATCTAATATGCATACAAAGAAAGCTATAGAGAAAGAAATAAAGGAGAGTATGTGAAAAAAAAAACTATGAGGCAAGCTTTGTATTAAGTGTTCGAAAATTAAGGATGCTTTTTTTATATCCCCTTACTTTACAATGTTGCTCACGCCTCTATCGACTGAAGAATTCTAACTACAAAGTGTCTAAAAAGAGCACTCAAACTCTGGAAATGCGTCAGAGAGGTTTTAAGAAGGTGAGAAACTCCAAATCTGTGGAAAAGTGTCTGAAATAAGGAGGGGGAGAGGCCTATTTATAGGGATTCGCACCTCACAAGTGGTGAGACGGCCATCTCGCCATGTGGCGAGATGGCCTTCTTGTCTCATGAGTGGCGAGACGGTCGTCTGGCCAAACGGGACGACCGTCTCGGCTCTTGGCGAGGACTCTCTTATTTTTTTGTATAGGAGGTCTTCCTATTCTACTATGGAGTCTAGTACATATTCCTAGGGACCTAAAGAGGTCTTGTCCATCTTCGAACGGAGGTCTTCTGACTTTATTGTGAAGTCGGACAAGATTTGGGGTCTACACTCCTCTATTTTCTTTTGTCTTTATTCTACTTATCCATACATTCCATACCATGTCCTTAGCTCCATCAAACCTTTGAAAGTATTTTTGATCTTTATGTGCATGTATTTTTGGTTGTTGATTTTAGAGGCTTGCCAAGTCTATGTGGTGTTTGTTTTTCATGGGTGCTTTGAGAGTAAATAGTAGCCTAAACACTTGAGTGATACAATGCATATCTTGTGAGGTTATGTTGCTTTTCATTCACCTCTTGAGCATATTGATTTTCTTGACATGTTTTGAATTTTTTAGACGATATCCATAGATGTCTGGTTTCTTGGACTCTTTGAGTGTTGGAGGTTGTTTATTCCTTTTGTTTCTCAAGTTTCATTGAGGAGTATGCAATTTTGTTTATGTTTTTGTTTGTCGTTGTTTTTGTTTCTGCCCTTTGCATGATTTTCTTTAATGTTTTTGGATTTATTTATTTTCTTTGCTTCTTGACTTTGCCCAGGAGTGCAAAAGGCTAAGTGTGGGGTAATTTAATGAGTCATTATATTCCCATATTTTCTTACTTTTTTGTACTTATTTTAATTAGTATTTTGGGTTTAACTGTCTGTTATTAGTGAATTTTTATTGATTGGGCTTCATTGGACCAATAATTCAGATTTTTATTAACTTGAATCTATTTGATCTAATTTTTGCTCATAATTATTTTCAGGACAGTTTCAAGCAATTTTGGGCTTGGAAGATTGGGCCAGATGCCATGCCAATTGTCCATTAGGATTAGGATTTTTGTTTTACTTGTTTCTGATGTGTTTTGTGGGCCAGTTGGGCCCAAACCTAAAGGCAGACTAGGGTTTAGGGTTATTTATGTTAGTGATCATGTAGGGTTAGAAGGAGGCACACGGAAGGCACATCACAACGCACATCACGCAGAGGGGGATGCATATCACGCAGTCACATCCTCCGAATGTCATTTTCATCTTCTGCATGTTATATTCACGTTCGTTTACTCTTCTATCATTATTTTTAACACATTCTTTGTTTCAATTTTAATTATGTCTCTTCTTCTGTGTTTCGATTTTTCCATGGATAGCTAAATCTTTGTATTAATTTTATAAGGAGAATGCAGTAGATCTTTGAGGTTTTGTTTGTTCTCTTAACTCTTCATCTCCTAATCTCAGTGTTGAATTATAATCTATTTATGCTTAATAAACCGAAACCAATATCAGAGTTTGCTTAATCCTGTGTTAGAGATGAGATTATGTGATATATGCAATGCTTAATTGTATAAGGATAATTTGGGTTAATCTTCGCTTAGTTAGTTAATTTCATGTTAGAATAAGGGTTAAAGCAAACTAATTTCGTAACCTAGGATAAGTGACACTCGTATTCGAATCGGAAATCAATTGTTTTCTCACTATTTTACTCAAATTCTATTTTCATTAATTTCAAATTTAATTATTGCACTATTTTATTTCAAAACAATTCTTGATTATTGCACTTTTAATTAAAATCACTTTATTTTAATTTTATAAATTTCAATTATTTAAATTTTGTTTTCGTTTAATTTTAATTGTCATTAATATTCTATAGCAATTTGATTTTAATTTTTATTATTTTGCATCAATTTATTTCTTTTTCACTCTTTCATTCATTCCCCTATTTACTGTTATTTAATGTTTTAGAGAGAATGATATGTGATAATGAGTATGTTCTTATAATTGTGTCCTTGTAAGATTCAATACGGGTTAGCTATATTGCATTAGTTTAGCAACTTGTTTATTATTTGTTATCAGTATTTTGTGCAACCGAAATGTTGTTATTAGGATGGCACTAACATTTGCAACAGTACCCATCTTTGCATTACATGCATGCATAATTTTCTATCTTCTTTTATTTCTTTTATCTTTTGCTTGGAAGTGCAAAAGAGCAAGAGTGGGGAGTATTTGATGTATGTTGTTTTACTGTTTATTTCCTAATCTATAGAGTATTTTTTAAGCTAATTATTTTCTTCATAAACCATGCATTTAACATGTTTTTATTGAAAGCATAACATAATTCAATTTTTCTTAATTTGTTGCATTTTGCATAGTTTTAGCATCAAAGCATACATTCATACATCCACAATGCATATTTCCCTTTTTCTTTGTAGGCGAAAGGTTGCGACAGGTCAAATTGATGGAAATAAAGACTCAAATTCAAAGCAAGCATCATGTGCATTCGAGCTTCACTCTTCTCAGAAGCCCATGTTTGCTTACCCAGCTCACTTGCATAACATTACAATTGGAAATTTTGAATCAATCAAATTAACTATTGTGGGAATCTAATGGAGCTAAATTAAAGCTGTGAAAATAAAGAATTAAATGCAAATCAGCGCTAGATAAACTCAAATCAAGAAAGAATATGAATTTCTCTAATCAATCCCAAAAATTTCTCGTCGTGCAATAATCCATTGTTGCAATTTTTAATTGAAGAAATATTTGATTTTATTATAATTATTTCTAGGCTTATTTTCTCTTAATCGGTCCCAAATAGAGGTATGATATAAGAGTAGAAATTACAATCTCCATCTCCGTGGCAAGAAATGTCGTTTTGTCTCATCCCTATCTTTTGTCCTATTCTGTTTTGTAGTTTCCTTTAGTTTAGTTTTTAGTTTGACGAGCTTATTAAGGATCTACTACAACTTTTCGATTCGTTCTTTTATTTAATTTGCAATTTCTCTTGAATTTTTCAGTTTTATATTATTACATTTGCTTTATTCATCTCGTGCTTAGATTAATTTTTATTATCTACTTGTTTAGAATTTTTAATTTATTCCAGTATTCCATTTACTTCATTTTCAATTTCAATTTATCAATTGTCTGATTCTAATTTTATTTTACTGTTTTTTATTCCAATTTGCAACTTAAATTTAGGTTTATCTCTTTCATCAATTTTAAATTCAATTACTACACTCTTTTATTTTAATTGAAGAAATTTTTTTATCCTGCACATTATTCCGGCAAGTGTCGAATTTAATTTAAAGCACTCTGTTTTATTTTTATAAATTCTAGTTATTTAAATTTAAGTTATTATTCTGCTACAATTTAATTTTAATTCTCGTTACTTCGCTTCAATTTATTTTTTGCTCTTTTGTTTTATTATTATTATTATTATCAACCTCCTTATTTATTGTTATCTACTGCTTTTAGAGAGAATGATGTTTAGTAATGGATACGTTTTTTATAATTGTGTCCTTATGAGACTCGACACGAGTTAGCTATATTGTGTTAGTTTAGCAACTTGTTAATTTAATTCTTTGATTAGTTTTTTGTGAATGTTGTCGTCAATTGTGGTCTCGCTTACCATTAACCCATGTTTAAGCGAAGAAACAAACACAATTTGACATGGATCGTGCTCTCTCTTAAGCGACAAGTAACACGCTAAAGCGAGTTGTTATAAGCATGAAAATGACCATTTAATTGACCTATTTTTTATCGTTACAACAATTAAAACTACCCATTTCCCAAAAATCTTGCTTAAGCGTGAGTTAATGGTCACTCAAGTGACCAAACATGGTTTAAATTCTTACCTCTGTATAAATCCTACCCCACCATCAAATTTAACAGGCCATTTTCACTTCCTACATTTGTTTTATGTTCTCTAATTTCCTTGTTTATCTACTGGTGATTCTACATTATTTTATTAAGGACATGTGACTTGAAATCGTGTTGTCCTGAAATCGTGTTGTCATACATTTCAAGTAAGTATTATTTACTGAATTCATTTCTATATGTCAATTTTATTATTTTAATTTACCATCTTTTCTTTTTATTTCTCCACATATCTATAAAAATTGAAATTTGGAGGGAGTCTCTAGTTTAGTGAGGGTGTTCGCTTAAGTGCGACTAAATGATCGCTTAAAGCGAGAATGGATCAAGCGAACAACTTTGCTTAGGAAAAGGATGCCCTCACTTGTACTAAGCTCACTTAAGTGTTGTCTTGACATCGCTTCAAGCAAACTTTGTTTAAGTGAGGGTCTCTAGCTTTGTGCTCTCCTCGTTTAAGTGCTCATTTTTTTCAACTTAAGCAATGATTGCTTAGAGTGAGTTATGCTCACTTGGACATTTTCTTAAACTATATTTATTTCATTTTATTATGTAGATGATAAGGAATAAAATACTACCCTAAGAGGTTTTTCGTTTGAGTAAATGTAGTTAGCCTAATTTGAGAAGGAACTCATCTATAACTAATGTTGGTTGAGATAATGAAGAAATACTAGGAGGAGGGAATTTTGTCATGGAACATAATGTGAAAAGGTTTTATTCTCTCACAAAGAGAGGATTCGTACCTGAGATGAGGGTTGAATCCAAGAAGGGGAGTTTGAAATTTTCACCTAGAGACTTGACACCAAGAAATGATAGAAGCTGGCTCAACTACAAGAAAAGTTCAGTGAAAGTATGGTTAAGGAGTTTTATACTAATGCATACCATCCCAGTGACATAAGGGATGATGGAGAGTACAAGTCACTCATATGAACATCATACATTTGCGGTGTCTACATAGATTATGATGTATTAGCTATTAATGCATATTTGGGAATTGTTGAATATCCTACTCATGCTTATTCAAAGTATGAGGAGTGACTTTGGCGTCTGACACCCCTTATGGAGCTTGAGCAAACATTATGCATAGAGGGACTTCATTTTAAGTATAGAGAGTTCAACAATATTACTCCTCTACACACTCAAAGGCCAAGTCCCAACACTCTTGGTCAAATTTGGATGATTTTTGTATTGTCTAACATTTCTCCCACACTCTACACTTCAGATATCGCCATATGAAGTTCATCTATGCAGCTCAACAAAATATGACCATCAACATCAGTTCTGTCATTTCCCGAAAGATGGAATAGTTTGTCTTGGCACCTCGTGAATGTATGGGATTTCCAGGCCTCATCCATAGCTTGTGTAAATCTCAAGGTGTTTTGGTAGATCCACCTCATGCAGCACCATACAGGGATCTTTATCCACCCATTACACACAGGTTTATTAATCGTTATTGTATATTTGCAACTACTATACACAAAGTTGCACCACAACAGCCAAGACATCCTTTATAACATCCTCCTCCACAATACCAACATCCACTACAAGAAAAACATCAAATAGTGACCGAAAATTCGGTCACTAAATCTGCAAAATTGGTTACTAATTAAAATAGTGACCGAAATAGTGACCAACTGGAATCGGTCACTATTTCCTTGGTCACTGATTTTAGTGACCGATTCAGTGACCGAATATATATAACCAAATCGGTCACTGAATCAATGAAAAAGTTAATCAATAACAAATTTAATTATATCTATTATTTATTTTCCCTATCTCTTAATTATATTATATTTTTGCTTATTTAAGTTTTTATTTATATTTATTTCCCCTATCTCTTAATTATATTATATTTTTTAGAAGTTTAACTTATTATTAGGTGGTTTATTGTCATTGTCGGGATTCGAACCCGGTACCTTAGAGTTGGAGGTCGAAACTCCAACCACTCGAGCTACTAGGATCTTTTGATAATAACTTACATATAAATTATATTTATATACAAATAAATGTATATCCAGTACAAATATATAAATATAAAATCTATAAATAAAAATATATTTATATATTTTAATATATATTTAAATATTGATATATTTAAATATTGATATATTTAAATATTGATATATTTATATCTTTATATATTTTTACATATATTTATATTTTTATATATGTATATCTTCATATTTATATATAAAGATATTAGTTTTCTATACAAATAATATTATAATATAGTATATTATACTATTAGTATAGTATACAAATAATATATTAGTATAGTATAGTATACAAATTATTAATTTTGTAATTTATATACAATGAAAATAATATAATGGTATATTAGTATAGTATAGTATATTTGTATTCTAATTTTTAATTAAATTAAAATTATGCTAATAATGTATATTAATATATGAGGGGATAATATTGATATATTGATATATTTGTATATATATATATATATATATATATATATATATATATATATATATATATATATATTAATATATTAATATATTAATATATTTATATATTTATATATTTATATATTTATATATTTATATATTTATATATTTATATTTTTATATATTTATATTTTGATATATTTATATATTTATATATTTATATATTTATTTATATCCTTATACATTTATATCTTTATATATTTATATATTTGAAAAAAAAATATTAAATTTTAAAAATAATATTATATTTTTAAAAATAAATATTAGAAAAAGATTTAAAAATATATATAAATTATATTTACATTTACAAAATATTAAAGATATATGTTTACATCTTTACATATTTTTATATATATTTATATGTTTATATTTACTTCTAATAGTTGTTGCACCATCGCTCGAGCGAGATCATAGTCGCTCAAGCGAAATACAACCCGAGAATGCCAATTTTGTGCAGGGCGTTTCGCTCGAGCGAGATGAGCGTCGCTCAAGCGAAACACATTTAAGATAGCGGTTACATAGGAACCGCTTTTAAAAGCTCACTTAGATAGCGGTTAACCTTGAACCGCTATGATATCGTTTCAATTATGATCGATCAAAATGCAATTATGACCGATCAGAACTCTTTTAATCGATTAAATCTTGTTTCAATCGATTAAAACAATTTCTGCACGATGTTTTAATCGATTAAAACTTATTTTTATCAGTTAAAATAACTTGAAAAGTTTTACAAGAAACTTATATTTATATATTTATTTATATATATCCTTATACATTTATATCTTTATATATTTATATATTTGGAAAAAAATAATATTAAATTTTAAAAATAATATTATATTTTTAAAAATAAATATTAGAAAAAGATTTAAAAATTCTCAATTCTACATTTTTGTAAATTCTATCATTATATTATCATGCTCATTATATCAAAATGTTAAATACTTTTAAATACAACCCGAGAATGCCACTTTTGTGCAGGGGGCGTTTCGCTCGAGCGAGAAGATTTTCGCTCAAGCGAAATACATTTTAGATAGCGGTTAGAAGGGGAACCGCTCTTAAAAGCTCACTTAGATAGCGGTTAAACTGAAACCGCTATTATATGATTTCAATTATGATCGGTCAGAATGCGGTTATGACCGATCATAATTAAAACTTACATTAACTATTTTTTTATATTATGTTTTTAAATTTTCTATTAGAGAAAACCTTTCAGAATTTAAAATGTTAAATACTTTTAAATATTAAAATTAACTTTATAAAAAATTAGGAAAAAAAATTAATCCAAAAGAGTTCACAAATGTATTATAATATTGTCAATTTTGAGTTTAATTATATTGTTCATTCTCAAAGTAGAAAAATATATTGTAATTATTTTAATTTAATAAAATATAATTTAAAATTTTAATACTAAAATTAAAAGATTAAATAATAATAAATTTAATTCTTTAAATTCAGTAGCTAGAAGCTAAAATTATAGTTTCTCTGTTTGAAATAATTAAAATAAATATTTAAAAATAAAAATAAAAACTAGTATTATGTTAAATTTATTAAAAGTGTAATTAAATATCTATTTTCTTAATTTTATTTGTTTCAAACTTCTCAATTCTACATTTTTGTAAGCTCTATCATTATATTATCATCCTCATCTCCTCCCATGTTCTACTTTATCTTTACAATAGTCAATATTCTTAACTAATTTATAGTTTTAATTATAATTTTTTAGTATATATTTCAGAAATTAATCAATTCTAATCTATTATTTGAAAAACTAATCAATTCTAATCAATAATTTAGAAAACTAATCGATTATAATTAATTATTTGAAAAAATTATCAAATATGATCGATCATTTTGAAAATATAATCGATCAGAAGCGGATTTCGCTTGAGCGAGAGTAATCTCGCTCAAGCGAATAACACTTCAGAATATCGTATAAGCCTTAACCGCTATCTAATATACACTTCGAGATAGCGGTTATAAGGGAACCGCTATTATATCCTCTCAATTATGATCGATCATTTCAAGTTATGATCGATCAGAATCGTATTTCGCTTGAGCGAGAGTAGTGTCGCTCAAGCGAAATACAACCCGAGAATGCCAATTTTGTGCAGGGGCGTTTCGCTCGAGCGAGAATATTGTCGCTCAAGCGAAATACATTTTAGATAGCGGTTCCACAAGAACCGCTCTTAAAAGTGCACTTCGATAGCAGTTAACCATTAACCGCTATGTAAATTATACTTTAGATAGCGGTTAACGTGGAACCGCTATCATATCTTCTCAATTATGTCCTTCTTTTCTTCAATCATAATGAAAACTTACATTAACTATTTTTTTGAATATTATGTTTTTAAATTTCCTATTAGAGAAAACCTTTCAGAATTCAAAATGTTAAATACTTTTAAATATTAAAATTAACTTTATCAAAAATTAGGAAAAAAAAATAATCCAAAAGAGTTCAAAAATGTATTATAATATTGTCAATTTTGAGTTTAATTATATTGTTCATTCTCAAAGTAAAAAAATATATTGTAATTAGTTTAATTTAATAAAATATAATTTAAATTTTAAATACTAAAATTAAAAGATTTCTGTTGCATGAGGTTTCTTCACTTAAAAGATTTTGCAAAATGCCTCTACAAATGATTTTAACAATTAAAAACAAAGTATTTTTAACAATTATATTGAGTTTAATTCTACAAATTAAAAGATTAAATAATAATAAATTTAATTCTTTAAATTCAGGTAGCTAGAAACTAAAATTATAGTTTCTCTGTTTTAAATAATTAAAATAAATATTTAAAAATAAAAATCAAAACTAGTATTATCTTAAATTTATTAAAAGTGTAATTAAATATCTATTTTCTTAATTTTATTTGTTTCAAACTTCTCAATTCTACATTTTTGTAAGTTCTATCATTATATTATCATCCTCATCTCCTCCCATGTTCTACTTTATCTTTACAATAGTCAATATTCTTAACTAATTTATAGTTTTAATTATAATTTTTTAGTATATATTTAGAAATTAATCAATTCTAATCTTTTATTTGAAAAACTAATCAATTCTAATCAATAATTTAGAAAATTAATCGATTATAATTAATTATTTGAAAAAATTATCAAATATGATCGATCATTTCGAAAATCTAATCGATCAGAATCAAATATCGCTCGAGCGAGACTAGACTCGCTCAAGCGAAATACAACCCGAGAGTACTAATTTTGTGCGAGGGCGTTTCGCTCGAGCGAGAAGGTTGTCGCTCAAGCAAGATACTGAGTTTAGATAGCGGTTACACAAGAACCGCTCTTAAAATCTCACTTAGATAGCGGTTAACCCTTGAACCGCTATTATATGGTTTCAATTATGATCGGTCGAAAGGAATTATGACCGATCATAACTATTTTAATCGATTAAATCTCGTTTCAATCGATTAAAACAATTTACTGCACAGCGTTTTAATCGATTAAAACTTATTTTTATCAGTTAAAATAACTTGAAAAGTTTTAGGAGAAAGTTTTGCAGTATTTCAATCGATTGAATCGCGAAACAATCGATTAAATCAACTTAGAAGATTTTTTGTAAAGTGTTTTAATTGATATAAACGTTGTCGTATCAGTTAAAACAAATCTGTTAAAGAATCAAGAACGTATTAATGGATTAAAAGAAGTTTTAACAGATTAAAACTGCACTTTTAACAGATTAAAAGAATCTTTTAACAGATTAATTAAACCAGCGAGTTTTGAAAATCTTCTATAAAAACAGTTTGGCTTGAACTTTTTTAACATACATTGAATATATCATCTTTAAAAAATAAATAAATTTATATATATATATATATATATATATATATATTTTGCATTTTAATTTTCAAATATTAATTTTTTTATGAAATTAATTTTAATTAAAAAAATTAAAGTGATATATATATATATATATATATATATATATATATATCCAACTATTAAATTATTCAAGATATTAATATAAATTTAAAATATCAATTCAGTAATTAAAATAATTTTAATTTTTTATAAATACATTGAAATACATTTTTATTAACATACAAGTAATATATATATATATATATATATATATATATATATATATATATATATATATAAAGAGACTAAATTAATAATTAATTTAATTATGATTCGGTGACCGAATCAGTGACCGATTCAGTGACCGAATCGATGTGATCGATTCAAGTGATCGAATCGATGACTCGAATCGATGACCGAATCAGTGACTAGAATCAGTGACTCGATTCGGTGACTAATTTAATAATCAATTTTAATTTTTTTATTCACATGCTAAATTAAAAAATAAAATCAAATAATTATATTACTAAATTATTTAATAAGTTAGTAAACAATTTTTTAAAAATATTTATAATGTTATTAAAAATGTTATCAATTATTTTAAATTATTAAGTAAATTTATATTTAAAATATTTTAAATAAAATATTTATATAAATGAAAAATAGTTATCAGTTTAAAAATTATTTTTTTAGTGACTGAAATTTTAGTCACAAAATCAGTTACTAAATATAAAAAAAAATAGTAACTATTAACCATTTTTGTAGTAGTGAACAAAAATAATTACATAAATTAAATATAGATTAATTAAAAAAATAAATTAAATAATAAAGTGACTAAAATAGTAACTAGATTTTATGTGACCGAAAATTCGGTTACTATTTCGGTTACTAGACTAAAAAATAATAATTTGGTTACTTGATTCGGTCATCGATAGTAACTAAATTTTTCGATCATCGATTTCGGTTACTATTTGACATTTTTCTAGTAATGATCATAACATGGGAGAATAGTTAGCAATCGACATTGTAGCAAATCAAAGGGTCATGAACATGGTCATGGATACTTTGTGAGATATGTCTCTAGGATGAAATATTGTCCATCCTGGAATGTTTCATGGGTGTCATTCACCTACATAGTATACAACTTGATCATTTCATGGCTATCGCAATATAAAGGAGACTTTCCATCACCTGCACAAGGAGGAGTACAACAAGAAGGTGCAGGTGATGATGTTGTCTCTACTTTCAGTAGTTGTGATAAAGAAACTTAAGATAATGTCATTTTTTACATAGATGAGGATTATAATTTCAGAAAATATAATCTTTATGCTTTGGTTGTATCAAAATTTAAAATTATGCAATATAACGTAAATTTAGCTCTTTAATATAATTTTTCATGTTTATATTATAATAGATATTTTAATTTTCTATCATGTTACAATTATGATATATATATATATATATATATATATATATATATATATATATATATATCACTACTACAAAATATGCTTTCAACGTCGCCATTTAACGCTCGGTTAAAGTCGAGCCGACGTTAAATACACTTTCAACGTCGGTTGGTTAAAAAACGACGTTGAAAGTTGAATGTTGGACACATTCTACGCTCGGTTCTTAGTCAACCGACGTAGAAAGCACTTTCCACGTCGGTTCTAGATGAACCGATGTTGAAAGTCTTTTAATTGACACTTTCCACGTCGGTTCTAGATGAACCGACGTTGAAGGTCTTTTAATTTAGACATTCAACGTCGGTTCCCAGATGAACCGACGTTGAATGTGTTTTCAACCAAAAATTCTCTTAAGTTCAAGAATTGTCACTGACAGGATTCGAACCCAGCATTTTAGAGTTGAAAGTTGATACTCCAACCATTAAACTACTGTAATTTTCTGATAATAACTTACAAATTAATTATATTTATATACAAATAAATATATATCCGTGTAAATATATATTTATTTATATTTTCTGGAAAGTGTTTTTATTTTTTTTCAGCCAAAAATTTACTTAAGTTAGAGAATTGTCACCTGATAGGATTTGAACCCAGTATTTTAGAGTTGAAAGTTGATACTCCAACCACTAAACTACTGTAATTTTCTGAAAATAACTTACAAATTAATTATATTTATATATAAATAAATATATATCCGTGTAAATATATATATATATATATATATATATATATATATATATATATATATATATATTTCTGGAAAGTATTTTTATTTTTTTCAACTCAAAAATTTACATAAGTTAGATAATTGTCACTAACAGGATTTGAACCCGAGTATTTTAGAGTTGAAAATTGATACTCCAACCACTAAACTACTATAATTTTTTTATAATAATTTACAAATAAATTATATTTATATACATATAAATATATATTCGTGTAAATATATAAATATAGAATATATAAATACAAATATATTTATATATTTTGATATATTTATATATATTTATATAGTTATATATTTATATGTTGGATGTGAAGGCGCGTTCGAGGGTGAAAGTGAGATTGACTCTCGCTTGAGTGAAAATACGTTAAAACTCACGGAAATTCACTCGTTCAAGCATCGCTTGAGCGAAAATTGGTATTTTTCGCTTGAGCGAATGATGCGTTTCTCAAATTTATTTTATATCATTAATAAGTTATAAATATTATATTCTGTCATTAAATTACAAACCCATATAAAGAGACTCGCTCACAAATTTGGCATCAAATTTTGAAAACTCACTCGACACACTTTCACCTTCGAGCGTGCCCTCACATCCAACATATAAATATATAATTATATAAATATATCAAAATATATAAATATATTTGTATTTATATATTTATATATTTACACGGATATATATTTATTTGTATATAAATATAATTTATTTGTAAGTTATTATCAAAAAATTCGAGTAGTTTAGTGGTTGGAGTATCAGCCTCCAACACTAAGGTACTGGGTTCGAATCCGTCAGCTGACAAAAAATTAATTTGATAATGCTCTAAACTAAATAATAAAAATATAATATAAAAGAGAGGGGGATTTCTAGATAACTAGAGAGAGGGGTTGGAAATAAATAAAAATTTTTGATTTGAAAGTCAGGACTTTCAACGTCGGTTCTGGTACCGCCGTTGAATGCCTTCCAGAACCGACGTGGAAAACCTTATTTGTAGTAGTGTATATAACATTATACAAAAAAATTAATATAAAACAAAATATTTAAATTTTAAATATTTATAAATATTACTATCTTATAAAATTAAAATATACTAAAATATTTACTGAAAAAATTCAAATTTAGAACACATAATCTCGCTTAAGCAACATAAGACACGCTTAAAGTGACCAATGCTTAAGTTAAACAAGAGTCACTTCTAGCTACTCTTGCTCAAGTGATTACAAAAACATTCCCTTTTTTCCAACATTTGTTGCTTAAGCATGTAATCTCACGTAATCTCGTGCTTTAAGTGATTGAAACAAATATCTAAATCCTATCTTTGCATTGTCTATTAAGCGTGACATATAATGGCTTAATAAACAACCAAGTTTTTCCTTATTCGCTTAAAGCGACTTTCCAGTACTTAAGCGAAATTTGGTGACCACATTGTATCCGTTACAAAATACATCATTGATTGTATAATATTATGTTTGTGACGACATCAATGACGGACTATTTTATAATAAAATAATGTTCTCACAAAATTTTGTCACCAATTTGAAAAAAAAATTATTCAATGATGGATTTTGTGACGATATGATTTGTGATGACACTCTTTGGTCATTAATACCGTTGCAAAATTTTTTTCTTATTTTCTCCTTATGCGTCATAAATATCATCATAGTTTGTGATGGATTTTTTTGTCACAAAAATAATTTTTTTTTGTAGTGTACAACATTTAAATAATTATTACCTAAACAAAAGATAACATTAAAATGAATAGGAGAACATAAGGTAACAATTAAAAAGTATACCTTAAAAATAATGGCAAAAATTAAACAAATAACATCTTAAAAAAATGTTGTCTTTAAATGCAACCACAACAATTAAATAATTAATGACCTAATCAAAAGGAGATAACTGATATGTGTTGCCTAAGAATGACAAACAAAACCGTTTGGTATCATCCTTTTCCAAAAATTATGGCCTATAGTAACAATTTAACACAATGGTTTTAAACAAAAATATGTTTTCTTAAAGAAAAAAATTGTTGCCTTTGAGTACCGCATACTCTACAACTAGTAGTGTATTTAAGACTTTCCACATCGGTTTAGTAGGGAGCTGATGTAGAAAGTCTTTTTATCGAATTAAGAAAATTGTCATCGACAAGATTCGAATCCAAGTATCTTAAAGTTGAAGATTGATACTTCAATTACTAAGTTACTAGGATTTTCGATAATAACTTATAAATAAATTATATTTATATACAAATAAAAATGTATATCCATATAATTATATAAATATAAATTATATAAATACAAATACAAATATATTTATATATTTATATGTTGGATGAGGGTGCGCTCGAGGATGAAAGTGTGTGTTAAGTGGGTTTTCAAAATTTGATATCAAATTTGTGAGCGAGTCTCTTTATATGAATTTGTAATTTAATGATATAATATAATATTTATAATGATATAGAATATAATCTTTATATTTAATTTATATAATGAAATAAAATAAAGAAAAAAAATATTTTATATCATTATATAAATAAATTATAAAGATTATATTTTGTCATTAAATTATAAACCCATATAAAGAGACACGCTCACAAATTTGACATCAAATTTTGAAAATCCACTCGACACACTTTCATCCTCGAGTGCACCCTCACATCCAACATATAAATATATAAGTATATAAATATATAAATATATTTGTATTTGTATTTATATATTTTATATTTATATATTTACATGGATATACATTTTTATTTGTATATAAATATAATTTATTTATAAGTTATTATTATAAAATCATAGTAGCTTAGTGATTGGAGTATCGACCTCCAACTCTAAGATACTTGGGTTCAATTTTGTCGATGACAATTCTTTTAATCCGATAATAATTTAAATTTCTAAAAATTATAATATATAATAAAAATATAATATAAAAAGTGAGGGGGGACCTCTAGATAAATAGGATAATTAGAGAGGGGTTATAAATAAATAAAAATGTTAGATTTTCTACATCAGTTTCTTACAACTGATGTGGAAAGTCACACTTTCTACATCGGTCATATCTACATCGGTTCTAGAACCGATGTTAAAAGTTTATTTATTGTCAATTCATAGCTTAAAGCTTAGCCCATAGTTATTCCACTTCAAACAAAAAAATGGCCAATATACTTAAAAGTTAAAAAGAAACAAATAGAAATACATTCTAACTAAGTAATCACTACCATTACTCCAGTATAAGAGGAGTGGGTGAAGAAAGGTAATAAAGAAAATTGAGAGAAAGTAAAAGAAAGAAAAGTGAAACAACATAAAATAAAAAAAAATGAGCTACTTGATGCTTAATAAAAAGTTTCAATGTCATCATCTCCAAACAGGGAGAGAGACATTTAATATTTTTTTATTATTTTATAGACTTATTTTATGTTAATTTATTAAGTAGGGTGTCTTTAACCCATCACTACAAGAAAATCATTAATTACCGACAGATAGTTACCGAAGGATATGTAGTCGTCGGAAAATGAGTGATTACCGACGCATTTAAAGTATTTGTGGAATTTGATCTTACTGACGGATAATAAAAAGAAAATTTATATATGTATGTTATTTTGTTTTGTATTATTTACTCTATCTATGTGATACTTGTTCTCACTTCTTTTATATTTCTTGTTACCACATAAATTTTAGGGGATAAAGATCAACACTTCTCACCCCATCCTGATGAACCCCATCTTTTTCACAAACTTTCACTGAATATTGGTGGGATAGTACAAGGAGATTACTAAAAGGAGGGAAAATAATCACTACCCGAGAAGTATTTAGGACAAAATTTTTAGAAAAATATTTTTCCAATGATGTGAGGAGAGTAAAAGAAATAGAGTTTATGCAAATGAATCAAGAAGTTATGACAGGATGAAAATATGCCTCTAAGTTTGAATAGTTAGGAAAATACTCTACTTTCTTTTATTACCCAGATGAGATAATGAACTGTATAAAATTTGAAAATGGAAACAAACCTAAATTGAGAAAAGTAATAGGAATATTAAAGATTTTCATCTTAAAGGACTTGTTTGTTTCAAATGTAAAAAACTTGATTATGTATTTTTTATGTGGACAACAAAAATCATATTCCAATCCATCTGCACCCAAGACAAAACCTACAACAACAAAAAGAGTCTATACCATGACTAGAGCTGAATCGCTCAAAATAATTATCTAATTAATTTACGTGTTTAATTAAAGAAAAAACTTTAAGCTACTATATGATTCAAACACAACTTTCATTTCTAACTATTTGTTCAACACCTTGAATTATTAATCTTATTTCTAGACACTAGTTTGGTTGTTTTGAACCCTATAAATAAATCCATAACAACCACCATTAAAGTCTATCTAGATTGTAATCTATTCATTAAATATAATTATTTTTGTAAATTTAATTTGTATCTTTGTCACAATTAGATAGGGATGACAAAACGGGTCAGGCCCAGCGGGCCGCCCGCTAGCTCTGCCATAATATGGCGGGGTGAGTTGGTGTTTTCAGCCCACCAGCCCGCGTTGTCCCGCCCCACCAAGCACGCCAACCCGCCGGGTCAACCCACAGGACGGGGCGGGCCAGCCCGCGGCCCGCCTAATTAATAAAAAAATTGTTAGACAAATGACATCTAGAGGGGGGTGAATAGATGCACAAATTAAAAAAGATGTCAAATTAAAAATTTATTTGTGAGTCAATAATTTGTTTGAACACAGATAAAGCGGAAGCAATAATATAATCAAGAAAAGAGAAAGAGATAAGGGAAAGAGAAGAGCACACAGAGATTTATACTGGTTCGGGTATAGCCAATCCTACATCCAGTTCCTAGTCAACTCTTAACACAAGAGTGACTCCCAATTCACTATCTTTCAAATTCAGTTTACAAATTACAATCAACTCAGTAGAAGAACCAGTAAAAAGTAAACTAATTAAAAAGACAATCACCTCCTTAGAAACCCACTAAGGATGAAAACCTCCTTTGAACAAATCAAAGGATGAAAATACCTCCTTAGAATCTCACTAAGGATGAACACCTCCCTAGAATCACACTAGGGATGAAAAGTACCACATTTGCCACCAATACACAAAGGATGAAGGTAATAAAAATAAGAACATTCACACCTGGGTAATGAAGACAACAAATTGTAGAAGTCTGTAGAATGTCAATCTCCAAGAACAAGTGTGATTAACAATGAGAGCACAAAAGGCAGTAGAGAAGATGGTTTTCTCAAAAGGTGCAAAATATCTCTGTTGCCTTGCTCAGAATTCTTTTCTCAAAACTGATTGACTGTAAATTGTATTTTTGAATTCTGTAATTATGTGTTTTTTATTTTTCATCAAAACTTAATTAAATAGAAAAATAGCATCAGAAAATGGTCGTTGGACATTAATATTTTCATGAATAAAAATCAGGATATATTTAAAAACATTTATTCTTCAAAACAGATATATTTTTCAAATTTGAATTGCCATAATTGATTATGTTACCAGTATAATCAATTATGACAGAGAAAATCTTTTTTTCATTTCTAATGCATCATAATTGATTATGACAGTGAAAAATATCACGTTATGAATTTTATCACACTTGTGCTTTGGAGGCTTATGCATAATATTACTTCATCAACTTGTACCTCCATATCCAGTATTCTAAGACTCTATCTAGTCTTCAGGAATCATCTTGGGCTTGCTTGAATCATCATCTTTATCAAAAGCATATCTTGGGCATGTAGGAAAATGTTTCACATTGTCACCAATGTCAAAAATTCATTTTGTCCTTAATTAATCTTGAATGGTGTTGACTTGAATGTAGTTGACTTAAATCATCATCAAAATCATCTCTTGGGAATGTAGGGACATTTCCATCAATCTCCCCTTCATTGCTTTCAAACATAATTTTTTATTGTAATAAAATTAATTATAAAGTTAAAAATTTTAAAAAGAGAATTAAAAAAGTTTCACTCTCACAGAAAATATTCTCCTTACTTGAAACACAATCTTCTCTCTCTTGTTCTCATTGTTCATCTTAAGCACTGATTATTTTTATCCTTATGACTTGAATTAAAGGTGTAAGAATTACTCAACCAAGAATAATATGAAGTTTTATCAAATAAAAAAGATATAGGTATTTGAATTTTTCAATATAAAAATATAAATTTTATAAGTTTTAACATTATATATATATATATATATATATTATTTATTATTATGTAAATTTTATTATTGTTCTAAATTGTAATTTCTTAAAATAATGTATTGATTTATATTATTAAATTGAAATAATATATATATTGAATTATTGACAAACAAATAATAATCTTGTTATTAAATTTATTAAAAAAAATATTTTAAAAAATAAATTATTGTTTTCTAAATTATGGCGGGTCAGCCCGCTAACCCGCCCTTGGTGGGCGGGCCGGCCGCCAACCCGCCCCTTGGTCATGACTATATCGGGCCGGCCCGTCCCACCCGCTTTTGGCGGGTCAAAGGAGGGACGGGCCAAAACGGGCGGGCTGACCCGTTTTGCCATCCGTGCAATTAGATGTGATCTTGAATCAATTATTTTTTTAATCGAGTTTTTTTTTTTAATTGTGAAAAAAAAATCGATAATATTTTACAATTATGAGAATCTTTAAAATTTATCTACCAACTTAATAATTGAGATTTTAGATAATGAAATTCAAAGATATTAATTATTATCATCTATGGAATTAAAAAAATATAATTGATTTTAAAAAAATATAACGAGTTGCTCAAAATTATATTATTGATTTTTCACTCGATAAAAATATTAAGTTTTTTAAAAAATTTAATAGCTAGAACTAGAACAAGAAACATATAAGTAGGGATGGCAAAACGGGACGGCTCGCCCGTTTTGACCCATCCCGCCTTTGGTCCGCCAAAGGCGGGTGGCTGGCTGACCCACTATAGTCATGACAGTCTGTAGACCTTGACTCGCCCCACCAATGGACGAGTTGACTGGTCGACCCGCCATAATTTAAAAAAATAATTTATTTTGATTTTTTAAATCAAAGTTTTCAATAAATTTAATAATAAGATTATTATTTGTTTGTAAATAATTCAATATATATATATATATATATATATATATATAAATAACGTTAAAACTTATAAAATTTATATTTTTTATATTAAAATTTTTTAAATACTTATATCTTTTTTATTTGATAAAATTTCACATTGTTCTCACTCGAGTAATTCTTACACCTTTAATTCAAATAAAAAAGATAAGAATAATCAATGCTTAGGATGAACAAGGAGAACAAGAGAGAAGTTTGTGTTTCGAGTAAGAAGAATATTTGTTGTGAGAGTGAAACTTTTTTAATTCTCTTTTTAAAAATTTTAACTTTATATATTATTTTTATAATTAACTTTATTATAATAGAAAATTATTTTTTTATTAATTAAGCAGGTCGCGGGCTGACCCACCCCGTTCAGCGAGTTGACCCGACGGGTTGGAGGACATGGCGGGCGGACCAAAGCGGTCTGCGGACTGAAAACACTAACTCATCTCACCATATTATGACAGTCGACGAGACCATCCCGTTGGGCCTGACCCATTTTGCCATCCCTACATATAATATGTGATCCTCTTATTAACTTCAAAAATTAATCAAAAGAGTTAATTGAAAAATGGAAGAAAGCAAAATATTATATTAAAAAAATGTGATATTTAAAAAAAAATGAACATGTAATATTTATAAAGAAAAACATGATATATATATATATATATATATATATATATTAATGAAAAAACTAATTTAAATTATTTAAATAATTAGTTATTTAAAAATATTAACAATATTTTGGGGTGTTTCGACTGATATATAAATAAGCGCGTTGCCCTTTTTGAGTTTTGTGTTTTTTTCTTCTAAGAAGAAGATATATCCTTTTCTTTACATGTACTTTTTTGTTTGTATGTTTATAAATGATATATATATATATATATATATATATATATATATATATATATATATATATATATATATATATATATATGATGCATAAGAAAAAAAAATGTCACATATTATTGTATTTAATATATTAGTATATGGTTTTCCGTTTTGGATATCATCTTTTCATACTTTGCGTTGCTTGAACATTGTCCAGTAAAATATGATATTGTACAGTAAATTATGATATTGTAATGTGGCAAATAAGATAGAAAGATAAAAGTTATATGAAATTGGTGAGAAGAGGAATAATGGCAGAGAAACCCATGAGAAATTTACATTACAATCCCGATGAGTTTCTTTTGTTCCAAAAACGTTCTTTATCCCACTCCCCTTTTTTGGCCTTTTTAGTTTTTATTCTTTTTAGTGTAAACCGAAAGCAAAAATGCATGCATAAGATTCCATGTATAATCAATTCATCCATCAAACCAAACCAATGAAATGATTGCTCAATAGCATCCTCCCTCTTCGTTATACTTCATTTAGTGTTTACTATGTTTGGATGTTATATATATATATATATATATATATATATAGATTATAAAATATTTTTTTATTTAATAAATATTAATAATTTATTTTAATATTTATTAAATATTATTAAATAAAAAATTAAAAATACAAATATATAAATAAATATATTTAATAAATATTTAATTAAAAATTAAAATTATAAATATATAAATAGGTTATAAAATTTTGAAGATATGACGTACTAATATTATCACCGTCTATATTCATTTTATATTTGAATGATGATTTTTTTTTACATGACGTTGACAAAATGAGAAATTATAATTTAAAATTTGTTGTATTAATTTTTAAAATTAAGAAAAATTCATAGGTTTTAAATATTTTTAACATTTCATTATAATTTTTAATTTAATAATTTTATTATTATTATTATTATTATTATTATTATTATTATTATTATTATTATTATTATTATTATTTAGGAACGAAAGTGTTCTGATTTGATATTTGTTAGTGTTAATTTTTATATTTAAGATATTATCCGTAAAAACTTATTAATAAGAAGTTTAATTCTTAAAAAATATTTGGTTCAATTAAGAAATATATATATATATATATATATATATATATATATATATATATATAACTTTTGGATTAGATTACATAAATTTATGAGTATATCGAAATAGAAATAATAATAATAATAATATTATTATTATTATTATTATTATTATTATTATTATTTCTAAGTATGATATTTATTATGTTTTTGGAGTAGGATCACAATAAAATAAAATAAAGATTGATTTTAATGATAACTACTTGCAATGATAACCACAGTATTGAGTATAGATGAGTCATATGCAAGTCTAACTAAAACGAGTTTCATATATATATATATATATATACGAAAAAAAATGAAGTTATATGATAACGTATGAAGTTATATGTATGCTCTGAGAAGAGTTGTTTGTCGTACTAAGAAAAAGAATGTTTATTTTATTCATTTTCAAATAAATTTTTGCAATTAAAAAAATAAACAATATAAAAAGAAATTAAATAATTAATATATCATAAAATATTCTTAACATAAAGCAAGAATTTAATGGTAATGTATTATAATATAATAAATTTCATATGGTTATTTCATTAAAAAACTTTATATATATGACAAAGATTGTTAATTTTTATAATTAATATTTTGATTTCACTTTTGGTTAGCCATTTAAAAATTAGCGTTTATGTAATTCTTATTTTTGAAAAAAATATAAAATAAAATGTATACCTTAACAAAATCTTAAAATGTAAAGCTTAATATTCAAAATGATATGATAAGAAATTATTAATAAATCAGGAAAAAATTAATATATTTGTAAGATATAAAATCAATTTAATTCTAAAGAATAATAATTATATTTTGTTTATATATTATAATTTAATTATTCATTTAAATTATATTTTGTTTACATATTATAATTTAATTATTTATTTAGTTGATATAAATTTTTTACATATAATATTAATTCATTATTTTTTATTTATATATATTTTTTATTGATAATTATACGAAGTAAGATGAATAAATGTTATAATAAGTAAATAGACATATATATTAAAAATAAAAAATATTTAATTTAATTTTATAAAATAAAATTTATACTAATTTCATATTATGATATTGTTATTTTTAAAAGAAATTTTTTAATTATCCAAGTCTATTCTAATATAAATAAAGAGATAGATTATAATTCAATGCAATAAAATTTATCACTACAAGAAAAATCGCTTTTAGCGATCGAAAAAATCGGTCGCTAATGGCCAAAATTCGATCGCTATTACATTAGCGATCGAAATTAGCTGACCGAAATGGTTGGTCGCAAAAGGGCAAGTCGCTAAGTTGTTAGCGATCGATTTACATTTCGGTCGCTAAATAGCGACCGATTTGGTGGTCGCTAAAGTGGTCGCTAAATAATTTGGTCACTTATTCATTGGAGACCAAAATAGCGACTGAATTAAGTGGTCGCTAAATCGATCAGCTAAATCAGTGGTAAAGTTTTAAAAAATAGCGACCAATATATTCGATCGCTAATATATTAATATAATTATTTAAATAATAATTAAAATCGATCAGCTAAATCAATGACAAAGGTAAAACAATAGCGATCGATTTAAATCGGTCACTAAATCAATGAAAAAGTTAAAAAAATAGCGATCGATTTAAATCGGTCGCTAAATCAATAACAAATTTAATTATTTTTATTTATTTACATTTTTATTATATTTATTATTTATTTTCCCTACCTCTTAATTATATTATATTTTTGCTTATTTAAGTTTTTATTTATATTTATTTCTCCTATCTCTTAATTATATTATATTTTTTAGAAGTTTAACTTATTATTAGGTGATTTATTGTCATTGTCAGGATTGAACCCAGTACCTTAGAGTTGGAGGTCGAAACTCCAACCATCGAGCTACTTAGGATCTTTTAATAATTACTTACAAATAAATTATATTTATATACAAATAAATGTATATCCAGTATAAATATATAAATATAAAATCTATAAATAAAAATATATTTATATATTTTAATATATATTTAAATATTGATATATTTATATATTGATATATTTATATATTTATATCTTTATATTTTTACATATATTTATATTTTTATATATTTATATCTTCATATTTTTACATATATTTATATCTTTTCATATTTATATATAAAGATATTAGTTTTCTATATAAATAATATTATAATATAGTATATTATACTATTAGTATAGTATACAAATAATATATTAGTATAGTATAGTATACAAATTATTTATTTTGTAATTTATATACAATGAAAATAATATAATGGTATATTAGTATAGGATAGTATATTTGTATTCTAATTTTTAATTAAATTAAAATTATGCTAATAATGTATATTAATATATGAGGGGATAATATTGATATATTGATATATTTGTATATATATATATATATATATATATATATATATATATATATATATATTTATATATTTATATATTTATATATTTATATATTTATATATTTATATATTAATATATTTATATATTAATATATTTATATATTGATATTTTGATATATTTATATATTGATATATTGATATATTTATTTATATCCTTATACATTTATATCTTTATATATATTTATATATTTGAAAAAAAATATTAAATTTTAAAAATAATATTATATTTTTAAAAATAAATATTAGAAAAAGATTTAAAAATATATATAAATTATATTTACATGTACAAAATATTAAAGATATATGTTTATATCTTTACATATTTATATATATTTATATGTTTATATTTTTACATATATTTATATCTTTCCATATTTATATATTTATATATAAAGATATTAGTTTTGTATACAAATAATATTATAATATAGTATATTATACTATTAGTATAGTATACAAATAATATGTTAGTATAGTATAGTATACAAATTATTAATTTTGTAATTTATATACAATGAAAATAATATAATGGTATATTAGTATAGTATATTTGTATTCTAATTTTAAATTAAACTAAAATTACGCTAAATGTATAATAATATATGAGAGGATAATAAATTTAATCCAATTACTTTTATAAAATCTATAAAATATTAAAAATGATATTATATTTTTAAAAACAAATATTAGAAAAAGGTTTAAAAACATGTATAAATTATATTTATATGTCCAAAATAATAAAGATATACACATTCAAAACAATATTAAAAAATATTAATAATAAATTTAATTCTTTAAATTTAGTATTTAGAAACTAAAATTATAGTTTCTCTGTTTTTAAAAAATTAAAATAACTATTTAAAAATAAAAATCAAAACTAGTATTATCTTAAATTTATTAAAAGTGTAATTAAATCTCTATTTTCTTAATTTTATTTGTTTCAAACATCTCAATTCTACATTTTTGTAAGTTCTATCATTATATTATCATCCTCATCTCCTCCCATGTTCTACTTTATCTTTACAATAGTCAATATTCTTAACTAATTTATATTTTTATTTATAATTTTTTAGTATATATTTCAGAAATTAATCAATTCTAATCTATTCTTTGAAAAACTAATCAATTCTAATCAATAATTTATAAAACTAATCGATTATAATTAATTATTTGAAAAAATTATCAAATATGATCGATCATTTCAAAAATCTGATCGATCAGAGAAAAAAATCGCTCGAGCGAGGCTAGAGTCGCTCAAGCGAAATACAACCCGAGAATGTCAATTTTGTGCAGGGGCGTTTCGCTCGAGCGATTTTATTTTCAGCTTGAGCGAAAAATACTTCTAATAGCGGTTAACGCTTAACAGCTATGTAAAATATGATTAAGATAGCGGTTAACCCATAGCAGCTATCTAAAATACATTTTAGATAGCGGTTAACCCCTAACAGCTATTATATCCTCTCAATTATGATCGATTATTTCAAGGTATGATCGATCAGAATCTTATTTACGTTCGGCGAAATCTGTCGCTCAAGCGAAATACAACCCGAGAATTCACAATCTTAAAATATTTTTTGAATATTATGTTTTTAAATTTGCTATTAGAGAAAACCTTTCAGAATTCAAAATGTTAAATAGTTTTAAATATTAAAATTAACTTTATCAAAAATTAGGAAAAAAAATTTATCCAAAAGAGTTCAAAAATGTATAAGAGTATTCTCAATTTTGAGTTTAATTATATTGTTCATTCTCAAAGTAGAAAATTATATTGTAATTATTTTAAATTACATTTTGTGATCTTCTTAAAATTAGCATCAATAACATTAGACTTTACATTTGATTCATACCTAACTAATTATAGATTAAAAGGAAAGTGGTATAACCATGCATTTTACTTTTCTATTTACCTTATTCTTTTAATTATTTTATATAATATTTACCTTATTCTTTTAATTATTTTATATAATAATAATCAAAATATTCACATTCATATGGGTGTTTTCGAAAATAATATTATTGTATTATTCTTAAAATTAGCATCAATAACATTAGACTTGATCTTCTTAATTATATTGTTCATTCTCAAAGTAGAAAATTATATTGTAATTATTTTAATTTAATAAAATATAATTTAAATTTTTAATACTAAAATTAAAAGATTAAATAATAATGACTTTAATTCTTTAAATTGAGTATTTAGAAACTAAAATTATAGTTTCTCTGTTTTAAATAATTAAAATAAAAATCAATATCAAAACTAGTATTATCTTCATTTTTTTTGTTTCAAACTTCTCAATTCTACATTTTTGTAACTTCTATCATTATATATTATCATCCTCATCTCATCCCATGTTCTAGTTTATCTTTACAATAGTTAATATTCTTAAATAATCTATATTTTTAATTTTAAATTTCATAAATTAATACATTCTAATCTATTATTTGAAAAACTAATCAATTATAGAATTAATTTAGAAAACTAATCGATTATAATTAATTATTTGAAAAAATTATCAAATATGATCGATCATTTAGAAAATATAATCGATCAGAATCGGATTTCGCTCGAGCGAGACTAGAGTCGCTCAAGCGAAATACAACCCGAGAATGCCAATTTTGTGCATGGGCTCTTCGCTCGAGCGATGTCATTTTCGCTTGAGCGAAGAACACTTCTAATAGCGGTTCACGCTTAACCGCTATCTAAAATATAATTTAGATAGCGGTTAACCCATAACCGCTATCTTAAATACATTTTAGATAGCGGTTAATTCCTAACCGCTATTATATCCTCTAAATTATGATCGATCACTTCAAGTTATGATCGATCAGAATCGTATTTCGCTCGAGCGAGAGTAGTGTCGCTTAAGCGAAATACAACCCGAGAATGCCAATTTTGTGCAGTGGGCGTTTCGCTTGAGCGAGACCAGCGTCGCTTGAGCGAGACCAGCGTCGCTCAAGCGAAATGACAATATTTTAATCGATACAACTTGATTTTAATCGATTAAAATCACTTAAGGGTTCAGGATGATCGATCATAATGCAATTATGACCGATCAGAAGCAGTTTTAATCGATTAAATCTTGTTTCAATCGATTAAAACAACTTAAAAATTTCTACACGAGTTTTAATCGATTAAAACTTATTTTTATCGATTAAAATAACTTGAAAAGTTTTACAAGAAAGTTTTGCGATATTTCAATCGATTGAATCGTGAAACAATCGATTAAATCAACTTAGAGGATTTTTTGTAAAGTGTTTTAATTGATATAAACGTTGTCAGTATCAGTTAAAACAAATCTGTTAAAGAATCAAGAACGTATTAATGGATTAAAAGAAGTTTTAACATATTAAAGCTGCACTTTTAACAGATTAAAAGAATCTTTTAACAGATTAATTAAACCAGCGAGTTTTGAAAATCTTCTATTAAAACAGTTTGGCTTGAACTTTTTTAACATACATTGAATATCATCTTTTACACATCCTTGAGCAATCAATCAAGCAAACTTCAGCACTCTTTTCAAGAAAGATTCGCATCGAGTTTTGAGAAGTTCTTTGAAAATCTTTCTTGAGGCAACTTGATTTCTTTTGAAGAAGAAACACTTACAGTGAAATTGCATAAAGCTGGTTTGAGCATTCTAGTTTCTTCTTTTTCATTTCTTTACATTCTTTTTGTATTGTTTGGTGTCTGGAATTTGGGCACTTGGTTTCTCTCATATTGGAATTTGGTAATACAGAAAACATTTCAGAAAGCAAAATGTTAAATACTTTTAAATATTAAAATTGACTTTATAAAAAATTAGGAAAAAAAAATTAATCAAAAAGAGTTCAAAAATGTATTATAATATTTTCAGTTTTAGTTTAATTATATTTTTCATTCTCAAGGTATTAAAATATAATTTAAATTTTTAATACTAAAATTAAAAGATTAAATAATAATAAATTTAACTCTTTAAATTTAGTATTTAGAAACTAAAATTATAGTTTCTCTGTTTTAAAAAATTAAAATAAATATTTAAAAATAAAAATCAAAACTATTATTATGTTAAATTTATTAAAAGTATAATTAAATCTCTATTTTCTTCAATTTTTTAATATAAATTTTTAAAATATAAATTAATTTCAATTGAAATTTTCAATTGAAAAATAAATTCAAGAATATTTGTTATTAAACTTTTCTTAAACAATGTATTGAATAGTTAACATCACTCTAGTCTTAATTTATTACAATTTAAATTTTTAATAAATTTGATTTATTACAATTCATTTTGTTAATATTGAGACCAAAGTTTATTTTTAAAGTATATTTTAAAAATTAAATTATTTTTAAAAACTAAATTACTTTTAAAAAATAAATTGTAAAAAATATACTAAAAAATTAAAGTATATTTATAAAAAAAAATTTAAATATAATAAAAAAATAATATTCATTAGCGACCGATTTCAATTCGGTCGCTATTTTCTCATTAGCGACCGATTATAATTCGGTCACTTTCAATTTGTAATTCGATCGCTAAATCGAGTCGCTAAATGATTTTTTTATTTTAGTGTGGAATAGCCACAGATTTAGCGACTGAAATTTTGCGACGCAAATTATTGGTCGCTATTTCGGTCGCTAAATAACAAAATGAAAACCAATTCATATTTTGGTCGTTAAATCGGTCAGCTAATTGCGACTTGAATTAAAGTGGTCGCTGAATCGGTCAGCTAATTGCGACCGAATTAAAGTGATCGCTAAATCGGTTGCTATTTGCGACCAAAATTAAATCGATTAGCTATTTGCGATCGAAAAATTCGATCGCTAATTTCGGTGGCTAAATGTCATTTTTCTTGTAGTGTATATTCACTTCTATATTATAATATTATTATATGTTTATAGTGTACGAGCATTTTCATAATACAGTGACAAAGATACCTAAGACAAAATTAGTAATTATTAATGAAAAGTGTAATAAAATAAACAATATTATATAGTTTTTTCTTGTAATTTTATGTTCATGCCATGCTAATACCCACATGCAACTACATATAAGAATTTTAAACATTAAATTATGCATAATTTGAGGCTTCCCATAAACTTTTATTTCTTTTTAACATATATGCTTCTAGTCTTATTTTAATAACATAATCAGATAAAAAGAAAAAAAAAACATTTTTTTATTAAAGTCGTATGTTTTCTTTATGTATATGTAAACTAGATACAATTTTATTTGTAAAATAATGTTAACGAAGATAAATTTTTTTCATTAAATAAATAATCTTATGTGCAGACTATATTCCCACTACATTAATAATTGAATATAAAATTAAAAATATTTATCTCACAAAATGAAAAGATAACAAAAAACACAAAGAGAAATTATTATAATTTACAAACTGGTAATATACTTTGTAAGTCCACCTTCAAGAATGAGGGGGAGAAAAACCCTGCTATTTCCATTAACACATAAATTAATTGAAAATTCTGATGGGGTAACAAAATGTAACAATGTAAATTAAACACAGTGCTATACATGACTAGAGATATTTTACAATCTCAACAAAAACAGTCATGGCCATCGAATAAAAGCTAACCATGCACCATGGGACACATCATCAATTAATGTTGTCTGGGTGCAATCTCTTTCTGCCACTTAGAGCACTCAGAGGGACCCCAAAGAGCTTCACAGAACTGTTTGATTCTTCAGTACAAGTAATCAAAGAATTATCCACAATATAACTTTTTGAAGTTCTGAGACCTGTGTCATTTGGAGACTCATGCCACGAGTCCAACTCCACCAGCTTTGGAATGGCACTGCTGGTTCTTTGCTCAAAGGGTGGTCGTTTTATATGGTTTTGGATGAAATATATGATGTCATTGTACAAACTCTTCATGTGACTAAGTTCTGAGAGGAGCATGAAGTTCTTTCTCCTGAGTCTTTGGTTGTCTTCAGAAAGTGCTGTTATAATGTCTGAGCTTGGTTTTGGAGATGGAAGTGGAGTGTCAAGCCAGCAGATACTTTCATCTTGTTGAAGAATCTGGGATGGTGGTTGGTCATGGTAGAGTTGGTGATGTTGCTGAGGTGTTTTCCTCCTGTGTATTTCACATAAAAGGTGCTTAGCTCCTTTTCTGAAGTGCTCATTAGCAAACTCCCACCTATCAGCAACTACCTTCTTGAAACCCTGCAGGAGAAGAAGAAAGATTCAACCCTGCTATACTATCCAATATTCATAGCTAACCATGAAGCTAAGCTAAAGTAGCAATATTATGGAAAACATTATAATGCAATCAAATTAGCTAGCTGATCATAGAGTGTATTAGGGTGAGTGTTTATAAAGATTTTAAATTATCATTTTATAAAAAAAAATTTAAAAATGATTTACAGGAAGTGATTTATATTTTTCGTTGAAGCATTTTTGTAGTGAAACTTGATGTGAAATTCTCAAGCTATGATAAAAGTTGCATCACTGTTCCTTCTACCAGAATCAAGGTTTGACCAACATTTTCATGTTTGAAAAATGTTTCTTATGTTTTCCAGTTTGGAGGTTGTAAAAGTGTCTTAAAAAAAAGTGATATTAGATCTCTAGTTATACTAGAGAACTTAGAGTTCCATCATATTTAACTTATAAGTATTTGGTCAATTTGTTCACATGGAAAGATCTTTACCTTCAATGAAGTAACAAAAGATAAGGATGCTTACATAGGTGTTGAGTTGCCTAACAAAGCTTGAGAAGTTGTTGTGTTTGAAGTAGTTGGGAAGAAGATCTGTGGAAAACTCAGGGGGTCTCCACACAACAAATGTAGTTTCATCTTCACCCCATGAAACAATGTGGTCAGTGAGAGGGTCATCAACAAGCTGGTAGGTCTTTGTGAGGAAGGGTGCTGGCACTGACTTCTGAGACTCAAAAGAGAAAACCATGTTCTCCTCAAACCTAGTGTCTAGTGTGAAAGCCATTGTACTCAAACAAGAGTTCGTGCAAGTCCAACTTACATTCCTCTTCTTTCACTAATACACCCGCAACTTGATTTAAAGCCACCCTCTCTCACCTTTTCTCTCTCGTATTATAAATTTATAATCATGAACTTTATGAAACAAAAACACATGATCATGTCAAATGGAGAGGAAAGAAAAATATATATTAGTCTCACTTCACTTTTTCCACAGTAAAATGTAAAATTAGCCTCAGAGAAGAGGCTTTCTTTTGTGGAATAAAAATTGATATATAAAGCACCAACGAGTTTTATTTCACGAAATAAAATCCACTACACAATCACACGATATCCTTAAGAGGATCAAAATAATACAAAAAGAAAAAAAAAATTCAATAAATAAAGTGTTGAAGATTCACATATTGGGTATATGGATCATATTTTGAATAGCCTTCGTGGAACTCTTTTTTAGTTAATGTAAATCTAATCATTCCCACATACATTTCTAACACAAAAAATAAAATATGAACATAAATAAGGAATACAAAAGCTTTTTTCTTCTTTCACACTCCAAAACTTTTGAACAACTAATATTTTCTCTTTGTGAAAAAATGTTGAAACTAGGAGTACGTGTTTGTTGGGATGTAAATTAAAAGTGTTTTGAGAACTTCTTAATTAAAACTTAAAAAATATCAATAAAAATTTTCAAAATATTTATAACATTAGAACATTGGCATTGTTTTACTATATTTTTCTTAGAATAATAATTGTTTTACTATGTTTTTCTTTGCATCATAACATTTACAGAATTTTTTTTCTCAATCTAAATATTTTTGTACATAGATAACATTTTTCTTTTTCTTCTAAGCATATAAAAGACTACTACTCTTTGGATGCTCTCATCTTTCTCCTATATTACTAATTTTAAGATGCATATGACCATGCCAGTGTGAAAACAGTTAATTTTCTAGAATGCCTATAATAAGATCCAACTAAAGGTATTAATTACTATTGATTGTTCTCTTGGCAGCAGTGTTGGTGGGTTGATGCCTCTTGAAAGAGGAGCTACCTTTTTTGTTTGTTTTTTCTTTCTTTTCTACAGAGCTCCAATGGATGTAATCACCATTTTGTCCCTACTCAATGCTTTTATATATGTTCTTGGCAAATTGGCTACATAAAGCAGCTTTCTATCATGACAACCCTAAAAAAGGGAGATTTATAATGCAAAAATAATTCAATTTGAGTTTAAAAAACTGTGACTGAAGCACTGAACAGTTAACACAATTAAGTATTTATTTATTTATTTATTTAAGCAGACATCTCTTACATTCTTAGACTAGTAATCAAATTGAAAGACAATGTTTCAGATTTGTTTTATCCTTCAAAAGGCATGCTTTTTAAAACATTTTTAGTTATATTTCTTCATATGGTACTGAAACTTGGAAGGCTGTGATTTCTCAAAAAAAAAAAAAAATGAGAAAGTTTAAACTTTTGTGCATGTGCTTTGGCCCACATTATATTATCAATGTCAGATATTGTTCAATTTGTTGGTCCCTCCTTTCTACCCTTTCTTTGCCTGGAAAATAGAACAAAGATAAAGTCCACATTTTCATATTTTCCAATCTCAAGATTACCCTTGATGTTTTTCGCATTGTTTGCTTCATATGGAATTTCAATCATATAGGGTAATTTTCATATTTCCATTTGAATTGAAGATAATACTATATTCATTATATATATATATATATATATATATATATATATATATATATATATATATATATAGTGAATGTGGGAAATGAAGAGTCAACAGAGCATTTTGTGCTTTAGAAAATCATACTAAAATAATCACCAAATACATAATTTAATCTTTTAATCATCAATATATAGCGTTATTATAGATGGATGTTAAATACCAATAGAGTGATTTTGAACTGGGTGTTCTAAATATTGAATTCAATTTTCTTTACTACAAGAAAAATTAATTTATTTATATTTTTATTATTTATTAAATTATTTACAAATAATTGAAGATTGATACTTCAAACATTAGAATACTAAGTTTTTTTAATAATAATTTACAAATAAACTATATTTATATATAAAAAAATGTATATCCGTATAAATATATAAATACAAATATATTTATATTTATATATTTTGATATATTTATATATTTATATATTGAATATGAGGGCGCGTTCGACGGTGAAAATATGTGTTATTTAATTTAATGTTGATTTTTAAAAATATACTTTAAATTTGTTGATAAATGAACAAATAATTACCGATGGATATATCCATCGAGTAACTAATTGTTTATTTACCAAAATTATAATTTATCGACGGATATATCTGTCGATAATTATTTATTCATTTATTGACAGATTTACCTGATAGATATATTCATCGATAATTATTTGTTTATTTACCAATAGATTTACTAACGAATATATCCGTCAGTAATTAATTATTTATTTATCGAGAAATTTATCCGTCGGTAATTAATTATTCATTTACAAATGGATAATTTCACAATTACTCTAAATCATGTCGGTAATTACTTATTTTTCGACAGATACATATTTGCCGGTAAACATCCGTCGGTAATTTAAAATTTTTTCGTAGTTCTTAAACAAGTTTTCCAATTTTGAAGTTAAATTTAAGTAGGTGAAAAAGATGTTATTTAAAAGAAAACTTTATTAAAATAGTTAGATAAGATCTTCCACAATTCGAATTTTTAAGATACATAGGTGAAAAACCATTGTTGTAAAAAATATTTATAAAATATAGTTAGATAAGTTCTATGAAAATTAATTGTTACTAAAGTTACCCTATACTCTTACTAATTATATAACTATAAAGGAATACATGTATCTCACATTCTATTATTATTATTATTATTTTGGATAATCTAAACTGTGATTTAATTTTAAATATAAGATAAGTTTGTTTGAAAAAGTTTAACACCGCTCAAGAATTAATTATGTGGGTGTAATTTGTATATTCTTTTGAATCTCATAATTACATCTAACCCTCCTTTACTTTTTTGTTCAAATGCCTTTATTATGAGGGTTTTTGGGGTCATCGTGGGATTCTGATCGTGATCGAGGATCATTGGATCAACGTTTTAATCCTTCAAAAGTGTGGCTTATCACTTCAAAGTTTCCTTGTGAGCAAATAAAAAAGTGATATCACAAAGAAGAAATAAAAGTTCAATGGTTATAAAACCCTAATGCTCAAATGCTTAATTAATTAGTACATGGTTACAACTTACAAGGCTGGAACATTCTGACCTTTATTCATTTTTGTACAATCCAAAGCATGCCCGTGACCTTGAGATGATAAAATAATTCATCCCTTCTACTCTTCAATGATGGAATAGTGTACTAATATTATAAGTGAACCTTCCTCTCCTTTGGCTAGATAATATATATATATATATATGTGATGGAATAATAACTATCATATTTCATGACTTTGATAAGAGAAAATCACAATACATTTTTTAAGATTTTTCATAATACATTTTCATTTATTAGTTTATCATTAAATGAAGAATCTTGAATCTTGTGTAGGGTGGTTTCTTTTAGAAAAAGTAATATATTGATGTAATTCAAGAAAATATCATACAATGTTTAATGTACTCTTGTGATTAATTTCTACATCAATAAATTTAAGTTTTTATTTTGAAAAAAAAAAAAACTAATTGAATGTCGTTCAAATGCATAGTAATAAGTTCACATGAATTTAAAAATCAAAATTAAAAATAATTTAAAATTTAAGAAAATAATGCAATGTCAAAATAGAAAATATCTCAAATACCATATTTAAAAATTAATTTATAACATATGATTTAAAATGACTCAATAATTTTATCTAAGATAAATATAAATTTCAATTCTCAAAGTTGGCAACCTACATGTCCTAAAAAGTATAATTTTTTTCATGCACGACCTTCTATTGCTATGGATTCCATTGTTGGAGGGGTCACATTCATCACTCTTTTTATATGATCTCTTCTTTCATTCTCTCCACCTAGGGTACTTAACTTTAATCTTGAAAATTAACCCTAAAAGTGTCATGTTTATGATGATATACATACATCCAACAACATCTCTTCCTTTGTTGCACTATGTTTGGTGGTCAAGGTCTATAGGAAGCCTCTAAACACCATGCATGAATGAATAGGAAGGTCCAAATAAATATTCAATAATGAGAAGATTCTATTCCAAATTAATAAAAAACACATTTAGCCACTGAAATTGGCGACCGATTTAGCGACCGATTTAATTTTAGTTGTATTTAGAGACCGATTTAGCGACCACTTTAATTCGGTCGCAATTAGCGACCACTTTAATTCGGTCGCAATTAGCGACTGATTTAGCGACCAAAATATGATTTGATTTTCACTTTTTTATTTAGCGACTGAAATAGCGACCAATTTTTGTGCGTCGCAAATTTTCAGTCGCTAAATCAGTGGTTATTTCATACATAAATAAAAAAATCATTTAGCGACTGATTTAGCGACCGAATTACAAATTGAAATAGCGACCGAATTAAAATTGGTCGCTAATGAGAAAATAATCCATGATTATATCTGATTTTTGCAATATCGCTCAAGCGAAAATAACATCGCTCGAGCGAAGCCACCTGCACAAAATTGGCATTCTCGGGTTGTATTTCGCTTGAGCGACACTATTCTCGCTCGAGCGACATCCGATTCAAACATGAGGCACCCAGGTTACATTATCCAGCTAACTTTGATCGACGTTTACGCAGGTCAACATTCGCTCAAGCGAAAGTAACATCGCTCGAGTGACGCCACCTGCACAAAATTGGCATTCTCGGGTTGTATTTCGCTTGAGCGACACTATTCTCGCTCGAACGACATCCGATTCAAACATGAGGCACCCAGGTTACATTATCTGGCTAACTTTGATCGACGTTTACGCTGGTCAACATTCGCTCAAGCGAAAGTAACATCGCTCGAGCGACGCCACCTGCACAAAATTGGCATTCTCGGGTTGTATTTCGCTTAAGCGACATTGGTCTCGCTCGAGCGATATCTGATGCAAAAATGTGTCTATAAATAAAATATTTGTCACTTTTAAGAGCGGTTAATATTTTCACCGCTCTTAAAAGTGAACATATAATAGCGGTTCTAGTGGAACCGCTATCATATACAACCAGATTTTTTGATTCTGATCGATTAGATTTTCGAAATGATCGATCATATTTGATAATTTTTTCAAATAATTAATTATAATCGATTAGTTTTCTAAATTATTGATTAGAATTGATTAGTTTTTCAAATAATAGATTAGAATTGATTAATTTCTGAAATATATACTAAAAAATTATAATTAAAAATATAAATTATTTAAGAATATTGACTATTGTAAAGATAAAGCGGAACATGGGAGGAGATGAGGATGATAATATAATGATAGAACTTACAAAAATGTAGAATTGAGAAGTTTGAAACAAATAAAATTAAGAAAATAGAGATTTAATTACACTTTTAATAAATTTAAGATAATACTAGTTTTGATTTTTATTTTTAAATATTTATTTTAATTATTTAAAACAGAGAAACTATAATATTAGTTTCTAAATACTGAATTTAAAGAATTAAATTTATTATTATTTAATCTTTTAATTTTAGTATTAAAAATTTAAATTATATTTTATTAAATTAAAATAATTACAATATATTTTTCTACTTTGAGAATGAACAATATAATTAAACTCAAAATTGACAATATTATAATACATTTTTGAACTCTTTTGGATTAATTTTTTTTCCTAATATTTGATAAAGTTAATTTTAATATTTAAAAGTATTTAACATTTTGAATTCTGAAAGATTTTCTCTAATAGCAAATTTAAAAACATAATATTAAAAAAATAGTTAATGTAAGTTTTCATTATGATCGATTATAATTAGAAATGATCGATCATAATTGAGAAGATATAATAGCGGTACCACGTTAACCGCTATCTAAAGTATATTTTAGATAGCGGTTAAGGATTAACCGCTATTAGAAGTGCCCTTTTAATAGCGGTTGCAGAGTGGAACCGCTATCATATACAACCAGATTTTTTGATTTTGATCGATTAGATTTTCAAAATGATCAATCATATTTGATGATTTTTTCAAATAATTAATTATAATCGATTAGTTTTCTAAATTATTGATTAAAATTGATTAGTTTTCAAATAATAGATTAGAATTGATTAATTTCTGAAATATATACTAAAAAATTATAATTAAAAATATAAATTATTTAAGAATATTGACTATTGTAAAGATAAAGCAGAACATGGGAGGAGATGAGGATGATAATATAATGATAGAACTTACAAAAATGTAGAATTGAGAAGTTTGAAACAAATAAAATTAAGAAAATAGAGATTTAATTACACTTTTAATAAATTTAAGATAATACTAGTTTTGATTTTTATTTTTAAATATTTATTTTAATTATTTAAAACAGAGAAACTATAATATTAGTTTCTAAATACTGAATTTAAAGAATTAAATTTATTATTATTTAATCTTTTAATTTTAGTATTAAAAATTTAAATTATATTTTATTAAATTAAAATAATTAAAATATATTTTTCTACTTTGAGAATGAACAATATAATTAAACTCAAAATTGACAATATTATAATACATTTTTGAACTCTTTTGGATTAATTTTTTTTCCTAATATTTGATAAAGTTAATTTTAATATTTAAAAGTATTTAACATTTTGAATTCTGAAAGATTTTCTCTAATAGCAAATTTAAAAACATAATATTAAAAAAATAGTTAATGTAAGTTTTCATTATGATCGATTATAATTAGAAATGATCGACCATAATTGAGAAGATATAATAGCGGTACCACGTTAACCGCTATCTAAAGTATATTTTAGATAGCTGTTAAGGGTTAACCGCTATTAGAAGTGCCCTTTTAATAGCGGTTGCAAGTGGAACCGCTATCATATACAACCGTATTTTTTGATTCTGATCGATTAGATTTTCAAAATGATCAATCATATTTGATGATTTTTTCAAATAATTAATTATAATCGATTAGTTTTCTAAATTATTGATTAAAATTGATTAGTTTTCAAATAATAGATTAGAATTGATTAATTTCTGAAATATATACTAAAAAATTATAATTAAAAATATAAATTATTTAAGAATATTGACTATTGTAAAGATAAAGTAGAACATGGGAGGAGATGAGGATGATAATATAATGATAGAACTTACAAAAATGTAGAATTGAGAAGTTTGAAACAAATAAAATTAAGAAATTAGAGATTTAATTACACTTTTAATAAATTTAAGATAATATTAGTTTTGATTTTTATTTTTAAATATTTATTTTAATTATTTAAAACAGAGAAACTATAATTTTAGTTTCTAACTACTGAATTTAAAGAATTAAATTTATTATTATTTAATCTTTTAATTTTAGTATTAAAAATTTAAATTATATTTTATTAAATTAAATAATTACAATATATTTTTCTACTTTGAGAATGAACAATATAATTAAACTCAAAATTAACAATATTATAATACATTTTTGAACTCTTTTGGATTAATTTTTTTTCCTAATTTTTGATAAAGTTAATTTTAATATTTAAAAGTATTTAACATTTAAAATTTTGAAAGGTTTTCTCTAATAGCAAATTTAAAAACATAATATTCAAAAAATAGTTAATGTAAGTTTTCATTATGATCGATTATAATTAGAAATGATCGATCATAATTGAGAAGATATAATAGCGGTTCCACGTTAACCGCTATCTAAAGTATATTTTAGATAGCGGTTGAGGGTTAACCGCTATTAGAAGTGCCCTTTTAATAGGGGTTCCAGTGGAACCGCTATCATATACAACCAGATTTTAAGATTGTGAAGTCTCGGGTTGTATTTCGCTTGAGCGACACTATACTCGCTCGAGCGACATCCGATTCAAACATGAGGTCACCCATGTTACATTATCTAGCTAACTTTGATCGACGGTTAGCAGGTCAACATTCGCTCAAGCGAAAATAACATCGCTCGAGCGACGCCACCTGCACAAAATTGGCATTCTCGGGTTGTATTTCGCTTGAGCGACATGGTCTCGCTCGAGCGTCGCCACCTGCACAAAATTGGCATTCTCAGGTTGTTTTTCGCTTGAGCGACACTGATCTAACTCGAGCGACATCCACATTTTTTGATTATGATCGATTACATTTTCAAATGATCGATCATATTTGAAAATATATAATAGCAGTTAATATTTAACCGCTATTAGAAGTGCTATATAATAGCGGTTAAGATTTAACCGCTATTAGAAGTGATATTATAATAGCGGTTAAGATTTAACCGCTATCATATACTACCACATTTTTCACTTTCGTATCTCGCGCCACTTATCCCCAAATAACCCTAACTCTCACGCCTCACTCACCCATTCCTCTTAACCTTGGCCAGTATCTCCTCCTCACTCCCGGCGAGCCCTAGCCCCCTCACTGCTCCCCCCAAGTCAGCCCTCACCCTAATCAAACCTTCACCAAAGCTCCTCGTCAACCGGACGCCACCCTGTGAGCCACCGCGCCACACCTCTATTCTTAACCTCCTCCGCAGCCTCTGACACCCTCAACCAAGGTTTGGCTTGTTTGAATGTATATACTGTTATTCTCTTGCATTGTGAATAATATAGGAGAGATAATTTTGACAGAATTTCTTTATCGTTTGTTGTAGGTGGATTTGTGAAGTAGATAGGTTCTTCGATCCCTCTTACTGCGGATTTGGTGGTGCTTGACAGACCAATTTGGGAACTTGTTGAGACTGTACGCCCTCAGGTTAACCATTTGTAATTTGTTTTAATTATCTGTTGGATCTTAGTGAAAAGAAATTTCATAATTATTGGGTTTACTTATACAATTATTTGGTGGTCTGTATCATACGTACTGCATAAGTAGTGGATAAATACCTTGGAAAAAATGTATTAGAAAAACGTAAGTACTGCATCACATGAAGTGAATAATGCAGTTTCACTTATGCTGATTGTTGTAGTTAATTTGCAAGAATAGAAAAACATAAGTAGTGCATCACATAAAGTGAATAATGCAGTTTCACTTATGCTGATTGTTGTAGTTAATTTGCAAGAATAGAAAAACATAAGTAGTGCATCACATAAAGTGAATAATGCAGTTTCACTTATGCTGATTGTTGTAGTTAATTTGCAAGAATAGAAAAACATAATTAGTGCATCACATAAAGTGAATAATGCAGTTTCACTTATGCTGATTGTTGTAGTTAGTTTGCAAGAATGGAGATCCCCGTTGGTAGAAAGTGGATGTATCAAAGATTGGATGGTAACAAACATCTAACAGATGAATTTAGAGAAGGAGTGTATAATTTCCTACAATATGTTATTGCTCAACCTATGTTTCAAGAATAAGGTGAAATGTTAAGATGTCCTTGTGTTAAATGTAAGTGTAAAGTTTTCAAGTTTGTTGATCAAGTTGCATGGGATCTTTATCAAGAGGGATTCATGCCTAATTATTATTGGTGGACAAACCATGGTGAAGAGTCGACGAAATTTCCTGCAGTGGTTGTTGAGAGATCACATGGAACTTTTCAACAAAGGGAAGAATTAGGTCCTTTCCATCAAATGATTATGGATCATGTCGGACCGTCACTTGGATACCAACTTCAAACCGAGAGTGAAATTAGAGAAGAGGACATGGCAGAAAACCCTGATCCTAATACTCAAAAATTCTTTGACATGCTTGCTGCTGCGCAAGCACCATTGTGGGAAGGATGTACACATCACTCCGAATTGTCAAGCATCTTTGGAAGCTCTAAGCTTGAAATCTGATTATAATATGGCTGAAGGATGTTTTAATAGAATGGTCCAATTTATGGGAGAGACTATGCCGGAAGATCATCGAATGGCTACGAATTTTAACCAAGCTAAGAAGTCGGTGATAAAATTGGGTTTGGGTTGTCTCAAAATTGATTGTTGTCAAAACGGATGCATGTTGTATTATAATGAAAATTCATCTAAAAATATAACTAATTGTTTGATATGCTGAATGGATCGATACAAGATTATCAGTAGGAGGGGAGTTGAGAAAAAGATTTCTATTAAAAAAATGTGGTACTTTCCAATTATTCCTAGACTCAAAAGGTTATACTCTTCAATGGCCACCGCACCTCACATGAGATGGCATAGCGAGAATGAAAAGGACCCCAATATTATGTGTCATCCATCGGATGCGGAAGCTTGGAAGCACTTTGACACTCTTCACCCGGAGTTTAGTCAAGACCCAAGAAATGTCGATTAGGGTTATGTGCTCGATGGGTTTAATCCTTTTGGTCAAGTATGACAAAAGTTATTCTTGTTGGCCGATTATCCTAACTCCATACAATCTTCCACCTACCATGTGCATGAAGAGAGAATTTATGTTTTTGACAATTTTAATTCCAGTGTCCTTCAAATCCAAAGCATAAGATTGATGTATTCTTGCAACCACTTATAGATGATTTGTGCACCTTATGGAATGAAGGGATATTGACTTATGATGTGTCATTGAGGCAAAATTTTATGATGAAAGATGCTTTGATGTGGACAATTAATGACTTCCCAGACTTATGGCATGTTATCAGGTTGGACGATCAGCTGGTAGACTTGCTTGTCCTATATGTATGGAAAGAACAAAGACATTTTCTCTTAGTCATAGCCACAAGATCTCCTATTTTGATTGTCACCGTCAATTTCTTTCACAAGACCATCCATTTAGGAGGAATAAAAAGGCATTCAAGAAGAACGTTGTTGAGATTGGTCCCCTCCTCCATGTTTATCTAGTCTTGATGTCTCGGAATAGGGTGGCACACTTACCAGCTTGCTATGAATTACAACAAGTAGACAATATTGCAGGATATGGTATTACACATAATTGGAAGAAACAAAGTATTTTTTGGAGGTTGCCTTATTGGAAAACCCAACTTTTACGTCATAATATTGATGTTATGCACACAGAAAGAAATGTGTTCATGAATGTGTTTGACACTGTCATGGATATCAAAGGCAAAACTAAGGATACAAACAAGGCTCGATTGGATGTAGCTGAAATATGTAATCGAAAAGAGCTAGAGTTGAAAGACATTAGACGTGGAAAACTTATCAAACCAAAGGCAGCATATGCTTTCACCAAATCCCAAAGACTCTCTATTTGTAAGTGGGTTAAAGAACTTAAATTGCCAGATGGATATGCTTCCAATTTGGGTAGATGTGTTGACTTGAATCAAGGAAAGTTACATGGTATGAAAAGTCATGACTGTCATGTGTTCATGCAACGATTACTTCCAATTGCGTTTGATTCGTTGCCAAAATCAATTTGGAAAGTACTAGTTGAACTTAGTCTTTTCTTTAGAGAATTGACTTCCACAACACTAAATATTGAACACTTACGAGTTATGGAAGAAAGTATACATGTCTTATTGTGTAAATTGGAACAAATATTCCCACCAAGCTTCTTTGATTCAATGGAACATCTTCCAATTCATCTACCTTATGAGGCAAAGGTTGGTGGTCCAGTTCAATATCGTTGGATGTATCCTTTTGAGAGGTATCTTTACACTAACTACTCACCCTCCATTTCTAAAGTATTTTATATGTTCTTTAAAGACTCCATTTTTGTATTCTTTTTTAGATTCTTACACTCCTTAAAAAAGAAAGTGAAGAATAAAGCTAGGGTGGAGGGCTCTATTTGTGAAGCTTACTTGGTGGAAGAAACATCTACATTTGCCTCATTTTATTATCCTGATCATGTTGAAACAAGAAGGACTAGGATTCCTAGAAATGTTCATGTAGGTGAAGGTTCTTCATTCCCTCCTCCTATTTCAATTTTCAACTACCCAGGAAGACCAATTGGAAAATCTCAAACATATTTTCTGGACCAAAGAGACTATGATGCTGCCGAATTATATGTTCTTCAAAATTGTGAAGAGGTTCAACCATATTTTGAGTAAGATGTTTTCACTCCTCTCACATCAAAATTACTCATGTTACTTTGTGTGGTTTGAGTAATTTGTTACGTGTTTGCAGTATTTATATTGAATATTTAAGACAACTAAATCCTAGTATTTCGGTGCCCAAATTGACCAAGACATTTCATCCCATTTTCCTAAATGGTTTAAAAAATATGTAAGTTTTTGACTTATATGTCTTACAAATATTTATTCTGACTTACATAGTCTAATGTGTAAAGGACTTTCGTTGTCTTTAGGTTCTAAATCCAGAAAATAATATTGAAGATCCATTATTGGTTAATTTGGCATGGGGTCCCAAGAGAAAAGTTGAATCATGGCCTATGTATGTTATCAATGGATACAAATTCCACACTATTGTTTGGAGTGAAGGCATGAATTCATGTAACTATGGTGTTTATGTACGAGGAACCAATGGTCAATTAGAGTAAGATTTTTATGGATTATTGTCTAATATTATTCAATTAGAGTATACTGGTTTGCCATTGATGAATTTAGTTCTCTTTCAGTGTGAATGGTTTGACAATACTCTTAATATAGGAACCAAAGTAGATAATAAGTATGGAATCGTGGAAGTAAAGCAATCACGAAGATATAATAAAGCATATGATCCTTTCATATTTGCACAACAAGCAGTAACAAGTTTATTACACAAGTTATCCAGAGGGACACCAAGGTTGGTTGGGTGTAATAAAGACAAAATCTTGTAGTAGAATCATTGATAATATAGTCGATCAAGTTGAGCATGAGACTCCATACCAAGATGATGAGCTTGTAGGACTTGAAGTAGTGCTTCGTGTTGATCCTAACTTCATTGATGATTCCCTTGCCGATGTTAATGGTGGGGGAGAAGAAATAGATATACAATTACTAAATGAAAGAAATATAGATGAAGATGAGGATGAATATATTTCAAGTGAGGATGAGACTCGAGAGTGATTTTGATGATACAGATACTTCGGTAATTCATGCATTAAAATTATTTTTACAATTGTTAAATTTGATTGTACACCTTTATTTAATATTGCATATATATACATATATATATTGATATGATTATGATTTAATTATTTGCAGTGAATGAGTGGTAAGCTAACCGACACGTTTGGGTGTAGAAAACACAATTAGGTAATTCATTGTTTCAATTGTTTAATTTTATGCATGTTACATATGTAATAAGATCCGCTTGTAGATGCCACAAAGGGGTAGAAGTGGTGGTCATAGACCACCTCATCGTGGTGGTCGAGGTGTACTTGTTGATGATAGAGGTTCACCCAACCCTAACTCTCCTAGTTCCGTTCGACCAAGATCCATGGAGTCTACTAATCCTATGTTTGTAGAACGCACACCTCCCTCAACTCAGCGAGAATCTCCTGTAGCTATAGTAGGAGAAACAATTCCTACTACCTTCTCTATCGAGGCGACATTTGGTCAACCTACACAGTACTGGGTCAGCCGTAACCGAGGTTGAGTCTCGGAAATATGGTTGATCAAAGGCCATGGTTACAAGCAGACAAAGGAGAGTAAGTATGTTTTAATTTAATTATAATTCTTTAATATGAAATTTCTTAATAATATCAATCCCACAATATGTTTCTACACAGGTTTATACCAGCAAATGGTCCTCCTGCTATAATCTCTAGAATCATCAAACAAAAATTTGATGAACCAAGTCCCACTTGGAGAAAGGTTTCACTTGAGCTTCGAGATAGATGGTTTGGAGAGTTCAAGGTAATTTGAATTATAGTTACATTAAACAATGTCATTTCATTCTTATAAATTAAATGTTTGTTGTGTATTTTATTTATGCAGAAAGAGTATATATGGGATGTGGAACAAGAGCAAGCCATAAGATTTGTTTTTGATAAGAAAGGTTCTCGAATTTTAAAAAACTAAATGAACAAAGTTAGGCATGGTAAGGATACGGGAATCTGGATACCGCCAGCTGTTCGAGCATCTTTGGACTTACATTGGAGTTCTTCAGATTTCCAAAACAAGAGTGCCATTGCCAAGGCTAATCGAGTTGTTGATAAGGGTGCCTCAGCTACTCGTGGGGGTTCCATATCTACTGCAGACTCACTTTGAGAAGATGGTAAGTTTATTATATTTTTATATAAGTAATTTAATACAATATATTACACTTTAGGTAATGAATTTTGTCTCATTTTAATGTGTAGACTATGGAGTTTCAACGGGAACCAACCGTTTGGGAGGTTGTTGAGAGGACAAAGAAATTAAAGACTGGACAATGGGTCAATGAAAAAACTCGTTATCTTGCTGTATGTTTAACATCTAAGTTATAGTTTATTATTCAATATATGTTTTCTTCATAATAATTATATTTCACTTCATTTTTAGGAACAATATATGCAGCGCAGAGAAGAAGTCCATCAACATAACTTGCGTGAAGGCTCATCTTCACAAGAGTCTCCTATTGTCTCTGTTGATGATAATCAAATATACATTTCAGTTGTTGGAGGTGAAAATAAAAAAGGAAATGTGTATGGACTTGGTACATTGAGCAAAAAGTTCACTACTACATCGGGTTCTCAATCTTCTATTACTCAAACTCCAGTACTTCATCAAATTGAACAAATGCGTGAGACTATTGAAAAGTTAAATGCTGAATTGGTGGCAAAGCATAATAAGGAGAAGACACTTGAAGAAGAGATGCAGGAGTTGAGGAACAACCAACGCCAACAAGATGAGCGAGATGAAGCTTATTTTACAACATATTCAAATGAATAGTCATCCTACTACAAGTCAACATGACACCGACAATATACCGGAGGACTAATTTTCAATTTTATGATATTAAGACTTTGAATCTTGATTAGTTTTTAAGTTCTTAAGTTTCATTTGTGTTATGTTTGGATGAATTAAGCGGTACAAATTTTGTAAAATTGGATATACAAAATTTGACTTTAGTTCTTAAGTTTTCATTTGTGTTATGTTTGGATGAATTAAGCAGTACAAATTTTATGATTTGAATAATTTGACTTTAGTTCTTAAGTTTTCATTTGTGTTATGTTTGGATGAATTAAGCGGTACAAATTTTATGATTTGAATAATTTGACTTTAGTTCTTAAGTTTTCATTTGTGTTATGTTTGGATGAATTAAGCGGTACAAATTTTGTCAAATTGGATATACAAAATATTAAACGAAAATTTTCAGATTTGGTTAGATTAGCGATCGAATTTTTGGTTGCTACAAATTTATTATAATATACAATTCAAATTTAGCGACCGATTTAGCGATCGATTTAAATTATTAGTTAAATAATTCAATTAATATATTAGCGACCGATTATATCCGTCGCTATTATTGTTAACTTTGTCTCCAATTTAGCGACCAATTTTAATTTTTATTTAAATAAGTATATTAATATATTAGCGATCGAATATATCGATTCGGTATTTTTTAAAACTTTACCACGGATTTAGCGACCGATTTATTATATTAATTTCGGTCGCTATTTTGGTCTTCAATGAATAAGTGACCAAATTATTTAGCGACTACTTTAGTGACCACCTCATCGGTCGCTATTTAGCGACCGACATGTAAATCGGTCGCTAACAAATTAGCGACTTGCCCTTTTGCGACCAACCATTTCAATCGCTAATTTCGGTCGTTAACAGAATAACGACCGAATTTTGGCCATTAGCAACCGATTTTTTCGGTCGCTAATAGTGTTTTTTCTTGTAGTGTTAGTAATATATGGAGGAAACATGGACAATGTATATGATCACATGACCTTTCACCATCCCATGTGTGACCCACTGCATGTCTTTTCAAAGAGAAAGAGAGAAAGATTTGTCTTTCATATATCAGCACAAATCTAAATGCACAACACGTGAAGATCAGCATGTGGCTATTAAAATAAAAATAAAGTAAAGGATATAATAATGCCTTCAAAAGTGTATTCATTAATTAAAGATTTTTTAACATAAAATCAATTATTAATAATAAAGTAGTTTGAGACCTATTTAAATATCATACAATAATATAGTATGAGATAAACTATTTAAGACTTTTAACACATTTTCTTTAATAAAATGATAACTCTTATTCTAATACAACAATAGAAATTAAATTAGGTTTTGTAATAAAATGGATTGATAATATATAAAATAATCTAATAAGTATTTAAATTTCATATATAAAATAATCTAATAAGTACTTATATAATATAATATAAGTATTTAAATTAAAAAAATTATTAACACCGAAATTAATATATATATATATATATATATATATATATATATATATATATATTAATGGTGAAAGTTTTATGTCTATAAAATTTTATTTACACATTTGGTAAATTTTATGTCTATAAAAAATGAAAGAATATTGATATTAAAATTACTAACCAGACAGATATTTTTATTATACCTCTCATTTTGCGGATAAATTTTTCACGTCCGAACAAAAATATGGTAAGGATTGTATCTCTAGAATTTATTCTAATATATATTAAAAGTAGTAAAATATTTAACTCAATCCTATAAAATTAATTACAATAAGAATTATACTTACCTATTATCGAATTTCTATAGTTGATAAAGTTTTATCACACGTTCTTCCTTCGAAGAGTATTTTTCATTACACCTAACTTTTTCATCCCTGTATTTTACTCCTAATTAATAATTATGACAAAATCGATAATCAATCTACATCTAACAAGGTCCGCCAATATCTGTAGTTTTGGTGCCTCCTAAAGATAAAGAAAACATTTTCCAACCTTAATCGTTTCGATCAATACTTAAATTTTTGAATGGACATCTTTCTAGATTTTACAAAATCAAAATGAAGTTTGAAAAATTGCTCTCACATTTATCAGAAATTGGTTAAACAATGGTGACATAAAGTTCTTTAGTTAGTCTCATGTTTATTTTTTTTTAGAAAAGAAAACTCAAGTAATAAGAAAAGTCATACTAACTAATAATTATAAAATATCTATAGCAAGTAATGGAGAGGATAGACTTTTTATTATAATTTTTATTTATATATTGTCTTAAAATTTTTATTGTTAATTAAAAATGTGATAATTATTTTTATTGTATTATTATTATTATTTATTGTAAAAGAATTACCATTTATGACAATTAATTGTTAGAAATATTTATTTGTTATTATTAGGTAAGGATGTTAAAATAGTCTTAGTTTGATGGACGATCCAAGAGATCCAAAAAATAAGTTAAATTAAACTAAAAAGATATTGTAGTCTTAATTAAATCATACCTATTTTGGATTGACAAACTTAGGTCAGATAAACCTGTAGATTTATAGGTAGTGTTATTTTATAGAATAATAATAATTATTGAAATAGAAATAAAAGTGATATTATTTTATTAAAAAATGTATATGTATCACTACAAGAAAAAACGCTTTTAGCGACCGAAAAAATCGGTACGCTAATGGCTAAAAATCGGTCGCTATTCTATTAGCGATCGAATTTAGCGACCAAAATGGTTAGTCGCAAAAGGGCAAGTCGCTAATTGGTTAGCGATCGATTTACATTTCGGTCGCTAAATAGCGACTCGATTCGATAGTCGCTAAAGTGGTCGCTAAATAATTTGGTCACTTATTCTTTGAAGACCAAAATAGCGACCGAAAATTATATAATAAATCGATTACGCTAAATCGATCGCTAAATCCGTGTAAAGTTTTAAAAAATAGCGACCGATATATTCGGTCGCTAATATATTAATATAATTATTTAAATAATCATTTAAATCAGTCGCTAAATCGGTCGCTAAATTTGAATTGTATATTATAATAAATTTGTAGCAACAAAAAATTCGGTCGCTAAATCGGTCGCTAAATTAATAACAAAGTTAATTATTTTTATTTATTTACATTTTTAATTATATCAATTGGACACAATTGTATTACATAATGAATGCTTAGTAGTTAGTAGTTAAGATGCATTCTCATCCATGAAATGTGGACCAATTGGTAAAAACAATAATAAATTAATAATAAGATGACCTAAATAGATATTGGTGCATCCATATTTAAATTACTTTTTCCATTCCACTATCACTGGGATATGAGTCTTGATCATGAACCAGAACTAGAGGTTTATTCCACAATTGAAGACTTCAAGCAATAGTTATACCAATATGGAATACATGTCAAGGGAACACAGATATATGACGAAGAGATCAGTAGTTAGAGGACCTCCAAAAAGGTGGAGAAGTTTGCATGAATTTTTCTTGAATGCTTGGGAAAGGTATATAAGGAAACCTTTTGATTCAGATACATTAAAATTTAAAATACTTCATGAACAGTGATGGCTAGGAAAATTTAAGCTAATTGAAATAATCTGCATGTTCTCACTATGCTCCATCTTTTGATGATCTTGCTTCAAATTCCAACTCTGATGGATCTCGCATAACTTCTGTAAAACAATCAGTCCAGGTACAATCTCACAAGATAACTCATTTTATTAGAAGTTTCCTCAAATATATCAATAAATACAACTGTAGCAGCTAGTTATACAAAAATAGAAGGAAAATAGAAAGTGAAAATTTTTTTATGGTGAGAATGTTATTATCACTTTCATGTTCCTTCATTACTGCCAAGTTATTCCTCATCTTCAGTATCATATTATCTTCTACCAAACATGTTCCTAATAACATAAAACAGCTTAACGTAAAAGTCATCACTTAAGCAGCAATGCTAGACACTGCAATTATATTAAATAATTCAATGTTGAATATTTGAATATGTGATGACAGACAACATAGACACGAGAGACATAAAATAAAATAGGCAACCTACCATAACTCAAGCAGCAATGAAAAAAACAGCAATTATATTAAATAAATCTAATGTTGACTATTTGAATACTTGAAGACAACATAACAACTTACTATGCTAAGAACCATAAGGTCCACCAGAAGACTCACCTTCCTTACATTTAGGAACCATCAACTCACTGTTAGGGACTAGTGCTAAGTCTTGGAGCCTAGCCTGAAACCAACTTTCAATCTAGAATTTCTCCAAAATAAAGGATTAATTAAAAACTACATAAAAAAAGGCACAACCATCTAAGAATATAGGAAAAGGAAAACATCAATATTTGAAGGATGCCGCACAGGAACCCACGGAAATAAAATACATGAGGTAGTGAGAAAGAACATTAACCTCTGTCCATTTTATAACAGGCTTCCCAGCACGACCCAAGGAACGACTGCACAAACATCACATTCCAACACTCCTCAATGACAATACATCTTCTATTACTGGAAAATAACCTAACAACCAGTGAAAAGCAGAACTCACTTGAAACTTCCAGCAAGTTTTTGGTAGAATTCTCTGTCCAATGATCCTCCCTTAGGTTCCTTCAAGAAATTCTCCATTTTCTCAATCTGTTTGTCAGAGCACAAGTTCAAATCATTAACAGGACATAAGACACCTTCTGCATTCTATAACCAAGGTTTTAAAAAATGGTATGCAATCAAGGTTTTTAGACTATCCACAACTAACCAGCTTTAAACCAGACTCCACACACAATTCATCCTTAACCAAGGAGAACAATCCACAGTAAAAAGGCATAAAAGAAATAGAACATAGCAGCAAAATGTGAACCGAAGCGCTTGACCCGCGACCCCTCTGACTCACCTCTAGTTCGCGGGGAACTCAATGGCACGATTGGGGCAACTGAGGCGTGGAAAGACCTCGATGGTGGAGGTTAGGTTGAGATTTAGGGATGACCACGATGGTGGCCAGGGAGGCGGTGGTGATGACTGGGGTTTGGGGGTCCAAACAACAGGTGTTGGGGTGCAGTGCTCACGAGAAGCGCGGGGATTCACGATGGAGCGGTGGCTGACAGGGTGGCGTGCGGTTGACGAGGAGCTTTGGTGGAGGTTGGATTAGGGTGAGGGCTGACTTGGGGGGAGCAGTGAGGGGGCTAGGGCTCGCTGGGAGTGAGGAGGAGATACTGGCCAAGGTTAAGAGGAATGGGTGAGTGAGGCGCGAGAGTTAGGGATAAGCGCGAATGTGGTTGTATATGATAGTGGTTACCTCTTAACCGCTATTATAATAGCACTTCTAATAGCGGTTAAATTATAACCGCTATTATATAGCACTTATAATAGCGGTTAAATCTTAACCTCTATTATATATTTCCAAATATGATCGATCATTTAAAAATGTAATCGATCATAATCGAAAAATGTGGATGTCGCTCGAGCGAGATCAGTGTCGCTCAAGCGAAAAACAACCCGAGAATGCCAATTTTGTGCAGGTCGCGTCGCTCGAGCGAGAGTGGTGTCGCTCAAGCGAAATACAACCCGAGACTTAACAATCTTAAAATATGGTTGTATATGATAGCGGTTCCACTGGAAGCGCTCTTAAATGGCACTTCTAATAGCGGTTAAACCTTAACCGCTATCTAATATACACTTCAGATAGCGGTTAACGTGGAAGCGCTATTATATCCTCTCAATTATGATCGATCATTTCAAATTATGATCGATTAGTATCGAATTTCGCTCGAGCGAGAGTAGTGTCGCTCAAGCGAAATACAACCCGAGACTTCACAATCTTAAAATATTTTTTTGAATATTATGTTTTTAAATTTGCTATTAGAGAAAACCTTTCAGAATTCAAAATGTTAAATACTTTTAAATATTAAAATTAACTTTATAAAAAATTAGAAAAAAAAATTTATCCAAAAGAGTTCAAAAATGTATAAGAGTATTCTCAATTTTGAGTTTAATTATATTGTTCATTCTCAAAGTAGAAAATTATATTGTAATTATTTTAATTTACATTTTGTGACCATCTTAAAATTAGCATCAATAACATTAGACTTTACATTTGATTCATACCTAACTAATTATAGATTAAAAGGAAAGTGGTATAACCATGCATTTTACTTTTCTATTTACCATATTCTTTTAATTATTTTATATAATAATAATCAAAATATTCACATTCATATGGGCATTTTCGAAAATAATATTATTGTATTATTGTTAAAATTAGCATCAATAACATTAGACTTTACATTTGATTCATATCTAACTAATTATAGATTAAAAGGAAAGTGGTATAACCATGCATTTTACTTTTCTATTTACTTTATTCTTTTAATTATTTTATATAATAATAATCAAAATATTCACATTCATATTTGGCATTTTCGAAAATAATATTATTGTATTATTGTTAAAATTAGCATCAATAACATTAGACTTGATCTTCTTAATTATATTGTTCATTCTCAAAGTAGAAAATTATATTGTAATTATTTTAATTTAATAAAATATAATTTAAATTTTTAATACTAAAATTAAAAGATTAAATAATAATGACTTTAATTCTTTAAATTGAGTATTTAGAAACTAAAATTATAGTTTCTCTGTTTTAAATAATTAAAATAAATAGTTAAAAATAAAAATCAAAACTAGTATTATCTTCAATTTATTAAAAGTGTAATTAAATCTCTATTTTCTTAATTTTTTTTGTTTGAAACTTCTCAATTCTACATTTTTGTAACTTCTATCATTATATTATCATCCTCATCTCCTCCCATGTTCTACTTTATCTTTACAATAGTTAATATTCTTAAATAATCTATATTTTTAATTATAATTTTTTAATATATATTTCAGAAATTAATCAATTCTAATCTATTATTTAAAAAACTAATCAATTCTAATCAATAATTTAGAAAACTAATCGATTATAATTAATTATTTGAAAAAGTTATCAAATATAATCGATCATTTTGAAAATCTAATCGATCAGAATTGGCTTTCGCTCGAGCGAGTATAGTCGCTCAAGCGAAATACAACCCGAGACTTAACAATCTTAAAATATGGTTGTATATGATAGCGATTCCACTGGAACCGCTCTTAAAGGGCACTTATAATAGCGGTTAGACCTTAACCGCTATCTAATATACACTTTAGATAGCGGTTAACGTGGAACCGCTATTATATCCTCTCAATTATGATCGATCATTTCAAATTATGATCGATCAGTATCGGGTTTCGCTCGAGCGAGAGTAGTGTCGCTCAAGCGAAATACAACCCGAGACTTCACAATCTTAAAATATGGTTGTATATGATAGCGGTTCCACTGGAACCGCTCTTAAAGGGCACTTCTAATAGCGATTAAACCTTAACCGCTATCTTAAATATAGTTTAGATAGCGGTTAAGGTGGAACCGCTATTATATAGTTTCAAATATTAACTATTTTTTTTAATATTATGTTTTTAAAAGAGTGCTAAAGTTTGCTTGCTTGATTGCTCAAGGATGTGTAAAAGCTGATGTTCAATGTGTGTTTAAAAAGTTCAAGCCAAACTGTTTTTATAGAAGATTTTCAAAACTGCTGGTTTAATCAATCTGTTAAAATAATCTTTTAATCTGTTAAAAGTGCAGTTTTAATCTGTTAAAACTTCTTTTAATCCATTAAAACGTTCTTGATTCTTTAACAGATTTGTTTTAACTGATACGACAACGTTTATATCAATTAAAACTCTTTACCAAAAATCTTCTAATTTGTTTTAATCGATTGTTTCGTGATTCAATCGATATAAATACTAAAAAACTTTATTGTGAGTTTTTCCAAGTGATTTTAACTGATAAAAATAAGGTTTAATCGATTAAAACGCTGTGTAGAAATATTCTAAGTTGTTTTAATCGATTGAAAATTATCTGATCGGTCATAACTCAATTCTGATCGATCATATCTGATTCTGATCGGTCATAATTGCATTCTGATCGATCATCCTGAACTCTAAGTGGTTTTAATCGATTAAAACCAAGTTGTATCGATTAAAATACTGCAAAAACACTTCTCTTAACATTTTAAGTGTTTTTAATCGGTTATTTCGAAGCTTTATCAGTTAAAACACTCGACGTAAGGTTTTCAAAACTTTCTTTAATGAAAACAACCTAGTTATTTCGAAATTATATCAGCTTAAAAACTTGTTTAAGAAAGCTTTTGTTAAAATACTTTGTTTTTAACTCGCTTAAACGTATTTAGAGGCATTTTGCAAAATCTTTTAAGTGAAGAAACCTCATGCAGCAGAAAAGATAAAAATGATTATACCTAAGCATAGTCGAAGACACACTAATTCCTCTACTCTTTTATCAAGGTGATTGTTGACCGCTACAAAGTTGACTTTGACTTTATTTTTTACTTCATCAAATCAATAAGATCTTTGTCGAGTGTTTCAATAAGATCTTCATCACTTTCATACAATAATTAATATTCTTAAGTAATTTATATTTTTATTTATAATTTTTTAATATATATTTGAGAAATTAATCAATTATAATCTATTATTTGAAAAACTAATCAATTCTAATCAATTATTTAGAAAACTAATCGATTATAATTAATTATTTGAAAAAATTATCCAATATGATCGGTTGTTTGAAAATTTAATCGATCATAATGGTTGTATATGATAGCGGTTCCACTTGAACCGCTCTTAAAACAGAACATCTAATAGCGGTTAAACCTTAACCGCTATCTAAAATATAGTTTAGATAGCGGTTAACGTGGAACCGCTATTATATAGTTTCAAATATAAATTTAAATATATTTTTAATTTATTTAAATATGCTTTATTTTTAGTATTTATAAAATAGATTAGTTTTAAATTTTTAACTTTTCTAGCAGTCTATTTTTAATCTTTGTTATTAATTATGTTAAAAATGAAAAAATATTAATTAGTATACTTAAACTAATGTATATTGATTATCTAATGTATATTGATATAATTTTTTTGTATATCAATTATATGAAAATAACCATGGTTAAGTAATTAATAATAATAAAGCAATAAATTTAAAGATTAGATTAAAAATAAAGTTTTATAAAATAAAGTTTTATAAAATAAAATTGTAATAATTTGATTAAAATTTTATTTTCTTAATTAATTAAGTTAATGAGGAATTAAAATGTGATCATTTGATGTGTTTAATTTTTTTAATATAAATTTTTAAAATATAATTTAATTTCAATTGAAATTTTCAATTGAAAAATAAATTAAAGAATATTTATTATTAAACTTTTCTTAAACAATGTATTGAATAGTTAATATTACTCTAGTCTTAATTTATTACAATTTAAATTTTTAATAAATTAGATTTATTTTTAATAATATTTTTATTTTAGTAATTTAAAATTAAAGTTAATCTTCATTTTGTTAATATTGAGACCAAAGTTTATTTTTAAAGTATCTTTTAAAAATTAAATTATTTTTAGAAAATAAATTACTTTTAAAAAATAAATTGTCAAAAATATACTAAAACAATTAAAGTATATTTATAAAAAAATAAATTTAAATATCATAATAAAATAATGTTCAGTTAGCGACCGATTTAAATTCGGTCGCTATTTTCTCATTAGCGACCGATTATAATTCGGTCACTATTTTAATTTGTAATTCGGTCGCTAAATCAGTCGCTAAATGTTTTTTTTTATTTTAGTGTGGAATAGCCACCGATTTAGCGACCGAAATTTTGCGACGCAAATTATTAGTCGCTATTTTGGTCGCTAAATAACAAAATGAAAACCAATTCATATTTTGGTCACTAAATCGGTCGCTAATTGCGACCGAATTAAAGTGGTCGCTGAATCGATTAAGCTAATTGCGACCGAACTAAAGTGGTCGCTAAATCAGTTGTTATTTGCGACCAAAATTAAATCGGTCGCTATTTGCGACCAGAAAAATTCGATCGCTAATTTCGGTGACTAAATATCATTTTTCTTGTAGTGTATTATAAATTAATTTGATAAGAGATTCACTAATTATTTTAAGAGTAAATATTTAACAACTACTTATTTTAATATCTAATGGTTAAGATTAATTACTATTTTAGATCAATAAATTGCTAAAAAAATGAATGATGATAATAAATAATAAGTTTTTAACTCTTATTTTTAGATTAAATGTATTCATTTTCTTATAATTTATATATTAAATCATTAAATAAAAACTAATTTTATTAATGTAATTTAAATTTAAAAAAAATATTTTTATTTAAATATTTTTAAAATTTTCAATCAAGGTAAAATTAGTTTGTTAGCACATTGACCTAATATAAAATAGATTAAACTAAAATTATGACATATTTAAAATATAAATCAGACTAAACTATTAATTATTTTTATCTAATTCATAAGATCAAGTTTAGAGGGTCATGATAGAGCTAGCATTATTTGTTATTAGATATATACAGCAAAAACAATATATATTATATATGGCACAAGTTAGTTTTACGAATCAAAGTAGATCCTTATTATTATTGTTATAGACTTATTAACTAATGAATAATTCCGGTGAAGATTCATATTACAAAGTTCATTTTATAAGAATAAATTATGTTTAAATTCAAAGTATAGGATAATATTAAAATATGTCTACATTTATTTAAATATTTGATTACCATATTACTCACAAGCCAAGTCATATATAATTATAATTATGGAAGTGAATGAAAAATGTATGGAGAAAAGGTCAAGTTACATATTAATTAAAGATGAAAACTAAATAATACATATAAAATTATTCTCATTTAATAATTTTTTTAATCATTTAAATTCAAGTTTTAACTCAAAGTTTTTATTATTATTATTAATTTCAGAGTGGTTTCGAGACTAGTGCTTGACTATGTGGAAAAAGTATTTAGTTTTATTTTATTTCTCTTGGTGTGACTAATCAGATAGCAATAGAGGTCCATTGATTCAGGACCAAATAGGATCAATTACTTATAAAGACACTTTAAAAGAGGAAAATATAAGTAATTAGATGAATATACCTAAAGTGTCTCTTAACCATAAGGGAAAAAAAAAAGTTAAATGAAATATTGTAGATGCATGAGGTTTAAAGAAGTTTGTATAATAGTTTATAGTGCTCCTATGGGTAACTCATCCTCACTTTTGGTGACATAAAAGGGTTCAAATTTTCCTTTCTCTTGGTGGGGTTTTGAGTTGATGTTTCTACCTTAATAAAGTAACATGCATGCATGATCCGTGCCACCATTTCTGCAAATTTGTGGACTAGAACCTAATCACTACCGAGGACGACCAACATATGAACATTTTCATGAAAAATTCACCAACTCTATTCACCCAAATGATGAAAATTCACATGCATAACACAACGTATCAAACTTTAACCTATTCTGAATTTTATACTCCTTAAAGTAATGGATTCGCTCCTTGGAATTTTGCATATCATTACCCCTCACCAACTTTTTTCTTCAGTGTGGTTAAGAAGATCAAACTCTCTTCTTTATCAAGGGTCCCATACAACCACAAAATATTTCATAACTTATGTACACTTTTCACCACATCGTTTTTAGTTGCTCTTGCTGCTTTGTTTCAAATCATGATTCACATATTTATGCGTCTTTTAATGCTGAGGAGGAATATTTTCTTTTCGTTTATAAGTTCCAATTACAACAATGGAAAAAATTGTTTTTACTTTAGATAGAGAAAACAATAACATTTTATTATTACAAAATATATGTATATATAATTTACTATTCATATTTTTATATTTATTAATAAAAATATTTAAATATTTTTTATAATTGATTATTTGATTATACATAATATTACATTTACTACCTAAAATATTTTAGTTAGAGTCTATAAATAAAATCACCCTACTCTTTAAATTTTATTCTTATTCAAATATTTCTTTATTATCTCTCGACGCAATAGATTTCAAAGTGACAATAATTGAGACCGTCTTGTTGAAGCTCATTGACTGACCTTATCAAACTTTTATTATGGTATATATTGTTCTTACAAGGCCGAGCACAGATCGTCTCTTCTATCTAATCAAAAGCTATAGTCTCTAGTAATCTTCTCGGGATCCACACTAATCGATCTCAGTTCTTGGTTCTTGGCACCAACATCTAAGCGAGGGGTACTGGCAATGACATTCTGACGCTCAAGTCAGTGATAATGTGGTATGTTAACAGGGTTTTGCAGCATAGTTCTCTTACCTTTCATACAAATGCTACACAGTATTTATATTACAATGATTGAGTGGTATCACTTAGGACTTCACAGGGTGGGACTATGTTGAGTCTTCTGGTAAAATATAGTACATGTGCCCCCTAAGTTCGAGTCGTCCGTCATGAAGTGTTATGACACGCTTGACGAGTGTTTGGATTTATATGGTGGCGAAGGGCTTGTTAGTATGTTGATTACTCATGTCGCCAACCTGAGACCCTCTACCGTCCGGGATAACTTCGACCTTTGTTTGTGAAATGACGTGGAAAAGAAATGACTAGGGGCATTTCTTACGTTCTTTGCCCTTATGATATTCTACTCCATGAAGTGCTCTGCCTTCTTCCTCTGCTTGCTCTCTCGCCAGTCTACTAGTCGTCGCTCTTTCTGTTTCGAGGTAAACATACTCCTTTCTCTCTTCCTCCTTTGATTCCGAGAAGTCTACGGGTGCATCGTCGATGGGTGTTCTAACCGATCTGCGACTGATGTTTCAGGTTTTTCTTTCCCACTTCAGCACTTGGCCATCTTCCTTGGTGAGTTGGTTATCCTTGATTGGTCAGTCAGCCTCCACCCTCTTCTCCTTATACACATCTTCATATAAAATTTTTAAGGGGAAGTTTCTTCAAAGTGGTCATCTATGAAAGTGATGAAGATCTTATTGAACCTTATGAAGAGATTAAAAGATCTTGAAGATTTGATGAAGTCAAAGGTTCTTTGGGTTAAAGGATGTAGTGATTAGTGAGTCTGCATTAATATTAATAGGTATAATCGTTCATTCTTCTCTGCTGCATAAGGTTTCATCACTTGAAAGAAGTTGAAATACCTCTAAATGTTTTAATCTCACTATAAGAAAAATACTAAATAGTGACCGAAAATTCGGTCACTAAATGACCAAAATCGGTCACTAACTAAAATAGTGACCGAAATAGTGACCAACTGGAATTGATCACTATTTCCTTGGTCAATGATACCGATTTAGTGACCGAATCAGTGATCAAATCAGTGATCGAATCAGTGACCGATTTAGTAACCGAATCAGTGACCGATTTAGTGACCGAATCAGTGACCAAATCAGTGACCGATTTCAGTGACCGAATCAGTGACCGATTCAATAACCGATTTTATGACCGAATATATATGACTAGATCGGTCACTAATTTTATTTTATTTTATTTTATATTATTTTTAGAATAACGATAAACCTCGATTAAGGAATATGAAATACATTATATATTATATTAAATATATGAAATTTTCACTACCTAAGATAACCATGAAAATAATACCACAAATTTTGTTCTAAATAAATTCATCATTCATGAATTAAATACTTTCTTACATATTGAAAATTCAATATAAAAGTATGTAGAATAAACTAAAATAAGAGTCATAATTTTGGAAATGTCAGAAACTAACAAAACAAATACAATATATAAAATAGAATCAGTTCACAATTCAGGAGGTTGAACATCCATCTCCTCCATCAAGAGAAGAAAATTTTTATCATTTTTCTAAATTTGTCTCTCATTAGTTAACATTCTTTCGCGGAGATCATCACTTTCAGTCTCAACTTCCTGTGACTTGTGTTTTAATTGTTCAATCTCCTCTCTCATAAATTGGACAAATGATGAAGTAGAGTCGTGGCAAGATTTCTCCCAATTGATTTGCTTGACACAGATCCAAGCCCATATACTTTGCCTTTGTTTATTCCAGCAACTTTACACCAAACCTGTAATTCATCAGGCGAAGAGCCTCCTGCAATAGATCATGATTGGGAGACTTCTTCCCATTCACGACTAAACTCTGCCTATAAACATTAAAATAGAATAGTAGTGAATGGGATAAAAACATAAAAAAGGATATAATTGTTTAAGAAATTAACATAAGAAGAAAAACAAGGAACTTACATCCACATGTGCTGATCTTTGATCCACCCATGTGTTATCCTTTCATTTGTGTGTTTTGCAAAACAACTCTAATGGGGTAAGGGGTTTTCCATTCAAATTTATCTAAAATATGGTTAAAAACACAAACTTAGAAGTGCAATATCCACCATAAAAGAAAAGAAGTTTGTCAAGTCATGACAATAGGTAATGTAATAACTATTTTTCTCTTCCATCATAAACAACACCATGTAATCAAATTTGAACTAACTAATGTACATTCTTTCCACACCTAAATATAGTCCAGGGTTTCATAATTCACATATACATTATAGGTTCAAAAGTACAACATATAGGACCAATACATGCATAAAGGAGTATAAAGCAAACTTTACCAAATGTTCTCTATGTTGAGAAGTGCTAATGGAGCCATCAGTATCACTACTACAAAATATGCTTTCTACGTCGTCATTTAACGTCGGTTAAAGTTGAGCCGACGTTGAATACACTTTCAACATCGGTTGGTTAAAAAACGACGTTGAAAGTTGAATTTTAACACATTCAATGTCAATTTCAGTCAACTGATGTTGAAAGTTGAAATAATAGCAAATTAACCCATTACATTAATGTTAGAGGCTGATACTCCAACCACTAAGCTACTAAAATTTTCTAATAATAATTTTTAAATAAATTATATTTATAAACAAATAAATGTATATCTGTGTAAATATATAAATATATAAATATATAAATATATTTATATATTTATATGTTGGATGTGAGGGCGCATTCGAGAGTGAAAGTGTGTGTCGAGTGAGTTTTCAAAATTTGATGTCAAATTTGTGAGCGAAGTCTTTTTATATGAGTTTGTAATTTAATGACAAAATATAATATTTATAATTTATTTATATAATGATATAAAATAATTTTTTCTTTATTTATTTTTATTTTATTTTAATTTATTATTTTTTATCTTTTTTTCTTCTATTATTTAATTGAAATTCTTATATTAAAATATTTTTTTCAATATTAAAAATAATTAAATATTTATTTTTAAAATTATTTAATTTAACAAATTATTATAAATTAATCTATGTCTGGAAATAATAATTATTAAAAGATGATTTTGATTAATTTATAATAATCTATGTTAGGAAAAAATTGTTCTATTAATAATCATAATTAGATTAAATTTGATATCAAATTTTGAAAATCCACACTCAACAACACTTTTACCCTCGAGCACGCTCTCACATCCAACATATAAATATATAAATATATCAAAATATATCAAAATATATTTGTATTTATATATTTATAGAGATGTACATTTATTTGTATATAAATATAATTTATTTATAAATTATTATCGAGAAAATCCTAGTAGCTTAGTGGTTGGAGTATCAGTCTCCAACTCTAAAGTATTGGGTTCAAATCCTGTTATTGACAATTCTCTTAAAACAATATAATATAAAGTGGAGGGGGAACCTCTAGATATCCCATACATCTAATTTTTCCATTTGACATGTTTGCATGTTGACGAAGGTACAAGTCTATTATACATTTAACTATGTCATATGCCAACAAATGACTTATTTTAATAACTAATATACCATATAATTATCTACAACATAATTACATTAAAACCTCTAACTAAAACTATTTAACTATGTCATATGCCAACAAATGACTTATTTTAATAACTAATATACCATATAATTATCTACAACATAATTACATTAAAACCTCTAACTAAAACTTCCCAATAGTACAAAGATATTGACAGTTGGAAACTTAAGATGGTGGAAGTAGACGTGTTTGAAGAACTTTCCAAATTGCAGCCTAACAAGATCTGGTTTCACGATTTATTCCCTGCATAAAAAAAACATGTCAAAATGGTTAATAGATTAAATAAGTTATAACAATTATGGGGAAGAAAACGACACATTCAATGGGTAAGAGATTTCTGATACGTCAAATACAAACACATAAAGACCCTTTAAATATGACAAATCCAAACTTTATTGTAAAAGACAATTACAGGACTAAGTTCAATATCAAGTTTTCTAATAAAGAGTAACTCCAATGTGCATTTAAGTCAATTGAAACAAAACCATCCACGGCTACATTTACATATTCAACACATACTAAATAGTAAAAGAAATGGCACCTAATGTGTACATGTACATAATGAAATAAGACTAAATTGCAAAAAAAAAAAACAAGAGTCTTTCATATCATTTAAAGACAAGAGTCTTTGCAAAATGTTGAAATTAAGATCCATTTTCTTTTCTCCATATTCCCGTGTCAAATGTTTGAGTCAGAATGAGTGTTAGAATGGGTGTGATACTTGTACATTCGTGAACCTTGGTACTCCTTAACTCTATTTAAATCTCACTCTTACTCCACCGCACTACTACAAAATATGCTTTCTACGTTGTCATTTAACGTCGGTTATAGCTGAGACGACGTAAAAAGTACTTTCCACGTCGGTTCCCAGATGAACCAACGTTGAAAGTTGAATATTAAACACATTCTACGTCGGTTACCGACGTAGAAAGTACTTTCCACGTCAGTTCCCATATGAACCGACGTTGAAAGTCTTTTTGTTTTTATTTTTTTTTCACTTATTGACACTTTCCATGTGGGTGACGTGGAAAGTCTTTTTTTCACTCACCCAAAAGTTCACTTAAATTTGAAAATTGTAACTTGCAGGATTCGAACCCAGGATTTTAGAATTTAAAACTGATACTCTAACCACTAAACTACTATAATTTTCTAATAATAACTTACAAATAAATTATATTTATATACAAATAAATATATATCCATGTAAATATATATTTATTTGTATATATTTTCTGGAAAGTATTTTTATTTTTTTTCAACCAAAAATTCACTTAAGTTAAAGAATTATCATCGACAACATTTGAACCCATTATTTTAGAGTTGAAAGTTAATATCCCAACCACTAAACTACTACAATTTTTTTATAATAACTTACAAATAAATTATATTGGTATTTTTCGATCGAGGGTGAAAGTGGAATTGACTCTTGCTTGAGTGAAAATATGTTAAAGCTCACAGAAATTCACTCGCTCACAAACTCATATAAATTCATATAAAGATACATGCTCACAAATTTAGCATCAAATTTTGAAAACCCACTCGACACACACTTTCACCTTCGAGCGTGCCCTCACATCCAACATATAAATATATAACTATATAAATATATCAAAATATATAAATATATTTGTATTCATATATTTATATATTTACACGGATATATATTTATTTGTATATAAATATAATTTATTTGTAAGTTATTATCAGAAAATTCTAGTAGTTTAGTGGTTGAAGTATCAATCTCCAACTTTAAGGTTACTAGGTTCGAATCCTACCAATGACAATTCTCTTAAAAAATTAATATAAAGAGAGAGGAGACTTCTAGACAAATAAAAGGGGTAAAAGGGTTGTAAATAAATAAAAATTATTGATTTGAAAAATCAGCCTTCGAGAACTAACGTGAAAAGCTTTATCTGTAATAGTGCCACCTTCTCATCCCAGTAACGTCTTTTCTTTGTGTTATTACTCTCGCCCCATTTTCTACCCCAGATGTTATCCTCTTCCCACCTCTCTCTTACTCCATATCTCTACTCCTTTTTCCTCATCTCTCCTAATTGTTTAACTAATACAATTTCTCCTCCCTTGTTTGCGTAAATCACTCTCAATTTCTACTAATTGACTAGCCAGAAAACTCATTGTTTATTAAATATATTCTCACATACATGAAAAGTTTACATGAATTTGCTTTTATTTAGAAGCAATTATTGATACATTTGTATTGTTAGTAAACATTGCAGCAAGTATAAATCATCTATGTTAAACCCGATTACCTATGTTTTTTATTCATTTGTTTGATTATGCAATAACTTTTAAAAACTGTGGTTTAATTAATATATTTGTGTGTATATTGAAGGAACTACCATTGAAGTCATAGAGCAGATTTTGCAGTTATTCTATATTTTACAGCCCCTAATTAATGGCCTGTATTTTACTTTGGACAATGTTTTAAAATATGAAGTTAAATCTAAATAATCTCTAATCTCATTCTAAGATTTCTAAATCTAAATAATTATTATTACAAAGTCTCCTCAAGCTTAACAAAACACAAAAAGGAAAAAAAAAATGTGTACAAGATGATGACTCTGAAAAACCATGAAGTTATAAAACATGTACAAATAAAAAAGTTTGGTAAGTGTGAAGTTATAGTTCAAACAATTAAAAGTGTTTAGGACTCGACAACATAAATTTCATCATGACAGAATTGTTGGAGTTAATATCATCATCTTATTCTACATATGCATTAAATTCATAGACACAGTTGGAACTATATTTTAATCTTTTATTATCTACAACCACTTTGGTTTATTTATCTTTAAATCCAAATAACAACTTTTATATTGCATAACAATATTATTTCCATGGCTTTGATATCATATTTACATATATAATAATATATAGAGAGAAATAAAGATAGAGGATCTATTACATAAATATAGAAAGATATATAATATTGTTATGCAACAAAAAGTTGTTAATCAAATTTAAAGATAATCACGAATCATTGTAAGTAATGAGATACTTTTATTTGAATTTAAGAGATAAATCGAAGTGGTTGCAAATAATGCAGAAAGGTAGTTTCACATTCTTCATATATAAAGAAACATATGTGTTCTATTTGTAAAAGTGAGAAAAAGTTCCACTAGAATGAACAAATTAACAATTTTTACAGAAAAATATATTATCTAATGATTAAGAAATTTATGATAACATTTTCTTTAGTTTTGAATGTGTAATAAAACAGCGAACATTAACTTGTAACTAGATAAAAGAATGAGTTTTTTTTTTTCTCTTTCCATTTGATCTGTTTACCTATGATTATGAAGTTAGAGATGCATAACATAGCCGTACAGAACCTGTTACATTATCTATTCTTCTCTAAAGCACTATCATATACAAGCTCATTCAGCAGAGTATTCAAGAAGTCACTATTTCTTTTTCTCTTACAAAATTATTCCCCTACAACCATATACTCTATGTTGTTAATCATAGAGTTTTTGGAGACTTGTCCAACTTTAAATAAAAGTAAGTATCTTCCCAAAAAACTAATTATCCTCAATTCAACTACAAAGAGAACAAAATAAGAAAGATGAACTTACATACTCTTTGACTGCATTGAAGAAATCCTGAGAGTAAACTTGTCCTCTCGAATCTACCTCTGAGGAGAATCCAAACCATAATTCAGGATTTTCTTGTTCAAAAGTAAAACTTGTCTCAAGAAAGCTAGAGATCAACCAAAGACCATTCAACATGTAAAGAAAAACCAGAGTTTTATAATAGATATGTACAGTAAAAATTATATATTCTTGACTAATTATAAATCATTTTTAGTATATTTTCTAAATAATGAGATTTATTATTTGAAAAATGATATTATTAATCTAAAGAAAATAAATTTATGCTGACATTTTTTGGGAGAAATTAGTGGACGTGGGAAGACAATTAAATTCTTTTCCAATGGATTTGAAACAATACCATGTACAAAACTTAAAAAAATCTCGAGACTTGCAAAAACACACTATTAATATCTCATCATTTACATTTTGTACTTCTCAAATTAGTACCTATAACAATCATGAATTTACAAATTATATGTAATTTGTAAACATTCGATAAAATTAACATTTATCATGCTCTTATTCTATTACATTCTTGTCATGTTTTTATATCCTATCATAACTTGATCACTAAAAATAAACCTTAAAGAAGATATTATAAACCTAACCTTCTTGATTTTAGAACAGTTCCAGTTTGTTAATGAATATAAAAAGACAATATTTAAACTGTTTAAATGGTTGTAAGGCTAAATGTTTATGTGCATTGAACAAAGAAACTTTTAGCTAAATGGCTATATGGTCAGATGGTCAGAGTATCATCAGAAACAATCTCTATGGTTTGGGAGAGAACACAACCACATGGAATCAAGCTGTAACCTGGTGACCCCTACACCTTGTACACCACTAACATTTCTGCCATTAATCTCAATGCTGATCTGTATGGATCACATCCTATGTACATGGATCTCAGAAACACAGGTGGCGAGGCTTCTGCCATGCTGTTCTGTTGCTCAATAGCAATGGAATGGATGTTTTCTACACTGGAAATTCTCTCACTTACAAGATTATCGAAGGTGTTTTCGACTTTTATTTCTTTTCCGGGCCTAGTCCTCTTAATGTTGTTGATCAGTACACTACCTTAATTGGCAGACCAGCTTCAATGCCTTACTGGGCTTTTGGTATAACTCATCTTCTTCTGTTTCTTACATTGCGTATTGTACTTGGTATATATATATATATATATATATATTTTGGTCCTGAATTGATCCTAGAAGCCCATTGTTAACTAACTTGCTTGATATTGCCCACATGTCATGAATAACATTACCTTTGGGTGAAGGGAAGTATACAATTTAGTGATTATTTCCTACGTGGATTTATGCTCTGTTTGTATCTATATTTTTCCTATGGGGAGAGGAGTGGAGTAGAGAGACAAGAGCTTATAAAGTGTTATGAATTAGGTGAAATTAAAGCATAATAGATCTTGTCTTTTTGTATAATACAAAAACCCCTGCATTGTTCCTTTTTCCTTTCTGGTCTCTATATAACAGGAATAATAATGCACATGCAAATCAGGGTCTGTTTGTATTATTCAATAACAGAAAGTAAAAACATAAGGAAACAAAAGGGAAATCTTTTATATCAAACGAGTCACTTTATACTAAAATAGCACTGAATCAGATCAATAAGTACAGGTACAAGAAGTTGGTTAATATATATCTTATTAGGCAATATCATTGAATAGTAATCTAAATTATTTAATTACTTCTTTCAATTTAAACAAATCACTCAGCTTAAATACCAAAGTGGTTGCTGAAATGCTGAAATACAAACCAAGACATTCCAATATAAATTAATAACAAGGCAACTGTAAATTCTTAAGATTTTAATCTAGTTTCTAAAAAGACCATTTTGTTAACCGTGAAATATATCTACTCAACTAAGATATCAAATTAGTTGACTATTTCCATGAAAACAGTTCACATCATAAAACATGTTCTTGTCAACCAACTAACCAAAACTATTGAGCTTGAAGCACAATATGGCAAATTGACTTTAAGTGAGGATGAATTATCTGAATTTATATATTTACAGAAGTTCACAGTTTATACTTACTGGGAGTTATGACACCAGTATACTCATTCATTTTCAATATACCTATTAATTTTACTGGAACGAGTTATCTGCACTATGATTCTTTCCCTAGCTAGAAGTATTTTTATTCTACCCTGCGAAACATAAGAAACTTTTATTCTCATCCCAATTTCCCAACAATATTCAAACATTGGTTGTCCAAAAGCCACCATAGGATAAATCACACAAAAACTAACAAAATTTTTAAATTGTTCTGATTGTAAACAAACACCAATAAAAGTCTCTTTCTACTAAGTGAAGTCAATCACCTATCAACAAACAACTCCAGTTGTTCCCAAATTAAAAAAAATAGAAAATTAAATACCTCAGCCAGAGATACCTACACGACGAAGATAAAATTGACAAAAAAGAATATTGTCTCGTTGGCTTTCTTTTGTTATCATTTACATGTTCTATAGTCAATCCAAACACACTGATATAAATTTAAACAAAGATCATGTAAAAGCCTAACCATTTCTAGCACAAGGAGAGAGTCGATAAGAGACAAATGCGAGCTATATGGTCAGATGTCCTTTGTTTGAATTAGAGGTCGTGAAGTTTTGGGATGGGATTTGAGGTCATCGGGTTAAGATTCAAGTTTGTCAGGGTTAGGATTTGATCTCACTGAGGCTTAGGTTAGGGTTTGATGTCGCCACAGTTTCAGGCCGCTTGGATTCAAGGCCATCGAGGTTTGGGTTAGGGTTGGGTTGGGTCGAGGTTAGGGTTTGAGGTCACTGGGGGTTGAGTTAGGGTTTGAGGTCAGCTAGGTTTGCATTGGGTTTGACAGTACGATGATTTGGGTTTGCCTTTAGATCACTACAAGAAAAACACCAAATAGTGACTGAAAATTCGGTCACTAAATGACCAAAATCAGTCACTAACTAAAATAGTGACCGAAATAGTGACCAATTGGAATAAGTCACTATTTTCTTGGTTACTAATTTTAGTGACCAATTTCGTGACTGAATCAGTGACCGAATCAGTGACCGATTTAATGACAGAATCAGTGACCGAATCAGTGACCGAATAAATGATTGAATCAGTGACCGATTTAGTGACCGAATCAGTGACCGAATCAGTGATCGAATCAGTGACCGATTATATATGACCGAATCGGTGACTATATCGATCACTAATTTTATTTTATTTTTTTATATTATTTTTAAAATAATGATAAACCTATGAAATACATTATATATTGTATTAAACATATGAAAATTTCACTACCAAAGATAACCATCAAAATAATACCACAATTTTTTTCTAAATAAATTCTTCATTCATGAATTAAATACTTTCTTACATATTGAAAATTCAATCTAAAAGTAAGTAAAATAAACTAAAATAAGAGTTATAATTCTGAAAATGTCAGAAACTAACAAAACAGATACAATATACAAAATAGAATTAGTTCACAATTCAGGAGGTTGAACATCCATCTTCTCCATCAAGAGGAGCAACATTTTATCATTTTTCTGAACTTGTCTCTCATTAGTTAACATTCTTTCATGGAGATCATCCCTTTCAGTCTGAACTTCCTGTAACTTGTGTTTTAATTGTTCAATCTTCTCTCTCATAAGCTGGACAGATGATGAAGTAGAGTCATGACAAAGATTTCTCCCAATTGCTTTGCTTGACTTAGATCCAAGCCCATATACTTTGCCTTTGTTTATTCCAGGAACTTTACATCAAACCTGTAATTCATCACGCGGAGAGCCTCCTGCAATAGATCTTGATTGGGAGGCTTCTTCCCATGCACAACTAAACTCTGCCTATAAACATTAAAATAGAATAGTAGTGAATTGGATAAAAACATAAAAAAGGATACAGTTGTTTAAGAAATTAACATAAGAAGAAAAACAAGGAACTTACATCCACATGTGCTGATCTTTGATCCACCCATGTGTTATCCTTTCGTTTGTGTGTTTTGCGAAACAACTTTGATGGTGTAGGGGGTTTTCCATTCAACTTTATCTAAAATATGGTTAAAAACACCCTAGAAGTGTAATATCCACCATAAAAGAAAAGATTTTTTTCAATTCATGACAATAGGTAATGTAATAACTATTTTTCTCTTCCATCATAAACAACACCATGCAAATTTGAATTAACTAATGTACATTCTTTCCACACGTAAATGTAGTTTAGAGTTCCATACTTCACATATACATTATAAGTTCAAAAGTACAACATATAGGACCAATACATGCATAAAGGAGTATAAAGCAAGCTTTACCAAATGTTCTCTATGTTGAGAAGTGCTAATGGAGCGACCAGTATGGAGTGAAATTCCAAGTCCAGCACAATCAGAAGCTCGATTTACTTTTGCAATCAAACTTTTTACTTTGAATTGTTTTGATCCCCAATGTTGGTATAAGATATCCCATACATCTTCTCCAAGCCAATTTGGCTTCTTCATTATCATGCGTGCCTTGTTTAGTGAACTTTTTAATATGTTGGCACTTCGCATTTCAAAGTTCCTTCTAGCCAACATATGATCAGGTGGGAAAATGATGTATAATTTTCGGTAAGCAGACCAAATGTTACAAAAGTAACCAATTTATCATCCTCAAGAATTGAATATTTGTTGAATACCAGATCATTAATTTTTCCTAAGTTTTAGTAATCAAAGTTTAAAAGAATGACAATAGAAAAGTTAATTTTCTTTTGCAGTAAAATATATGCTAGAGGATTAATTTCATATCCCTTCTTACAAATTCCTAGCCTATTTAATTAATGCAAGAATTAAATTTACCCACTAGAGTTAAAAGTGTTATTCACTTCCTAATCCCTTAGGTAAGCAAAATTATTCACTGAACTTTTAATGTCCCAATTCCTTGGAAGAAGAAAAATTCACTGAAACTTGGATGGTAAATATTTTCCTCAACACAAACTAGTTAAGCTTGTATAATTTTCCAATTAAACAAAAACCCAACTTACCTTATCTATTAACATAAACAGTGTCAATTTTTCCAAATGTAACTGCTTAAAATTAAACATCAAAAGGCATAGATAAGGTACTAGAATAAATGAAATTACAATGCATCAAGATAAATAAGTTGATAATCTGTCTTACATAATATTACATTAATCCTCTAAAACAGGAAAAAGTTTATCCTTCCATAAAAGCTTCTCAAAAAAACTCTATATGCTGCCTTGTACGCTCCTCCCTCGGGGTCAACTCTCTATGTAGCTTTTAAAACTCCTTCCCAAAACTTTCCTCGTCAGCCCTCCTTTCAGCTACTTCTGCCTTTTCCTTTTCCAGCCCAAGCCCAATAGCAAAGAAAGGAAAAGATTTCACTGCCAGCCTATGAGTAATGCCAGCCATGCAAGCCCACACTAAATTTGTTCTAATTGCACTTGTTTTTTCAACAAAACAAAGAAACTACACAACAAGTTAAATGCAACGGTAATGCATGAAAACATTGTTCAAGTGTTACAAGAATGCATGCAATTGACCTAATTTAATCTATAAATGTGAGGTAAAATAAACATGCATAAAAATCTCCTAGGCTTAAGTCTTTTCTTGTCCTCAAGCAAGGAAATTTCAATGAACACAGATGATGCAAGTATACAGACTTACATTATCATAACTCAAGTTCCAATTCCCAAAGAAATAATTTCCAAGCACACCTCTCATCCTTTTTCCCGCTTGATTTTTACTCGAACTGCCACATACTCAATTACGTGTAACCAAAGAATTGCAAGACATATCATCACTTGAGCACTATGGATCAATGTTTGAAATTAATCCTCACAGTGTTTCGCTCTAGGTGAGTGTTTCTCTCAATCACACATCATTTCTATGAACATAAGCATTGACATATTCTTTCCATTGTCACCTTTGAAAAAAAAAAAATAGAGGTTTACAAGGTCTTGAAAAGGTTGTAATGGGGCTTGACTGATGAAGAAATACATGGTTTTTCTGGATGCATAAAGTTCCAAACTCCAAAGAGCAAATTGAAAATGAAAAGAAAAATAATGGAACCATTGAACCATAACTGCTTTCTTTCTTTTGATAATTCCACCCACATCTATTATTCCCAATTTCTTCCTTTCAGACTCAACTTTTCCCTGTAATTCGTATTAATGAACCCCTCTCTTTCCAAAACTTTTATGCGATCTGCCTGGTTCTCTTTTCCTTCTCTTTATATATATATATATATATATATATATATATATATATATTATTCTAGAGAACCTATTTGAGCAGTTTCTCAGGTATTGAGAGAGGTGGTTCCTGTGTTTTGATGCACCAAGTTTTTTCTTTTCCCTTCCTTAAATGAGTTTCACTTCTCTGACTCTTAACCCACTTCATTTTCAACGTGCTCTTTTGGTTTGGTTTAGGTGGGGATTTGGCAATTGTAAGGGTTTCAGGGTCAGAAAAAATATGTATAACAAGCTCAAAAGGGTTTATGAAGGGAAAAATTTTGAAACCTGGTTACTAATCTGGCTCTAGGCTCACAGGGCTCTTTAATATATACAAAATTTGCCTTGATCTTTCCAAATTTTTCATGCAAAAGGAATTGTTTCAAGAATTAATCAATGCAAACACATATGTTATGATGGTGTCACTCAGTAGTGTGGATATAAGTGTTTCGTGTTCTCGCTTACTAGTCTGGCTGTAAGTTTTCAATCACTGATCTTTTCATGCAAAGTTGAGACAATGTTTAACAATTCTAAGGTCATAAATAATTGGCAGAGTACAACCACACAATGAGTCCAACAATTTATTGGCTCTGAAGCGTGCTCAAAATGTGAAGTTTAGAACTTGTGGTTAAGACAAAGTGAGGTAAAAAATGATAATGCAATGGTACGTGCTATATGCCATGCTAAAACAAAAGGAAACTCAGATAAAACTTGTTGAATATAGAAGAAATAGAGTTTGAGATTAATCTCCCTTGTGTATAAACCACACATAGGATAATCTATTTATAATAGAGAGATACAACTAAAAGAGTAACTGAAAGTAACAGAATAAACAGAAGATATTTTTTGATATTGTGGTTAACAATATCTAACAATATCTTAACAATATCAAATAATATCTAAACAATATCTAACACTCCCCCTCAAGCTGGAGCATACAAATCGTATGTGTCAAGCTTGTTACAAATATAATCAATTCTAGGCCCCCGTAAAGATTTAGTAAAAATATCTGCTAACTGATCACTTGAGTTAACAAACTCAGTCTTGATGTCTCCAGACATAATCTTTTCTCGAATGAAATGATAGTCAATCTCAATGTGTTTGGTCCTCTCATGAAAGACAGGATTAGAGCTAATATGAAGAGCAGCCTGATTGTCACACACAAGTGACATTTGAGTGACATCTCCAAATTGTAACTCTCTAAGCAATTGCTTGAGCCAATTAAGTTCACAGGCAGCTGAGACCATAACTCTATATTCTGCTTCTGCACTAGATCTTGCCACAACACTCTATTTCTTACTTTTCCATGAGACCAAGTTACCACCAATGGAGACACAATATCCAGATGTAGATCTTCTATCCGAAGGAGATTCTGCCCAATCAGCATTTGAGTAGCAAACAACTCTTGTATGGTTATTATAATCATATAATAATCTTTTTCCAGGAGATCCTTTAATATACTTTAAGATACGAATGACTGCATTCCAATGATCTTCACATGGGGAATTAAGAAATTGTCTTACCACACTGACTGCAAAGGAAATGTCAGGACGAGTAACTGTAAGATAATTCAATTTTCCAACCAATCTTCTATACTGCTCAGGATCAGGTATAAGCTCCCCTGATTTGGTAGAAGTTTAGTATTGGGATCCATGGGTGTATCAACAGAATTTGAACTCATCAACCCAGTTTCCTCCAAAATATCCATGGCATACTTCCTCTGAGATATAACAATACCATCATTGGACTGTGCCACCTCTGTAAGAATTAATGGTTGAGTTCAAGAGGGGAGGGGGTGAATTGAACTTAGAAATCTTTTTCGAAAAACACACTTTCTTTGTGGAAGAATGATTAATCTTTATCCAATCTTTTATTAGGCAGATTTGGTTTTAAACAAAGCAAGAATATAAACCAGAAATGAAAAGAGATAAATGCAGAAATACAACACAAGAGTTTATACTGGTTCACTCTTCCCAAGAGCTACATCCAGTTCTTGACAAATATGTCAAGTTCCACTAATACCAAGTGAAAATACAAACCAGTAGATACACACCAATCTACCCCAAGATCTACCTTACAACACCACAAGATAGACTCTTGAAAAACCACCCAGCAACCAAACCCAGTTGTTGTAACTAGTGCAGATATAAACCCAATCTACACAATTAGAATTTGTACAAGTATATGAAAAGAATAAACCTGGACTGCAACTTTTACAATATAGAAGTCCAAAACCAATTTTTCTAACTCAGAACTTTCTCTCTTGAAGATCTTTCAACAATCTTGATCAAAACGCCTTATGATATGAAATGTGTATGAATGCTAAAAAAAACACACGAATATGAGAGGTCCAAGATTGCTTTTAATCGATTTCCAAAATTATGTTTCGAAAGAGAAATCAAAACTGTATTTATAGAGTAAAAGAGACAAACTGACAGTTTCAATTGATTTAAAATGATGTTTCAATCGATTGATTTTATTTAAAACTCTTTCAATCAGTTAATTCAAGCTTTTAATGGATTGAAACAGTTAGAAAAATGGTAGCTCTCTGTTTCAACAAATTAAAATTTATTTTAACAGATTAAAAATCTGAGATACTTAAAAATAAAAAATGATATCTCTATGTTTCAACAGGTTAAAATTTATTTCAACAAATTAAAAATCTGAGATACTCTAAAATGAAAAATGATATCTCTCTGTTTCAACAGATTAAAATTGATTTCAACAGATTAAAACCGCTGTTGCCGCCGTCCGTTCCGACGTCCTGGGACATCTCGAACATTTATGCGAGCGGTCGCGAAAAGATGGTTGAGACTCGCGTTTTTTGTTAAAAATATGTTCATTGCTTCCGAGGCGCTCAACGCTGAACTATCCTCTAATAGAAGCAAGGTTTTCGAAAAGGGTTCTTCTGGAGTCGCCACCAATGTTTTGACCATAAACATTGGAAAAGGAGAAAAATGCATTGATTTTAATAAAAACCAAACTTGGCCATTATAACCAGAGTCGGGTAAGGGAGTTAGTTACGTGTGGGGAAGGTATTAGCACCCCACAACGCCCCTTTCGGGTTCCCTATGACGGATTAATTCATTTAAGTTAAGATTACAAGAAATTACGCGATTACCCTTATTTTATTGCATAATGTTAAGAATGGCTATCTACATGATTTTATTTCTTATTGCATACAGAAAGCAATAAATAAAGCAGTAAAAGATAAGAGAATTGAACAGAACCTCCGTAGCAAGCTTTGTATATCAAATCTTGAATCACAAGGATGTGTTTTGGCAATCCTTCACTCTACAAAGACTCTCCTCTCCAAATACAAGATCGACTCGACTCAATTTTACAGAAGAATCGAATGCTGGAATATGATTCCTTAACTGATTGTTACCTTATAAAGGCAATCAGAGAGTTCATTCGAAGAGGGAAGAGGATAGACAAGTACTGGGAGTTGTCTGGTGTGTGGAACAATGGCAAATGAGCTTCCAATTTATAGTTTTCGCTGCCTGCACCCTTGGGATGCGCATCTGGAGTGTGACGGCCATCTGGGTTGGGATGGCCATCCCAAATGACACATTTGCACTGACTGGGACCACCTGGGGAGCTGGGACTGGCAGTCCCATTTGGGACGGCCGTCCCACTTGGCCAGGGAAGGTTGGGACGGCCGTCTCGACCTGTTTTGGCCAGCTTTCATGTTCTGGGATCCCCGGGAAGCTTTCCTTTGTGTATTTGGACGTCATTTGATGCCGATAAACGTCCGTTGAAGCTTTATCTTCATATAGGAAGTCTTCTTGGCCTTTTACAGAGATGGCAGGCGAGCCTTGTCTTTGTTGTAGGAAGTCTTTTTAGCCTTTATTGAGAAACCGTTTGAACTCCGAGTTAGTTGTAGGAGGTCTCCTTGGTTTTTATTTAAGAAGCCGGGCGAACTTTATCTTCGTGTGAAGTTTCCCTAGCTTTTATTGAGAGGTCGGGCAAAATTAGGGGTCTACAGCTGCCCCCCCTTCACCTGCCTAGCTAATTTGTTGGCTTGATATGTCAACAAAATTAGTTGGTAGGGGAAGGAGTTAACCCTTTTGCCCGGTCATCCTTCGGATGTTGCTCTTTTGCTGATCCTCCGGATGATAAATATTTTGATAGGTACCAACCCCTATCTGGTTTGAGCCTCCTTTTGTAAGGCTCTGGTGAGTATTTACCGTCACCAGGTATAAGTCTGTATTTTACTAGACTTTAGTGAGTACCTACCCCCACTTGGTATGAACCTTGTTCTGCAAGGTTTTGGTGAGTACCTACCCTCACCCGGTATGAGTTCGCATTTTGCTAAACTCTTGTGAGTACTTACTTCCGAGGTGCTCAACACTGAACTATCCTCTAATAGAAGTAAGGTCTTTGCAACCCATTTTTGAAATGCTTAGGTGAGTATTTTTACTCCACCTAATGCATTCTACTAAGTTTTGATGAGTACCTACCCTCATCCGGTATAAACCTTATTTTTAAGGTTTTGGTGGGTACCTACCCCCACCCGGTGTGAATCTGCATTTTTGCTAGATTCTGATGAGTACTTACCCTCATCCGGTCTGAACCCCGTTCTGCAGGGTTCTGGTGGGTACCTACCCCCACCTGGTCCGAATCTCGTTCTGCAAGATTCTGATGGGTACCTACCCCCACCTGGTCCGAACCCCGTTCTGCAAGGCTCTGATGGGTACCTACCCCCACCCGGTCCGAACCCCGTTCTGCAAGGCTCTGATGGGTACCTACCCCCACCCGGTCCGAACCCCGTTCTGCAAGGCTCTGATGGGTACCTACCCCCACCCGGTCCGAATCCCGTTCTGCAAGATTCTGGTGGGTACCTACTGTAGACCCCTAATTTTGCCCGGCCTCTCAAAATAAAAGCTAGAGGAATTTCACTCGAAGATGGAGTTCATTCGGCTTCCCAAAACCGAGAAGGACCTCCTGCAACAAGACGGAGTTCACTCATTCACACAATAAAAGCCAAAAGAGACTTCCTACACAAAGACAAAGCTCGCCCGACATCTTAATGAAGGCCAAGAAGACTTCCTATATGAAGATAAGGCTTCAACGGACACACATCGGCATCAATCTATGTCCGAAAAAGGAAAGGAAAGCTTCCCGGGGTCCCAGAACACGAAAACTGGACAAAACAGGCCGAGACCACGGTCCCAGAAGTGGGACGACCGTCCCAACTGCCATTTTACAGTTGGGACGCGCGTCCCGAATGTGGGACGGCCGTCCCAAACCCAATTTAAGTGGGACGGCCGTCCCGGCTTCCCTGGGGGTCCCGCTCTGTGTAAATTTGCCATTTGGGACGGCCATCCCAGTCCAGACGGCCGTCCCAACCCAGACGGCCGTCCCAAAGTGCGCCAGCTGCGAAAAACTATAAATAGGAGGCTCATTTGCCACTTTTTGAAGAACAGACACTCCAGAGAGCTCTGAAACACTTTAGAGCACTTGTCTACTTCTCTCCCTCTCTCGAATGATCTTTCCGATTGCCTTAAATAGGTAACAATCGGTTAAGGAATTATATTCCGGCATTTGATTCTTCTTTAAATTTTTAGTGGAGTCGATCTTGTATTGGTGAGGAGAGGCTGTGTAGAGAGAGGGTTGCCAAAACGCATCCTCACGGTTCGAGATTCTCAATATAAAGCTTGCTACGGAGGTTCTTTTCAATTCCCTTCTCTTTTATTGTTTTATTTATTGTTTTATTGTTTTATTTAGCTTTATTATGTCATGTAGAATAGGATCATGTAGATAGTCATTTTAATATCTCTTTTATTGCTTTATTTAGCTTTATTTATATAAAATTATGTAGATAGTCATTTCAATATTATGCAATAAAATAGGGTAATCGCGTAATTTCTCGAAATCTTCTCTTTAAATGAATTGATCTGTCATAGGGAACCCGAAAGGGGCGTTGTGGGGTGCTAACACCTTCCCCACACGTAACTAACTCCCTTACCCAACTCTGGTTATAACGGCCAAGTTGTTTTTTTTTATATAAAATCAACGCCTTTCTTTCTTTCCTTTTCCAATGTTTTGGGTCAAAATATTGGTGGCGACTCCATAAGAACCCCTTTTCGAAAACCTTACTTTTATTAGAGGATAATTCAATTGTCAAACACCTCGGAAGCAATGAACACATTTTAAAACAAATACGCGAGTCTAAACCATCTTTTCGCGACCGCTCGCATAAACGTTCGAGACGTCCCCAGGACGTCGGAAAGGGACGGTGGCGACAGATGGCGACTCCACTGGGGAAGTCCGAGAGTTGATCCCATTTAGTGACAGATAAATTCAAACTAAGCAAAGATTTGAAATTACGCCTTTACCCTTCTGTATGTTTTTATTGTATGGCTTTAAATAACTGCTGCATGATTATTTCTTCAATTGTTTGAAATATAAATTGCACACAAAAACCCTTGCACACAACAGTCCCTCTATACCCGGGGGCAAGAGTGAATATCTATAGGGAGTGGGTGGCAGATATGATCGGTTAGTTGGCACACGGGGCTACTACCGTTGTCGGAAAACCACCAACTCAAGGTGATAACTCTCTTCTTTTGGTCTAAGGGTGTCGCCACGGAGTTCCGTGCATGACCCGAGGATTGAGAGATTGAGAGGTCCCTATAATGGGGGCACCTTGGGGACCTTTGGCCTGGTGAGAACAGTTAGAACCACCTAAACCAAGCACGTTTCTGCAGGAAAACCCTACCTCATGATTAAATAAGCGTGGCTCTGCTCGTGGATGTATGAATTGTGTGTGCATACGTTTGCTGCATTTGTATTGATGCATTAGCAGAGGGTAATCATACAACAGACAAAAAATGAAAAAACCTAAAAATCATAAAAAAATATAAAAACATTAAGGTCATAAAAATACCCTTTTACAAAATTCCTGGCAAAGTCGTATCATTCATACCGCATCATTCAATAAGTGTAAAACCAAGAGAGAAAACCAATGCATTAAGAAAAGTATGCATAAACATCATCATAATAAAATCTCTCATGCATAAACACATTCATCCTAGGGCATATCTATTCCACGCTAATCATCTAAAATAAAAAGTTATAATAAGAATCATTAAAATCATTTAGAAGGTGGCTGGTCTTCCGCCCGTCCTCACTCGTGCTCAAAAGGCTAAGAAGATGGAACAACTAGAAGAACAAAACCGAAAGCTCACCGCTGAGCTTACTACGCTGAAAGAGCAAATGGCTCAAATGTTAGAAATGATGCATCAACAGAATCTTCATCGAGAGGGTCCTCAGAATGGACAAGCCTCTCACCAGGAAGAAGAAGAGGAACCTCAAAATGAGCACGATCAATCTGACACAAGAACAGTACATATTCCTACTCCTGAAATATCAAAACAACAAATCACTTGCTCTTGAAGAGAGGCTGAGAGCCATGGAAGGTCATAACTTTGATATAAAAGAGGCGGCGATATGTGCCTCGTCAAAAATATCCAATTCCCTAACAAGTTCAAAACTCCGGACTTCCAGAAATACATGGGAACGACCTGCCCAAGAAGCCATCTTACTATGTACTGCCGTAAGATGGCTGCACATGCTTGATAATGAAAAACTCCTGATCCACTGCTTTCAAGAGAGCACTGGTTGAATCAGCCTTAAGCTGGTATATGCAACTAGAAGGAGGGCAAATACAAACCTGGAGACATTTGGCAGATGCATTTCTTCGTCGTTATAAATACAATATTGATCGACCCCTGAAAGAGCGAGATCTACAATTATTAAGCAAGAAAAACGACGAATCCTTCAAAGCATATGCCCAAAGATGGAGAGAATTGGCAGCACAAGTGGAACCTCCTCTATCCGACAAGGAAACTACATCCATGTTCATCAATTCTCTGACTGGTCCCTATTACGACAAAATGATAGGAAATACATCAACACTCTTTGCGGATGTAGTCATCATAGGAGAAAGAGTGGAGCAAGGTTTGAAGAGTGGAAGAATTGTACAACAAACTTCCTCCAATTCCTCTACTCAAACTTTTAAAAAGAATTTTGGAAAGAAAAAGGAAGGGGACGTGAATGCAATTAATATTGCCACTCTTTACGCCTCCTCGCAACAAACCAAGCCACGCAGACAAGAGAGGAAATTCACTTCCATACCTACCTCCTACGGAAGTCTGTTGATAAAATTGTTGGATGCTAAACTCCTTGTGCGAATCCCTCCCAAGAAGATGGAACCACCCTATCCAGAATGGTATAAGCCAAATGAAAAATGCAATTATCATTCGGACGCTCCAGGACATTCGGTAGATAACTGCATAGCTTTGAAGCATAAGGTCCAAGATTTAATAGATGCGGGATGGATTACCTTTGACGCATCTACTCCAAAGGTGGACGACCAACCCTTATCAAAGCCCGAATAAAAGACGGGATAAGGAAGACCGACGAGATTAGGGCTCATCATTTTTACCATCTTTCGCAATAAAAAATAGATAAAAAAAATATTTCAAAAAAAACTTCCGATGTATTTCTCGCGATCCACTGCCCATGATCACGAGATTTTTGGTTAATAAGGGCTTTGTAAATATTTTCTTCTATCAATACAATAAGGCATTTTTTTAATATCCATATTCTCTTTCATTCTTTTCTCTCTCATACATCTCATAAAGAAATCTAAAACAAAGCATAACCCGTACGAGTCATGTCTGTGATTGAAAACTCCTTGGAAGATCCGAAAGGCTGAAGACGAATGGATTGAGTCGAGACGAGTGAGGAGGGGACCATTTCCCGGACATGCAAAGGCTGCTAGAAAAAGAAGCGCAATCAATACAGCCCCATCGAGGAGAAAGCTGAGGTCATCAATTTGGGACAAGAAGATAATAAGAAAGAAGTAAATATTGGAACCCAAATTGACGATGATGTCAAAGAAAAACTAATACAATTGCTAAGAGAATACATGGACGTGTTTGCGTGGTCCTACCATGATATGCCTGGAATCGATAAAAGTATAGTGGAGCATCGATTACCATTAAAAGAGGGATTTCGGCCAGTTAAACGAAACTCAGAAGAGTAAAACCAGAATGGTCCTTAAAAATTAAAGAAGAAGTAGAAAAACGGTTGGATGCCAATTTCTGATCGTCTCAAAATACCCTGAATGGTGGCGAACATCGTGCCGGTTGTAAAGAAAAATGGAAAAATCAGAGTATGTGTAGATTACGGGACCTTAATCGTGCAAGTCCAAAAGATGATTTTCCCTTACCACATATCGATATGCTCGTAGATCACACTGCTACAAATACTCTTTATTCTTTCATGGATGGATATGCAGGGTATAATCAAATCAAATTGGCTGCCGAAGACAGAGAAAAAACTTCCTTCATTACGCCATGGGGGACATTTTGTTATAGAGTAATGCCTTTTGGACTTAAGAATGCGGGGGCAACCTATCAAAGGGCTATGGTTACACTATTTCACGATATGATTCACAAAGAAATCGAAGTATACGTGGACGATATGATTGTCAAGTCCAAAAATGAGACAGATCACCTCCTACACTTAAAGAAACTATTCAATCGGCTTCGAAAATACCAGATTAAGCTCAATCCGGCTAAATGCACGTTCGGAGTACGATCAGGAAAACTCCTTGGGTTTATCGTCAGTAAAAAAGGAATCGAGGTGGACCCTGATAAAACAAAGGCAATCCTAGAAATGCCCCCACCAAGAACAGAAAAAGAAGTCAGAGGGTTCTTAGGTCGAATAAACTACATCGCACGGTTCATTGCGCAATTAACAGATAAATGTACGCCCATCTTCAAGTTATTGCGTAAAAACCAATCGACAGTTTGGAACAACGAATGCCAACGAGCCTTCGAAAAGATCAAAATGTGCCTAACTAATCCTCCAGTACTGATACCACCTGTGGAAGGGAGACCCCTAATTCTTTACCTATCAGTACTCGACGAATCCATGGGATGTGTACTCGGTCAACAAGATGATACTGGAAAGAAAGAACAAGCCATATATTACCTCAGTAAAAAATTTCTAAACTATGAGACCCGTTATACACCACTCGAAAAAACATGTTGTGCATTGGTGTGGGCAACTCAACGCCTTCGACAATACATGGTCGGACATACAACTTGGTTAATTTCCAAAATGGACCCAATCAAATACTTGTTTGAAAAACCCATCTTGCGGAAGGATAGCTAGATGGCAAGTACTCCTCTCGGAATTTGATATTATTCATATCACTCAGAAAGCTATCAAAGGCAGTCCTTTGGCAGACTACCTGGCACATGGGCCAACAGACGAATATCAATCCCTCCAAGATGATTTTCCAGATGAGCATATAATGCATATCCAACATGAAGAGCTTAAAAATGATAAATGGATCATGTTTTTCGATGGAGCTTCAAACTTACTGGGACATGGGATTGGAGCTATTTTAATATCACCTGAAAAGAAGCATATCCCGATAACAGCTAGATTAACCTTTGATTGTACAAACAATATGGCGGAATATGAAGCCTGTGCTCTAGGTATTCAAGCGGCCCTGGATCACGGGGTAACCAAACTCAAAGTATTCGGTGACTCATCCCTTGTTATTTACCAGCTCAAGGGTGAATGGGAAACCAGAAACTCCAAATTAATCCCCTATCTGGAGCATATCCGTAAGATGACTTCACAAATGGAAAACATTAGTTTCGAGTATATCCCTCGGGAGGATAACCAGATTGCGGATGCGCTGGCAACATTATCATCCATGTTCGCACTAGGGCAAGAACATGAGATGCCCATCATCCAAGTCAAAAGGCACGATAAACAAGCCTTTTGTATGATGGTGGATAATGAAAAAGATAAAGCTCCTTGGTATCAGGACATAAAGCGGTACTTGACAAAGGGTGAATACCCCGAGGGAATCAGTGACAATGATAAAAGGATTATTCGGAAGAGGGCCGTAGGGTTTATGTTGATAGGAGAAACCCTTTACAAAAAGAACTTTGACTCTACTTTGCTAAGATGCGTCAATCTCAAAGAATCCCAGAAACTAATTAGGGAAATACATGAAGGAGCCTTCGGGACACACGCTCCAGGGCATATCATGGCTAGGAAAATCCTCAGGGCAGGATATTTTTGGTCCACAATGGAAAAAGACTGTCATCAGTATGCCAGAAAATGTCACAAGTGTCAAGTACATACAGATAACGTACATGTTCCACCGGTACCTCTCAATGTCATGGCCATCCCATGGCCATTTGCCATGTGGGGCATGGATGTTATTGGTCCCATTGAACCTAAGGCATCCAATGGTCATCGATTCATTCTGGTGGCTATTGACTACTTCACTAAATGGATAGAAGCTGCATCTTATGCACATGTGACTAAAAAGGTAGTGGTCACCTTTGTTCAAAAGAATATCATATGTCGATATGGTTTCCCACATCGTCTCATTACCGATAACGGATCCAATCTGAATAACAAGATGATGGAAAAACTATGTCAGGACTTCAAAATTCAACACCATAATTCTTCTCCTTATAGACCCAAAATGAATGGTGCAGTAGAAGCAGCCAATAAAAACATCAAGAAGATTGTTCAAAAGATGGTTAAAACCTATAAGGACTGGCATGAAATGTTGCCCTTTGCTCTTCACGGTTATCGAACGTCTGTACGGACTTCAACAGGAGCCACTCCATTTTCCCTTGTATACGGTATGGAGGCCGTGTTACCAATAGAGGTCGAAATACCTTCTCTGCGGATCATAATGGAAGCAAAATTAACAGAAGCCGAATGGATTCAAAGTCGATACGATCAATTAAATCTTATCGATGAAAAGCGGCTAAACGCTATATGTCATGGACAAGCCTATCAGAGGAAGATAAAAAAGGCTTATGATAAAAAGGTCCACCCTCATACTTATCAAGAAGGGGATCTAGTGATAAAGAAAATGCTTCCAGCCCAGAAGGATAAAATCGGAAAATGGGCAGCAAATTACGAAGGACCCTTTGTGGTCAAAAGAGCTTTCTCAGGAGGGGCACTTATCCTCACTAATATGGACGGAGAGGAGCTTCGACACCCAATCAATTCTGACGCGGTAAAGAAATATTATGCTTGAAGACATTGCTCATGACCCGTCAGGAATGAAAACCCGCAAAGGGCATCCCTGGGCAAAAGATAGGGTCCATATCCCTCGCTAGGATACGTCCTAGGCAAAAAGAAGAGGTATAAAAAAAAAAACTAAGAGCAATGGTTACTTTAGTCGAAAACCGAAAAGGCGGCTAAAGTAGCGTTCTTCCAAAAGCAAGCAGTCTGCATAGTCTTCACTCTGAGCTCAGGCATCTCAACTGAAGCAATTAGGAGAAACAGGGGGCAGATATCACGGACATAAGCTGTATAAGCCTAAACGGTACAGCCAACCACTGACCACCCATTCTTCTAGATACCTTTTGAAATCCTTACGTAAAAGAAATAAAACTTTTGTTCATTTATAAATAAAATTCCCTTTCATTTCCTTTCTCTTGACCAAATATTATGGAAATGCCTCTTTATTGATAAATCATAAATATGCGCAAAGACTTTTAATCAAAGATCAAACATGCATCTAAAAAAGGGAAGCATAACAAAAAAGAAAGGCCTGCTAGTATATTCTTAGGTAAAAACCAGGGTAGCCTGCTAGATCGGAAATCCCAAAAAGAACGATCTAGGCAAAAGATAAGGCAACAACCCCCTAAGATATTCTAGGCAAAAATTAAGGCAGCCTGCTAGATCGAAAACCTGTAAAAGGCGGTCTAGGCAAAAGATAGGGCTAAAACCAAGAGATGGATAAAAGAAGAGCCCAGCATCACGATCATAGAAAAGAAGCCCATCGGCATATTCATAAGAAGCCAACGGAAGAAGGCCAGTTACTTTCTAAACGCATAAAAAAATAAACAAACATTAGATTGCATCTAGAGCATCCACACACAAAGCAGTTGCATAATACGACTTTGTCAAAATCAAGAAAAAATAATTTTCTTCAAACAAGAATAAATAAACATACATATAAGGAGGATAGTCTCCATATTTGTGAAATAAAAGGCGCTAAAATCCAGCCTCTAAATAAAAATCAAAATCGCAAAAGGCGAAATCTAAACCACTTCAGCAAAATTAGCTCCAACCACCAACCTTCTACACCAATAAAAGAAGGTACATCAAAAGCGGAAAAAGCCAACGGAAAGGCTTGATAATCCCCAAGCGGATCCTTGCCTACTCCGAAGGCAAAACAAAAATTACTCCATGACTCAACATCAACACCACATGAGTCATCAAGCATAAATCACTTGGAGCCGCAATCAACATCCTTCCATCCAAAAAAAAGGGAAATCGTCAATGTAGAAAAGCCAACGGAAAGGCTTAATTATCCCCAAGCGGATCCTTGCCTACTCCAGAGGCAAAACAAAAAGATTACCTCATGACTCGAAGACATCATCGCAAGAGTCATCAAGCACACTCATGCAAGAGTCTCCGTTGCATCCCCCAATGGAGAACAAGGACTACATAAGAGTCCATCAAAAAAAAAAAAAAAAAAAAAAACAGAGTCGAAATCCCCACATCACTGGGGGGCAACAAAAAGAAAGAAGAGAAGAGCCTTTCATCCTCTAACAAAGGCCACTGCATGAAAAAGCCGAAAGAAATTTCCATCCACAGGAAGCCAATAAAATCCCCCCCGGTGGATCACCAAAAAGAAAAATTTCTTCCCCAGTAAGCCTATCCGCAAAGGCAAATTACAAATCCACAGGGAGTTAAGCACCTAATATGAATATCCCCAGTGAAAGGCGAAACCTTCACTCCCAAGAATGCCTATGCTTACTCAGAAACAAGCAAAGAGCCGATATCCCCAAGAAGCGGGAAATCAACCTATGCAAGAGGCAATACAAGCACAAAAGCTTCAAAAAAGCATTCGCCTACTCAGAGGTATTATCAAAAACAAATATCCCCCAGTGGAGCATCCGCCTAATCAAGAGGCACGAATCCCCAGTAGATTCCCGCCTAATCAAGAGGCGCAACAAAATCCCCAAGTGGATCTTTGCCTAATCAAGAGGCACAATCAAGAAGAGAATTCAAAAATCCCCAGAGGATTCCCGCCTGAAAAGAGGCAATCAACAAGAATCCCCGGCAAAACCGGATGGCTAAAAAGAAAAAAGCCAAAAACAAAGAATCCCCGGTAAAACCGGACGACTAACAGAAAAGTCAAAACAAATATTCCCCACGGAATGAGCGCATGAACAGAAACAATAAGTCGCCAACACATCTCCAAAAATAGATAATCACAGGATTAACTACCAAAAAGTGCATCCTGAGAACCTTGCAGAACGGGGTTCGGACCAGGTGGGGGTAGATACCCATCAGAATCTTGCAGAACGGGATTCGGACCAGGTGGGGGTAGGTACCCATCAGAACCTTGCAGAACGGGGTTCGGACCAGGTGGGGGTAGATACCCATCAGAATCTTGCAGAACGGGATTCGGACCAGGTGGGGGTAGGTACCCATCAGAGCCTTGCAGAACGAGGTTCGGACCAGGTGGGGGTAGGTACCCATCAGAATCTTGCAGAACGAGATTCGGACCAAGTGGGGGTAGGTACCCATCAGAATCTTGCAGAACGGGATTCGGACCAGGTGGGGGTAGGTACCCATCAGAGCCTTGCAGAACAAGGTTCGGACCAGGTGGGGGTAGGTACCCATCAGAATCTTGCAAAACGAGATTCGGACCAGGTGGGGGTAGATACCCATCAGAATCTTGCAGAACGGGATTCGGACCAGGTGGGGGTAGGTACCCATCAGAGCCTTGCAGAACGAGGTTCGGACCAGGTGGGGGTAGATACCCATCAGAATCTTGCAGAACGGGGTTCAGACCAGGTGGGGGTAGATACCCATCAGAATCTTGCAGAACGGGATTCGGACCAGGTGGGGGTAGGTACCCATCAGAGCCTTGCAGAACGAGGTTCGGACCAGGTGGGGGTAGGTACCCATCAGAATCTTGCAGAACGAGATTCGGACCAAGTGGGGGTAGGTACCCATCAGAATCTTGCAGAACGGGATTCGGACCAGGTTGGGTTAGGTACCCATCAGAGCCTTGCAGAACAAGGTTCGGACCAGGTGGGGGTAGGTACCCATCAGAATCTTGCAGAACGAGATTCGGACCAGGTGGGGGTAGGTACCCATCAGAATCTTGCAGAACGGGATTCGAACCTGGTGGGGGTAGGTACCCATCAGAGCCTTGCAGAACAAGGTTCATACCAAGTGGGGGTAGGTACTCACTAAAGTCCAGTAAAATACAGACTCGTACCGGGTGAGGGTAAGTACTCATCAGAGCCTTATAAAAGGAGGCTCAAACCAGATAGGGGTTGGTACCTACCAAAATATTTATCATCCGGAGGATCAACAAGGAGCGACATCCGAAGGATAGCAGGGCAAAAGGGTTAACTCCTTCCCCTACCAACTAATTTTGTCGGCATATCAAAGCCGACGAATTAGTTAGAGCGAGCGAAGAGGGCAGGCTGTAGACCCCTAATTTTGCCCGGCCTCTCAAAATAAAAGCTAGAGGAATTTCACTCGAAGATGGAGTTCATTCGGCTTCCCAAAACCGAGAAGGACCTCCTGCAACAAGACGGAGTTCACTCATTCACACAATAAAAGCCAAAAGAGACTTCCTACACAAAGACAAAGCTCGCTCGACATCTTAATGAAGGCCAAGAAGACTTCCTATATGAAGATAAGGCTTCAACGGACACACATCGGCATCAATCTATGTCTGAAAAAGGAAAGGAAAGCTTCCCGGGGTCCCAGGACACGAAAACTGGACAAAACAGGCCGAGACCACGGTCCCAGAAGTGGGACGGCCGTCCCAACTGCCATTTTACAGTTGGGACGCGCGTCCCGAATGTGGGACGGCCGTCCCAAACCCAATTTAAGTGGGACGGCCGTCCCGGCTTCCCTGGGGGTCCCGCTCTGTGTAAATTTGCCATTTGGGATGGCCATCCCAGTCCAGACGGCCGTCCCAACCCAGACGGCCGTCCCAAAGTGCGCTAGCTGCGAAAAACTATAAATAGGAGGCTCATTTGCCACTTTTTGAAGAACAGACACTCCAGAGAGCTCTGAAACACTTTAGAGCACTTGTCTACTTCTCTCCCTCTCTCGAATGATCTTTCCGATTGCCTTAAATAGGTAATAATCGGTTAAGGAATTATATTCCGGCATTTGATTCTTCTTTAAATTTTTAGTGGAGTCGATCTTGTATTGGTGAGGAGAGACTGTGTAGAGAGAGGGGTTGCCAATACGCATCCTCACAGTTCGAGATTCTCAATATAAAGCTTGCTACGGAGGTTCTTTTCAATTCCCTTCTCTTTTATTGTTTTATTGTTTTATTTAGCTTTATTATGTCATGTAGAATAGGATCATGTAGATAGTCATTTTAATATCTCTTTTATTGCTTTATTTAGCTTTATTTATATAAAATTATGTAGATAGTCATTTCAATATTATGCAATAAAATAGGGTAATCGCGTAATTTCTCGAAATCTTCTCTTTAAATGAATTGATCTGTCATAGGGAACCCGAAAGGGGCGTTGTGGGGTGCTAACACCTTCCCCACACGTAACTAACTCCCTTACCCAACTCTGGTTATAACGGCCAAGTTGTTTTTTTTTTTTTATATAAAATCAACGCCTTTCTTTCTTTCCTTTTCCAATGTTTTGGGTCAAAATATTGGTGGCGACTCCATAAGAGCCCCTTTTCGAAAACCTTGCTTTTATTAGAGGATAATTCAATTGTCAAACACCTCGGAAGCAATGAACACATTTTAAAACAAATACGCGAGTCTAAACCATCTTTTCGCGACCGCTCGCATAAACGTTCGATACGTCCCCAGGACGTCGGAAAGGGACGGCGGCGACAACAGGTCATGAGCAATGTCTTTTTAGGCGTAATATTTTTTCACCGCATCTGAGTTGACAGGATATCAGAGTTCTTCTCCATCCATATTGGTGAGGATAAGGGCTCCTCCTGAGAAGGCTCGCTTGACCACAAAGGGTCCTTCGTAGTTGGCTGCCCATTTTCCGATTTTGTCTTTTTGGGTTGGAAGCAGCTTCTTCACTACCAAATCTCCTTCTTGGAAGGTGCGGGGATTGACCCTTTTATCGTAGGCGTTCTTGATTTTCTTTTGATAAGCCTGTCCCTGACACATGGCGTCCAGCCGTATTTCTTCGATTAGGTTCAATTGATCATACCGGTTCTGGACCCATTCGGCTTCTGTCAATTTGGCTTCCATGACAACTCGCAGAGAGGGTATCTCGATCTCTACTGGTAGTACGGCCTCCATTCCGTATACGAGAGAAAATGGGGTAGCCCCTGTGGAGGTCCGTACCGACGTTCGGTAACCATGCAAGGCGAAAGGAAGCATTTCATGCCAATCTTTATAGGTGACCACCATTTTCTGAATGATTTTCTTGATATTTTTATTGGCTGCCTCTACTGCACCGTTCATTTTTGGTCGGTACGGAGAGGAGTTGTGGTGCTGGATTTTGAAATCTTGGCATAATTCCTCCATCATCTTATTGTTGAGATTGGTCCCATTATCAGTAATGAGCCTGTGAGGGATGCCGTACCGACATATAATGTTTTTCTTGATGAAGGTGGTTACCACTTTCCGGGTTACATGTGCATACGATGCTGCCTCAACCCACTTGGTGAAATAGTCGATTGCTACCAATATGAAGCGATGGCCGTTAGACGCTTTGGGTTCAATGGGTCCGATGACGTCCATGCCCCACATAGAAAATGGCCATGGTGTAGCCAGGTTACTGAGGGGTGCGGGTGGCACATGAATGTTATCGGCGTATACTTGGCACTTGTGACATTTCTTGGCATATTGATGGCAATCGGCTTCCATTGTGGACCAATAGTACCCTGCCCTGAGGATTTTCTTGACCATGACATGCCCGGGTGCGTGGGTTCCGAAAGTCCCTTTGTGGATTTCTTTTATCAATGTTTGGGCTTCTTCTTGGTCCACGCACCTTAAGAGAGTAGAGTCGGGGCTCTTTTTGTAAAGGGTTCCTTCAATCAACGTGAACCCTATAGCCCTTTTGCGAATGGTTCGTTTATCATTGTCACTGATTCCCTCGGGGTACTCGCCCTTCATGAGGTACCGCTTGATGTCATGGTACCAGGGGTTTTGATCGCACTCGTCATTTACTGCCATGCAGAAAGCTTGCTTATCATGCAGTTTGACTTGAATGATTGGCATCTCATGTTCCTGGTCTAGGGCAAACATGGATGATAGTGTGGCGAGGGCGTCAGCAATTTGGTTGTCTTCCCTAGGGATGTACTGAAAGGTAACGCTTTTCATTCTCGAGACCAGCTCGTGGATGTACTCTAGATATGGGATCAATTTCGAGTTTCGGGTTTCCCACTCACCTTTAAGTTGATAGATGACAAGGGATGAGTCACCGAATATTTTGAGCTTAGTGACCCCATGATCTAGAGCTGCTCGGATTCCTAGCGCACATGCTTCGTATTCGGCCATATTGTTGGTACAATCGAAATTAAGCCTGGCCGTTACAGGAATGTGTTTCTTTTCGGGGGATATCAAAATGGCTCCTACCCCGTGTCCAAGCATGTTGGAAGCCCCATCGAAGAACATGGTCCACATCTCTTCTTTGGTCTCTTCGTGTTCGATGTGCATGATGTGCTCATCGGGAAAATCATCTTGTAAGGATTGGTATTTGTCTGTGGATCCATGGGCTAGATAATCCGCTAGGGGACTTCCTTTAATAGCTTTCTGGGTGATATGAATGATGTCAAATTCTGAGAGGAGAACCTGCCACCTAGCTATTCTTCCAGTTAAAATGGGCTTCTCGAAGAGGTATTTGATTGGATCCATTTTGGAGACCAACCATGTTGTATGTCGAGCCATGTACTGTCTGAGACGTTGAGTGACCCACACCAATGCGCAGCAAGTCTTTTCGAATGGTGTATAACGGGTTTCGTAGTCCGAGAATTTCTTGCTGAGATAATAAATGGCCCGTTCCCTTTTTCCGGTTTCATCATGCTGGCCGAGTACACATCCCATTGACTCTTCGAGAACCGACAAATATAGGATCAGAGGTCTTCCTTCAACGGGTGGCACCAATACTGGTGGATTGGTTAAACAAGCTTTGATTTTATCAAACGCCTGTTGGCATTCTTCGTTCCATACCGTTGGCTGATTCTTGCGCAACAGTTTGAAGATGGGGATGCATTTATCTGTTAACTGTGCGATGAAGCGGGCGATGTAGTTGATTCGGCCTAGAAGGCCTCTGACCTCTTTTTCCGTTTTTGGTGGGGGCATTTCCAAAATTGCCTTTGTTTTGTCGGGGTCCACCTCAATTCCTCTTTCACTGATAATGAACCCTAGGAGTTTTCCTGATCGTACTCCGAAAGTACATTTTGCCGGGTTTAGCTTAAGTTGATACTTCCGAAGCCGATCAAAAAGTTTTCGGAGATATTGAATGTGGTCCATTTCATTTCTGGACTTGGCTATCATGTCGTCCACATATACTTCTATTTCCTTGTGGATCATGTCGTGGAATAGTGTGACCATAGCCCTTTGGTAGGTAGCCCCTGCATTTTTCAGCCCAAACGGCATTACCCGATAACAGAAGGTACCCCATGGTGTAATGAAGGAGGTTTTTTCTCTATCCTCAACGGCCAACTTGATCTGGTTGTACCCCGCATATCCATCCATGAAGGAATACAGCGTGTTGGTAGCGGTATGGTCTACCAGCGTGTCTATGTGCGGTAGGGGAAAATCGTCCTTTGGACTTGCTCGATTGAGGTCCCTGTAATCCACGCAAACTCTGACCTTCCCGGTCTTTTTGATGACGGGTACGATGTTAGCCAACCACTCCGGGTACTTGGACACTACCAGGAAATTGGCATCCAGCTGCCTTTGTACCTCCTCCTTTATCATTAAGGACCAGTCGGGTTTAATTCTCCTGAGCTTTTGCTTTACAGGTCGGAACCCCTCTTTCAGTGGCAATCTGTGTTCCACTATACTCGTGTCAAGCCCAGGCATGTCATGGTATGACCAAGCGAATACATCTATATATTCTTTCAGAAGCAGTATTAACTCCTTTTTCATGCTGCTTTCCATTTGGGTGCCGATGTTCACCTTTTTCTCCTCATCCTCTTTCCCCAAATTGACAGTTTCTATTTCCTCCTGATGCGGTTGTATGATGCGCGTTTCTTTTTCCAGCATTCTTTGCATGTCCGGAGAAATGGTCTCCTGCTCACTGTCGGACTCAATCCATTCGTCTTCCGTTTCCGGGGTCCATGGAGATTCATCCATCACAGACATGATGTGTTTTAGGTTCTGTTTTTAGCCATAGATTTTATTATTCAATTTATTTTTGAAAGAATAATAAATAGAAGAGGGAAAAGAATGAATATGACAAAATGCCTCGTATATTAATGAAAAATGAGAATGTATTTACAAGCCCTTTTAATCAAAAATTCCTGTGGCCGCGGGCGGGGACCACAGGAGATGTAAAGAAAAGATTAAAAAAGATCCTAGGGCTGATCCTCCCAGTCCTCCCTCTCTGCTACTCTGGCTTCGACAGAGGCTTGTCATCCGTGCTGGAAGCAGAGGCGTCAAAAGTAATCCACCCGGCGTCGATTAGTTCTTGAACCCGATACTTAAGGGTCAAGCAATTCTCTATAGAGTGACCGGGTGAGCCCGAATGGTAAGCGCATTTTTCATTTGGTTTATACCATTCGGGGTAGGGAGGCTCCAATTGTTTCTTGGGAGGGACGCAGGTCAGGAGCTTGGCCTCCAGCAGTTGAGGAAGCAGCAGTCCGTAGGAAGTAGTGATTGGAGTGAACTTCCTCTCTTTCTTGCGGGGCTGCCTGGGCGTTGGCGGGGTAGAGGAAGGAGTGGCAAAATTGATCGCGTGTACAGATTCATCCTTCCTCTTGCCAGCAGGTTTCCTGAAGGAGGCACCAGCTTGGGAAGATTGTGCTATCTTCCCGCTCCTTAGTCCTTGCTCCACCCTTTCGCCCACAGTGACTATGTCTGAGAAGAGGTTGGAGGTACTGGCTATCGCCTTGTCGTAGTACGCTCCTGTCAGTGAGTCGATAAACATAGCCACTGTCTCCTTGTCCGTCAAAGGAGGCTCTATTTGGGCTGCCATTTCCCTCCATCTTTGGGCATACGCTTTAAAGGGCTCGTCGTTCCTCTTGCTCAAAGCTCTAAGATCTGACCTGTCAGGTGTCAGATCAATGTTATATCGGTAACGACAGAGGAAAGCGTCTGCCAGCTGTTTCCAGTTCTGGACCTGCCCTCTTTCTAACTGCATGTACCAGTTAAGCGCGGTGTCCGCCAAGCTCTCCTGGAAGCAATGAATCAGGAGTTTCTCGTTGTCAGCATGGGCGGCCATCTTACGGCAATACATCGTAAGATGGTTCTTTGGGCAGGTCATCCCGGCGTACTTGGGGAAGTCCGGGATTTTGAATTTGGGAGGGAAGCGGATGTCCTTCACGAGGCACATGTCAGCCACCTCCTTGACGTCGAAGTTATGCCCCTCGACTGCTTTCAGCCTCTCCTCCAGGGCGGAGAGTTGTTGTTTAGACACCTCTGGGGTAAGGACGCGTGCAGTCTTAGCGTCCTTATCGCCGAAAAAGTATTCCTCCTCCTCTTCCTCATGAGGAGGGGTATGTTCAGCTTGGCCTTCGCCCTTGTTCTGCCCCTGGCGTACGACCTCCATTAGTTGGGCCATCTGTTCGCGGAGGATGTTAACCTCTGCAGTAAGCTTGCGGTTTTGCTCTTCCAAATTTTCCATTGCCTTAGCCTTTTGTGCACGAGTACGAGTGGGGAGAGGACCAGCCACTTTCTAGAATGTCCGAAAGAGTTTATTAATGCATGTTGAGTGCTTTGAACTAGCATGGAGTATGCTTATGCATGAGAGATTTTTAAATGATGTTGAATGTACTCCCATTTTTATTTTCTCTCTTGGTTTTTCTTTACTCATGATATGATGTAGTATGAATGTATTGACTTTGTCAGAAGTCGTTTATTATTTTATTTTGGATTTTTATTTTGATGTTTATTCGTTTATTTTATAGCCTTTTATCTCTTCTGTCGGAACTGCGTGGCTACTTAGCTTGCAAAGAACCTGAAACCAGGCTAGCTAAAAGGCAGACTGTCCGAGATAAAATATGGCTTTATGCGAAAGAATTATTTATCGTCCCTTATCTCTTCTGTCGGAACTGCGTGGCTACTTAGCTTACAAAGAACCTGAAACCAGGCTAGCTAAAAGGCAGACTGTCCGAGATAAGGGTGTTTATTTGTAAAATGTATTTTTTGGTGATTTTGTTCTGTTGTTTGTTTATGCTATGCAACATACAAATGCAACAATCATATGCACACACAATTCGATCATCCCCGAACAGGCGAGACTTCATTTTTATCACGAGGTAGGGTTTTCCTGCAGAAAGGTGCATTGGTTAGGGTAGGTTCTAACTGTTCTCACCAGGCTAAGGCCCCCAAGGTGCCCCCATTATAGGGTCCCCACTCTCCAGCCGTCCAACCATGCTCAGCACTAAGGCCAGAGTCGGTCTTGTTGCCAAAAGAGGAAGGTTATCACCTTGAGTGGTGGTTTCCAATCACACTGGTGGGCACAAGGCCCTAACTGCAGCGAACCGTACCTGCCACCCACTCCCTATGGTTATCTCACTTGCCCCCGGGTATAGAGGGAACTGTAGTGTGCAAGGGTTTGTGTGCAGTTATATTTCAATCAATTGCGCAAGTATAAACAAGCAACAGTTATTTGAAAGCCAAACAATAAAGCATGTTATAATACAAGGTAGGGTAAAAGCGCTATTTTCTTGGTTTAATTATTTTTAAGCCAGCCCATCACTAAATGGGATCAACTCTCTAGGCTTCCCCAGTGGAGTCGCCATCTGTCGCCGCCTCCCCAAAAAGGGGGCGGTCGGAGCGACGCGATGGTTTTTTCGACCCTCTTTGATTTTCGCGTTTTTTATTGGTGGTTACAACGCCTTTAGGTTGTCCGATAACCGGGCTAACCCAGGGGCGAGGTTTTCAAAAGTGTCCTTGGGTTGTCCGATAACCGGGCTAACCCAAGGACTTTATTTATTTTGGGTTCTATGGAGTCGCCACCGATGTTTTTACCATAAACATCGGAAAAGGGGTTTTAAAAAGGCGTTGGTTTTCGAAAACCAACTTTGGTCATTAGAACCAGAGTTGGGTAAGGGAGTTAGTTACGTGTAAAGGAAGTGTTAGTTCCTTTACGACGCCCCTTTCGGGTTCCCTATGATAGGCCGGCTAACTTGAATGAATAATTAAACTGGAAAATAGCGCTTTTACCCTTTTATTATACGGTATTTAGAGATTATGACTACATGGCCCTAGTATCTATTGCATATATTTAGATGAAAGCAGTAAAATGATAAGGAGAGAGAATGTGCACCTCCAAAGCAAGCTTTATATATTCTCTTTAAAAGAGAGGGTGCGTTTTGGCAACCCTTCACTCTACAAACTCTCAGAAACTCCGGAAATGCCTCGGAGGGATTCTAAAGAAGGTTTAGAACGCTCAGTTTATGCCTAAAGACACTCAGAAACTCCGGAAATGCCTCGGAGGGATTCTTAGAGAGAGAAAGTCTAGAGAGAAGGGAGAGCTATTGATTCTGTGTGTGCCAAAAGGGAGAAATGACGCCCCTATTTATAGTTTTTCGCGCCTGACAGGTCGAGACCGCCGTCTCCTCTGACAGGGTCGAGACCGCCGTCTGGAAAGTCCAGACCGCCGTCTCGTTCATGGCAGAGGGTCGAGACCGCCGTCTGGAAAATCCAGACCGCCGTCTCGACTAGGCGGGAATCGAGACCGCCGTCTGGAAAATCCAGACCGCCGTCTCGACTTTTGCAGGAATCGAGACCGCCGTCTGGAAAATCGAGACGGCGGTCTCGTCCTGGCGTTGAGACGAGACGGCGGTCTGGTCCTTCCAGACGGCGGTCTCGTCCCTTCAGGGCGAGAAACTTTATTTTCGGGCCAAAAAACCTTCCTATCTTGGTACGGGAGCCTAATAGTCTCTCCTAGTGGCTTGTTAGGCTTCAGCCGTCTTCAAATAGGAAGCTTTCTGACTTTATTTGGAGGCCGGGCAAGATTTGGGGTCTACACTATGCAATCAAATGCAACAAACAAATGCACATACAATTCACTCATCCGCGAACAGGCGAGAAGTCGTTTTAATCACGAGGTAGGGTTTTCCTACAGAAAAGTGCATTGGCGAGGGTTAGTTCTAACTGTTCTCACCAGGCTAAGGCCCCCAAGGTGCCCCCATTATAGGGTCCCCTTTCTCCAGCCGTCCAACTATGCTTAGCACTAAGGCCGTAGTCAGTCTTGTTGCCAAAAGAGGAAGGTTATCACCTTGAGTGGTGGTTTCCGATCACACTAGTGGGCTCAAGGCCCTCACTACAGCGAACCGTACCTGCCACCCACTCCCTATGGTTTTCTCACTTGCCCCCGGGTATAGAGGGAACTGTTGTGTGCAAAGGTTTGTGTACAATTTGTATTTCACACAATTGTGGAAGTATAAACAAACAACAGTTATTTAAAGCCAAGCAATAAAACATGTTATAATACAAGTTAAGGGCAAAAACGTTATTTTCTTGGTTTATTTATTTTTTAAGCTGGCCCATCACTAAATGGGATCAACTGTCGAGGCTTCCCCAGTGGAGTCGCCGTCTGTCGCCGCCGTAAAAAAAGAGAGAGGCGGTCGGAGCGATGCGATGGTTTCGACCCTTTTTGTTTTCGCGTTTTTTATAGGTGGTTACAACGCCTTTAGGTTGTCCGATAACCGGGCTAACCTAGGGGCGAGGTTTTCGAAAGGGCGTCCTTGGGTTGTCCGATAACCGGGCTAACTCAAGGACTAATTTTTGTAGGGTTTTGTGGAGTCGCTACCGATGTTTTTACCGGAAACATCGGAAAAGGGGTTTTAAAAGGCGTTGGTTTTCAAAAACCAACTTTGGTCGTTAGAACCAGAGTTGGGTAAGAGAATTAGTTACGTGTAAAGGGAGTATTAATCCCTTTACGACGCCCCTTTCGGGTTCCCTATGACAGGTCGGCTATTAAAAAAATATTTAAACTGGTGAAAATTACGCTTTTGCCCTTTTTATTTTGCAGAATTTAAAATTATGACTACATGGCTCTAATCTATTGCAAAATTTAAAATTTAAAGCAGTAAAAGATAGAGAGGGAGAATTTAAACCTCCGAAGCAAGCTTTTTATTTTGTTTCTTTAAAAGAAATGGGTGCTTTTTGGCAGCCCTTCACTCTACACGACGCTGGAAACTCTTCTAGACGCCGAAAAATACTCACAAAAGCACTCAGAAGCTCCGGAAATGCGTCGGAGGGATTCTAGAGAGAAGTTTTTAGAGAGAAGGGAGAGCTAAAGCTTGTGGTGTCTGGAAATGAGGGGGGGAGGACCCCTATTTATAGGTTTTCGCGCCTGTCAGTGGCGAGATCGCCGGTCTCGTCTGACAGGGTTGAGACCGTCGTCTCGTCCAACGAGACCACCGTCTCGCCCTGTCAAACGCGGCGAGACCGCTGTCAGGGGAAACGAGACCATCGTCTCATCCTTCGCAGATGGCGAGACGGCGGTCTGGGAAGTCCAGATGGCGGTCTCGTCCCAACAAGGCGAGAAAACTTATTTTTTTTGGTACAGAAACTCCCTCCTATCCTAGTATAGGGCCTAATAGTCTCTCCTAATGGCTTGTTAGGTTTCATCCATCTTCAAATAGGAGGTCTTCTGGTCTTTATTTGGAGGCCGGGCAAGATTTGGGGTCTACAAGCCGTCATGAACACTTTCTTCGCCTGGGACGTGAACTCGAAGAGTCCCTTGCTTGCAATTCTTGCAGACACCTTGCTCTCTATGGAATTTTTCCGGCAGAAGCAAGGAAAAACACTCTGTTGTTGCTCTTCACTACTTTTTGTGTGGGGCATCACACATTTCTATGCCTCTAGTCACATGGGGATGTTCCCCGACCATTTGAGGAGCTTCTCCAAAATCCCCCTCCACCGACACCTAACCTCAGAGTGGAAGGACGAGTTGGAACAATGGGACGCCAACCATTTATCCTAGGTTTGCCCTTGGTTCCGACCTGGTCTAGTCCTCATCAGATGTGGGGGATTATCCAGATATACCGTTGATAGGACTCAGGGGTTGCATAGCCTATTCACCGAGGATAGCTATGAGAAAACTCATCAGGACTCAAACTACAATATCCCGAGGGGAGCTCGGAGGACTGTGTTTCTTCGGAGATCCATGCACAATTGCTAACTCACTAGCCGTGAGAAGAGCATGGGAGAGACCAGTCTTTATGGGAGATAGAGAGCTAGGAAAAGCTAGGGTAGCTGTCTCCAATGACTACGAGGAGTGGAGAAGGAAAGGAGGGATGTCTCAACCATCTACCTCACTCGTTACATGTGCAAATAGTGAAGAGTTGCAAACTCAAGTCGACGCCTTGACCCAGAGGATAGAAATCATGGGAGCCTAGATGAGGGCCCTTGAAGAAAGCGAACAAGAATCTATCCTCACCATAGACAGTCTACAGAGGCAGTGCAAGAAAAAGGATCATGAAATAGAGTGCCTCAAGGATCAGTGTGCTGACTCTAACGAGCAAGCTATCCGAGCAACCAAAGCTGCTAGAACCAGCTCGGATAGCCAACTTCAAGAAATAACCGCCAAATCAGCACCTTGAGGCCGAATCAGCAAAATAGGCTCAGACGATCAAGGACTTGTTACAAGACCTCACTAGGACTCGGTCAGAAATACGGCAAGAGCGAGAGGCCAATCGGAGACTCAACAAAAGTCTCACTGAGCTACGCTGTAAAGAAAGAGACGGGCTAGCTCAGTATGGCCAAGTACTACGAGAAAAGGACCGGGCCCTTACAAAACTCGACGAACTACAAGCCTTGGTTGTCCATCAAGAGGCGAAGATCAAAGAGGCTCAAAAGTACAGTGAAGATATGAGCTAGGTGGTCTAGAAGCAAAGCGAAGCACTCGCTCGTCACGTCCGGGAAGCGGAAAGGGAATTACATAGAGATCAAGACCCTCCTGTGGGTTTCTTTAGGCTTTTCCGTTTCTGTCAAAAGTTGCTTCGTAGTATGAAATAGGGGAATGTACACCTTCTACGGATAAATGAAATTTTTCTTTATTCAACAATTGTCTACTTGCATGCATATCATTCATTTGCATATTTAACTTCCCCTCCTTCATTTTTAATAAACAAGATAATAAAAAGGAAGGATTAACTAACACGTCTTCCAAATCAGAAGAATGGAGAGAAAGCCACTTTTAATCAAGCTTTCCCCAACGGTTGACCCGCCACAAGAGGATACTAATTCTCGACCGTTGGTCCTCAAAACCAATAAGGAAGAGGGGGCAAGGACACCCGTGCGACTATTTATGCCACATCCTTTCCCCTACGAGTCAAATAAAGTTGTACCATGGAGATACGGGAAATCTTCACCAATAAAGGAGGATATCTCCAATATAGTCGGTGTCACCGCCGTCAAAACGAGGCGGTCGGAGCGACGCGATGGTTCCGACTTTCCGTTTTTCGCATTTTTTATTGGTGGTTACAACGCCTTTAGGTTGCTCGATAACCGGGTTGAACCTAAGGGCGAGGTTTTCGAAAGGGCGCTCTTGGATTGTCCGATAACCGGGCTAATCCAAGAGCTAGTTTTGAAGGGTTCTCTGGAGTTGCCACCGATGTTTTTACCGAAAACATCGAAAAATGGTTTAAAAGGCGTTGGTTTTCGAAAAACAAACTTTGGTCGTTAGAACCAGAGTTTGGTAAGGGAGTTAGTTACGTGTAAAGGAAGGGTTAGTTCCTTTACGACGCCCCTTTCGGGTTCCCTATGATAGGCCAGCTATTCTGAGTAAATAAACCGGAAAACACGCTTTTACCCTTTTATTGTGCGAAATTTAAATTAAGACTACATGGCCCTAATGTCTATTGCATAATTAAAATAAAGCGGTAAAGTAGAGAGAGAGAGAGAGTAGAAACCTTCGAAGCAAGCTCTCTATTAATTCTTTTTTCAAAAATAGGGTGCTATGTGGTAGCCCTTCACTCTACACAGCGTCAAAAACCTCTCGAAACTCTAAAAACACTCTTAGAAACGCTCAGAAACTCCGGAAATGCTTCGGAGGAGTTCTAGAGAGAGAATTTGAAGAGATTTCTAGAGAGAAGGAGGAAGAACTGTGTGGAATGAGGGGAATGGGGGCCCTATTTATAGGGATTCGCGCCTGTCAGGTCGAGACGGCGGTCTCGTCTAACAAGGTCGAGATGGCGGTCTTGCCAGTCGAGACGGTGGTCTCGCCTTGCAGGAATGGCGAGACGGCAGTCTCGCCAAACGAGACGGCGGTCTCGCCATTCGAGAGTGGCGAGACGATCATCTCGCCAAACGAGACGGCGGTCTCGCCATTTGCGCAAGGCGAGACGGCGGTCTCAAATTTGGGACGACGGTCTCGACCTTAAAAGGTGAAAATCCTTATTTCTGTGCTAAAAATCTCTCCTATCCTAGTATGGGGCCTAATAGTCTCTCCTAGTGGCTTCTTAAGCTTCATCCATCTTTGAAAAGGAGGTCTTCTAGTCTTTATTTTGAGGTCGGGCAAGATTAGGGGTCTACAGCTGCCCCCTGTTTTCCTGATCAGTCGGCTGCTGGCCTGTTGTGCCAAGAAGAAGGACTGGAAGGTAAAGGAGTTGACCCTCTTGCCCGGTCACCCTTCGGATGTTCCGTCTTGCGGCGGTTGATCTTCTGGGTAAAATTTGTGACGTGCACCTCGAGGATACTCCTTCTGACGGTAGCCGATCCCTTTGGTTAACATATGGTAGAACCTCAGGATACTCCTTCTAACGGTAGCCGATCCTTCGGTTGATGGGTATAAACCCCCCATCAGGCTGGTAGTTGCAGTCCACTGTGCGTTGGACTGGATGGGTATGAACCCCCCATCAGGCTGGTGGTGGCAGTCCGTTGTGCGTTGGACTGGATGGGTATGAACCCCCCATCAGGCTGGTGGTGGCGGCTTACTGCTCGGGTGGCTCATGCGCCGAGCGTTGAGGTGTGTTCTTTTGTCTTCTGAAGTTTGTCCGGTCTGTGCCGGGGATTTTGTAGGTGTTCATCCAGCTTGTTGGTTGCTGGGGATTCTTTGTTTTTGATCTTTTGGTAGTGGTCATCCGACTTTGCTGGTTGTCGGGAATTTTTGATGAGTGCCTCTTAGGTAGGCAGGAATCCTCTAGGGATTTGTTGATCTTGGTGAGGCCTCTTAAGTAGGCAGATATCCATTGAAAAATTTGTTGATTTTGATGGTGCCTCTGAGCAGGCAGATACTCCATTGAGTTTCTGGTAATGCCTCTGAGTAGGCAGATGCTTCATCTGAAGTGAAGACTTTTGGCTGCATTTGTTTTGCCTCTGACTAGGCTGATATTCCCTTATGGGGATGCTGGCTCTTGCTTGCCAGGTCTTGCTTATGCATAGGCAAATGACATTCTGAGGATGAAGTTTTGCCTTTGCAGTAGGCTCACTGAGGATGATCTTTCTTTTTTATTGATCCACCGGGGAATTGGTTGCCTTCCCAGGGATCTAATTTTGAATTCCCCTTTGAGGGAATGGAGTTTTGACTCCTTGTTAGATGTTGTTGGTATGAGATGGCTTTGCCGATACTCTTGTTTCATTGGGATTTCCGATTCCTTCTTTTTCGTTGATTTTCCCTTTTCTGCGGTGACCCACTTAGGGATTTTATTGATTGCCTAAAAGTTAGGATTGATTTCGCCTTTTTTTCCGCGATTTATCTCTTTTTTATCGCGATTTTGAAATCTGGCTTTTTAATGGGGATAATGCATAAGCCTTTTTACTTTTTATTCTCTTTTTATTACGCTGGCTTTTTCCCTTCTTTTTGGGGGGGTCCATTAGGGATGACGTTTTATTTCTTTAGTGATCCACCAGGGAATTAGTTGACTTCCTGGGGATCTGATTTTTCTTTTCTAGGAATGGAGTCTTGGCTCCTTGATTGATGTTGATACGAGCTATACTTGTGAAGCTCTTATTCCACTGGGGGATGGGAATTTCTGATTCCTTTTTGTAGAATTTTTTGGAGATCCACTTGAGGATTTTTATTCGGCCTTTTCTGTTGCGGCCCTTTTTTGTCATCTGCTGGAGATGAAGGGTTTTCTTTCTTCTTTTCTCTTCTTTCTTTTTGTTGAGCCCTTAATGATTTGGACTCTTTTGACTGTTGATGATGATGGGCTCTTGAAGCCTTTATTTTCCATTGGGGAGTGTGGAGGAGACTTTGGGTGAGTGTGCTTGATGACTCATGTAGTGGTAATGCTGAGCCGTGAGGAGTGTTTTTATTTTGCCTTCGGAGTAGGCAGGGATCCTCTTGGGGATGACTAAGCCTTTCCGTCGGCTTTTCTTTGATGATGTCTGATGATTGTGCCCTCTTTTATTGGGTGATGATTGGAGCTTTGACTTCTGGAAGCTTCTTATGACAACTCGCTCTTCTTTCGTGAGGGAGAGCGATGTTTGGAGACTTATTACTTTCTTGTGCCTTCTTTTCTGGGTAGAAGAATGGTAGCTGGAGCTCTTGATTTTTAGAAGCTCTTATTCTGCTGAGTCGCTTGATTGACGACTTGCTCCGTTTTCTCGAGGGCATTATTTGGAGACTCAGTCTCAGTGATCCTGTTTTCAATCACAAACATGGAGCTAGTCTCCTTATATGCATGAATGATTTTCGTTTTTTTGTTTTTTGTCTGAAGTAATTTTTATTTCTTTCATTTTTTACATTGACAAAGTCGTTTTGTGTGACTACTTGTATGTGGATGCCCTAAATGCAATCTATTCTTTTTGATTGATGCATCTGGAAAAGTGACTGGCATTCTCCTGCTGGAATTTTTATGATTATGATGAAGGGCCCCTCTCTTTTATTCATTTTTTGGTTTAGCCCTATCTTTTGCCTAGACCGCCCTTTTTGGGGTTTTCGGTCTAGCGGGATGCCTTAATTTTTGCCTAGGATATCTTAGCGGGCTTTTTTTCCTTTTTTATGAATGCCCTAACTTTTTCCTAGACCGCCCTTTGCGGGTTTTCGATCTAGCGGGCTACCCTAACTTTTGCCTAAGAATCTCCTAGCAGGCATTATTTTTTATTTTTATTTTTATTTTTCTCATTTCTCTTTTCTTTTTGAGAGAAAGGACCCTATGCATGTATGCAATGTTTGTGATATGCATCCTATAATACTATTTCAATTAATTTTTCAAAAGGATTAACCAACGTGCTTTACTTCTGAGGAGCTTCTGACGTTATGTGCTTTCGTCGACAGGAAAGGCTATACCAATTTTGCCGTCTCGATTTTTTCATGACCGAAGAATGATTGTTTTAATTGTAGAGCGACTTGCCATGTCAGTGCGCCCCTCCCTTTCCTTGGGGATGTCAATCCTCCTATTGATTACTATATCCACATTTCCCTACTACTTACTAGAATGTCGTAGTGGTAAGGATCAAGAGAAGAGAAAGAAGAGGATATTTAATTCAAAGGCTTGTGTTTTAGAATTGTTTTGTTTTGACAAAAATGGTTTTTGTAAGCATAGCTAGCCAAGGTTGGTTAGAGTGTTTAGGCTAGTTTAAACAACGTTTTGTTTATGGAGTGGCGTCTTATTCTATGGCACTTGCTATGACTGATTGACTTCCCTAGTCTGCCCTTTGGGTTTTCAGTCTAGGATGTTGTGCTATGTCCTAACTTTTGTCTAGGTTTCATTTTTCTTGCTTTGGGAAACCTAGCGGACCTTATTTTGTAACCCTAATTTTTGCCTAAGCTACCCTTTATTTTTGTTCGGGTATCCTACCGGGTTGACCCTATCTTTTGCATAGCCCCCTTAGTGGGTTTCCTACCGGGTAATTTGCCCTTTTTCTTTTGGCCTTTAGCTTCTATGAGCTTCTTTTGACTTTTGTTTTCTCTGTGCACAACATTGGCGAAACACGACTTATTATGACGAGGTAAAACTTTATTTTGTGCTTCTAGTCAATCAGTGGTGATAGATTTGTCTTTTATTTTGGTCAATGGCGCATTTTGATTATTTTGACACGCTTTTGTAAACGTTTCATTAACACATGGTTATTAATGAGGTTTAGACATGAATAGCAAGAAGAGAAGCAGATAGTAAGAATGACATTCTTTGTAATTAATAGGGAAATATCTGCCCTACAATGCTCGGGGGTCGGGCTAGCCCCGAGAAGTAATCCCTAATAGTCATTACAAACCCTAAGAATCAGAAGGAGAACACCTAATGACTAAAGTCACTTTTGACGCTTGAACCCCTCTATTTGGGAAAATCTGATTCAAGGTGTGGAGGGGAGACTTCCCTTTTCTCTGTGCAGCTTGATCCTTTGTAGGGTCATGCTTCAAGGGATTGTCTTTAAAATCTGGTGGCTCCCTTATTCCTTGAGAGTTTCTACTAAGCCCTTGGTTTGGGCGATATCCATATTTTCCCATCATGTGAGTCACCTTCATATTGTTGGGGAAGTCTTTTCATATTGGCAAAAGATATTTCAAAGGTCTTCTTCAGCCGCATCCATTCAAGGTAGGGCAAACGATTTGCTGATCTGAATGTCGTTTTTTTGACCAGCTTATTGCCTACAGTGAGTTTGTCTCTTTGGCGGAGCATTGAGAGAACTGCCTTAGCGTCGTGAATCCAAAGTCTACTCAGTTTCCTCTTTGGATTATGTTTTTCTTCGGTCTTTTTACTTTTTCTTTATTTGTAGGAGCGTCATCTTACAGCTCCTTGGGGGAATAGATTCTTCCATTTCTAATTTTGCCCCCAATGCCAGCTATGTTGGAGATATCCTTGTTAATGGGCGGTGTTTTTGCGTATCTCCATGGTGCAGCCTTATCTGAGGCGTGAACAAATGTAACGACATGCTTGCCCCCTCTTCCATATTCACTCAGATGACCAACGGTTGAGGCTTATTATCCTCCTTCGGCGGATCAACCATTGGAGAGAACTTGATGACGAAAGGCTTACTCTCCATCTTATTCCGATTCATGGGAAGCACATCAATTACTCCTTTCTTTTTATTATCTTATTATTATTAAAGTGAGAATGAATGCAATTTATAGATGCAATTTATGAATGCAATAGACGGTTGAAGAGATGACTTCCCGTGTGCATGGTGTCGCCGCCGTCCGTTCCGACGTCCAGGGACATCTCGAACGTTTATGCGAGCGGTCGCGAAAAGATGGTTTAGACTCGCGTTTTATGTTAAAATTATGTTCATTGCTTCCGAGGTGCTCATCAACTGAACTATCCTCTAATAAAAGCAAGGTTTTCGAATAGGGTTCTTTTGGAGTCGCCACCAATGTTTTGACCATAAACATTGGAAAAAGATAAAAAGGCATTGATTTTATTAAAAACCAAACTTGACCATTATAACCAGAGTTAGGTAAGGGAGTTAGTTACGTGTGGGGAAGGTGTTAGCACCCCACAACGCCCCTTTCGGGTTCCCTATGATGGATTAATTCATTTAAGTAAAGATTATGAGAAATTACACATTTACCCTATTTTATTGCATAATGTTAAAAATGACTATCTACATGACTTTATTTTATATTGCATACAGAAAGCAATAAATAAAGCAGTAAAAGAGAAGAGAATTGAACAGAACCTCCGTAGCAAGCTTTATATTGCAAATCTTTGATCGCAAGGATGCGTTTTGGCAATCATTCACTCTACAAAGACTCTCCTCTCCAAATACAAGATCGACTCGACTCAATTTTACAGAAGAATCGAATGTTGGAATATGATTCCTTAACTGATTGTTACCTTATTAAGGCAATCAGAGAGTTCATTCGAAGAGGGAAGAGGATAGACAAGTACTAGGAGTTGTCTGGTGTGTGAAACAGTGGCAAATGAGCTTCCTATTTATAGTTTTTGCTGCCTGCACACTTGGGACGCGCATCTGGGTTGGGACGGCCGTCTGGGTTGGGACGACCGTCCCAACTGCATGATTTACATATACTGAGACCACCTGGGGAGCTGGGACTGGCAGTCCCACTTGGGACGGCCGTCCCACTTGGCCAGGGAAGGTTGGGACAGCCGTCTCGACCTTGGGACGGCCGTCTCGACCTATTTTGGCCAGCTTTCGTGTTCTGGGACCCCTGGGAAGCTTTCCTTTGTGTATTCAGACGTCATTTGATGCCGATAAACGCCCGTTAAAGCTTTATCTTTATATAGGAAGTCTTCTTGGCCTTTATAGAGATGTCAGGCGAGCTTTGTCTTTGTTGTAGGAAGTCTCTTTAGCCTTTATTGAGAGACCGGGCAAAATTAGGGGTCTACAGCTGCCCTCCCTTCACCTTCCTGGCTAATGTGTTAGCTTAATATGCCGAAAAAATTAGTTGGTAGGGGAAGAAGTTAACCCTATTGCCCGGTTATCCTTCGGATGTTTCTTTGGTGATCCTCTGGATGATAAATATTTTTGATAGGTACCAACCCCTATCTGGTTTGAACCTTACTTTGTAAGGCTCTAGTGAGTACTTACCCTCACCCGGTATGAGTCTGTGTTTCACTAGACTCTTGTGGGTACCTACCCCCACTAGGTATGAACCTTGCTTTTGCAAGGTTTTGGTGAGTACCTACCCTCACCCGGTATGAGTTCGCATTTTACTAAACTCTTATGGGTACTTACTTCCGAGGTGCTCAACACTAAACTATCCTCTAATAGAAGTAAGGTCTTTGCAACCCGTTTTTGTAATGTTTAGGTGAGTATTTTACTCCACCTAATACATTCTGCTAATTTTTTATGAGTACATACCCTCATCTGGTACAAACCTTATTTTATAAGGCTCTGGTGGGTACCTACCCCCACCTAGTATGAATCTGCGTTTTGCTAGATTCTGATGAGTACCTACCCTCATCCGGTATAAACCTTATTTTATAAGGCTTTGGTGGGTACCTACCCCCCACCTGGTACGAATCTGTATTTTTGCTAGATTCTGATGAGTACTTACCCTCATCCGGTATAAACCTTATTTTATAAGGCTTTGGTGGGTACCTACCCCCACCTGGTACGAATCTGTATTTTTGCTAGATTCTGATGAGTACTTACCCTCATCCGGTACAAACCTTATTTTATAAGGCTTTGGTGGGTACCTACCCCCACTTGGTACGAATCTGCATTTTTGCTAGATTCTGATGAGTACTTACCCTCATCCGGTATAAACCTTATTTTATAAGGCTTTGGTGGGTACCTATCCCCACCCGGTACGAACCCCGTTCTACAAAGCTCTGATGGGTACCTACCCCCACTTGGTACGAATCTGCATCTTGACAGACTCTAGTGGTTTTTACACCCCCACTTGGTGCGAATCTGCATCTTGATAGACTTTTGTGGGTATCTACCCCCACCTGGTACGAATCCGCATCTTGACGGACTCTAGTGGTTTTTACACCCCCACTTGGTGCGAATCCGCATCTCGACGGACAATTGTGGGTACCTACCCCCACCTGGTACGAATCCGCATCTTGACGGACTCTAGTGGTTTTTACACCCCCACTTGGTGCGAATCCGCATCTTGACAGACTCTTGTGGGTACCTACCCCCACCTGGTACGAATCTGCATTTTGACAGACTTTAGTGGTTTTTACACCCCCACTTGGTGCGAATCTGCATCATGACAGACTCTTGTGGGTACCTACCCCCACCTGGTACGAATCTGCATCTTGATAGACTCTAGTGGTTTTTACACCCCCACTTGGTGCGAATCTGCATCTTGACAGACTCTGATGAGTACCTACCCCCATCCGGTACGAACCTGCGTTTTGCAAGGCTCTGATGGGTACCTACCCCCACCTGGTACGAACCTGCATCTTGCAAGGGTCTTGGAATGCTTTCTTTTTTTTTTTTTTTTTGCATTCAGTCTTTTGATTAATGAGTACAGACCCTCATCTGGTTTTTGGAGATGTGTTGGCGGCTTATTGTCTTTGATCATGCGCCTATTCCATGGGGAATGATTGACTTTTCTGTCTTTTCTTTTTTTAGTTATCCGGTTTTACTGGGATTTCCTTGTTTTTGGCTTTTCTTTTTAGCCATCCGGTTTTACCGGGGATTCATTGTTTTTTTGGCTTTTCCTTTTAGCCATCCGGTCTTGCCGGGGATTCTTTGTTTTTGGCTTTTTAGCCATCCGGTCTTGGCCGGGGATTCTTTGTTCTTGGCTTTTTAGCCATCCGGTCTTGGCCGGGGATTCTTGTTGATTGCCTCTTTTTAGGCAGGAATCCACTGGGGATTTGTTGATTTTTGATTGTGCCTCTTGATTAGGCAGATGCTTCGATAGTGGTGAAGGCTTTTTACTTGTTGTTTTTCGCCTCTGAATAGGCTGATGTTCTACTTGAGGATATTTGCTCTTGATAATACCTCTGAGTAGGTGGATGCTTTTTGAAAGCTTTGTGCTTGTATTACCTCTTATAAGTTGATTTCCCATTTCTTGGGGATATCAGCTTTTTGCTTGCCTTAGGCAGAGGCTCTTCTTGGGAGTAAAGGCTTTGCACTTCGCTGGGGATATCCGTATTGGGCGTTATAGGTGATTAACTCCCTGAGGATATGAATTTGTAGTTTGCCTTTGCTGGTAGGCTCGCTGGGGATTTTTCTTTTTGGTGATCCACCAGGGATTTGATCGTCTTCTGGGGATCTATTTTGAATTGCCCCCTAGGGAGGAATGGAGTTTTTGACTCCTTATTGGACACTGTTGTTTGAGCCGGCTTTGCCTATGCTCTTATTCCTACTGGGGAATGGGTTTTTATCTTTTTCTCGCGATTTGTATCTCTTTTTTGCGATTTGGTTTTTACATATGTGCGCCTTTTTATGCACATTGGCTTTTTCTTTGGATGAAAAGATATCTTTTTTCTCTTTTCTTTTTGGTGATCCCTGGGGAATTTTTCTTTACTTCTTGGGGATCCAATCCTTGATTTGATTTTTTTATGATGGAGTCTTGGCTCCGACTTTTGTGAAGCTCTTTATTGAGCGGAATGAAGAGATTTTCTTCTTTTTTCTTTTTTTGGGATTCACCGAGGAGTCTGTCGGTTTCCTGGGGATCCAAATTTGATGATGGAGTCTTGGCTCCTGGCTTTGTGAAGCTCTTATTTGAGCTGGAAGATGGAAAAAATTTTGTTTTCCTCTTTTTGTAGACGTTTCTTGATATGCTCTACTTGGGGATTTTTATTCGGCCTTTTTCGTTGTGGCCTTTATTGGGGAATGAAAGTTTTTCTTTTCTTTCTTTTTGTTGCCCCCTGGTGATATGGAGGATTTGACTCCGTTTTTTCTTTAATGGACTCTTGTGTAGTCCTTATTCTCCTTTGGGGAATGAAGCGGAGACTCTTGCATGAGTGTGCTTGATGACTCATGTGGTGATGCTGCTGAGTCGTGAGGTGATCTTTTTTTGTTTTGCCTATGGAGTAGGCAAGGATCCTCTTGGGGATGATCAAGCCTTTCCTTTGGCTTTTCTACGTTGATAACTTCCTTTTCTTTATATGGGGGGATGTTGATTGAAGCTTCGACTGACTCTTTTTGACGACTCATGTGGTGGTGCTGAGTCACGAGAAAATTTTTTTATTTTGCCTTTGGAGTAGGCAAGGATCCTCTTGGGGATGATCAAGCCTTTCCATTGGCTTTTCCTTATGTTAATGACTTCCTTTTCCTTGGATGGAAGGATAGTGGTCGGATCTTTAAATGACTATGGTTGACGACTCATGTGATGATGATGATGAGTCGTGGAGTGATTTTGTTTTGCCTCTGGAGTAGGCAAGGATCCGCTTGGGGATCATCGAGCCTTTCCGTTGGCCCTTTTTTTTGTTTACCTTCTTTTATTGGTCTAGAAGGTTAGAGCTAGTTTCCTTGAAGCTCTTTATTTTGCTGAAATGGTTTTGATTTCGCCTTTTTCTCTCGCGATTTTGATCCTTATTGCGAGTTATTGGAAATCTGGCTTTTTAGCACGTGTGCCTTTTATTTTATAATTTTTGTACACGTGGGCTTTTGGAATGTAAACAGAAATAACAATGTTTATTCATTACTTCTCTTTTTTGTGATACATTCAAACATTTTCAAAATACTAGAAAAGATTTAAAAGGAAACTATCTCCTAATCATCTGCCTCTGGACTGGAATGGGCAGATGGTGCTGGCGAAGGAATGCGGCGAAGCAGGCGGCGCTGGAACCTTGCCTGGGTCTGGACCAGATTCTCTATTTGTCGGTCCGTCCTGTCTTGCCTCATAGTCAACTGACTGAACTGCTGCCGTATGAACTGGAACTCTCCTTCCATATAGGCGTGCTCATCATCTATCCGTCGATACAAGCCGGCGAAATCTGGATCATATGACTGCTGCTGCGATTCTGTAGTCGAAGGGATGTCCTGAGGCATGTCGAAATCGCGCATATCCAGCAAAATCGAGATAATGGGGTTTAAGATAAACCCTGATCCCTGTCGACTGAGGATGTTCATATGAACCAACATTCCTCCGCTAATAGGCTCTGGTCGGAGGCTAGGTGGGAGGTCTTCTCCGTCAGTGCATCCCCAATATTCAGCTAAAGGGGTGAGAAAGGGAGCTATTATGATGGCTCCTGCTGAGCCGCGGGTTCTGTAATCTTTTACGGCTTTCAGAAAGGCATATCCTGGGTTGCATCGCAGCCCTTGATGCATACAGTATACAATGAAAAGGTCAGCCAGCGTTACCTTCCCTTGGCTTTCCTTCCGGCTGTGTATGGTCCCAGCTAGCAATTTGTGGCATATGCGGAGCGGAGGAGAGAAAGATGTGCCCTTCAGGTTTGATGGTAGAGTGTGTGCTCCAGTGATCTCTCTCCACATGCTAGTGGTGGTGAGAGCAGCAGGTTTTTCCAAATATGCGGACCGATATTCTAGTGTTCTTGTATCTGCTCGTTGGCAGAAACCCATTATGACATTGAAGTCATCCAGAACAGTGGTCTGGTAGGCTCCATCCATCCAGTAGGAGATGGCTTGAGTCAGTGGCACTCCGGGAATTGCGGACGACATTTCCACCATGTTGACGGAGGCAAGAAATTCTAGCGTAGCAGTGCGGTGGATCCGAGTAGGTGGCTCTCGGAGCAGAAAGTCCCATCCTATGTTGTGGATGAACCTTCTGACGTCTTGTTCCCAGCCAAATGTAGCTAGGATTTCAAAATCCAACCGCAGTGTAGGATACCAGGAATATTGCTGGATATTTGCCAGCCGCTGTTGATGTGATTCTGCCAGTAGAGTGCTAGCAGTAGGAGTTCCTCTAGCAGGGTTTCTAGTGTGTTTTCTCCTAGATGAGGCTTCTCCATGCTCCATTGTAGGTAGTACTCACTTAAGAATGCTAAAAGTGTGCAAAAAGGGAAGAGAAGCAAGGTAGAATGCTTGGAATGGGTACCAAAGGCCAAATCCGCGCACAACATATATAGGGGACGCCAGGGGATTTGGGATGGCCGTCTGGGTTGGGACGGCCGTCTGGGTTGGGACGGCCGTCCCTACTGAAATTTTCCTTCATGTGCCATCAGCTGATAAGTGAGACGGCCGTCCCACCTGGGACGCGCGTCTCAATTGAAAATAGGGATTTGGGACGGCCGTCTCGACTTTGGGACGGCCGTCTCGAGCTTCTTGAGTTGGTTTTTTGATTTTTTTTTGTTGAGAAAAAGGATAGGACTTCATTCATTGATGTTTTAATGCATGTAATGTTTCATGATATGCATCCTATAATCTATTTCAGTTAATATTTCGAAAGTTTTAACTGATGTGCTTTGACTTCGGGCGCATTCTTGGTGTTGTACCTTTCTGTCATCATGTTTCTTTTGATTAACAAACTTGGCTATACCTGATTTGCCATCTTAGACTTTTTCTTGCTATAGCCGAAGAGTAATCTGTTGTTCATAGGGCAACTGCCATATCAATGCCCCCCTTCCTTTCCTTAGGGATCTCAACCTTCCTATTGATCACTATGTTTCCACATTTCCCTTATTACTTGAATGCTTTATAGTGAAATGGTCAAGAGAAGAGAAAGAAAAGGATTTACAACAAGGGTTTGTGTTTTAGAGGGGTATTTTTCGTAGTAGAGGTTTTTGTAAGAATGGCTAGCCAGGGTTGGTTTGTGTTTAGGCTAGTTTAGGTAAACGTTTCGTTCTTATGATGTGGCGTCTTTCCTTTACTGATTTGTGGCGCCTTTTGGTGGTTGATTAGCTTCCTTAGTCCGCCCTTTCGGGTTTTCAGCCTAGGATGTTATGCTTATGTCCTAACTTTTGTCTAGGTTTCCCCCTTTTTATTTATTTTTATAGGAATACCTAGCGGACTTTTTGTAACCCTAACTTTTGCCCAGGCTACCCTTTATTATTGTTCGGGTCTCCTGTCGGGTTTACCCTAACTTTTGTGCAGCCCCCTTTTGTGGGTTTCCTGCCACGTATTTTGCCCTTTTATTTTCTTGTCTTGGCCTTTGGCCTTGACGGGCTCTTCTTTTTTGTATATATGTATATTTTTTTGCATAACATTGTCGAAACTTGATTTTATCGAGATAATTTTTATCCGTGTTTCTAGTTAATCAATCATATTTGACTTTGCTTTATGGCGCTTTGATTGTTTTGACGCATTTGGAACAAAACGTTTGTCTAAACCTTGTTTATTAAAAATGGGGTATAGACATATTTAGCAAGAAAAGAAGCAGATAGTAAGAATAACATTCTTTTGTAATTTTGGGGAAATGTGTGCCCTAGAGATGCTCGGGGGACGGGCCTACCTCGAGGAGTGATCTCTAATAGTCACTAGGTTTACATCCTTTAGAATTGGAAGAAGGACACCTAATGACTAACGCTACCCTTTGCGCTAATATCCCTCCTTTTCGGAATATCGTCTTTGAGGGATAGGACTTCCCTGTTTTCCGTATGGTTTGATCTTTCATGGGGTCATACCCTAAACCATATTTTAAAGGGTAATCTTTGAACTCCGGTGGCTCTTTTATTCCTTGAGTATTCTTTCCGAGCCCCTGTCCTGGGCGATATCCATATTTTTTCATTATATGGGCCACCTTTGTATTACTGGGGAGTCTTTCTATGTTAGCAATTTCGAGCGCTTGAAAGGATGTTTCAAGAGCCTCTTCAGCCGCATCCACATATGGTTGGATAGAAGGTTTACTGATTAGAAAGTCTTCTTCAACTTGAATTGTGACGAGTTTATCATTTGTCACAAATTTGACTTTCTGGTGGAGCGTTGAAGGTATTGCCTTAGCGCTATGAATCCAAGGTCTACCAAGGAGACAACTATATGTCGGCGTGATATCCATCACGTGGAAGTCTATGTTAAAGATAGTAGGGCCAATTTGGATTGGTAGACTAATTTCTCCTACTACTTCACGTCTTGATCCGTCAAAGGCTCGAACAATTGTATTACTCGGGCGCATGTGGGTTCCTTGCACTGTTATCTTGTCAAGTGTGCCTTTAGGCATGACGTTTAAGGATGACCCATTATCCACCAGAACTTTGGAAATGAGATATTCCTTGCATTTGACAGAAATATGCAAGGGCTTGTTGTGATTTGACCCTTCTAAAGGGAGTTCTTCATTTGTGAAGGTAAGATGATTATTGGCTGTAATGTTACCAATAATTCCTTCGAATTTGTCCTGAGATATTGCATGCGGGACGAATGATTCATTCAAAACCTTTAACAACACGTTTCGATGCGGTTCCGAACTCATTATGAGTGATAACAAGGTTATCTTTGTAGGAGTGCGATTGAGTTGATCGATGATGGAGTACTCGCTTTGCCTTATGTACTGGAGTAACTCATCTGTCTCCTCCTTGGATTCTTTTTCCTCTTCGGCCTTATCTTTTGCCTTATCTTTAGGAATATTATCTTGTAATTCCTTGGGGGAATATATTCTTCCGCTTCTCATCATGCCCCCAATACCGGCTATGTTAGAGATATCTTGATTAACTGATGATTCTTCTGAGTATCTCCAAGGTACAGCTTTATTTGATGAATAAGGGAAAGGACGAGGCATGAACAAATGTACAGGCGTTATTGCCTCTTCCCTTTTATCGATTGGAATAACCAATGGTGCCTGTTTATTATCATCTTTAGGTTTATCGACCGTTGTAGAGATTTTGATGACGAAAGGCTTCTTTTCCATTTATTCTGATTTGTGGAAAGCACATCAATTAATCCTTCCTTTTTATTATCTTTGTTATTAAAATGAGGAGGGATGTATGAATGTATGCAATTTATGAATGCAATAGACAGTTTAAGGAAAAAAACTTTTTATTTCAATTAGAAAGTGTTTATCCTTCTATACAATGCTTTGAAGCAAGTGTTGACAAAAACGGAGAAGCTTGAAGAATCCTAAAGGTAAATTAGGCTTTCTTCGTAATTCATCTTTAGCTGTTCTCACATGATTTCTGAGCGTCTTGATTTGCTCATGTACCGCCTGGCTCATATCTTCACTATATCGACGAGCCTCTTTTATCTTTTCTTCTTGATGAACGATCAAGGCATGTTGTTGGTCAGACCTTTCTATTACTTGGTCTCTTTCACGAAGTAATTGACCATACTGAGCTAATCCATCTTTTTCTTTATCATGTAGCTCCTCTAGGTCTTCTCTGTATCTTTCAGCGGTTTCCCACCACTTTTGTGCTTCTGACCGAGTTTTTGCTAGGTCATCCTGTATTAGCTTGATCGTTTTTGCCTGTTCTGCAAGCACACTCTCAAGATGTGCTATTTCGTCACTCATGTCCCAGAATAGACTATCTTGTTCAAGCCTTGGAATTTTCAGTGCTTATTTAGTCTCTTCTTGATAGTCAGCACAATCATTCTTAAGGCGCTCTATTTCATGGTCCTTCTTTTTACATTGCCTTTTTAGACCATCTATTGTAAGGGTTGCTTCTTGCTCTTTTTCTTCAAAGGCCCTCAGCTGAGCTTCCATGATTTCTACCCTTTTATTTAAGGCATTGACCTGCAATTGTAGCTCTTCATTGACTAATGTTGTCGTGAATGTAGCGAGATGGTTGGGGTATCCTTCTACTTTTTCTCCATTCTTCATATTCATGGGATGTAGACACCTGAACCTTTCCAAGTTCTTTATCCCCTATATAGACTGGTCTTTCCCATGCTTTCCGGACAGCGGATACTTCTTCAAAGCTATGGGAATACTGGCATAGACTCAGCCCTCTGAGCTCTTCTGGAGTTGGCACAGTCTGGGTTCTCATGAGTTGTCTCATAGCTATCTTAGGAGAGTAAGCTATACAACCCCTGAGGCCTAGTAGTGGTATGCTCAGGTAATCTCCGCATCGTATAAGAATATAACCGGGTCGGAACCAAGGGCAAACCCATGATACATGCTCTATGTTCCAATTTTCTAACTCGGTTTTCCATTCTAAAGCTTGACGGTGCTGAAGAGGAATTTTTGCAAAACTTCTTAAAGGATCAGGGAATATGCCCATGTGGCTTGAAGTGTAGAAGTGAGTGACGCCCCATACATATAGTAATGAAGTGAAACATCTAAGTGTTTTCCCCTGTTTCTGTTGGCAAAAATCTACTGAAAGCAGGGTATCAGCGAGAATTGCAGGTATAGGACTCTTAGAGTATACATCCCAGGCAAAGAATGCATCTATTGCAGCATGATCCACAGCGTTCACATGAAATGGGAATAATATGATTCCGAACATTGCCAATGCTAGAGTTTTGTTGAAGGTAGACCAATCTTTCTTTTCAGCCAAAGAGATTAAGTGGTCTTCTATTATAGACATTTTCCAACCTCGGATGTTCCCTTTTCCCTCTAGGATGGATTGATGAGGAGGCAGTCGTATGATAGTAGCAACCTTACTCACGGCCACATATACTCCTGAGCAGACATAAACCCCAACTGATTGAGGCCATCTAACCATGAGTTCATATTCTTCTAAGGTTGGTACTAAGTCAAACTGCGAAAACTCAAAGCAGTGTAGATCGGGATTCCAGAAGTGGACCAATGCTCTAACAAAGATTGGATCGATGCTGATTTTCAGGAGGTCAAGAATTCTTCCATAAGATTTCTCAAAATTGGCACTGACCTCCGGCGGCATATATGTACTCAACTGCCTTAACTTCTCTACACGGCATAGAAGGATTTCCACTTTCTTTAACTGTCTATTACTGGATCCCTCCATTATCTAAAAGAAATGAAAAATGCATGATATGAGGATGAGTCCTTGTAAATGCATGCATGCAAGTGTTTGTTTTTCTAAGTATTATCATGTTTTATTCCTAATATGATACATGGTAATACTTGGTTTTTCTTAAAAAGAAAACTATCTATATGGATGTTTATGGATTTTGATGAAGAGAGTCCTATTTTCTTCTCTTATTTTTATGAACAAAAGTTGTATGAATTATAAGACCTTTATCAAGATTTTTATTTTATAAAGGCATTTTTATGGCTTTAATTTGTTTTTATATTTTTTATGACCCTTTATCTCTTCTGTCGGTCAACGTGGCTACTTAGCTTACAAAGAACCTGAAACCAGGCTAGCTTAACTGAAGACTGTCCGAGATAAAGGTGGTTTATCTTATCACTTTTTTTATTTTTAGGGTTTTTCATTTTTTGTTTGTTATATGATTACCCTATGCTAATGCATCAATACAAATGCAGCAAACGAATGCACACACAATTCATACATCCACGAGCAGAGCCACGCTTATTTAATCACGAGGTAGGGTTTTCCTGCAGAAACATGCTTGGTTTAGGTGGTTCTAAACTGTTCTCACCAAGGCCAAAGGTCCCCAAGGTGCCCCCATTATAGGGACCTCTCAATCTTTCAATCCTCGGGTCATGCACGGAACTCCGTGTCGACATCCTTAGACCGAAAGAAGAGAGTTATCACCTTGAGTTGGTGGTTTCCGACAACGGTTGTAGCCCCGTGTGCCAACAAGCCGGTCGTATCTGCCACCCACTCCCTATAGGTATTCACTCTTGCCCCCGGGTATAGAGGGACTGTTGTGTGCAAGGGTTTTTGTGTGCAATTTATATTTCAGACAATTTGTAGAAAATAATCATATAGCAATTTATTAAAGCCATACAATAAAACATACGGCAAAGGGTAAAGGCGTAATTTCAAATCTTTACTTAGTTTGAATTTATTCGTCACTAAATGGGATCAACTCTCTAGCTTCCCCAGTGGAGTCGCCATCTGTCGCCGTCGTCCGTTCCGACGTCCAGGGACATCTTGAACGTTTATGCGAGCGGTCGTGAAAAGATGGTTTAGACTCGCGTTTTATGTTAAAATTATGTTCATTGCTTCCGAGGTTCTCATCAACTGAACTATCCTCTAATAAAAGTAAGGTTTTCAAAAAGGGTTCTTTTGGAGTCGCCACCAATGTTTTGACCATAAACATTGGAAAAAGATAAAAAGACGTTGATTTTATTAAAAACCAAACTTGATCATTATAACCAGAGTTAGGTAAGGGAGTTAGTTACGTGTGGGGAAGGTGTTAGCACCCCACAACGCCCCTTTCGGGTTCCCTATGACGGATTAATTCATTTAAGTAAAGATTATGAGAAATTATACGTTTACCCTATTTTATTGCATAATGCTAAAAATGGCTATCTACATGAATTTATTTTATATTGCATACAGAAAGCAATAAATAAAGCAGTAAAAGAGAAGAGAATTGAACAGAACCTCCGTAGCAAGCTTTATATTGCAAATGTTTGATCGCAAGGATGCGTTTTGGCAATCCTTCACTCTACAAAGACTCTCCTCTCCAAATACAAGATCGACTCGACTCAATTTTACAAAAGAATCGAATGCTGGAATATGATTCCTTAACTAATTGTTACCTTATTAAGGCAATCAGAGAGTTCATTCGAAGAGGGAAGAGGATAGACAAGTACTAGGAGTTGTCTGGTGTGTGAAACAGTGGCAAATGAGCTTCCTATTTATAGTTTTCGTTGCCTGCACACTTGGGACGCGCGTCTGGGTTGGGACGGCCGTCCCAACTGCATGATTTACATATACTGAGACCACCTGGGGAGCTGGGACTGGGAGTCCCACTTGGGACGGCCGTCCCACTTGGCCAGGGAAGGTTGGGACGGCCGTCTCGACCTGTTTTGGCCAGCTTTCGTGTTCTGGGACCCCTGGGAAGCTTTCCTTTGTGTATTCGGACGTCGTTTGATGCCGATAAACGCCCGTTAAAGCTTTATCTTTATATAGGAAGTCTTCTTGGCCTTTATAGAGATGTCAGGCGAGCTTTGTCTTTGTTGTAGGAAGTCTCTTTAGCCTTTATTGAGAGACCGGGCAAAATTAGGGGTCTACACATGGCATGTGAATGCCTTAACCTCCTTTCATGGTTTTCTGGAAAGTCCACTTCTTCGACTGTCTATTATTATATACATGTTATGAGGATGAAGTTTAGTGGATGCATGTATGCAAGTGTTTGTTTTTTCTAAATATTATCATGTTTTATTTTCTAACATGATGTATGATAGTGTTTGGGATTTTGTGTTTTTTTTTTATGCGGATGAGAGCATGAAGAATACTAGCCGCTTTCTAGAATGCAAAAAGATTTTTATTATTTAAAAGGAATGATTTATGAGATGGATATTCCTTAAGACAATGACTTAGATATCCTCCTTAAAGCTTACACTTTGTGGGGTATCACACCCACCTTGGTGTAATGGTTCCCTCCCCATCACAGACTTGACAAGTATAATGGGGGTCATCATCATACCTTAGTGCACTTGTCCCTTCCTTGTCGTCAAAGTCACAAATGTGCTCGGGGCCTCTTTCGCCATTGTTTTAGGAATATCTAGTGCTCCCTAGAATGAATGTATTTATGCATGCACCAATACAAAAGGGCGGTAGATGTTCAAAGTGATATAACTTTTGACTGAGATGTCCGATTTGGACGCACAGCATATCAAAACGAAGAGAAAAGAGTGAAGAATCAGGCTGCATATCCTGGCCCAGTAATTTTCCCAAAAAACGCTTCTAAGACCCATTTTTTAGGGATTTATTAAAATGATGTGTATGCATACCTTCCTTATGCATTTGTTTTCTCTCTTGGTTTTTCCACTTATGACATGATGTGATATGAATAATACGACTTTGTCAAAATTCTATAAATTTTTATTTACTTAGGATTTATTTATTATTATTATTATATTTTTTTATATAGCCTTTTATCTCTTTTGTCGGACTGCGTGGCTACTTAGCTTACAAAGAACCTGAAACCAGGCTAGCTAAAAGGCAGACTGTCCGAGATAAAAAATGGCTTTATGTGAAAGAGTCATTTAGCGTCCCTTATCTCTTCTGTCGGACTGCGTGGCTACTTAGCTTACAAAGAACCTGAAACCAGGCTAGCTAAAAGGCAGATTGTCCGAGATAAGGGTGTTTATTGTAAAATTTTGTTTTTATCTGTTGTTTGGTTATGCTATGCAATCAAATGCAACAAACAAATGCACATACAATTCATTCATCCGCGAATAGGCAAGAAGTCATTTTAATCACGAGGTAGGGTTTTCCTGCAGAAAAGTGCATTGGCAAGGGTAGGTTCTAACTATTCTCACCAAGGCTTAGGCCCCCAAGGTGCCCCCATTATAGGGTCCCCACTCTCCAGCCTTCCGACCATGCTTAGTATTAAGGCCATAATCAGTCTTTGTGCCAAAAGAGGAAGGTTATCACCTTGAGTGGTGGTTTCTGATCACTCTGGTGGGCACAAGGCCATCACTACAGCGAACCGTACCTGCCACCCACTCCCTATGGATTTCTCACTTGCCCCCGGGTATAGAGGGAACTGTTGTGTGCAAGGGTTTGTGTATAGTTTGTATTTCAAACAATTGCGTAAATATAAATAAACAACAGTTATTAAATCCAAGCATTAAAACATGTTATAATACAAGGTAGGGTAAAAGCGTAATTTTTTAAGTCTTTTATTTATCAAGTTGGCCCATCACTAAATGGGATCAACTCTCTAGGCTTCCCCAGCGGAGTTGCCATCTGTCGCCGCCATCAAAACGAGGCGGTCGGAGCAACGCGATGGTTCTGACTTTCTGTTTTTCACGTTTTTTATTGGTGGTTTCAACGCCTTTAGGTTGCCCGATAACCGGGCTGAACCTAAGGGCGAGGTTTTCGAAAAGGCGCTCTTGGATTGTCCGATAACCGGGCTAATCCAAGAGCTAGTTTTGAAGGGTTCTCTGGAGTCGTCACCGATGTTTTTACTAGAAACATCGGAAAAGGGTTTAAAAGGCGTTGGTTTTCGAAAAACCAACTTTGGTCGTTAGAACCAGAGTTGGGTAAGGGAGTTAGTTATGTGTAAAGGAAGGGTTAGTTCCTTTACGACGCCCCTTTCGGGTTCCCTATGATAGGCCAGCTATTCTGAGTAAATAAACCGGAAAACATGCTTTTACCCTTTTATTGTGCGGAATTTAAATTATGACTACATGACCCTAATGTCTATTGCATAATTAAAATAAAGCGTTAAAGTAGAGAGAGAGAGAGAGAGAGAGAGAGTAGAAACCTTCGAAGCAAGCTCTCTATTAATTCTTTTTTAAAAAATAGGGTGCTATGTGGCAGCCCTTCACTCTAGTCGGAAACCTCTCGAAACGCTAAAAACACTCTTAGAAATGCTCAGAAACTCCAGAAATGCTTCGGAGGGGTTCTAGAGAGAGAATTTGAAGAGATTTCTAGAGAGAAGGAGGAAGAACTGTGTGGAATGAGGGGAATGGAGGCCCTATTTATAGGGATTCACGCCTGTCAGGTCGAGACGGTGGTCTCGTCTGACAAGGTCGAGACGGCGGTCTCGCCTTGCAGGAATGGCGAGATGGCGGTCTCGCCAAATGAGACGGTGGTCTCGCCATTCGCAAGTGGCGGGACGGCCGTCTCGCCAAACGAGACGGCGGTCTCGCCATTTGCGCAAGGCGAGACGGCGGTCTCGACCTTAAAAGGCGAAAATCCTTATTTTTGTGCTAAAAATCCCTCCTATCCTAGTATGGGACCTAATAGTCTCTCCTAGTGGCTTCTTAGGCTTCATCCATCTTTGAAAAGGAGGTCTTCTAGTCTTTATTTTGAGGCCGGGCAAGATTAGGGGTCTACAGCCGGTATTGGGGGCATGACTAGAAGTGGAAGAGTCTACTCCCCCAAGGACTTACAAGAAGATGCCCCCAAGAATAAAGGAAAAAATAAAAAGACAGAAGAAAAAGGAAATGAAGAATCCAAGGAGGAGACCGAGGAATTACTCCAGTTTATAAGGCAAAGTGAGTATTCCATTATTGACTAGCTCAATCATACACCTGCAAAGATAACTTTATTATCTTTAATGATGAGCTCAGAACCGCATAGAAATGCCCTGATGAAGGTCTTGAGCGAAGCGCATGTACCTCACACCATATCCCAAGAAAAGGTCAAGAGGATCGTCGATCACATTACGGCAAGCGATCACCTCACCTTCACAGAGGAAGAACTCCCCCTCAAGGGGTCAAACCACAACAAGCCCTTGCACATCTCTATCAAGTGCAAGGAATACCTCATCGCCAAAGTTCTTGTACATAACGGGTCATCCTTGAACGTGATGCCCAAGTGTACACTCGACAAGTTGATTATCCAAGGAACCCGTCTGCACCTAAGCAGCACTATCGTTCGAGCCTTCGACGGATCAAAACGAGAAGTAGTGGGAGAAGTTAATTTGCCAATCCAAGTCGGACCCACTATCTTCAACATCAATTTCCATGTAATGGATATTACTTCAACATACAGTTGTCTCCTCGGTAGACCTTGGATTCATGACGCTAAGGCAGTACCTTCAACGCTCCACCAAAAAGTCAAGTTTATAGTGGATGACAAACTGGTCACGATCCAAGCAGAAGACGATATCCTGATCAGTGGACCGTCCACCCAACCATATGTGGATGCGGCTGAAGAGGCCCTTGAAACATCTTTTCAAGCGCTCGAAATTGCCAATGTAGAAAGACTTCCCAAAAACACAAGGGTAGCCCGCATGATGAAGAAGCATGGCTACCATCCTGGCCAAGGACTGGGGGCAGAATCCCAAGGGATAAGGGAACCCCCAGAATTCAAAGATAATCCTTACAAGTGTGGCCTAGGATTTGACCCTACTAAGGGTCGAGCAGAAGGAAGAAAATGGAAGTCTCCCCTCCGCACACTGAAGCAAATATTCCGAAGCGGAGGGATGCAAGCGTCAAGAGCTACCCTAGTCATTAGGAAATCTTTTTCTTCACTTAAAAGATGTAAACCCAATGATTGTTAGAGATTATCCCCTAGGGCTAGCCCAACCCCCAGGCTTTTCAGGACACATATTCCCTTATTAATTAATAAGGAATACACTTCTTACTATCTGCTTCTCTTCTTGCTATTTCATGACTAGACCTCACAATAACCTTGTCTAAGCAAACCAAAAGAAGAATAAAAAGCGCATCCAAGTAATCAAAATTTGCCATGGCCATTACAATCAAGCTAGTTGATTAGAAGCATAAAATAAGGTTTTACCTCACCATAAAGAAAGTCACGCTTCTCCAATATTGTAAAAAAAAAATACATACAAAAAAGAAAAAAAGCCCATAGAAGCTAAAGACAAAAAAAAGGGGGCAAAGTACCCCGTAGGAAACCCACTAAGGGGGCTACGCAAAAAATAGGGTCAACCCGGTAGGATACCCGAACAAAAATAAAGGGTATCCTAAGCAAAAATTAAGGTTACAAAATAAAGTCCGCTAGGATTCCCTAAACAAAAACAAAAAAGGAGAAACCTAGACAAAAGATAGGACCAAAACACAATATCCTAGTTCGAAAACCTAAAGGGCGACCTAAGGAAATCAACCAGCCATAAAAAGCAATGGAAATAAGTTAAGGCATAAATACAAAAAAAGAAGAAAAGAAAAGGGAAATGTTTGCTTAGACAAAAAGCTTAAACACTAGGGCCTAACCTTAGCCAACCATTCTTACAAAATCCTTTCTAAAACAAAATTAACCTTCTAAAACACAAGCCATTGAACTTACCCTTTTACTTCTTTTCTCTTGACCCTCACAACATTATTCTAACAATTAGTTTGGGAATATGGAGGCGTATAGTCAACAAGAGGATTGAAACCCCTAAAGTGAAGAAAAAGGGATACCAACATGGCCAAGTTTGCTCTCCAAACAAAAAAAAGAAAAGAAAAACAAAAAGAAAAGAATAAAGAAAAAAAAAAGGGAAGGGAAAAAAAAAAGAAAAATATTCTTCAGTCACCTGAGGTCCGGAATGGTACAGTCAAATACAGCAGAAGGAACAAAGATCAGAGGACACCCATCTCTACAAGACGCGTCAGTTAAATCCTTCTGAAAAACTAATGAAATAGGCATTATAGGACATCAAACATGAAAACATTGCATGCATAAAATGTTTTTGAATAAGGTCCTATTTTCTTCATTAAAAAAAAATCATCTAAAAAACGAGACCGCCGTCTCGTATTCCCATACTACCGTCTCGACTTACACTGAAATGAGACCGCCTTCTCGCTTGGCGAGACGGTCATCTCGTTTAAGGCCAAAGTCGAGATCGCCGTCTCGAGGTTCCAGACGGCGGTCCCGAATCCCGCAAATTCGAGACGGCAGTCCCGAGGTTGGTCGAAATTTCTATATATAGGGGTGCCTAGGGTGGTCTCAAACACTCTCTCCTGCACTCCTATCCTCCTTTCTCTCACTTTCAAGCATCCTACCACCAAAATGCATAGAGGAGACCAATCTAGAAAGAGAAGGGGTTATGCCGGCCCTAGTAGCTCCACAGCCCCCACTCCACAAGATCCCACACAGCTTTCACCATTGCACCAGACCCGCCTGGAGCACGTCTGGGGGTACACCTGGCACCCCATGTTGAGGCTGGAATTCGGCATCCTCGCTGAATTTGGGTGGGAAGATGACGTTCGCGTCAACATTGACAGTATAGGGTGGCGCTTCCTCCTCCAGTCTCCACCCACTCACGTCTACCCTCAAGCGGTGATAGAATTCCTCGCCTCCATCTCCTACTCCGAGACTCCCTCCATGGTGTCGGGCCTCCCACCGACGAAGATGGTGACGTACTTCATGAACGGGATGTACTGGACCACCACCCTGGACGAGTTCAATGTGTCCATTGGATTCGTCCAACCCGAGGACGTCCTGACTCAGGATTACTAGGAGGTCATCTGCGCACGCCCCACTACCCTCACCGCCGGTGAAATGTGGGAGGAGTTGACCGGGATGCACACCTTGCCAACACTGCTGAAGGGCTCCGCACTTTCCCCCGCCCTCTGTATTTGCCACAAGCTGCTGGCCGGGATGGTCCACAAGTGGAAAGAGAGTCAGGGTAAGGTTACCCTCTCAGATCTCTTTGCCCTCTACTACATGAGCCAGAGGCGCCGGTGCAACCCCGGCTATTTCTTCCTGAAGGCCCTCAAGGACTTCGGGAGTCATCCTGTGGGAGCCATCCTCATGGCTCCCCTCATCACCCCACTGGCAGAAAAATGGGGGTGCAGCGGCAGGGAAGAACTGGCCTCCAGCCTCCGACCCGAGACTATCAACGGGTCTATCCTGGTCAGCATGGGGATGCTGTTACGCCAAGGGTCCCGGTTGATCCTCCACCCCTCGCTGGACATAACTTTGGATCTCCCGGACATCGTAGCAATGCAAGATCTCCCGACATCCCCGGATTTCCAACAACAACAGCAACAATAACAACAACAGTACACAGACGACTTTGCTGGCATCAATCGCAATATCTACGACTTGCACAGCAATTCGACCAAATGTCCCTGAGACAAGAGCAGATGTCCTTAAGGCAGGATGCCTTCGACACGAGGATGGAGACATTCGGCCAGTACCAAGAGGGAATAAGGCAAGACCTGGCGATGTTCCGACAGGAGTACCTCGACGAAGCCCGGGACCAGGCAGAATTCCGAAGGCATATGTACCGGCAATTTCCCCCTTATGGATCATCTCTAGGCTCAAGTCCGCCGTCTTAGGGATAGCAAATAAAAATAACTACTGTAACAAAATTTTTATTATAAATAAAAATTTTATTTTATCCATTTTGCTCTCCTTTTCGAAAAAGTCAGCGTAGCAAAAAGAAACTAAAAGTAAAAAGACTTACGCTCAAAAAAGCCAAAATCCGAAATCGCAAGAAAAAAGAGATAAATCACGGAAAAAGGCAGGATTAAAACAAGTCAATCACCTAGATCAATAATTTTCGACAACCAAGCAAGAGTCGAATAATAAAAAACAAGACTACCCGACAACCAGCAAAGTCGGATGACCATCACCAAAGGATCAAAATCAAAGAATCCCCAGTAGCTAACAAGCTGGATGAACACCAACAAAATCCCCGGCACAGACCGGACGACCATTCCCAGAAAAGACAAAAACAAAGACAAGAGAACGCATCTCAGCGCTAGGCGCATGAGCCACCTGAGCAGTAAGCCACCACCACCACCAGTGCTACGCAGTGGACTGTACCAGCCTGATAGGGGGTTCATACCTATCAAACTACGCACGCAGTGCGCCTGATCTGCGCTCGAGCTGGATCAGTAAGTCGCAACTACCAGCCTGATGGGGGGTTTATACTCATCCAGCCCTACGCACAGTAGGTTGTAACTACCAGCCTGATGGGGGGTTTATAATCATCCAGCCCTACGCACAGTAAGCTGTAACTACCAGCCTGATGGGGGGTTTATACCTATCAACCGAAGGATCGGCTACCGTCAGAAGGAGTATCCTGGAGGTGCACAGCACACTTTTTCCCAAAAGATCAGTCACCGCAAGACGCAGCATCCGAAGGGTAACCGGGCAAGAGAGTCAACTCCTTTACCCTCCAGTCAATCTTCTTGGCACGTGTCGCCGCCATCAAAAAGAGGCGGTCGGAGCGACGTGATGGTTTCGACCCTTTTTGTTTTTCGCGTTTTTTATGGGTGGTTACAACGCCTTTAGGTTGTCCGATAACCGGGCTAACCTAGGGGCGAGGTTTTCGAAAGGGCGTCCTTGGGTTGTTCGATAACCGGGCTAACCCAAGGACTTGTTTATTTTGGGTTCTATGGAGTCGCCACCGATGTTTTTACCGGAAACATCGAAAAAGGTTTTTAAAAGGCGTTGGTTTTCGAAAACCAACTTTGGTCATTAGAACCAGAGTTGGGTAAGGGAGTTAGTTACGTGTAAAGGGAGTATTAGTCCCTTTACGACGCCCCTTTCGGGTTCCCTATGATAGGCCAGCTTTTTATGTTAATAAATAAACCAGAAAATACTCTTTTGCCCTTTTTATTATGCGGAATTTAAAGTTACGACTACATGGCCCTAATCTATTGCATAATTTAAATTAAAATAATAAAAGTAGAGAGGGAGAAATTAAACCTCCGAAGCAAGCTCTGTTTTTATATTTCTTTGAAAAGAGGGTGCTTTTTGGCAGCCCTTCACTCTACAAGACGTCTGAAACTCTTCTAAACGCCGAAAAAATGCTCTCAAAGACACTCAGAAACTCCGGAAATGCGTCGGAGGGATTCTAGAGAGAAGTTTTTAGAGAGAAGGCAGAGCTAGAAGCTTGTGGTGTGTGGAAATGAGGGGGGGGGGGGAGGCCCCTATTTATAGATTTCCGCACCTGACAGTGGCGAGACCGCCGTTCTTGTCTGACAGGGTCGAGACCGCCGTCTCGCCCAACGAGACCGCCGTCTCATCCTGCGCGGATGGCGAGACCGCCGTCTCGCCAAACGAGACCGCCATCTCGCCATTCGCAGGTGGCGAGACCGCTGTCTGGGGAAGCGAGACCGCCGTCTCGCCATTCGCAGGTGGCGAGACCGCTGTCTCATCAAACGAGACGGCGGTCTCGCCACTTGCCTGAGGCGAAACGGTGATCTCGATTTCGAGACGGCGGTCTCATCCCAAAGAGGCGAGGAAACTTATTTTCGTACGGAAAATCCTTCCTATCCTAGTATGGGGGCCTAATAGTCTCTCCTAGTGGCTTTTTAGGCTTCATCCATCTTCGAATAGGAGATCTTCTACTCTTTATTTGGAGGCCGGGCAAGATTTGGGGTCTACAGCACGACAGGCCAGCAGTCGACTGGTCAGGTAAACGGGGGGCAACTGTAGACCCCAAATCTTGCCCGACCTCATAATAAGAGCAGAAACTTACTTTGTTTTTAATGTTTTTAATTCCTTTGTTTTTAATTTAATGTTTTTAATTGCTTTATTTTAAAATTTGAAAACCCTTGTTGTCCCATAATTTGTTTTAGAGTCATATATGATATTATTGCTTATTGTCTAATTCAAATCTGGAACGTGAAAAATCATTTTGATTGTTTCTAATAACCAGTGATTTTAGGATGATGAGTATGATAGTGAAAAGGAATTGATGAGGAGAATTAGGAATTAAATGAATTGGAGAAGCTAGCCAAAACCTAGGTGAGTAGAGTACCACAAAAAGTTCAAATTGAGTGTCAACACTTTATGATGATAACTGATATTGGTTGATTCTTTGATGTGATTACATGTTGGCAAGACTTGAAAATTATAAAGGCATTTTTTTTCTTTGTAGTAGATATAACCCAGAGCCAAATAGCCAACCCTGCATTAATTTTAGGACATCCATTTGAACCCCTTCTGAGCCAAAAATAATATTGTTTCTTAAACAGAACCCTTAAGCATAAACACTATTTATCTACCTTCTTATATTTGAGAAAGGAAATAAGTATGAATGTCACTATTTTTCTTATTGTTGGGTATTGCTATTGTTGTCCTACAGGTATTATTGAGGTGTTATTCTTAAAAAAAAAGTGTAAAGACAAAGGAAAAGCAAAGCTTAAAAAATTGGCAAAGCCAAAAAGAATACATGCAAAAGCATGAGAAAAAAAAATATAGAAAAGTAGTTCAAGGGGGGAATAATAACTTGTGAGATTATTTAACTCACTGTCATTATGTTAGGGACAAAAACATAAAGTTTGAAACCTGACTTGAGGAATTGTTAATCAAAAATAATTCATATGAGTTAAATTTCTCAAATATTTTTGTATATCCCAGAAAAACCAATAATTCTTTGTTTGGGACAACCAAGATTCTAGGTTGGGGGGAGTCGGTCCACTGATTAGGATATCATCTTCTACTTGGACCGTGACCAGTTTGCCATCTACTATGAACTTTACTTTCTGGTGGAGCGTTGAAGGTACTGCCTTAGCGTCATGAATCCAAGGTCTGTCAAGGACACAACTATATGCTGGAGTAATGTTCATCACGTGGAAATCGACATTGAAGATAGTGGGTCTGACTTGGATTGGTAGGTTGATTTCCCCCACTACTTCTCGTTTGGATCCGTCGAAGGCTCGGATGATAGTGCTACTTAGGCGCATGCGGGTTCCTTGAATAGTCAACTTGTCAAGTGTATACTTGGGCATCACGTTCAAGGATGACCCGTTATCCACAAGAACTTTAGCGATGAGATATTCTTTTCATTTTATGGAGATATGCAAGGGCTTATTATGGCTCGACCCTTCTGAGGGAGTTCTTCATCTGTAAAGGTGAGGTGATCACTAGCTGTGATATGGCCGACGATCTTCTCAACTTTTTCTTGGGATATAGTATGAGGTATGTGCGCTTTGCTCAAAACCTTCATCAAGGTGTTTTTGTGCGGTTCCGAACTCATCATTAGAGATAACAAAGTTATCTTTGCAGGTGTATGATTGAGCTGGTCGTAGCACTTGGCCATACTGAGCTAATCCGTCCCTTTCTTTGCAGCACAGCTCAGTAAGGCTTCTGTTAAGTCTCTGGGTGGTCTCCCATCCTTGACGTATTTCAGATCGATTCCTTGCGACATCTTGCGGCATTCCCTTGATCGTCTGAGCCTATTTGCACATTCGGCCTCAAGGTGTGCTGACTTGGCGGTTACTTCTTGGAGTTAGTTATCCGAGCTGATTCTGGCAGATTTGGATACTCGGATAACATGCTCACTGGAATCAGCACATTGGTCCTTGAGGTGCTCTATCTCATGATCTTTCTTCTTGCACTGCCTTTGTAGAGAGTCTATAGTGAGGATAAATTCTTTCTCTTTTTCTTCAAGGGCCCTCATCTAGGCTCCCATGATTTCTATCCTCTGGGTCAAGGCATCGACTTGGCTTTGGAGCTCTCCACTGGTTAAAGGCATAGCAGGTGGGGCGGATGGTTGTGGCATCCCTCTGTTTCTCCTCCACTCGTCATAGTCACTAGAGACAGTTACTCGAGCTTTGCCTAGCTCTCTATCTCCCATGAAGACTGGTCTCTCCCATGCTCTCCGCACAGCAAGTGAGTTCACAACAGTGCATGGGTCTCCGAAGAAACACAGTCCTCCGAGCTCTTCCCGTGATAATGTGGTTTGGGTTCTCATGAGTTGTCTCATAGCCACTTTTGGAGAATAGGCTATGCAACCTATGAGACCTATTAATGGTATGCTCAGATAATTCCCACATCTTATGAGGATCGGTCTAGGTCGGAACCAAGGATATGCCCAGGATAAGCAGCTGACATCCCATTGTTCCAACTCGACCTTCCACTACATGGTTAGGCGTCGGTGGAGAGGGATTCTGGAAAAAATCTTCAACGGGTCGGGGAACATCCCCATGTGACTAGAGGCGTAGAAATGTGTGATACCCCACACGAATAGCAGTGAAGAGCAGCACCTGAGTGTTCTCCCTTGCTTTTGGTGATAGTATTCGACTGAAAGCAAGGTGTCGGCAAGAAGTGTAGGCAAGGGACTCTTGGAGTGAACGTCCCAGGCGAAGAAAGCGTCCATGACAGCTTGATCCACTGTGTCAAGGTGAAAGGGAAACAACATAGTCACAAACACGATCAGAGTCAGGTTTTTGTTAAAAGCAAACCAGTTTGCCCTTTCAGCCAAAGAGGACAGGTGGTCTTCTAACATTGTGACTTTCCAATCCTAGATGTTCCCTTTTACTATTAGAGCAGTCTTTCGAGATGGCAATCGGATGATGGTAGCGACTTGGGCTACAGGAGTATATGCCTCATGGCGAATATGGAGCCCGGCTGACTTGGGTCATCTTAACATAATCTCATACTCCTCCAAAGTGGGCACCATATCAAACTGCAGAAACTCGAAGCAGTGTAGATTGGAGTTCTAAAAATGAACCAAAATCCTGACAAAAATAGGGTCGACACAAATCTTCAGTAGGTCGAGAATCCGTCCATAGGATTTTTCAAAGTTGGAGCGGACCTCTGGTGGCATTAACGTGCAGAGTCATTCTAACTTCTCCGCATGGTATCGGGGAATATCCACTTTCTTCAACTGTCGACTAGCCCCCCCATTTTCTAAAAACAAAAATGCATGCTATGAATATGATATTAATGCAGGCATGCATGTAAGTTTTTATTTTCCTAAACATTATCATGTTTTATTTTCTACATGATGTATGATAGTGTCTAGTTTTTTGTATTTTTTTCAAAGAAAGATAAACTATTTATATGGATGTTTATGAGTCTAATGTTTATGAAAAAGATCCTATTTTTTTATTTATTGGATTTATTTGATTTTTATTTGGTTTATTTTATAACCTTTTATCTCTTCTGTTGGACTGCGTGACTACTTAGCTTACAAAGAACCTGAAACTAGGCTAGCTAAAAGGCAGACTGTCCGAGATAAGGGTGTTTATTGTGAAAAGCTTTTTTGAGGTTTTCTTTTTTATCTGTTGTATGTTTATGTTATGCAACAATCAAATGCAACAAACAAATGCACACACAATTCACTCATCCGTGAACAAGTAGGATGAGGTTTTTAATTACGAGGTAGGGGTCTCCTGTAGAAGAGTGCATATTCAGGGTAGTTCTAATTTTCCTCGCCAAGGTCACACCCCCAAGGTGCCCCCAATATAGGGTCCCCTCTCTCCAACCTTCTGACCATGCATGACACTAAGGCCTTAGTCAGCCTTTGTGCCAAAAGAGGAAGGTTATCACCTTGAGTGGTGGTTTTCGACCATATCGGTGGGTTCATGGCCCTCACTATGGCAAATCGTACCTGCCACCCACTCCCTATGGATATCCCACTTGCCTTCGGGTATAGGGGGAACTGTTGTGTGCAAGGGTTTGTGTACAGTTTGTATTTCAAACAATTGCATAAAATAAACAAACAACAATTATTAAAGACAAGAAATTAAAGCATGTTATAAAACAAGGCAGGGTAAAAGAGATATTTTTAAGTTTTTTATTTATCAAACTATTTCATCACTAAATGGGATCAACTCTCTAGCTTCCCCAATGGAGTCGCCATCTATCGCCGCCGTCAAAAGAGGTGGTTGGAGTGATGCGATGGTTTTGCTTTGACTTGCGTTTTTAAAAGTGACGTTACAACGCTTTTAGGTTGTCCAATAACTAGGCTGGACCTAAAGGCGAGGTTTTCGAAAAAGGGTTCTAGAGTCGCCACCAATGTTTTATCCGTAAACATTGGAAAAGGAAGAAAAAGAAGGCGTTGGTTTAGAAAAACCAACTTTGGCCATTATAACCAGAGTTGGGTAAGGGAGTTAGTTACGTGTAGGGAAGGTATTAGCTTCCCTACGACGCCCCTTTCGGGTTCCCTATGATGGACCATTTATTTTATAAATAAAGAACTTTAAAATTACGCTTTTACCCTTATTTATTCATTTGCGGAATTTAAATTGTTGACTACATGACCCTAACAGCTAATGCACAGATAGATGTAATAAGAAAGTGGTGAAAGAAGATAGGAAATGTAGGAACCTTCGAAGCAAGCTTTGTATTAATGTTCTTGGAAAAGAAAGGTGCTTTTTGGCAACCTCCACGCTCTACAGTGATGATCGCTTTTTCTCGCAACACTACAGGACGCGCTTACTAAGAACACTAAGAAACTCTGGAAATGCTTCGGAGGGGTCCTAGGAGAAGAATTTGAAGAAAGTGCATAAGGGAAAGTTGTTCTGTGTTGTCAAAAGGGTGAGGACGTCCCCCCCTTTTAAGAAATTCGCGCCTGTCAGGTCGGGACCGCCGTCTCACCAAATGGGACGACGATCTCGCCTTCAGCAAATGGTGAGACGGTTGTCTCGCCAAACGAGACGGCGATCTCGGCCCTTTAGGTAGAATTTCTTATTTTTCCTATACAAAAAACCTTCGTATTCTAATATGGGGCCTATTGATCAATCATAGGGACCTTTTAGGTCTTGCCCATCTTCGAACGGAAGTCTTCTGCTCTTTATTTTGAGGTCGGGCAAGATTTGGGGTCTACAGTTGCATCTAGAAAAGTGACTGGTATTCTGCTGTTAGACTTCCATGATTATGCGGATGGACTCTTCTTTTTATTCATTTTCTTTTTAATAAGCCCTATCTTTTGCCTAGACCGCCTTTTTGGGGTTTTCGATCTAACAGGTTGCCTTAACTTTTGCCTAGGATATCTTAGCGGGCTTTTTCCTTTTTATGATTGCCTTAACTTTTGCTTAAACCGCCATTTGCGGATTTTCAATCTAGCAAGCTGCCCTAATTTTTGCCTAAGAATCTCCTAGCAAGCATAATTTTTTTTTATCTTTATTTTTCTTTTTCTTTTATTTTCTTATGCTTTCTTGTATTGGTTCTTTATGCATGCTCATGTTTCATTAATACAGAGGCATTTTCATAATTTGGTCAAGAGAAAAGAAGTAAACAACAATTTTAATGGTTTATTTTTACAGAGGGATTTACAAAGGAATTTAGAAGCATGGTTGGTCAAGGTTGGCTACATTGTATAAGCTATAACAATCATGTCCCTAACATCTGCCTCTCTGGTTCTCCTAGTCGCTTCAGTTGAGATGCTCGAGCCCGGAGCGAATATTATGCAAAGCTTGCTTGCTTCTAGAAGGACACTACCTTAGTTGCCTTACGGTTTTTGGCTAAGGTAATCATTGCTCTTTTTGTGTTTTTTTTTTCTTTTTAGAAGAACCTCTAAATTTGGCCTAGGACGTGTCCTAGCGAGGAATATGGACCCTATATTTTTCCTAGGACGCTCTTTGCGAGTTTTCGTCCTGACGGGTCATGAGCAATGTCTTTAAGCGTAATATTTCTTCACTGCGTCTGAGTTGACCAGGTGCCGAAGCTCTTCTTCGTCCATGTTAGTGAGGATAAGGGCTCCTCCTGAGAAAGCTCACTTGACCACAAAGGGTCCTTCGTAGTTTGATGCCCATTTTCCAAGTTTGTCTTTCTAGGTGGGAAGCAGTTTCTTTATTACTAAATCCACTTCTTGAAAAGTGCGGGGATTGATCTTCTTGTCGTAAGCCTTCTTAATTTTCTTTTGATAGGCCTGCCCATGACATATGGTGTCCAGTCATTTTTCTTCAATCAAATTAAGCTGGTCATACCGATTCTGGACCCATTCTGCTTCGGCCAGCTTTGCTTCCATAATGAATCTTAGGGAGGGTATTTCGACTTTCACTGGCAATACATCCTTCATGTCATATGTGAGGGAGAATGGGGTGGCTTTGGTGGAGGTCTGTACGGAAGTCCGATATCCAAGCAGGGCAAAGGGCAGCATTTCGTGCCAATCCTTGTATGTTATCACCATCTTTTGGATGATCTTTTTGATGTTTTTGTTGGCTGCTTCAACCACACCGTTCATTTTGGGTCGGTATGGAGAGGAATTGTGATGTTGAATCTTGAAATCTTGGCATAACTTTTCCATCATCTTGTTGTTCAGATTGGTCTCATTATCAGTAATGAGCCGATGAGGGATACCATACCGACATAGAATATTTTTCTTGATGAAGGTGGTTACTACTTTCCTAGTCACGTGTGCATAGGATGCTACCTCTACCCATTTAGTAAAATAGTCAATGGCTACCAAGATAAAATGGTGACCATTAGATGCTTTGGGCTCGATGGGTTCGATGACGTCCATGCCCCAAATGGAGAATAGCCATGGTGTGGCCAAGATGATGAGAGGTGTGGGTGGGACGTGAACATTATCGGCATAGATTTGGCACTTGCGGCATTGCTTAGCATATTGGCGAGAGTCGCCTTCCATTGTGGACCAGAAATACCCTGCCCTTAAGATCTTCTTTTTCATGCCATGCCCTGGCGCGTGGGTCCTGAAAGCTCCTTTATGAATCTCTTTTATCAGAGTTTGAGCTTCCTCGTGATCCACACACCTTAACAAAGTGGGGTCGAAATTCTTTTTATAAAGGGTTTCTCCGATCAATGCAAACCCTATGACCCTCTTTCGGATGGTCCTTTTGCCATTATTGCTTATTCCTTTGAGATATTCACCCCTCGTGAGGTATCGCTTATCACGACGGGTTTTTGTCTTGCTCGCTATTTACTGTCATGCAAAAAACTTGTTTGTCATGCAACTTGATTTGAATAGTCGGCATCTCATGCTCTTGATCTAAAGAGAACATGGATGATAAATTAGCGAGGGCGTCTGTGAATTGATTGTCTTCCCGAGGGATGTACTCGAAAGTGACGCTTTCCAGCCTCATAACCAAGTTGCGAATGTGCTCTAGATATGGGATTAATTTGGAATTTCGGGTTTCCCATTCACCCTTAAGTTGATAGATAACAAGGGATGAATCACCTAAAACTCTGAGTTTGGTCACCCCATGATCTAGAGCTGCTTGGATTCCTAATGCACAGGCTTCGTATTTGGCCATATTATTTGTACAGTCAAAGTTTAACCTGGCCGTTACCGGGATATATTTCTTTTCTGGGATATCAAGATGGCTCTGATCCCGTGCCCAAGCATGTTTGAGGATCCATCGAAAAACATAGTCCATACATCTTCTTTGGTCTCTTCGTGTTCAATGTGCATGATATGCTCGTCGGAAAAAGTCATCTTGTAGGGATTGGTACTCGTTTGTCGATCTATGTGCTAGATAGTCCGCTAGGGGACTACCCTTGATAGTTTTCTGGGTGACATGAATGATATCGAATTCTGAGAGGAGCACTTGCCACCTAGCTATTCTTTCGGTCAAGATGGGCTTTTGAAGAGGTACTTGATTGGGTCCATTTTGGAGACCAACCATATCGTATGTCGAGCCATGTACTGTCAGAGACGTTGAGTTTCCCACACCAATGCACAACATGCTTTTTCGAATGGCATATAGCGGGTCTCATAGTTTAGGAACTTTTTGCTAAGGTAATATATGGCTTGCTCCTTTTTCCCTATTTCATCTTGCTGGCCAAGCACACATCCCATGGATTCTTCGAGTATTGATAAATATAAGATTAGAGGTTTTCCTTTGATGGGTGGCACCAATATCGGTGGGTTGGTCAAGAACATCTTGATCTTGTCGAATTCTTGTTGACATTCCTTGTTCCACACTGTTGGTTGTAGACCCCAAATCTTGCCCGGCCTCAGAATAAAGTCAGAAAGCGTCCTATTTGAAGACGACCGAAGCTTAACAAGTCATTAGGAGAGACTATTAGCCTCCCGTACCAAGATAGGAAGGTTTTTTGGCCCGAAAATAAAGTTTCTCGCCCTGAAGGGACGAGACCGCCGTCTGGAAGGACCAGACCGCCGTCTCGTCTCAACGCCAGGACGAGACCGCCGTCTCGATTGTCCATACGGCAGTCTCATCTCCTGCAAAGGTCGAGACGGTGGTCTGGATTTTCCAGACGGTGGTCTCGATTCCTGCCTAGTCGAGACGGCGGTCTTGACCCTTTGCCATGAACGAGACGGCGGTCTGGACTTTCCAGATGGCGGTCTCGACCCTGTCAGAGGAAACGACGGTCTCGACCTGTCAGGCGCGAAAAACTATAAATAGCGGTCCTCCCCCCCTCATTTCCACACAGAATCAACATAGCTCTCCCTTCTCTCTAGACTTTCTCTCTCTAAGAATCCCTCCGAGGCATTTCCAGAGTTTCTGAGTGTCTCTAGGCATAAAATGAGCGTTCTAAATCTCCTTTAGAATCCCTCCGAGGCATTTCTGGAGTTTCTGAGAGTTGTAGAGTGAAGGGTTGCCAAAACGCACCCTCTCTTTTAAAATATAAAAGCTTGCTTTGGAGGTGCATATTCTCCCTCTCTATTTTTATTACTGCCATTTAAATTACGCAATAGAAGCTAGGGTCATGTAGTCATAAACTTAAATTCCACATAATAAAAGGGTAAAAGCGCATTTTTCCAGTTTAATTATTTATTCAAAGTAGCCGGCCTATCATAAGGAACCCGAAAGGGGCGTCGTAAAGGAACTAACACTTCCTTTACACGTAACTAACTCCCTTACCCAACTCTGGTTCTAATGACCAAAGTTGGTTTTCGAAAACCAACGCCTTTTTAAAACCCCTTTTCCGATGTTTATGGTAAAAATATCGGTGGCAACTCCATAGAACCCAAATTAAATAAGTCCCTGGGTTAGCCCGGTTATCGGACAACATAAAGGCGTTGTAACCACCAATAAAAAACGCGAAAATAAAGAGGGTCGAAAAAACCATCGCGTCGCTCCGACCGCCTCCTTTTTTACGGCGGCGACAGATGGCGACTCCACTGGGGAAGCCTAGAGAGTTGATCCCATTTAGTGATGGGCTGGCTTAAAAATAATTAAACCAAGAAAATAGCGCTTTTACCCTACCTTGTATTATAACATGCTTTATTGTTTGGCTTTCAAATAACTGTTGCTTGTTTCTACTTACGCAATTGATTGAAATATAAATTGCACACAAAACCCTTGCACACTACAGTTCCCTCTATACCCGGGGCAAGTGAGAAAACCATAGGGAGTGGGTGGCGGTACGGTTCGGCTGCGGTTAGGGCCTTGTGCCCACCAGGTGTGATCGGAAACCACCACTCAAGGTGATAACCTTCCTCTTTTGGCAACAAGACCGACTCGGCCTTAGTGCTGAGCATGGTTGGACGGCTGGAGAGTGGGGACCCTATAATGGGGGCACCTTGGGGGCCTTAGCCTGGTGAGAACAGTTAGAACCTACCCTAACCAATGCACCTTTCTGCAGGAAAACCCTACCTCGTGATAAAAACGAAGTCTCGCCTGTTCGTGGATGATCGAATTATGTGTGCATATGTTTGTTGCATTTGTCTGTTGCATAGCATAAACAAACAACAGAAGAAAAATCACAAAAAAAATAAAAAAAATATATTTTCGCAAATAAACACCCTTATTTCGGACGATCTGCCTTTTAGCTAGCCTGGTTTCGGGTTCTTTGTAAGCTAAGTAGCCACGCAGTTCGACAGAAGAGATAAGGGACGCTAAATATTTTTCGCATAAAGCCACATTTTATCTCGGACAGTCTGCCTTTTAGCTAGCCTGGTTTCGGGTTCTTTGTAAGCTAAGTAGTCACGCGATCCGACAGAAGAGATAAAAGGCTATAAAAAAAATAATAATAAATAAATCCAAAATAAATAATAACAAAATCAAAACATTTATAACAATAATGTTGACAAAGTCGTATCATTCATATTGCATCATAAATGGAAAAACCAAGAGAGAAAATAAATGCATAAGGAAAGTATGCATACGCATCATTTTAATAAACCTCCAAAAAATGGGTCTTAGAAGCATTTTTTGGGAAAATTGCTGGGCCAAATCCCCTTCGGGATTTGCAACTTGGTTCTTCACCCTTTTCTCTTCGTTTTGACATGTTGTGCGTCCAAATCGGACATCCCAGTCAAAAGTTATGCCACTTTGAACATCTATCGCCCATTTGTACTGGTGCATGCATAAATACATTCATTCTAGAGAGCACTAGATATTCCCTAAGACAATGGCGAAAGAGGCCCCGAGCACATTTGTGACCTTCGCGACAAGGAAGGGACAAGTGTACTAAGGTGTGATGGTGATCCCCATTATACTTGTCAAATCTGTGATGGGAAAGAAACCATTACACCGAGGTGGGTAGGATACCCCACAAAGCATAAGCTTTAAGGAGGATATTTAAGCCATTGTCTTAAGGAATATCCATCTCATAAATCATTCCTTTTAAACAATAAAAATCTTTTCGCATTCTAGAAAGCGGCTGGTATTCTTCAGGCCCTCATCCGCATACAAAAAAAAAAAAAAACACAAAATCCCAAACACTATCATACATCATGTTAGAAAATAAAACATGATAATGTTTAGGAAAAAACAAACACTTGCATACATGCATCCACCAAACTTCATCCTCATAACATAATAGACAGTTGAAGAAAGTGGGCATTCCTCAATGTCATGAAAAGAGGTTAGGGCATTCGCAAGCCATGCACGGGAAGTCAAAATGAAAATAAAGGAAAATTCTAACCTGCCTATGGGTTCATTTAGGCTTCTCCGCTTTTCATTCAAAAAATATGTACTTCAAAACATTGCATTGAGGAATGTACACTGTCTGGATGAAACAAATAAAATTGTTTGTCTCAACCGTCTACTACATTCATGAATTGTATCCATAAATTGCATTCATTCTCACTTTAATAAAAACATAATAAAAAGAAAGGATTAGTCGATGTGCTTTCCACAAATCGAAGTAGGATGAAGAGCAAACCTTTCGTCGTCAAGTTCTCTCCAACGGTTGATCCGCCTAAGGAGGATAATAAGCCTCAACCGTTGGGTATCCAAGTTAATAGGGAAGAGGGGGCAAGGATGCCATTACATTTTGTTCACGCCTCGAATCGAATAAGTTGTACCGTGGAGATACGGAAAATCTTCACCAATAAAAAAGGATATCACAAATATAGCCGGCATCGGGGGCATGACTAGAAGTGAAAAAATCTACACCCCCAAGAGCTATAAGACAACACTCCTACAAATAAAAGAAAAATAATAAGACCGAAGAAAAACATAATCCAAAGGGGAAACTAAGTAGACTTTGGATTCATGACGCTAAGGCAGTAGCTTCAACGCTCCACCAGAAAGTCAAGTTCATAGTGGATGACAAATTGGTCACGATCCAAGCAGAAGACGATATCCTGATCAGTGGACCGTCCACCCAGCCTTATGTGGATGCGGCTGAAGAAGCCCTTGAAACATCTTTTCAAGCGCTCAAAATTGCCAGCATAGAGCGACTTCCCAGAAACACAAAGGTAGCCCGCATGATGTTACCATCCTGGCCAAGGACTGGGGGCAGATTCCCAAGGCATGAGGGAACCCCCAGAATTCAAAGACAATCCTTTCAAACATGGCCTAGGATATGACCCTTGTCGCCGCCGTCCCTTTCCGACGTCCTGGGGACGTCTCGAACGTTTATGCGAGCGGTCGCGAAAAGATGGTTTAGACTCGCGTATTTGTTATGGACTGGGACGGCCATCCCGGTCCGGACGGCCGTCCGGGTTGGGACGGCCGTCCGGACCGGGATGGCCGTCCCAAATGGCAAATTTACACAGAGCGGGACCCCCAGGGAAGCCGGGACGGCCGTCCCACTTAAATTGGGTTTGGGACGGCCGTCCCACATTCGGGACGCGCGTCCCAACTGTAAAATGGCAGTTGGGACGGCCGTCCCACTTCTGGGACCGTGGTCTCGGCCTGTTTTGTCCAGTTTTCGTATTCTGGGACCCCGGGAAGCTTTCCTTTCCTTTTTCGGACATAGATTGATGCCGATGTGTGTCCGTTGAAGCCTTATCTTCATATAAGAAGTCTTCTTGGTCTTCATTAAGATGTCGGGCGAGCTTTGCCTTTGTGTAGGAAGTCTCTTTTGGCTTTTATTGTGTGAATGAGTGAACTTCGTCTTGTTGCAGGAGGTCCTTCTCGATTTTGGGAAGCCGAATGAACTCCATCTTCGAGTGAAATTCCTCTAGTTTTTATTTTGAGAGGCCGGGCAAAATTAGGGGTCTACAACCCTACTAAGGGTCGAACGGAAAGGAGAAAAGGGAAGTCTCCCCTCCGCACACTCAAGCAAATTTTCCGAAGTGGAGGGGTGCAAGCGTCAAGAGCCACCTTAGTTATTAGGAATTCTTTTTCTTCGTTTAAGGGATGTAAACCCCATGATTGTTAGAGATTATCCCCCGGGGCGAGCCCGACCCCCGGGCATTTTAGGGCACATATTCCCTTATTAATTAATAAAGAATAATTCTTACTATCTGTTTCTCTTCTTTCTGTTTCTGACTAGACCACATGAATAACCCTGTCCAAGTATACAAAAAAGAAAGAAGAATAAAAAGCGCATCCAAATAATCAACATTTACCATTGCTATTGCCATCAAGCTAGTTGATTAGAAGCACATAAAAATAAGACTTCACCTCACCCATAAAGAAAGTCATGCTTTGCCAATATTGTGAACAAAATAATAATAATAAATCCACAAAAAAAAAGAAGAAGAGAGAAAAGTCCAGAGAAGTCAAAGGCCAAAGAAAAGGGCAAATTACCTGGTAGGAAACCCACTAAGGGGACTACGCAAAAGATAGGGTCGACCCGGTAGGATACCCGAACAACAATAAAGGGTAGCCTAGGCAAAAGTTAGGGTTACAAAATAGGGTCCGCTAGGATTCCCCAAAAATACAAAAATGAGGAGCCTAGACAAAAGATAGGGCCAAAACACAATATCCTAGTTCGAACCAATCATTCTTCGGTCACAACAAAATCGAGACGGCAAAATTGGTACAACCTATCCTATCGACGAAAACACATAACGTCAGAAGCTCATCACAAGTAAAAGCACATTGGTTAATCCTTTTGAAAAATTAATTGAAATAATATTATAGGATGCATATCGCAAACATTGCATGCATATGATAGGCTCCTATCTCTCGAAAAAAGAAGAGAAAGAAAAAATGATAATAAAAAGAATAATGCCTGCTAGGAGATTCTTAGGCAAAAGTTAGGGTAGTCCGCTAGATCGAAAACCCGCAAAGGGCGGTCTAGGCAAAAGTTAGGGCATTCATAAAAGAAGGAAAAAAGCCCGCTAAGATACCCTAGGCAAAAAATTAAGGCAGCCCGCTAGACCGAAAACCCCAAAAAGGGCGGTCTAGGCAAAAGATAGGGCTAAACCAAAAAATGGATGAAACAGAGGGAGGGACCCTTCATCATAATCATAAAAAGTCCAGCAGGAGAATGCCAGTCACTTTTCCAAATACATCAATAAAAAAGAATACATTGCATTTAGGGCATCCACACACAAGTAGTCGCACAAAACGACTTTGTCAATGTCAAAAATGAAAGAAATAAAAATTACCTCAGACAAAAAAAAAAAAAAAACAAAAAGCATTCATGCATATAAGGAGACTAGCTCCATGTTTGTGATTGAAAATAGGATCACCGAGACCGAGTCTCCAAATAATGCCCTCAAGAAAATGGAGCAAGCCGTCAATCAAGCGACTCAGCATAATAAGAGCTTCTGAAAATCAAGAGCTCCAACTACCATCCTTCTACCCAGAAAAGAAGGCACAAGAAAGTAATAAGTCTCCTTGCTCTCCCTCAAGTGAGTTGTTATAAGAAGCTTCCAGAAGCCAAAGCTCCAATCATCAGACATCATAAAAGAAAAGCCGACGGAAAGGCTTAGTCATCCCTAAGAGGATCCCTTCCTACTCCGAAGGCAAAACAAAAATACTCCCCATGGCTCAGCACCGCCATCACATGAGTCATCAAGCACACTCACCCAAAGTCTCCTCCACACTCCCCGATGGAAAATAAAGGCTTCAAGAGCCCATCATCATCAAACATCACCAATAGTCAAAAGAGTCCAATCTCCATACCAACAAGGGCTCAACAAAAAAAGGAAAAAAAAGAAGAAAACCCTTGCATCCCCAGTAGATGTCCAAAAAGGCCATGACAGAGAAGGTCAAATAAAAATCCCCAAGTATATCTCCCTTCAAAAAGGATGAATAATGAGATCTCCATCCCACAGTGGAATAAAGAGCACAGTTAGCTCACATCAACATTGAATCCCCAAAAAGTCAGTTATTTCCCTGGTCGACCACCAAAAAAGGAAAAACCTTTCATCCGCAAGCGAATTCCCAAAAAGAAAAGGCCATAGCAGGCCACGAAAAAGCAAATCCCCTACGGATCACAAAAAGAAAGAAAAAAAGCCAGCGTAATAAAAAGAGACTAAAAAGTAAAAAGGCTTACGCATTATCCCCATAAAAAAGCCAGATTTCAAAATCGCGATAAAAAAGAGATAAATCGTGGAAAAAGGCAAAATCAAATAAAAATCCTAACTTCCAGGAAATCAAATCCCTAAAGTGGGTCACCTCAGAAAAAGGGAAAATCAACGAAAAAAGAGGAATCAAAAATTCCATTCCCCCAACAGAACAAGAGTATCGGCAAAGTCGTTTCATACCATCAACATCCAACAAGGAGTCAAAACTCCATCCCCTCAAGGGGCAAATCAAAATCTGATCCCCGGGAAGGCAACCAATTCCCCGGTGGATCAATCAAAAAGAAAGATCATCCCCAGTGAGCCTATTGCAAAGGCAAAACTTCAAACGCATATCCCTAGAAAGTTACTTGCCTATATCACCTAATATGGACATCCCTAGTGGAACGCATAGGCAAAACCTTGCAAGCAAAAAAGCAACATTAGCCTATTTAGAGGCAAAGAAGCGAAACCAAAAGTCTCCAAATGAAGCATCCGCCTACTCAGAGGCATTACCAGAAACTCAATGGAGTATTTGCCTACTTAGAGGCACCATCAAAATCAACAAATTTCTCAATGGATATCCGCCTACTCAAGAAGCCTCACCAAGATCAACAAATCCCTAGAGGATTCCTACCTACCTAAGAGGCACTCATCAAAAATCCCCGACAACCAGCAAAGTCGGATGATCACTACCAAAAGGATCAAAACAAAGAATTTCCAGTAATCAACAAGCTGGATGGCTATCAGGAAAAGCCAAACAAACAAAGACTGTCCGACCAGCCAGCAAGAGTCGGGAGATCACCATCAAAAGATCAAAACACAAAGAATCCCCAGCAATCAACAAGCTGGATGAACACCAACAAAATCCCCGGCACAGACCGGACGACAAAAGACAAAAAACAAAGAAAGTACATCTCAACACCGGCGCATGATCAGAATCAGTAAGCCGCCACCATTGCCAAAGGATCAGCTACCACAAGAAGGGGCATCCAGAGGCACATAACCAGACGGGGGTTCATACTCGTCAGCCAAGGGATCAGCTACCGCGTCGAAGGAGCATCCCAAGGTTTCACATCGGCGCATGGTCAGAATCAGTAAGCCGCCACCACGGCCAAAGGATCAGCTACCGCAAGATGGAGCATCCAGAGGCTTAACCACCAGATGGGGGTGCGTACTCATCAGGCCTTACAGAAGAGGGCTTACCAGACGGGGGTTCATACTCGTCAAACACCAGATGGGGGTGTGTACTTATCAGGCCTTACAGAAGGGGGCTTACCGGGCGGGGGTTCATACTCGTCAAACCAGATGAGGGTTCGTTCTCATCAGCCGAAGGGGTCAGCTACCGCGTCAAAGGAGCATCCCAGAGGCGCACAACACATCTCCCCAGAAGGTCATCCACCGCAAAGACGGAGTATCTGAAGGGAAACCGGGCAAGAGGGTCAACTCCTTTACCCTCCAGTCAATCACCTCAGCACAAAAGGCTAGCAGTCGACTGGTCGGGAAAAGGGGGGGCAGCTGTAGACCCCAAATCTTGCCCGACCTCAGAATAAAGTTAGAAAGCGTCCTATTTGAAGACGACCGAAGCTTAACAAGTCATTAGGAGAGACTATTAGGCTCCCGTACCAAGAAAGGAAGGTTTTTTGGCCCGAAAATAAACTTTCTCGCCCTGAAGGGACGAGACCACCGTCTGGAAGGACCAGACCGCCGTCTCGTCTCAACGCCAGGACGAGACCGCCGTCTCGATTGTCCATACGGCGGTCTCGTCTCCTGCAAAGGTCGAGACGGCGGTCTGGATTTTCCAGACGGCGGTCTCGATTCCTGCCTAGTCGAGACGGCGGTCTGGATTATCCAGACGGCGGTCTCGACCCTCTGCCATGAACGAGACGGCGGTCTGGACTTTCCAGACGGCGGTCTCGACCCTATCAGAGGAAATGGCGGTCTCGACCTGTCACGCGCGAAAAACTATAAATAGGGGTCCTCCCCCCCTCATTTCCACACAGAATCAACATAGCTCTCCCTTCTCTCTAGACTTTCTCTCTCTAAGAATCCCTCCGAGGCATTTCCGGAGTTTCTGAGTGTCTCTAGGCATAAACTGAGCATTCTAAATCTCATTTAGAATCCCTCCGAGGCATTTCCGGAGTTTCTGAGAGTTGTAGAGTGAAGGGTTGCCAAAACGCACCCTCTCTTTTAAAATATAAAAGCTTGCTTTGGAGGTGCATATTCTCCCTATCTATTTTTATTACTACCATTTAAATTACGCAATAGAAGCTAGGGTCATGTAGTCATAAACTTAAATTTCGCATAATAAAAGGGTAAAAGCGCATTTTTCCAGTTTAATTATTTATTCAAAGTAGTCGGCCTATCATAGGGAACCCGAAAGGGGCGTCGTAAAGGAACTAACACTTCCTTTACACGTAACTAACTCCCTTACCCAACTCTGGTTCTAATGACCAAAGTTGGTTTTTGAAAACCAACGCCTTTTTAAAACCCCTTTTCCGATGTTTATGGTAAAAATATCGGTGGCGACTCCATAGAACCCAAATTAAATAAGTCCCTGGGTTAGCCCGGTTATCGGACAACCCAGGGATACTTTCGAAAACCTCGCCCCTAGGTTAGCCCGGTTATCGGACAACCTAAAGGCGTTGTAACCACCAATAAAAAATGCGAAAATAAAGAGGGTCGAAAAAACCATCGCATCGCTCCGATCGCCTCCTTTTTTACGGCGGCGACATTGGTTGATTCTTATGCAACAACTTGAAGATGGGTATACATTTGTCTGTTAACTGTGTGATGAATCTTGCAATATAGTTTATTCGGCCCAAAAGTCCTCTGACTTCCTTTTCTGTTTTTAGGGGGGCATTTCCAGAATCACCTTTGTTTTATCGGGGTCTACCTCGATTCCCCTTTGCCTAACGATGAACCCCAGAAGTTTGTCTGACCGTACTCCAAAAGTACACTTTGTTGGATTTAGTTTAAGTTGATACTTTCGAAGTCGATCGAACAACTTTTTGAGATATTGAATATGGTCCATCTCGTTCCTGGATTTGGCAATCATATCGTCCACGTATACTTCTATCTCTTTATGTATCATGTCGTGGAATAATGTTACCATAGCCCTTTGATAAGTAGCCCCTGCATTTTTGAGTCCAAAAGGCATCACCCTGTAGCAAAATGTTCCCCATGGCGTGATAAAGGAGGTCTTTTCTCTATCTTCGATAGCCAACTTGATTTGATTGTACCCCGCATATCCGTCCATGAAAGAATAGAGTGTGTTCGTAGCGGTGTGATCCACTAAGGTGTCAATGTGTGGTAAAGGAAAATCGTCTTTTGGACTTGCCCAATTTAGGTCCCTATAATCCACACCTACTCTGATTTTTCCACTCTTTTTGATGATGGGCACTATGTTTGCCAACCATTTGGGGTACTTAGATATGATTAGGAAGTTAGCGTCTAACTGTCTTTGCACTTTCTCCTTGATCATTAAGGACCAATCTAGTTTTATTCTTCTGAGCTTCTGTTTTATGGGCCGAAATCCCTCTTTCAAAGGTAGACGAGGCTCCACTATGCTCGTGTCGAGTCCAGGCATATCATGATAAGACCAAGCAAACACGTCCACATACTCTTTCAAAAGGTGTATTAGCCTCTCCCTGATGTCACTGTCTATCTGGGTGCCAATGTTTATTTCTTTCTTATCACTCCTTGTCCCAAATTGATAGTTTTCGTTTCCTCTTGATGGGGCTGTATAGAGCGAGCTTCTTTTTCCAGCATTCTCTGCATGTCCAGGAAATAGTCCCCTACCAACTATCGGATTCAACCCATTCGCCTTCGGCTTCCGGATTCCACAGAGATTCATCAGTCACAGACATGATTGTTTTCTTTTAGGTTCTGTTTTAGGTATAGATTTTATTATTCAATTATTTTGGAAGAATAATAAATAGGAGAGGGAAGAGAATGAGAATTGTCGTCGCCGTCCGTTCTGACGTCCAGGGACATCTCGAACGTTTAATGCGAGCGGTCGCGAAAAGATGGTTAAGACTCGCGTTTTTTGTTTAAAATATGTTCATTGCTTCGGAGGTGCTCAACAACTGAACTATCCTCTAATAGAAGCAAGGTTTTCGAAAAAGGGGTTCTTTTGGAGTCGCCACCAATGTTTTGACCTCAAACATTGGAAAAGGAAAAAATGTTAATTTTAAGAAAAACTGCACTTGGCCATTATAACCAGAGTTGGGTAAGGGAGTTAGTTACGTGTGGGGAAGGTATTAGCACCCCACAACGCCCCTTTCGGGTTCCCTATGACGGATTAATTCATTTAAGTAGAGATTACAAGAAATTACGCTATTACCCTATTTTATTCGTACAATAAATATGGCTATCTACATGATTTTATTTACATTTCATAAAGCAATAAATAAAGTAGTAAAAGAGAAGAGATTTGAGAAGAACCTCCGTAGCAAGCTTTATATAGCAACTCTCTTACAATAAGGACGCGTTTCGGCAGTCCCTCGCTCTACAACGACTCTCCTCACGACAAAACTCGACTCAACTAAAATTTTCTAGAAGAAACGAATGCTGGAATATAATTCCTTAACTGATTGTTACCTATATAAGGCAATCAGAAAGATCATTCGAAAGAGGGAGAGAAGTAGACAAGTGCTCTGAGTTGTCTGGGGTCTGGAAAATGAGCAAATGAGCCTTCTATTTATAGTTTTTGCTGCCTGGCACATCTGGGACGGCCGTCTGGGCTGGGACGACCGTCTGGGTTGGGACGACCGTCCCACTTGAATTTTTTACACAGAGCCAGCCCCCCTGGGACTTGGGACGGCCGTCCCACATTTGGGACGCGCGTCTCACTTGTCCTAGGTTAATTGGGACGGCCGTCCCAACTCTGGGACGGTGGTCTCGACCTGTTTTGTCCAGTTTCTGCGTTCTGGGACCCCGGGAAGTTTTCCTTGCTTTTTTTGGACGTTGGTTGATGCCGATATGTGTCCGTTGAAGCTTGATCTTCATATAGGAAGTCTTCTTGGCCTTCATTAAGATGTCGGGCGAGCTTTATCTTTATGTAGGAAGTCTCCTTAGCTTTTGTTGGGTGATTGGGTGAACTCTATCTTGTTATGAGAGGTCTCCTTTTCTTTTATTAAGAAGCCGGACAAAATTAGGGGTCTACAAGAATGAATAGGATAGGACGAAAATGCCTCATGTATTAAAAAGAAGTGTATATACATGCCCTTTTAATCGGTGATCCTACTGCCATGGGCGGGGACCGTAGGAAATACAAGAAAAACTTTTAAAATAGAAAAAGAGCCCTAACAGCTGATCCTCCTAATCCAACCCTCCTCTCACTCTGGTTTCGACAGAGGCTTGATATCCACATCGGAGGCAGGAACGTAAAAAGTTATCCACCCGGCGTCTATTAGGTCTTGGACCTTATATTTCAAGGTCAAGCAGTTATCCGTTGAGTGCCCAGGCGCATTCGAGTGGTAATCACATTTTTCATTAGGATTTTACCACTCGGGGTAGGGAGGCTCCATCTTCTTGGGAGGAACGCGAGCCAAGAGCTTGGCCTCCAGCAATTGGGGCAGCAATTTCCCGTAAGAGGTCAAAAGAGGGGTAAACTTTCTTTCCTTTTTACATGGCTGTCAGACCGTCTGCGGAGTGGAGGAAGGAGTAGTGAAATTGATTGCATGCACAACCTCTTCCTTCTTTTTGCCAAAGGGATTTTTAAATGAAACGCTGGAGGAGGAAGATCGTGCTATCTTCTCGCTTCTTAGTCCTTGCTCCACCCTTTCCCCGATGGTGACCATGTCTGAGAAGAGGTTGGACGTGCTTGCTATCGCCTTGTCATAATAAGGCCCTGTCAGCGAATCGATGAACATGGCCACCGTTTCCTTGTCTATTAGTGGGGGCTCAACTTGGGTAGCCATCTCCCTCCACCGCTGGGCATACGTCTTGAATGGTTCGTCATTCCTTTTGCTCAAAGTTCTAAGATCTGACCTATCTGGGGTCAGATCAATATTGTATCAGTAATGATCTAGAAAGGCGTCTGCCAAGTGCTTCCAATTTGGACCTGCCCTTTCTTTAGCTGCATGTACCAGTTGAGAGCTGAGTCAGTTAGGCTCTCCTGGAAGTAGTGGATCAGGAGTTTCTCATTTTCAGCATGTGCAGCCACCTTACGACAATACATCGTAAGATGATTTTTGGGGCAAGTCAGCCTTGCATACTTGGGGAAGTCTAGGACCTTGAATTTCGGAGGAAACTGGATGTTCTTGACCAGACACATGTCAGCTACCTCCTTAACGTCAAAGCTATGTCCCTCGACTGCCTTCAGCCTTTCCTCCAAGGCAGATATATGTTGTTTGGACACCTCGGGGGTGTGGATGTGCATTGCCCTGGTGTTAGACTACACTGGGGCTTTTTGTTCATAGAATAACTCTTCTTCTTCCTCCTCATGACGAGAGTCGCGATCACCATGAGTTTCCCCTTTACTGAGGTTTTGCTGGCGCATGACCTCCATCATCTGTGCCATTTGCTCTCTTAGGGCGCTAACCTCAGCAGTAAGTTTGCGGTTCTGTTCCTCCAGATGCTCCATTGCCTTAGCCTTTTGTGCACGGGTTTGGATTATGGGAAGACCAGCCACTTTCTAAGATGCCGAAATGAATTTTATTAATGGAGATGAATGATAGGTGTGGGATTAGTATCTTCTAAGACAATGACTTAGGTATCATCCTTAAAGCTTACGCTTTGTGGAGTGCCATACCCACTTTGGTGTAATGGTTCCTTCCCCATCATGGATTTGACAGTTATAACGAAGGTCACCATATACCTTAGCACACTTGTCCCTTCCTTGTGGATGGTTACAAATGTTCTCGGGGTCTCTTTCGTCTTTGTCTTAGAGATATCTAATGCCCCCTAGCATGAATGTGTATGATGCATATGTTTTCTTTCCTTGTGTACTTATTTTCTCTCATAGTTTTTCCACTTATGAAATGATGCGATATGAATGATTTGACTTTGTCAAAATCATTTTATTAAATTATTTTATTTTATTTTTTATTCGTTTTGTGACCCCTTTATCTCTTCTGTAGGTCAACGTGGCTACTTATCTTACAAAGAACCTGAAACCAGACTAGCTAAAATGAAGACTGTCCGAGATAAAGTGGTTTATTGAAAAAGAATGGTTTTAGCATCCCTTATCTCTTCTGTTGGACTGTGTGGCTACTTAGATTACAAAGAACTTGAAACCAGGCTAGCTAAAAGGCAGACTGTCCGAGATAAGGGTGTTTATTGTGAAAAGATTTTTTTGAGGGATTTTTCTTTTATTTTTCTGTTGTATGATTATGTTATGCAACAAACAAATGCAATAAACAAATTCACACACAATTCACTCATCCGCGAACAGTAGGGCAACAAACAAATGCACACACAATTCACTCATCTTGCAGAAGAGTGCGTATTCAAGGTAGTTCTAAATTTCTTCACCAAGGCCAGACCCCCAAGGTGCCTGCATTATAGGGTCCCCACTCTCCCAGCCTTCAGACCATGCATGGCACTAGTGAAAGAATTAATGGTTGAGTTCAAGAGGGGGGGTGAATTGAACTTTAAAACTTTTTCGCAAAACTTACTTTCTTTTGGAAGAATGAATTATCTTTATTCAATCTTTGCAAAGGTAATTTGGTTTAAACACAGCAAGTTTATAGACAGAAAATAAAAGAGATGAAAGAAGAAATTTAACACACAAATTTATACTGGTTCACTCTAATCCAGAGCTACATCCAGTTCTTGACAAACCTGTCAAGTTCCACTAATTCCAAGTGAAAATTACAACCAGTAGATACTCACCAATCTACCCCAAGAACTATCTTGCAAACCCACAAGATAGAATCTTGAAAACCACCCGAGTAACCAAATCCGATTCTTGTACCAAGTGCGAGATCACAATCCAACCTGCACAATCACACTTTTACAAAAGAGTATGGAAAGAAAAAACACTGGACTTGAAGTTCTAATTGTCCAGAACAAATTCTAACAGACACTTTCTCTCTTTGATTGACCACAATTCGATCACGACACCTTATGATATGAAAAGATTCTTGAATGCGAGAGAAAGTCACGTATATGAAAGTTTCACAGATTGATTTCACAAGTTTTCTCAAGTAGTGTGTTGTATATCTTTCAAAAGATAGATCAATTCTGTATATATAGAGTAAAACAAAGAATCAGAACATTTCATCTATCAAAAACTGTTTCAGAGAGTCACAAGAGCGATTAGTTTGAAGTATAACAGGTTAGAAGAGACTCTGATCGATTAGAACTGAAGTATGATCGATCAGATCGAGTTATGATCGATCAGAATGAAACTATGATCGATCAGATTACATTTCAATCGATTGAAACCACGATTCAATCGATTGATTTCATTTAAAAGTTCATTCAATCGATTGTTTCGAGTTTTCAATGGATTGAAACAGCTTTAGAAAAAATGATAGCTCTCTGTTTTAATCGATTGAAAATCATTTCAACAGATTGAAATCCTGCAGTCTTTTAAACAGAAAAAATAACCTCTCTGTTTCAACAGATTAAAAAGTATTTCAACGGATTGATTTTCTGAAAAACTCTTAGACTGAAAAAATAGTCTTTTTGTTTCAACAGATTAAAATTCATTTCAACAGATTGATTTTCTGAAAAACTCTTAGACTGAAAAAAATAGTCTTTCTGTTTCAACAGATTAAAAATCATTTCAACAGATTGAAAATGCGAAACTTTGATATTGAAAAATTCATTGAGTTATTTTAACTTGTTGATTCCGTGAATCAATCAATTGAAAATACGACTATGTATGACCACTTATTATGTTGAGTGATTTTAACAGATTGAAAATCCTTTTCAACAGATTGAAAAACTTAGTTTGTTCTTTTAATACTTAGATGTTAGTTTTTCATGCAGAAAAATGATTTTCAATGGGATGCAACATTATAAGGCGCTTATCACAAAATATAATGGACTATCAAGAGATTAAGTGCTTAAACTAAAAACCTAATCATCTACACACCCACAACCTAAGCTATATCTATGTCTTCATCAAATCCACCAAGTGCTTCAACTAGGGCCTTGTCAGTCTCTAGGCCAAAAGAGGAAGGTTATCACCTTGAGTGGTGGTTTTTGACCATACCGGTGGGCTCATGGCCCTCACTGCGGAAAATCGTACAATGCCACCCACTCCCTAAGGTTATCCCACTTGCCCCCGGGTATAGGGGGAACTGTTGTGTGCAAGGGTTTGTGTACAGTTGTTATTTCAAACAATTGCATAAAGTAAACATACAACAATTATTAAAGCCAAACAATCAAGCATATTATAAAGCAAGGAATGGTAAAAGCGTAATTTCAAGTTTTATTTCTCAAACTAGTCTATCATTAAATGGGATCAACTCTCTAGCTTCCCCAGCGGAGTTGCCATCTGTCGCCGCCGTCAAAAGAGGCGGTCAGAGCGACGCGATGGTTTTGTTTGACTCGCGTTTTTTAAAGTGTGGTTCAACGCCTTTAGGTTTTCCGATAACCAGGCTGGACCTAAGGGCGAGGTTTTCGAAAAGGTTCAAGTAGTCGCCACCAATATTTTTACCAAAAACATTGGAAAAGGAAAAAGAAGGCGATGATTTTTAAGAAAAACCAACTTTGGTCATTACAACCAGAGTTAGGTAAGGGAGTTAGTTACGTGTGGGGAAGGTATTAGCTTCCCCACGACGCCCCTTTCGGGTTTCCTATGATGGACTGTTTTTATAAAGAAATAAGAACATTAAAACTATGCTTTTATCCTTATGTATTCATTGCAAAATTAAATTATCGACTACATGACCCTTAATAACTAATGCATAGAGATAATATCTAATGAAAGCGATAAAATAGAATAAGGGATATGAAAGAACCTTCGAAGCAAGCTTTTTATAAAATATTCTTGAAAAGGGCGTTTTTTGGCAAACTCCACGCTTTACAATGTAGCTCACTCTTCTCTCGAAGCACTTTAGAACGCTTCCTAAGAACTCTAGAACTCTAGAAATGCTTCAAAGGGGTCCTAGGAGAGTATTTTGAGAATTATGCAGTTGGAGAAGTTGTAGAAGGTTCTGAAAACGAGGTGAAGGTCCCCCCCTTTTATAGGAATTCGCATCTGTTAGGTCGGGACGGTTGTCTCGCCTTTGGCAAGTAGCGAGACAGCGGTCTCGCCAAATGGGCAGGCGGTCTCGCCTTTGGCGAGTGGCGAGACAACGGTATCGCCAAACGAGATGGCGGTCTCGCCTTTGGCGAGTGGTGAGACAGTGGTCTCGTCAAACGAGATGGCAGTCTCGCCCTTAGCCAATGGCGAGACGGTGGTCTCGCCAAACGAGACGATAGTCTTAACCCTTTTGGTCGAATTTCTTATTTTTTTGTGTACAAAAATCCTTCCTATTCTAATATGGCGCCTATTGATCAATCCTAGGAACCTTTAAGGCCTTGACCATCTTCGAACGGAAGTCTTCTGCTCTTTTATTTTGAGGTCGAACAAGATTTGTGGTCTACAGAGAGGACAAGTCGACATTTTCCTTCGAAGTAATCGTAAGCATGATGTTTGAAAACCCTTCAACCCATCCATCCCTCCTTAAAATAAACGGATTTGCTCCAGTAAGGTTCATCATTGCCCAAAATAAAGTGACCTCATTCTAAAGTAACTCCAATGGGTTTATCTTATCTGTGAAAAAAAAAACGAATGAAAAATAGAAATAAGTCCACTAGAGTGAAAACCCACAAGGGCGATCTAGGAAAAAAGCAGGACAAAGAAAATAAATAATAAAAAGGCAATTCATGTCGAAAGTCATCGAATTTTGTTATAGGATCAATCTTTGTGAAGATAAAACAATCACGATTTAAAGTGATGTGTGGCCATGTTTCTTTATCCCAAAAAAACATATAAACAGTATCCCTTGCTACCCCTTTTGAGCCAAAGAAAAATATTTTTTTGTCTAATGACCCCTAAACAAGGATCTCTCATATCAAAAGTCAACTCATTGTTACATCAAGTGCATTTAACAGTTGACATTCAACAAAAAAGGAAGAAAAGAGAACAAAAGAAAAGCACAAAAGAAAAGAAAAGCAAATCATCCTTCAAGAAATAGGATGAATCCAGAATCTGGAAACATCTTGAAGAAAAAATTGAAAAAAAAAAGAAGGAAAGAAAAATGTTGGACAAATCAAACCTGAGTGGTAAATGCTGCATAACTTGGGTTGACAATCCTTGTTTCAAATAACCTGCAAACACTATTTTGAGTCTTAATACCCTTTTCTTTCATAGCCATTAACCCACAGCCACGTTACAAGCCGAATAAAAGTCCACACTGATTAAGGATTGGTTGTCTGATTTTTGCAACGCTTGATCCTATGATAAGATTTCCTGACTAACGACATGACTGCTAAAAAAAGCGTAGAACAAAAAGGAAAAAGAAAAATTCTTAAGCTATCTTAAACAGTTGATATGCCAAGTGAAGGGGCAATTTAGTCGCTTTTGTTGTGCCATCGCCAAAATGAGGGGCAATCCTACCTATCACACCGTCCTCTTGGGGAAATCTTCTTCACTTCTGTCATAACTATCAAATGGGGCAATCCTTCTACTATCCTACCATTACCTTGGGATCAATTCTTCCTATGTTCGTCACCTTCCACCATCAAAATAGGGGCAATCATGTCCATGTCTTTCATACCACTGCTATAATGGGGGGCAATCCACACTTCTCCCTAACCTTTTGTCATTTAGCTTCCCCGCAACTCGAAACTAGAAAAACATTGCCTATTTCTGTAACTCCACCTCATGCAGTTTTTCCGGTGAACCTCCCTACATAACTTGGCATCATCACCAACTTCCTTCAAGCCAGTCAACTTTGCCAAACAAGCCATATCTCCAAACAACCAATCAAGCAAACATTTGATTCTTCAATGTTTCAAAGGAAAATGTTGATTTGGCCATACTTCAGTCATTGCATTGGGCTTCAAGATTTTCAAATGTCCCCCCACTTGCATTCTTTAAAGTGAATAAAATGGCAATGTTTCATGGATTTGATGATTACGAAGAAAATAATCGATCTAAAATGCTTACTTTGATAAAAAAAAATAAAAAAAAATTGAAAATAGAAGTGCATGAAAAAAAAAGATGAGAAAAAGAAAACAAATAAACATAGTGTTCTAGCCTTCTTATCATTAACATGCATTATGCATCCCTGTTTCTCATACATGCAACCATACATCCACATTGGCATCTATATCAATCGCATGCATCTTTGCCTCTTACATTGGAATCTGCATCAATAACATGCATCAGTCAATCCATAGAGTCACATTGACATTAACATCAACCACATGCGTCCATGCAGTGGCGGATCTTCTTGGGAGCTGAGGGGGGTCGTGGCCCCCCCAAAGTTTTGTAACTCCGATGTAATTTATGATTTTGGCCCCCCCAAACATAATGGATGTTTAATATATTTACTCGTATATTTACAATTTTATCCTCTCAGCCCCTCCTCAGTTTTGTAACTTTCATATAATTTATGATTTTGTTCCCCTCAAACTTAATGATCATTTAATATATTTAAGTATATATCTAGAATTTTATCTTTTCACCCTTTCATCTTCTTTCTTCCTTTTATATTTATTTATTATTTATTAATAATATATTATTTGGCCCCCCCAAGATCAATGGTCAAGATCCGCCACTGCGTCCATGCATCCTTATCCACATCAACAACATGCATCTATAGTGGCATTTACAACATCCATACATTCATACAAACATTAAATCTTATCGACGCATTCTCACATTTTGCATTGGCACCTCCATGCATTCGTACATTCAAATCAGCGCATGCATCCATGCATCTCCACTTGCTTGACAACACGTGCATTCATGCATCCTCATCTCTCATATCAACATCTGCATTTAAGCCCAACATCTGCTTAGCACCTGCATTTAGTCCAGTCTACCTGGCATCTGCATTAAAAAGTCCAGTTTTCCCTGGCAACATCAAACATCATTTTCGAATAGTTCGGATTGATGATCAGTCCCTTCCACGGGCGATCTATACATTTTTTTAAAACAGTTCGGATTGACTATAAGTTCCTTCCACGGGCGATCTATACATCCTTTTTCAAACAGTTTGGATTGACGATCAATCCCTTCCATGAGCGATCTATACATCCTTTTTCAAGTAGTTTGGATTGACGATCAATCCCTTCCACGGGCGATCTATACATCCTTTTTCAAGTAGTTTGGATTGATGATCAGTTCCTTCCACGGGTGATCAATACATCCTTTTTCAAACAGTTCGGATTGACAATTAGTCCCTTCCAGGGCGATCTATACATCCTTTTTCAAGTAGTTTGGATTGATGATCAGTACCTTCCATGAGCGATCTATACATCCTTTTTCAAACAATTCGGATTGATGCTCAGTCCCTTCCACGGGTGATCTATACATCCTTTTTCAAACATTTCGAATCTGATGATAAATCCCTTCCATAGGAGATCTGTACATCCATTTCCAATATACAGTTCGGATTGATGATCAGTCCCTTCCACGGGCGATCTATACATCCTTTTTCAAGTAGTTCGGATTGATGATCAATCCCTTCCATGAGCGATCTAGATAACCTTTTCCAAATCATTCGGATTGATGGTCAGTCCCTTCCACGGGTGATCTATACATCCTTTTTCAAACATTTCGGATTGATGATCAGTCCCTTCCACGGGCGATCTGTACATCCATTTCCAATATACTATTCAGATTGAAGGTTAGTCCCTTCCACGGGCAATCTATCCATCCTTTTTCAAGTAGTTCGGATTGATGATCAGTTCCTTCCACGTGCGATCTATACATCCTTTTTCAAATAGTTTGAATTGATGATCAGTCCCTTCCCCGGTCGATCTATACATCCTTTTTAAGTAGTTCGAATTGATAATCAGTCCCTTCCATGAGCGATCTATACATCCTTTTTCAAACAATTCGGATTGATGGTTAGTCCCTTCCATGGGCGATCTATACATCCTTTTTCAAACATTTTAGATATGATGATCAATCCCTTCCACGGGCAATCTGTACATCCATTTACAATATACAGTTCAGATTGATGATCAGTCCCTTCCACGGGCGATCTATACATCCTTTTTCAAGTAGTTTGGATTGATGGTCAGTCCCTTCCACGGGTGATCTATACATCCTTTTTCAAACATTTCGGATTGATTATCAGTCCCTTCCACAAGCGATCTATACATCCATTTCCAATATACTATTTGGATTGAAGGTTAGTCCCTTCCACAGGCGATCTATACATCCATTTTTAAATAGTTCGGATTGACGATCAGTGCCTTCCATGGGCGATCTATACATCCTTTGTCGAATAGTTCGGAATGATTATCAGTCCCTTCCACGGGACGATCTATACATCCTTTTTCAAATAGTTCGAATTGACGATCAGTCCCTTCCACGAGCAATCTATACATCCTCTTTTTCAAACAGTTTGGATTGACGGTCAGTCCCTTCCACGGGCAATCTATACATCCATTTCAAACAGTTGGGATTGATGGTCAGTCCCTTCCACAAGTGTGTTAGAATCGTGCAGCGGAATGTTTGCGTTTACGGACAAAAACCAAGAGGGGGGGTGAATTGGTTTCTTAAACAAAAATTAGGGTTTTAAAATTTTTCCCAAATTTCACCGATTAAAATGCTGTCTAAAGTAAATAGAGAAGGGATAGAAGATTACACAGTTGATTTATACTGGTTCGGCTCAAAAGACCCTACGTCTAGTTGCTAATCACTCAAAAAGAGGATTAACGCTGTCACTATAATCACAATTTACAAATAGATTACAAATGAAAAGATAAGGTAAAGAAAACACCTCTCTTGAGTCACACAAGAGATGAACACCTCCTTTGAATCCACAAAGCATGAAGAACAACTTTTCCTAGATACGGCACAACACACAATCTACCAAGAAACCCACTCAGTGATTCTTATCGCTTCTAGCCCATACTAGGTTTTCAAAAGCCCATTTTTCTTCCCTACAGAAGTTCTCTAGCAGTCACAACTCTTAACTTTTGTATGAAAAAGGTTTGTTCATTTGCAGAGAGCCTTAGAGAACCTTAAGTAGAGAGAATAGGGTCTGGGAATTGGGGATTTTCGAAAACAAATGAATTGGGAATAGGGTTTTCGAAACTTGGTCTGAATTTGAATTTCAAAACACATAACAGACACAAAGAATCGATTATCTTGAGTGATAATCGATTATTCCAGAGCCATATTCGCAGGGGAACAAAACTGGGCTAGGATAATCAATTATCTGACCAAATAATCGATTATCAGCCTGTGATAATCGATTATCCTGAGTGATAATCGATTATCACCGAGAGGATTTCCTAAAAATGGTTTTCTTACTATAATAATCGATTATCCAGGGTGATAATCGATTATCACAGTGTAATTTTGATAAAAATGAGTTGTTAGAACTTTTAAAGGATGGTCTATGTGCTGGCTATCTTGGACTCTAATATTATAGACTCAAAAACATAAAAACAGAGTTATTACATAAGATTACAAGTCTTCAAATCTCTAAGTTCTTTATTCTTGAATCATCATCAAAATCTACAAGCTTCGTATCCTTGTATGGTTAACAATCTCCCCCTTTTTGATGATGATCAAAATTTCCTTTAAAGCCCTTTGTAATAACCTGTATTATCTGTCACAGCTAACAAAAACATTAAACATACCTGACAACATTAAAATTATTAAATATAAGAGGCTTTAAATAATTTCTCCCCCTATTTTGATTATGATAAAAAAATGAAAGCTCCCCCTCAATAAGTGCATAAGATAAAAAATATCTCCCCCTCAATCAAAGCTAAAATAAAGTTTTTATTCCATAAAGCAAATGAAGTACAAACAAGAAATATGTTGAAGAGATTAAAACTCTTCACTCTCATCACTAGTACAAAATTTAAACAATTTCCTCATCCCTGCCTGGAAAATACATTAATAATCGATTATTAGCCTATATAATCGATTATTCCAGTACAAAATGCAAAAATTTTACAATTAAGCAGAGTTTAGACTATTTCTAATATTCCTAAGTCTCTTCTAAGTTCATAGAATCTATCCTTTGGAAGAGCTTTGGTAAATATATCCGCTAAGTGATGTTTTGTGTCTATATACTCAATTTGACAATTTCCTTTAGATATATGATCTCTTAAAAAGTGATGCCTAATCTCAATATGTTTAGTTCTAGAATGCATAACATGATTCTTTGTGAGATTGATAGCACTTGTATTATCACACATTAAAGGAATATTATTTAGAAAGATAGTATAGTCTCCTAGTTGTTGCTTCATCCATAAAATTTGAGCACAACAATTACTAGCTGTAATATATTCAGTTGTAGATAAAGTAACACATGCTTATTTCTTAGAATGCCAAGACACTAAAGATGATCCTAACATATAACATGTTCCACTAGTACTCTTTCTATCAATCTTACATCCACCATAATCAGCATCAGAATATCTTATTAAACTAGGAGAAGCTTCAGATGGATACCATAATCCAAATCCTGTAGTTGCTTTTAAATATTTTAAGATTCGTTTTGCTGCAGTTAAATGAGATTCTTTTGGACATGCTTGAAATCTAGCACACACACAAACAGAATGCATAATATCGGGTCTACTTGCAGTTAAGTATAATAGTGAACCTATCATACCTCTATACATAGATTGATTAATTTCCAAACCTAATTCATCCTTGTCTAAATAGCATGATGTTCCCATGGGTGTGTTAGCTTTCTTTGAAGTGTCCATTCCAAATTTCTTGAGAATCTCTTTGCAGTATTTGGTTTGAGACACAAAAATGCCATCTTTAAGTTGTTTAATTTGAAGTCCAAGGAAGAATGTTAATTCTCCCATCATTGACATTTCAACTTCACCCTGCATTATCTTAGCAAATCCTTCACACAGAGAATTACCAGTTGATCCAAAAATAATATCATCAACATATACTTGAACTAACAGAATATGTTCCTTAACTTTCTTAATAAATAGGGTGGAATCAATTTTTCCTCTAGAAAAGTCATTTGAAATTAGAAAACTACTTAATCTTTCATACCAAGACCTAGGAGCTTGTTTCAAACCATATAAAGTTTTCTTCAATTTAAAAATGTGATTGGGATATTTAAAATATTCAAATCCAGGGGGTTGTTCCACATATACTTCCTCTTTGATAAACCCATTCAAAAATTCACTTTTAACATCCATTTGATAAAGTTAAAATTTCATCAATGAAGCATAAGCAAGAAGTAGGCGTATAGCCTCTAACCTGGCAACAGGAGCATAAGTTTCATCATAACCAATGCCTTCCTCTTGACAGTAACCTTTGGCAACAAGTCTGGCTTTGTTCTTTGTTATATTTCCAACTTCATCAAGTTTGTTACTAAATACCCATTTTGTTCCAATCAATTGATGAGATTCTTCTATTGGAATTATTTCCCAAACTTGATTTCTTTCAAATTGATTAAGTTCTTCTTGCATTGTTGTGCACCATTGGTCATCTTTAAGAGCTTCTTCAACACTTTTGGGTTCTATCTGTGAAACAAAAGCTACAGACATACAGAAATTTGCCATATTTCTAGTTCTTATCCCTTTTGAGATATCACCAATTATATTGTCCATTGAAAGTCCTCTTGGTGAATGTCATTCTTTTGCTACTTCAGTTGGTTAAGATGACTAATTTTCATTCAAGTACATTTCTTCTAGAGCCTCTCTTATGTACTCATCATCACCTGCAAATTCTTTATTTGACTCAAGAGGATTTCCCTCAAGGTCTACAATTTCATCAAAGGTGACATGTAAAGATTCTTCAATATTCAAAGTTCTTCTATTGAAAACTCTATATACTTTGCTAGTTAGTGAATAACCTAAGAAAATGCCCTTATCGGCTTTTGAGTCAAATTTTCCTAAGTTATCTTTTCCATTATTTAACACAAAGCATTTACATCCAAATATTTTTAAATGAGCAACATTAGGCTTCCTACCATTTAACAATTCATAAGGAGTTGATTTTATAATTGGCCTAATAAGCATCCTATTTAATACATAACATGCAGTACTTACATCATCAGGCCAAAAATATTTAGGAACATTTGATTCATTCAACATTGTTCTAGCAAGTTCCTCTAGTGACCTATTTTTCCTTTCTACTACACCATTTTCTTGGGGAGTCCTAGGTGCAGAAAAATTATGTAAAATACCATTTTTCTTCACAATAATTTTCAAAGTATTCATTTTGAAATTCTCCACCATGGTCACTTCTTAACACCTTAATTCTTAAGTCTTTCTCATTTTGGATTTGCTTGGCAAACTTCCTAAAGACCTTAAAAGCTTCACTTTTTAATGTTAAGAAAAATGTCCAAGTATATCTAGAAAAATCATCAACAATTACAAGAGCATAGTAATTTCCACCAAAACTTTTTATCCCAGATGGACCAAATAAATCTAAGTGTAATAGTTCTAAAGGTTTTGATGTGGAAATAACATTCTTAGATTTAAAGGATGATATCACTTGTTTACCTTTTTGACATGCATCACATAATCTATCTTTTCCAAATTTTAACTTAGGCAAGCCAACAATTAAATCCTTTGATATTAATTTGTTTAATTGATGCATGTTTATATGAGTCGCTCTCTTATGCCATAACCATGGATTTTCTTCCTTAGCAACTAAACATGTTATACTAGTGTTAGGTACACAATCCAAATCAATCAAATAGATATTATTATGCCTAATGCCTTTTAATGCTATATTTTCAAAATCCTTTAAATGTATGGTGCAAACCTAACTTTCAAAGATTACCTTGAATCCTTTATCACAAAGTTGACTTATACTTAGGAGATTATGCTTTAGCCCATCAACAAGAAGCACATCCTTTATCTCCAAAGTATTTGCACCACCAATGTTTCCGGTTACAAGTATTCTTCCTTTGTTGTTGTCCCCATAGGTTACATATCCTTGTTCTTTAGCTTTGAAACTCAAAAATTTCGTTTTGTCTCCGGTCATATGTCTTGAACATCCACTGTCAAGATACCACATAGACTTCTTGGATTTGGAAGTTTCCTACAAAACAAGAACATGATAATCTTAGGTCCCCATAACTTTTGGGTCCTTGGGGTTAGAGACAATTAAATCATTTTACTATAGGAACCCAAACATATTTTCCTTTAGGAACACCAAAATGTTTAATTCTACACCTATTTGAAGTATGACCATGTTTCATACAATAAAAGCATGCATTAGATGTAATATTTGAATATGATACATTTCTAACTTTTGAAGTTTTAGTTCCTTTTTCAACCCATACTCTTCTATTTTTAATTTTAGTCTTTTTCAATGGAACATGATAGTTTTATCTATTTTGAACACTAGCCTTATCCTTATAACTATCACTTAATTCTTTCTTAGCTTTATCAAGCAAGTGCTAAGTATATCAATATCATATTCATACTTTTTACATAATGCACATGCTATATTTTTATTATCTTTTTCCTTTAAACATGCAATTTTCGTTTTCAAGGATTCTACCTCCTTTTCCGATTTATTCAAACACTTTTTCACAGATTTATTCTCATTTTTCAAGTCCTTAAAAGCAGTAAACAATTCTCTATATGCATTTTGTAAAGCATCAAAATCATTTTCATCATCACTTGAGGAAGAGTCGGAATCACTAACCTCAAAATTGGAAGAGATGTTGTCATTTGCCATCAAGCAAATGTTTGCTTCAATTTCTGAATCACTTGAATCTGAACTTGAGTCACTATCATCCCAATCAATGTAGGCTTTCTTTTTGAAGAATTTCTTGCCTTTGTGATCTTCATTTTTCTTGTTTGGACATTCGATTTTTACATGTCCTGTTTCACCACAACCGTAACATTTAATATTTAAGGAAGTACATTCTCTTACCTTTCCCTTACCTTTGAAGGGTAGCTTCCCTTTGGCTTTCATGAACCTTGTAAATTTCTTTATCATAAGACTCAAATTTTCATCATCTTTATTTTCCGAGTCTTCTTCCTCTTTCTTGTTCTTACTCTTGGAAATTTCAGTTTTGAAGGCAAGGTTCCATTTTTGGTGTTGGCCTTCTTCATCATTTAGCCTTCCGAGTTCAATTTCATGCTCTCTTAGCTTTCCAAAGAGCACCGCCATAGACATTGTAGCAAGATTTTGTGACTCTGTGATGGTCGTCACCTTAGGTTGCCATTTCCTATCCAAAGATTTAAGAATTTTTACATTTAACTCATCAATATCAAAAACCTTACCTAACCCAGTGAGATGGTTCACAATATGTGTGAAACGCTTGTCGCCTCCGTCAAAACGAGGCGGTCGGAGCGACACGATGGTTTCGACTTTCCAATTTTCACGTTTTTATGGGTGTGGTTACAACGCCTTTAGGTTGTCACATAACGGGGCTGAACCTAGGGGCGAGGTTTTCGAAAAGGGGTTCTTGGATTGTCCGATAACCGGGCTAACCCAAGAATTAATTTTGAAGGGTTCTTATGGAGTCGCCACCGATGTTTTTACCAGAAACATCGAAAAAGGAGTAAAAACGCGTTGGTTTTTGAAAACCAACTTTGGTCGTTAAAACCAGAGTTTAGCTAAAGGAGTTAGTTACGTGTAAGGGAAGTGTTAGTTCCCTTACGACGCCCCTTTCGGGTTCCCTATGATAGGCCAGCTATTTAATAAATAAACTTTGTGAAAAGATGCTTTTTCCCTTTTATTTGCAGAATTAAAAGAATGACTACATGGCCGTAATATCTATTACGCAATGTAATCATAAAAGTAAAGGCAATAAAGAGAGGGAGAGAATGAAGAAACCTTCGAAGCAAGCTCTTTAATTAATTTCTTGAAGATTAGGGTGCGTTTTGGCAGCCCTTCACTTTTTACAACGCCGGAAAACTCTCAAAAACGCTATAAAAATCTCTAAGAAACTCTTAGAAACTCTGGAAATGCTTCGGAGGGTTCTAGGAAGAGAATTTGAAGAAATTGTAGAAGGAAAAGTGGAAGAACTGTGTGAAATGAGGGGGGAGCGCTCACTATTTATAGGGATTCGCGCATGTCAGGTCGAGATGGTCGTCTCGTCTGACAAGGTCGAGACGACCATCTCGCCATTCGGGACAGCGGTCTCAACTTGTAAAAGTGGTGAGGACTTTCCCAGAAACGAGAAGGCCTTCTCGCCAAATGGGAGGGGGGTCTCGCCATTCGCAAGTGACGAGACGGTCGTCTCGCCAAACGAGACGACGGTCTCGACTTGCTGGAATGACGAGACGGCGGTCCCGAAAGGCGAGACGACAATCTCGATCCCTGAAGGCGAAAATCCTTATTTTAATGCAGAAAATTCTTCCAATCCTATTATGGGGCCTAATAGTCTCTACTAGTGGCTTCTTAGGCTTCATCCATCTTCGAATAGGAGGTCTTCTGGTCTTATTTTGAGGTCGAGCATAATTTGGGGTCTACAGCTGCCCCCCCTTTACCTGACTAGTCGACTGTTGGCCTGTCGTGCCAAGTAGATCGACTGGAGGGTAAAGGAGTTGACCCTCTTGCCCGGTTACCCTGCAGACGTCCCGTCTTGTGGCGGTTGATCTTCTGGGGAAAATTGTGTTGTGCACCTCTAGGATACTCCTTCTGACAGTAGCTGATCCCTTCGGTTGACACATGGTAGAACCTCAGGATACTCCTTTTGACGATAGTCGATCCTTCGGTTGATGGGTATAAACCCCCCATCAGGCTGGTAGTTACAGCCCAATGTGCGTAGGACTGGATGAGTATAAACCCCCCCCCCCATCAGGCTGGTAGTTGCGACTTACTGATCCGGATCGAGCACAGATCAGGCGCACCGCATGCACAGGTTGATAGGTATGTACCCCCTATTAGGCTGGTACACTCCATTGCGTAGGACTGGTGGTGGTGGCGGCTTACTGCTCGGGTGGCTCATGCGCCGAGCACTGAGATGCGTTCTCTTGTCTTTGTCTTTTCTGGGAATGGTCGTCCGGTCTGTGCCGGGAATTCTATTGGTGTTCATCCAGCTTGTTGGTTGTTGGGGATTCTTTGATTTTGATTTTTTAGTGGTGGTCATCTGACTTTGCTGGTTGTCGGGTAGTCTTATTCGACTCTTGCTTGGTTGTCGAAGACTGTTGGTCAAGGTGATTGACTTGTTTTAATCCTGCCTTTTTCTGCGATTTTATCTCTTTTTTCTCGCGATTTTGGATTTTGGCTTTTTTTTAGCATAAGTCTTTTTAGTCTTAGTTTCTTTTTGTTACGTTGACTTTTTTGAAAGGGATAGCAAAATGTATGAAATGAAATTTTAGTTATGATAAAAATTTATTACAGCAATTTATTTTCTAAGCACTATCCCTAAGAAGGTGGACTCGAGTCTGGAGACGATCCATAAGAGGGGAACTACCGGTACAGATGTCTTCGGAATGCCGCCAGGTCCTGCCTTATTCCCTCTTGGTATTGGTTTAATGTCTCCAATCTTGTGTCGAAGACATCCTGTCTTAGAGACATTTTCTCTTGTCTCATGGACATTTGGTCGAATTGCTGGCACAAATCGTAGATGTTGCGGTTGATGCCAGCAAAATCGTCTGTGTACTACTGTTGTTGTTGTTGCTACTGCTATTGTTGTTGGAACTCGGGAGGTGTCCGGAGATCGTGCATTGCTATGAGATCTCGGAGATCGAAAGCTATGTCTAGCGAGGGGTGGAGGATCAACCGGGTCCCTTGGCGTAGCAGCATCCCCATGCTGACCAGGACCAACCCGTTGATAGTCTCGGGTCGGAGGATGGAGGCCAGTTCCTCCCTGCCACTGCACCCCCATTTCTCTGCCAGGGGGGTAATGAGGGGAGCCATGAGGACGGCTCCCACGGGCCGGCTCCCGAAGTCCTTGAGGGCCTTCAGGAAGAATAGCTAGGGTTGCACGGGCGCCTCTGGCTCATGCAGTAGAGGACAAAGAGGTCCGGGAGGGTAACTTTACCCTGACTCTCTTTACACCCGTGGACAGTCCCAGCCAGCAGCTTGTGGCAGATGCAGAGGGTGGGGGGAAGTGCAGAGCCCTTCAGCAGTGTCGGCAGGGTGTGTGCCCCGGTCAGCTCCTCCCACATCTCGCCGGCGGTGAGGTTAGTTGGGTGTGCGCAGATGGCCTCCTGGTAGTCCCGAGTCAGCACGTCCTCGGGCTGGACGAATCCAATGGATACGTTGAGTTCGTCCAGGGTGGTGGTTCAGTACATCCCACCTATGAAGTATGTCACCATTTTTGTCGGTGGGAGACCCGGCACCATGGAGGGGGTCTCATAGTAGGAGATGGAGGCGAGAAACTCTAGTACCGCCTGAGGGTAGACGTGGGTAGGCGGAGATTGGAGGAGGAAGCGCCACCCTATGTTGTCGATGTGGGCCCGGACATCATCCTCCCACCCAAAATCGGCGAGGATGCCAAAGTCCAGTCTTAGCATGGGGTGCTAGGTATACCCCCGGATGTGCTCTAGGCGGGCCTGGTGCAGCGGTGAAAGCTGTGTGGGATCCTGAGGAGTTGGGGCTGAGGAGCTACTAGGGCCGGCAGAACCCCTTCTCTTTCTGGACTGGTCTCCACAATGCATTTTGACAGTAGGATGCTTGAGAGTGAGAGAAAGGAGGGTAGGAGTGCAAGAGAGGGTGTTGGAGACCCCCCCCCTAGGCCCCTCTATATAAAGACTTTTCGGCCAACCTCGGGACCGCCATCTGGAGATTCGGGACCATCGTCTCGAATTCGCGAGGTTCGGGACTGCTGTCTGGAACCTCGAGACAGTGGTCTCCCCTTTAGCCTTAAGCGAGACGACTGTCTCGCCAAGCGAGAAGGCGGTCTCGTTTTTGGTCAAGTCAAGACGGCGGTCTCGTTAGTCGAGACGACGGTCTCATTAGTCGAGACGGCGGTCTCGTTTTGCTGAAAATCGAGATGACGGTATGGACTATCGAGACGGCGGTCTCGTTTTTTAGATGCTTTTTTTTTAAAGAAAATAGGACCTTGTTCAAAAACATTTTATGCATGCAATGTTTTCATGTTTGATGTCCTATAATGCCTATTTCATTTAGTTTTTTCAGAAGGATTTAACTGACATGTCTTGTAGAGACGAGTATCCTCTGATCTGTGTTCTTGTATTTGGTTGTACCATTCCAGACTTCTTATGACCGAAGAATAATTTGCTTTTTCTTTCTTTCTTTTTCTTTGCTTTTTCTCTCTTTTTTTGTAGAACACAATTTGCCATGTTAGTGTCCCTTTTTCTTCACTTTAGGGATTTCAATCCTCTTGTTGACTATACGCCTCCATATTCCCAAATTAATTGTTAAAATAATGTTGTGAGGGTCAAGAGAAAAGAAGTAAAAGGGCAAATTCAATGGCTTGTGTTTTAGACGGTCCATTTTATTTAGAAAAAGGTTTTTGTAAGAATGGCTAGCTAAGGTTAGGCCTAGGTGTTTAAGCTCTTTCTCTAAGCAAACGTTTCCCTTTTTTTTTGTTTTTTTTGTTTGTATTTGCGCCTTAGCTTATTTCCAATGCTTTTTATGGCTAGTTGATTTCCCTAGATCGCCCTTCGGGTTTTCGAACTAGGATATTTTGTTTTGGCCCTATCTTTTGTCTAGGTTCCTTTTTTTTGTTTTTGTTTAGGGAATCCTAGCGGACCTTATTTTGTAACCCTAATTTCTGCCTAGGCTACCCTTTATTTTTGCTCGGGTGTCCTATCGGGTTAATCCTATCTTTTGCGTAGCCCCCTTAGTGGGTTTCCTACCAGGTATTTCGCCCTTTTTTTTTTGCCTTTGGCTTCTATGGGCTTTTTTTATTTTTTTTTTGTTATTATTATTTTTTTCACAATATTGGTGAAGCATGACTTTCTTTATGGTGAGGTAAAGCCTTATTTTGTGCTTCTAATAAACTAGCTTGATTGTAATGGAAAATTTTGTTTACTTGGATGCACTTCTTTATTCTTCTTTTTCTTTTTGTTTACTTAGACAAGGTTATTATGAGGTCTAGTCATGAAATAGTAAGAAGAGAAGCAGATAGTAAGAAGTATATTCTTTATTAATTAATAAGGGAATATGTGCCCTAAAATGCCCGGGGGTCGGGCTAGCCCCGGGGGATAATCTCTAACAATCATTGGGTTTACATCCCTTAAGCAAAGAAAAAGATCTCCTAATGACTAGGGTAGTTCTCGACGCTTTCATCCCTCTGCTTCGGAATATTTGTTTGAGTGTGCGGAGGGGAGACTTCCCTTTTCTTCCTTCTGCTCGGCCCTTAGTAGGGTCATATCCTAGGCCACACTTGTAAGGATTATCTTTGAATTCTGGGGGTTCCCTCATGCCTTGGGAATCTGCCCCCAGTCCTTGGCCAGGATGGTAACCATGCTTCATCATCATGCGAGCTACCTTTGTGTTTTTGGGAAGTCTCTCTACGTTGGCAATTTCGAGCGCTTGAAAAGATGTTTCAAGGGCCTCTTCAGTCGCATCCACATAGGGTTGGGTGGACGGTCCACTGATCAGGATATCGTCTTCTGTCTGGACCGTGACCAATTTGTCATCCACTATGAACTTGACTTTTTGGTGGAGCGTTGAAGGTACTGCCTTAGTGTCATGAATCCAAGGCCTGCCGAGGAGACAACTGTATGCCGGAGTAATATCCATTATATGGAAATCGACGTTGAAGATAATGGGTCCAACTTGGATTGGCAAATTAACTTCTCCCACTACTTCTCGTTTTGATCCGTCGAAGGCTCGAATGATAGTGCTGCTTGGGCGTAGACGGGTTCCTTGGATAGTCAACTTGTCTAGTGTGCACTTGGGCATCACGTTCAAGGACGACCCGTTATCCACAAGAACTTTGGCAATGAGGTATTCCTTGCACTTGATGGAGATATGCAAGGGCTTATTGTGGTTTGATCCCTCGAGGGGGAGTTCTTCCTCTGTGAAGGTGAGGTGATCGCTTGCCATAATATGACCTGTTGAACATACAAGGACTTGATGTTGAACTTACATGGACAAGAAGCTTGTTGATTTTGATGATGATTCAAGAACAAAGAACTTAGAGAGTTGAAGACTTGTATTATTGTGTAATAACTCTGTTTTGATGAGTTTGAGTCTGTAATATTCGAGTCTAAGATAGCCGGTACATAGTGTACTCTTTAGAAGCTTCAAAAACTCATATTTATCAAAAAGTCTCAGGTTTAATCGATTAAAACATCAAATAATCGATTATTACAGTGAGAAAAACCATTTTCTGTATCAGCTCATTGTGTTAATCGATTAACACACCTGTTAATCGATTAAGAGGCCAGTTAATCGATTAATAGGGCACTTAATCGATTAAACCAGTGCGTGTTGGGGTTCTGTTGATTTTGGCTCTGTAATAATCGATTAGCACTTCATTTAATCGATTATTTCAGTCAGATTTGGATTTTTAACTTCAAATTAAACCTATTTTCGAAAACCCTAATCCCAATACTCCAAGTTCGGAAAATCCCCAATTCCCCAATCCTAATTCATCTACTTAAGGTTCTCTAAGGCTCTTAGAAAATTGAACAACATTTTTCAAACAAAAATTGAGAGTTGTGATTGCTAGAGAACTATTAGTTGGAGGAAAAAGGGGCTTTTGGAACCTGGTGTGGGCTAGAAGCGATAAGAATCACTAAGTGGAGTTCTTAGTGGATTGTGTGTTGTGCCGTCTCTAGAGAAAGTTGTTCTACATCTCTTGTGGGTTTCAAGAGAGGTGTTTTCTTTACTTTATCTTTTCCATTGTTATCTGTTTGTAACAACTTTGATTATAGTGACAGCATTAATCCTCTGTTTGAGTGATTAGCAACTGGACGTAGGGTCTTTTGATCCGAACCAGTATAAATCTTCTGTGTAAGACTCTATCTCTATTCTATTTACGTTTACACAGTATTTTAATCAGTAAAATTTGGGGAAAATTTTTAAAACCTAATTTTTGTTAAGAAACCAATTCAACCCCCCTCTTGGTTTTTTTCCGACAACGCGAACATTCCGCTGCGCAATTCCAACAAGTGGTATCAGAGCTTTCTTTGATAGTCATTCAAATTTTTCAAAAATGGCCGGACAAAATCAAACTTTTTTCGAAGGTGCGTCTATGAACAGACCCCCACTTTTTGCGGGTCAAAATTATCCTTTCTAGAAAGTTACAATGCAAATCTTTTTAGAGTTTGTTAATAGAGGCGTTTGGGACGCTATTTTAAACTGTTCCTATATTCCTAAAGTTACTGAGAACAGAGTAGACGTTCCTAAACCATTTTCTAGATGGACAACAGAGGAAAATAGGAAAGCTCAATTTAACGTTAGGGCTAGAAATATTATTTCATCTGCTTTAACCCTTGACGAGTTTTACAGGATCTCTGTTTGTAAGTGCTCAGGAGATGTGGGAAATGCTAAGAGTAACCCACGAAGGTACCGACGACGTTAAGAGAGCATGGAAAAATTCCCTAATCCAAGAATACAAGATGTTCAGGATGCAACAAGGCGAAATGATATTTGACATTCAAAAGCGTTTCACTCATATTGTGAACCATCTCACCGGATTAGGTAAAATTTTTGACATTGATGAATTAAATGTTAAAATGTTAAAATCTTTGGATAGGAAATGGCAACCTAAGGTGACGGCCATCTCGGAGTCACAAAACCTTGCCACAATGTCTATGGCGGCGCTCTTTAGAAAGTTGAGAGAGCATGAGCTAGAGCTAGGAAGGCTAAATGATGAGAAAGGACAATATCAAAAGAAGAACTTAGCCTTCAAAACCAAAATTTCCAAAGGTAAAAATAAAAAGGAAGAAGACTAAGAGAATGAAGAAGAAGAATTGAGTCTTATGATAAAGAAGTGTACAAAATTCATGAAAGCCAAAGGAAGACATCCATTCAAAGGTAAAGGAAAGGTAAGGGAAAATTCTTCCGTAAATATCAAATGTTATGGTTGTGGTGAAACAGGACATGTGAAGACCGAATGTCCAAACAAGAAAAATGAAGAAATCAAAGGCAAAAAGTTCTTCAAGAAGAAAGCCTAAATCGCTTGGGACAACAGTAATTCAAGTTCGGAATCAAGTGACTCGGAAGTTGAAGCCAATATTTGCTTAATGGCAAATGACAACATATCTTCTGACTTTGAGGAAACTTCCAAATCAAAGAAGTCTATGTGGTATCTTGATAGTGGATGCTCAAAGCTTATGACCGATGACAAAACAAAATTTGTGTTTCAAAGCTAAAGAACAAGGATATGTAACTTATGGGGACAACAACAAAGAAAAAATTCTTGGAATCGGAAATATAGGTGGTGCAAACATGTTGGAGATTAAGGATGTGCTTCTTGTTGATGGGCTAAAGCATAATCTCCTTAGCATAAGTCAACTATGTGCCAAAGGATTTAAGGTAATATTTAAAAGTAAATTTTGCACCACACACTTGATAGATTCCGAAAATGTAGCATTAAAAGGCATTAGGCATAATAACATATACTTGATTGATTTGGATTGTATATATGATTCTAGTATAACATGTTTAGTTGCTAAGGAAGAGAACCCTTGGTTATGGCATAAGAGAACAGCTCATATAAATATGCATCATTTAAATAAATTGATATCAAAAGACTTAGTTGTTGGTTTGCCTAATTTAAAGTTTGAAAAAGATAGGTTATGTGATGCATGTCAAAAAGGTAAACAGGTAAAATCATCATTTAAATCAAAGAATGTTATTTCCACTTCAAAACCCCTAGAATTATTACATTTAGACTTATTTGGTCCTTCTAGGATAAAAAGCTTTGGTGGAAATTATTATGGTCTTGTGATTGTTAATGATTATTCTAGATATACTTGGACATTTTTCTTAACAATGAAAAGTGAAGCTTTTAAGGTCTTTAGAAAGTTTGCAAAGCAAATTCAAAATGAGAAAGACTTAAGAATTAAAGTGTTAAGAAGTGACCATGGTGGTGAGTTTCAAAATGAAAAGTCTGAAAATTATTGTGAGAAAAATGGAATATTGCATAACTTTTCTGCTCCTAGGACTCCCCAACAAAATGGTGTAGTTGAAAGGAAAAATAGGTCACTAGAGGAACTTGCTAGAACAATGTTAAATGAATCAAATGTTCCTAAATATTTTTGGGCTAATGCGGTTAGTACTGCTTGTTATGTTTTAAATAGAATGCTCATTAGGTCAATTATAAAATCAACTCCCTATGAATTATTAAATGGTAGAGAGCCTAATGTTGCTCATTTGAAAATATTTGGATGTAAGTGCTTTGTGTTAAATAATGGAAAGGACAACTTAGGAAAATTTGACTCAAAAGCCGATGAGGGCATTTTCTTAGGTTATTCATTAACTAGCAAGGCTTACAGGGTGTTTAATAGAAGAACCTTAAATATTGAAGAATCTATTCATGTTACTTTTGATGAAATGGTAGACCTTGGGGGAAATCCTCTTGAGTCAAATAAAGAACTTGCAGGTGATGATGAGTATATAAGAGAGGCTCTTGATGAATTGTATTTGGAAGAAAATGAGCCTTCTCAAACACCTGAATTAGCAAAAGAATGGCAATCACCAAGAGGACTCTCAATGGACAATATCATTGGTGATATCTCAAAAGGGGTAAGAACTAGAAATATGACCAATTTCTGCATGTTTGTAGCTTTTGTGTCACAGATAGAACCCAAAAATGTTGAGGAAGCACTTAAAGATGACCAATGGTCCATAGCTATGCAAGAGGAACTTAACCAATTTGAAAGGAATCAAGTCTGGGAATTAATCCCAAGAGAAGAAACACATCAAGTAATTGGAACTAAATGGGTATTTAGAAATAAACTTGATGAAGATGGAAACATAACAAAGAATAAAGCCAGACTTGTTGCCAAAGGTTATTGTCAGGAGGAAGGTATTGATTATGATGAAAATTATGCTCCTGTTGCCAGGTTAGAGGCTATACGCCTACTTCTTGCTTATGCATCATTGATGAAATTTAAATTATATCAAATGGATGTTAAGAGTGCATTTTTGAATGGTTTTATTAAAGAAGAAGTATATGTGGAGCAACCCCCTGGATTTGAAGATTTTAGTTATCCTAATCATATTTTTAAATTAAAGAAAGCATTATATGGGTTGAAACAAGCTCTTAGGTCTTGGTATGAAAGACTAAGTAGTTTTCTAACTTCAAATGATTTTTCTAGAGGAAAAATTGATTCTACTTTGTTTATAAAGAAAGTAAAAGAACATATCTTATTGGTCCAAGTATATGTTGATGATATTATTTTTGGATCAACTGATAATTCTTTATGTGTAGAATTTGCTAAGATAATGCAGGGAGAGTTTGAAATGTCTATGATGGGAGAATTAACATTCTTCCTTGGACTTCAAATCAAACAACTTAAATATGGTATTTTTGTCTCTCAAACCAAATACTGCAAAGAGATTCTTAAAAAGTTTGGAATGAACACCTCAAAGGAAGCTAACACACCCATGGGAACTTCATGCTATTTAGACAAGGATGAATCAGGTTTGGAAATTAATCAATCTATGTATAGAGGTATGATAGGTTCTCTATTATACTTAACTGCAAGTAGACCTGATATTATGCATTCTGTCTGTGTGTGTGCTAGATTTCAGGCATGTCCAAAAGAATCTCACTTAACTACAGTAAAATGTATTTTAAAATATTTAAAAGGAACTACTGGTTTTGGTTTATGGTATCCATCTGAAGCTTGTACTAGTTTAATAGGTTATTCTGATGTTGATTATGGTGGATGCAAAATAGATAGAAAAAGTACTAGTGGAACAAGTCATTTGTTAGGATCATCTCTAGTATCTTGGCCTTCTAAGAAACAGGCATGTGTTGCTTTATCCACCACTGAAGCTGAATATATTGCAGCTGGTAATTGTTGTGCTCAAATATTGTGGATGAAACAACAACTAGAAGATTATAGTATATTTCTAAATGACATTCCTTTGATGTGTGATAATACGAGTGCAATCAATCTTACTAAGAATCCAATAATGCATTCTAGGACTAAGCATATAGAAATTACACATAATTTTTTGAGAGATCATATAAGTAAAGGAAATTGTAAAATTGAGTATGTTGATACAAAGCATTAATTAGCAGATATTTTTACTAAGCCTCTACCCAAGGATAGATTCTATGATCTTAGAAGAGACTTAGGGATATTAGAAATAGCTTAAATTCTACTTAATTAGACAGTTTTTGGATGGTTGTAATGATTTAATTCATTATGTAGGATGTTAATAGATTATCATGTGTATAAACCTCAAAAATTTGACAAACTCTCTAGAATAATTGATTATTTGGAGTTATAATCGATTATTTGCACCCCAAAACACCCAAAACATGACATTTCTCACTGGATTAATCAATTAACTCGCTAGATAATCGATTAAACACAGTGTTAATCGATTAACTGCTTGAATTAATCGATTAAATGGGTCTGATACTGGTTTAATTGATTAATTCAAGATTTAATCGATTAAACCGGGAAAGTTTCGTTTTTTAGCCATTGACAATGGCTCTCTTGACCTTCATTCACTCCCATGTGACCGTTGGAGATGCTTGGTTATAAATAGGGACCTCCATTTCACTTCTACTCACTTCTAACTCTTGAATTCAAGCTTTCTTGCCTCATTCTATCACTCTTGCCTTCTTCTAACATCACTTGTCTTCCTTGTTACTCCTCTAATTCTACAATGGCCTCATCTTCTCGTGCTAAAATTCCCACCAGAAGAAGATCTGCACCCTCATCTCATCCCCGTCCGAATTCTGTAGAAGGATGGATCTCTGATGCTGAAGGCCGACAAGAATTTCTGTCTTATTGGAAGGAACGTGGTATTATCTCTCCCAAATTCCTTATTGGTGATCAATTCATCAATAGGGGATTCAATTTTCCTAATCTCCTTGAAATTCACGGAGTTCTCCCTTTCATCCAAATGCAAGGTACATATTATCAAGACTTAGTTAGGGTATTTTACTCTCGGTTCAAATTCTGAGATCAAATAGCTACCTCTAGTGTAAAGGGGGTAACAATTATTCTTGATGACGATATTTGGGAAAACGTTGCCCATTTTCCTATAAGAGAAGATGCTATTAACGTGTTTTGTGAGTTAGATGATTTTGACAGGATCATGGCTTACCGTTCTTTTCTACGAAATCTTTCCATGGAGATTGGGCATCTCCTTCTAGCTGGACCATTGAAGAAGGAGGAACGCATGATTTTGCATTTACTTGTCTGGATCCTATGTCCCCGGGCTACGAATCATGCTCAATGTTCTTCAATCGATCTTCGCATTATTCATGCAATAATGAATAATGAGCCTCTAGATTGGGGCATTCTTGTCACCATGACTATGTTAAAAGCCAAACGCCATCCCACCTTCAAAATTCCATATGCCCTCCTTATCTCTTGCATTCTTGAATACAAAGGAGTAAATGTCAAAGGTGAACAAACAGTTCGAACGTCAAACCTGAACCGCATGCTGGACAACACATTAACTCAACTCCAAATGGTGCGTGTCAACAATATTTATGTTCACAAGGATGACGTTCCAAATGAAGATGAAGATAATGAAGATTCTGATGAAGATATGCCCCCTACTGCTGAGTTTCCCTCTGATCAGATCCAAAGTGCTGGAACTTCCTCTACTCATCCTGAAACCCAACAATCTATGGAGGACATGTTATCTAATATGACCCAGAGGATGCAGGCATTCTTCACTCTTTCTGGAGTACGGCATGAGGATAAAGTGTGCCATTTAGAAAATAAATTTGATGCACACTTTCATAGTGATAGTGAAGAATTTTAAAGTTTGTTTTTATTTCTTCTTGTGTTGTAATGTATTTTCACTTCTGAAATAAAATTTGGTATTCTTTTATTGCTTTGTTTGAGGGGGAGTTATTTCCAGGTTATACATATGTTGAGGGGGAGCTCTTAATTTTTTATTATAATCAAAATAGGGGGAGAAATATTTAAAGCCTCTTATGATTAAATTTAAATATTATCTGGTATATTTAAAGTGTTTGTTAGTGTAACAGATAAAACAGGTTATTACATGGCTTTAAAAGAAAATTTTGATCATCATCAAAAAGGGGGATATTGTTGAACATACAAGGACTTGATGTTGAACTTACATGGACAAGAAGCTTGTTGATTTTGATGATGATTCAAGAACAAAGAACTTAGAGAGTTGAAGACTTGTATTATTGTGTAATAATTCTATTTTGATGAGTTTGAGTCTGTAATATTAGAGTCTAAGATAGCCAATACATAGTCTACTCTTTAGAAGCTTCAAAAACTCATATTTATCAAAAAGTCTCGGGTTTAATCAATTAAAACATCAAATAATCGATTATCACAGTGAGAAAAACCATTTTCTGTATCAGCTCACTGTGTTAATCGATTAACACACCTGTTAATCGATTAACAGGCCAATTAATCGATTAACAGGACACTTAGTCGATTAAACCAGTGCGTGTTGGGGTTTTGTTGATTGTGGCTCTGTAATAATCGATTAACACTTCATTTAATCAATTATTTCAGTCAGATTTAGATTTTTAACTTCAAATTAAACCTATTTTCGAAAACCCTAATCCCAATACTCCAAGTTTCGAAAATCCCCAATTCCTAAACCCTAATTCATCTACTTAAGGTTCTCTAAGGCTCTCAAAAAATTGAACAACCTTTTTCAAACAAAAGTTGAGAGTTGTGAATGCCAGAGAACTGTTTGTTGGAGGAAAAAGGGGCTTTTGGAACCTGGTGTGGGCTAGAAGCGATAAGAATCACTAAGTGGAGTTCTTAGTGGATTGTGTGTTGTGCCGTCTCTAGGAAAAGTTGTTCTACATCTCTTGTGGGTTTCAAGAGAGGTGTTTTCTTTACTTTATCTTTTCCATTGTTATCTGTTTGTAAGAACTTTGATTATAGTGACAGCGTTAATCCTCTATTTGAGTGATTAGCAACTGGACGTAGGGTCTTTTGATCCGAACCAGTATAAATCTCCTGTATAAGACTCTATCTCTATTCTATTTACGTTTACACAGTATTTTAATCGGTAAAATTTGGGGAAAATTTTTAAAACCTAATTTTTGTTAAGAAACCAATTCACCCCCCCTCTTGGTTTTTGTCCGACAATGCGAACATTCCGCTGCGCGATTCTAACATGACCAACGATCCTCTCAACCTTTTCTTGGGATATGGTGTGAGGTACATGCGATTCACTCAAGACCTTCATCAGGGCATTTTTGTGCGGTTCCGAGCTCATCATTAAAGATAATAGGGTTATCTTTGCAGGTGTATGATTGAGCTGGTTAATAATGGAATACTCGCTTTGCCTTATAAACTGGAGTAATTCCTCTGTCTCCTCTTTGGATTCTTTATTTTCTTTTTCTTTGGTCTTTTTATTTTTTCCTTTATTCTTGGTGGCATCTTCTTGTAAGTCCTTGGGGGAGTAGACTCTTCCACTTCTAGTCATGCCCCCAATGTCGGCTATGTTGGAGATATCTTCCTTTATTGGTGAAGATTCTCCATATCTCCATGGTACAACTTTATTTGACTCGTAGGGGAAAGGACGTGGCATAAATAGTCGCACTGGTGTCCTTGCCCCCTCTTCCTTATTTTTGAGGACCAACGGTCAAGGCTTATTGTCCTCTTGTGGCGGGTTGGCCGTTGGGGAAAGCTTGATTAAGAGTGGCTTTCTCTCCATTCTTCTGATTTGGAAGACGTGTCAGTTAATCCTTCCTTTTTATTCTTATTTATTAAGAGTGAAGGAGGGGAAATTAAATATGCAAATGAATGATATGCATGCAAGTAGACAATTGTTGAATAAAGAAAAATTTCATTTATCCATAGAAGGTGTACATTCCCCTATTCCATAGTATGAAGCAACTTTTGACAGAAACGGAAAAGCCTAAAGAAACCCACAGGCGGGTCTTGATCTCTATGTAATTCCCTTTTGGCTTCCCGGACATGACGAGCGAGCGCTTCACTTTGCTTCTGGACTGTCTGGCTCATATCTTCACTGTACTTTTGAGCCTCTTTGATCTTCGCCTCTTGATGGACGACCAAGGCTTGCAGTTCATCAAGTTTTGCAAGGGCTCGGTCCTTTTCTTGTAATACTTGTCCGTACTGAGCTAGCCCATCTCTTTCTTTGCAGCGTAGCTCAGCGAGACTTTTGTTGAGTCTCTGATTGGCCTCTCGCTCTTGGCGTATTTCTGACTGAGTCTTGGTGAGGTCTTGCAACAAGTCCTTGATCGTCTGAGCCTGTTTTGCTGATGTAGACCCCAAATCTTGCCCGGCCTCCAAATAAAGAGTAAAAGACTTCCTATTCGAAGATGGACGAAGCCTAACAAGACACTATGAGAGACTATTAGGTCCCATACTAGGATAGGAAGGATTTTCGGCACAAAAATAAGGTTTCTCGCCTTTTTGGGACGAGACCGCCGTCTCGAAATCGAGACCGCCGTCTCGCCTCATGCAAATGGCGAGATTGCCATCTCGCCAAACGAGACGGCGGTCTCGCCACCTGCGAATGGCGAGACGGCGGTCTCGCCACCTACGCAGGACAAGACGGCGGTCTCGTTGGGCGAGACGGCGGTCTCGTTGGGCGAGACGGCAGTCTCGACCCTGTCAGACGAGAACGGCGGTCTCGCCACTGCCAGGCGCGAAAACCTATAAATAGGGGCTCTCCCCCCCTCATTTTCCACACACCACACAGCTTTAGCTCTCCCTTCTCTCTAAAACTTCTCTCTAGAATCCCTCCGATGCATTTACGGAGCTTCTGAGTGCCTTTGTGAGCGTTTTTCGACGTCTAGAAGAGTTTCCAGCGTCGTGTAGGGTGAAGGGCTGCCAAAAAGCATCCATTTTTGTTAAAGAAATAAAAAAGAAAGCTTGCTTCGGAGGTTTAAATTCTCCCTCTCTACTTTTACTGCTTTAATTTTAAATTATGTAATAGATTAGGGCCATGTAGTCATAATTTTAAATTCCGCAAAATAAAAAGGGCAAAAGCGTAATTTTCTGATTTATTTATTAACAAAGTAGCTGGCCTATCATAGGGAACCCGAAAGGGGCGTAGTAAAGGAACTAATACTTCCTTTACACGTAACTAACTCCCTTACCCAACTCTGGTTCTAATGACCAAAGTTGGTTTTCGAAAACCAACACCTTTTAAAACCCCTTTTCCGATGTTTCCGGTAAAAACATCGGTGGCGACTCCACGGAACCCTACAAAATTAGTCCTTGGGTTAGCCCGATTATCGGACAACCCAAGGACGCCCTTTCGAAAACCTCACCCCTAAGTTAGCCCGGTTATCGGACAACCTAAAGGCGTTGTAACCACCCATAAAAAATGCGAAAATCAAGAGGGTTGAAACCATCATGTCGCTCCGACCGCCTCTCTTTTTGACGGCAGCGACAGATGGCGACTCCACTGGGGAAGCCTCGAGAGTTGATCCCATTTAGTGATGGGCCGGCTTAAAAATAAATAAACCAAGAAAATAACGCTTTTGCCCTTAACTTGTATTATAACATGTTTTACAGTTTGGCTTTAATAACTATTGTTTGTTCATAATTACTCAATTGTTTGAAATAAAAATTGTACACAAACCCTTGCACACAACAGTTCCCTCTATACCCGGGGGCAAGTGAGAAAACCATAGGGAGCGGGTGGCAGGTACGGTTCGCTGTAGTGAGGACCTTGAGCCCACCAGTGTGATCGGAAACCACCACTCAAGGTGATAACCTTCCTCTTTTGGCAACAAGACTGACTATGGCCTTAGTGCTAAGCATGGTCGGATGGCTGGAGAGTGGGGACCCTATAATGGGGGCACCTTGGGGGCCTTAGCCTGGTGAGAACAGTTAGAACCAACCCTTGCCAATGCACTTTTCTGCAGGAAAACCCTACCTCATGATAAAAACGAATTCTCGCCTATTCGCGGATGACTGAATTGTGTGTGCATATGTTTATTGCATTTGTCTGTTGCATAGCATAAACAAACAACAAAACAAAAATCACAAAAATATCTTTTCAAATAAACACCCTTATCTCGGACAGTCTTCCTTTTAGCTAGCCTGGTTTCAGGTTCTTTGTAAGCTAAGTAGCCACGCAGTTCCGACAGAAGAGATAAGGGACGCTAAAATATTCTTTCGCATAAAGCCACATTTTATCTCGGACAGTCTGCCTTTTAGCTATCCTGGTTTCAGGTTCTTTGCAAGCTAAGTAGCCACGCAGTTCCGACAGAAGAGATAAAAGGCTATAAAATAAACATCAAATAAAAATCAAAATACAAAAAATACCAGAAAAATCAACTTCTGACAAAGTCAAAACATTCATACTACATCATACCATGAGTAAAGAAAAACCAAGAGAGAAAATAAAAAGTGATAGCGCATTCAGCATCATTTAAACAGAATCTCTCATGCATAAACATACCCATTTTTAAGCACTCAACATGCATTAATAAACCTTTTTGGGCATTCTAGAAAGTGGCTGGTCCTCTCCCCACTCGTACTCGTGCACAAAAAGCAAAAGCGATGGAAAACTTGGAGGAGCAAAACCGAAAGCTCACCGCGGAGGTCAATACCCTCTGCAAACAAATGGCCCAACTAATGGAGGTCGTGCGCCAAGGTCAGAGCAAGGGCGAAGACCAAGCTGAACATATCCCTCCCCATGAAGAAGAGGAGGAAGAATACTTTTTTGACGGGAAGGATGCTAAGACTGCACGCATCCTTACCCCAGAAGTGTCCAAACAACAACTCTCCGCCCTAAAGGAGAGGCTTAAGGCAGTCGAAGGGCATAACTTCGACATCAAGGAGGTGGCAGACATGTGCCTGGTGAAGAACATTTGTTTCCCTCCCAAATTTAAAATCCCGGACTTCCCCAAGTACGCCGGGATGACCTGCCCAAAGAACCATCTTACGATGTATTGTCGTAAGATGGCCGCCCATGCTGAGAACGAAAAACTCCTGATCCACTGCTTCCAGGAGAGTCTGGCGGACACAGCTCTCAACTGGTATATGCAGCTAGAGAGAGGGCAGGTCCAGAGCTGGAAACAGTTGGCTGATGCTTTTCTTTGTCGTTACCGATACAACATCAATCTGACCCCCGACAGGTCAGATCTCAGAACTCTGGGCAAAAGGAACGACGAGCCTTTTAAAGCGTACGCCCAAAGATGGAGGGAGATGGCAGCCCAGATCGAGCCTCCTTTGACGGACAAGGAAACAGTGGCTATGTTCATCGATTCGCTGATCGGAGCGTACTATGATAAGGCGATAGTCAGTACCTCCAATCTCTTTTCGGACATAGTCACTGTGGGGGAAAGAGTAGAGCAGGGGCTGAGGAGCGGGAAGATAGCACAGTCTTCCCAAGCTGGCGTCTCATTCAAGAGGCCTGCTGGCAAGAAGAAGGATGAATCTGTGCATGCAATCAACTTTGCCACTCCTTCCTCTACCCCGCAAACGCCCAGGCAGCCCCGCAAGAAAGAGAGGAAGTTCACTCCAATCTCCACTTCCTATGGACTGCTGCTGCCTCAACTATTGGAGGCTAAGCTCCTGCCCTGTGCGCCTCCCAAGAAGCAGTTGGAACCTCCCTACCCCGAATGGTACAAGCCAAACGAGAAATGCGCTTACCATTCGGGTTCACCCGAACATTCTATAGAAAATTGCTTGACCCTTAAGTATCGGGTTCAAGAATTAATCAACGCCGGGTAGATAACTTTCGACGCCTCCGCTTCCGATGTCGACGCCAAACCTCTATCGAAGCCAGAGTAGCAGAGGGAGGACTGGGAGGATCAGCCCTTAGGGTGTCTATTTTTAAGCTTTTCTCTATATCTCCTGCGGTCCCCGCCCGTGGCCGCAGGAATTTTGATTAAAAGGGCTTGTACATACATCTTCATTTTCATTAATATACGAGGCATTTTGTCATATTCATTCTTTTCCCTCTTTTATTATTCTTTCAAAGGTAAATTGAATAATAAAATCTATGACTAAAACAGAACCTAAAACACATCATGTCTGTGATTGATGAATCTCCGTGGACCCCAGAAACGGAAAGCGAATGGGTCGGGTCCAACAGTGAGCAGGAGACCATTTCTCCGGATATGCAAAGAATGTTGGAAAAGGAAACACGCATCATACAACCGCATCAGGAAGAAATAGAAACCGTTAATTTGGGAAAAAAGGATGAGGAGAAAAAGGTGAACATCGGCACCCAAATAGAAAGTAATGTAAAAAAGGGATTGATCCAGCTTCTGAAGGAAAATATGGATGTATTTGCTTGGTCGTATCATGACATGCCTGGGCTCGACACGAGTATAGTGGAGCATAGATTGCCATTAAAAGAGGGGTTCCGACCTGTGAAACAAAAACTCAGAAGAATCAAACCAGACTGGTCCTTAATGATAAAGGAGGAGGTGCAAAGGCAGCTGGACGCCAATTTCCTTATAGTCTCTAAATACCCAGAATGGTTGGCCAACATAGTACCCGTCATCAAAAAGACCGGGAAGGTCAGGGTGTGTGTGGATTATAGGGACCTAAATGGAGCAAGTCCAAAAGACGACTTTCCCCTACCCCATATAGACACGCTGGTAGACCATACCGCTACCAACACGCTTTATTCCTTCATGGATGGGTACGCAGGGTACAACCAAATCAAGTTGGCCGTCGAGGATAGAGAAAAAACCTCCTTTATCATGCCATGGGGTACCTTTTGCTACCGAGTAATGCCATTTGGACTGAAGAATGCAGGGGCTACTTATCAAAGGGCTATGGTCACGCTATTCCATGACATGATCCACAAGGAAATAGAAGTATATGTGGATGACATGATTGCCAAGTCCAGAAATGAAATGGACCACATTCAATATCTCCGAAAACTTTTTGATCGACTTTGGAAGTATCAACTCAAACTGAACCCAGCAAAGTGTACTTTCGGAGTACGATCAGGAAAACTCCTAGGGTTCATTGTCAGCGAAAGGGGAATTGAAGTGGACCCCGACAAAACCAAGGTAATTTTGGAAATGCCTCCACCAAGCACGGAAAAGGAGGTCAGAGGTTTTCTGGGCCGGATCAATTACATTGCCCGTTTCATCGCACAGTTAACGGATAAATGTATACCCATCTTTAAGCTGTTGCGCAAAAACCAACCGACGGTGTGGAATGAAGAATGCCAACAAGCATTCAATAAAATCAAAACATGTTTAACGAACCCGCCAGTATTGGTACCACCCGTTGAAGGGAGACCTCTCATCCTATATTTGTCAGTACTGGAAGAGTCCATGGGATGTGTGGTCGGCCAACAAGATGAAACTGGGAAGAAAGAACGAGCCATTTATTATCTCAGTAAGAAATTCCTAGATTATGAAACCCGCCATACACCATTCAAAAAAACCTGTTGTGCATTGGTGTGGGTCACTCAACGTCTCAGACAGTACATGGCTCGACATACAACATGGTTGGTCTCCAAAATGGACCCAATCAAATACCTCTTCGAGAAGCCCATTTTAACTGGAAGAATAGCTAGGTGGCAGGTTCTCCTCTCAGAATTTGACATCATTCACGTCACCCAGAAAGCTATTAAGGGTAGCCCCCTGGCAGATTATCTAGCCCACGGATCAACAAATGAATATCAATCCCTACAAGATGACTTTCCTGATGAACACATCATGCATATCGAACACGAACAGACCAAAGAAGAGGCATGGACCATGTTCTTCGATGGGGCCTGTCGCTGCCGTCTCGAAAGAGAAGGTCGATCGGAGCGACGCGATGGTTTTTTCGACCCTTTTGTTTTTCGCGTTTTTTATGTGTGGTTACAACGCCTTTAGGTTGTCCGATAACCGGGCTAACCTAGGGGCGAGGTTTTCGAAAGGTGTCCTTGGGTTGTCCGATAACCGGGCTAACCCAAGGACTTATTTATTTTGGGTTCTATGGAGTCGCCACCGATGTTTTTACCGGAAACATCGGAAAAGGTTTAAAAGGCGTTGGTTTTCAAAAACCAACTTTGGTCATTAGAACTAGAGTTGGGTAAGGGAGTTAGTTACGTGGTAAAGGAAGTATTAGTTCCTTTACTACGCCCCTTTCGGGTTCCCTATGATAGGCCAGCTTTTTACGTTAATAAATAAACCAGAAAATACTCTTTTGCCCTTTTTATTGTGCGGAATTTAAAATGATGACTACATGGCCCTAATCTATTGCATAATTTAAATTAAAGCAGTAAAAAGTAGAGAGGGTGAATTTGAACCTCCGAAGCAAGCTTTCTTTGTTATTTCTCTTTAAAAAGAGGGTGTTTTTTGGCAGCCCTTCACTTTACAAGACGTCTGAAACTCTTCTAGACGCCGAAAAACACTCTCAAAGGCACTCAGAAACTCCGGAAATGCGTCGGAGGGATTCTAGAGAGAAGTTTTAGAGAGAAGGGAGAGCTAGAAGCTTGTGTTGTGTGGAAATGAGGGGGGGGGGGGAGGACCCCTTTTATAGGTTTTCGCGCCTGTCAGTGGCGAGACTGCCGTTCTCGTCTGACAGGGTCGAGATCGCCGTCTCGACCAACGAGACCGCCGTCTCGCCATTCGCAGGTGGCGAGACCGTCGTCTAGGGAAGCGAGACCGCCGTCTCACCATTCGCAGGTGGCGAGTCCGCCGTCTCATCAAACGAGACGGGGGTCTCGCCACTTGCCTGAGGCAAGACGGCGGTCTCGATTTCGAGACGGCGGTCTCGTCCCAAAGAGGCGAGAAAACTTATTTTCGTACGGAAAATCCTTCCTATCCTAGTATGGGGGCCTAATAGTCTCTCCTAGTGGCTTTTTAGGCTTCATCCATCTTCGAAAAGGAGGTCTTCTGGTCTTTATTTAAAGGCCGGGCAAGATTTGGGGTCTACAGCTGCCCCCCCTTTACCTGACTAGTCAACTGTTGGTCTGTTGTGCCAGACAGATTGACAAGAAGGTAAAGGAGTTGACCCTCTTGCCCGGTTGCCCTTCAGATGTTCCGTCTTGCGACGGATGATCTTCTGGGGAAAACTTCGGTGTTCGTGCACTTCCAGGATACTACTTTTGACGTAGCCGATCCCTTTGGTGGACACGTGGTAAAACCTCAGGATACTCCTTCTGACGGTAGCCGATCCTTCGGTTGATGGGTATAAACCCCCCATCAGGCTGGTAGTTGCAGTCCGTTGTGTGGGACTGGATGGGTATGAACCCCCCATCAGGCTGGTACGGTCCGTTGTGTGGGACCGGATGGGCATGATCCCCCCATCAGGGTGGTACAGTCCGTTGTGTGGGACTGGATGGGTATGATCCCCCCATCAGGGTGGTACAGTCTGTTGTGTGGGACTGGATGGGTATGATCCCCCCATCAGGGTGGTAGTGCGACTTACTGATCCGGCTCGAGCGCAGATCAGGCGCAACGCGTGCGCAGGTTGATAGGTATAAACCCCCTATCAGGTTGGTACAGTCCACTACGTAGGACTGGTGGTAGTGGCGGCTTACTGTTCAAGTGGCCCATGCGCCTATCGGACACTCCTTGGGGAGTGATTTCTGTTGTCGGTAGATGCTCTTGGACCTCTTTGAATGGTCATCCGGGTTGTACCGGGGATTTTGTGCTTCATCCAGCTTTGTTGGTTGCTGGGGATTTTTGTTTTTGACTTTTGGTGGCGACTATCCAACTCTTGTTGGCTGGTCGGATTGAGTCTTGTTTTCTGTTCAACTTTGATTTGGTAATCGAAATTTTATTGGTTGAGATCCTGCCTTTTTTCCTCGCGGTTTTATCTCTTTTTTCTCGCGATTTAGGATTTTGGCTTTTCTTATTGAGCGTATGCCTTTTTCCTTTTTAAGCTTTTTTCTCGTTACGCTAGCTTTTGCAAAGGGCGGCTGTCACCGCCGTAAAAAAAGGGAGGCGGTCGGAGCGACGCGATGGTTTTTCGACTCTTCTTCTTTGATTTTCGCGTTTTTTATTGGTGGTTACAACGCCTTTAGGTTGTCCGATAACCGGGCTAACCCAGGGATTTATTTAGTTGGGTTCTATGGAGTCGCCACCGATATTTTTACCATAAACATCGGAAAAGGGGTTTAAAAAGGCGTTGGTTTTCGAAAACCAACTTTGGTCATTAGAACCAGAGTTGGGTAAGGGAGTTAGTTACGTGTAAAGGAAGTGTTAGTTCCTTTGCGACGCCCCTTTCGGGTTCCCTATGATAGGCTGGCTAATTTGAATAAATAATTAAACTGGAAAATAGCGCTTTTACCCTTTTTTTATGCGGTATTTAAATTTATGACTACATGGCCCTAGCTTCTATTGCGTAATTTAAATGGCAGTAAAATAAATAGAGAGGGAGAATATGCACCTCCAAAGCAAGCTTTATATATTAAAAAGAGAGGGTGCGTTTCGGTAGCCCTTCACTCTACAACTCTCAGAAACTCCGGAAATGCCTCGGAGGGATTCTAAAGAAGATTTAGAACACTCTGTGTATGCCTAGAGACGCTCAGAAACTCCGGAAATGCCTCGGAGGGATTCTTAGAGAGAGAAATTCTAGAGAGAAGGGAGAGCTCTTGCTGCTGGGTGTGTGAAAAGGGAGAAATGACGCCCCTATTTATAGTTTTTCGCGCCTGACAGGTCGAGACCGCCGTCTCCGCTGACAGGGTCGAGACCGCCGTCTCGACTTGGCAGCGGGTCGAGACCGCCGTCTGGAAAATCCAGACCGCCGTCTCGACTTGGCAGGAATCGAGACCGCCGTCTGGAAAACCCAGACCGTCGTCTCGAATTTGCGGGTGGCGAGATCGCCGTCTGGAAAATCGAGACGACGGTCTCGTCCTGGCGTTGAAACGAGACGGCGGTCTGGTATTCCCAGACGGCGGTCTCGTCCCTTCAGGGCGAGAAACTTTATTTTCGGGCCAAAAAACCTTCCTATCTTAGTACGGGGGCCTAATAGTCTCTCCTAATGGCTTGTTAGGCTTCGGCCGTCGTCAAATAGGATGCTTTCTGACTTTATTCTGAGGTCGGGCAAGATTTGGGGTCTACAGCGGCAAAGAGATGCATGAAATAAAATTTTATTTATGGGGAAATTTTATTACAACCACTTTTTGTTCAGGCAAGTATCGTCCCTAAGGGCTATCTTCTAGAGATGATCCGCGGGCGAATTGCTGGTAGACGTGATATCGGAAGTCCGCTTGCTCTCGGACTTCGTCGCGGTATTCTTGCTGGAATGTCGTCCATTCCTGCCGCATCACCTGCTGATGCTGGTACATCTCCTCTTGTCGGGTATGGTAGGTCTCTTGCCGCACCGTCATTTGGTCGAGCTGCCGGCGCAAATCGTTCACGTTGCGGTTCATACCGGCGAATTCGTCCGTGTACGGTGGTGGTTGTTGTTGCTGTTGCTGCTGCTGGAATTCGGGGGGCGTCGGGATATCCTGCATTGCCACCAGCCCCTGGAGATCTAGTGCGAAATCCAGTGTAGGATGGAGGGCCAGCTGGGTCCCTCTGCGGATCAGCATTCCCATGCTGACCAAGATTGACCCGCCGATGGATTCGGGTCGCAGGTTGTGGGCCAGTTCTTCCCGACCAGGGCACCCCCATCTTTCTGCTAGGGGAGTGATGAGGGGAGCCACGAGAACGGCCCCCGCTGATCTGTTCCCGAAGTCCTTGAGGGCTCTCAGGAAGAAGTAGCCGGGGTTGCAGCGCCGCTTCTGGCTCATGCAATAAAGTACGAAGAGGTCAGGGAGGGAGACCTTGCCCTGACTCTCTTTTCTCCCATGGATGGTTCCTGCCAGCAGCTTGTGGCAGATGCGGAGTGCTGGAGGCAGCGCGGAGCCCCTCATCAGCGTGGGCAGCGTGGTGGCTCCCGTGAGCTCGTTCCACATCTCGACGGCAGTGAGGTTGGTGGGCCGGGCGCAGATGGCCTCCCGGTAATCCTGGGTTACTGTGTCCTTGTGCCGGACGAACCCGATGGCCATGTTGAACTCGTCGAGGGTGGTGGCCTGGTAACTTCCACCCATGAAGTAGGTCACCATCTTAATGGGCGGCAGGCCCGGGACCGTGGAGGGGACCTCAGAGTAAGAGACCGAGGCCAAGAATTCTAGTACCGCCTGTGGGTACACATGTGTGGGTGGTGGCTGCAGCAGAAAACCCCACCCGATGCTGTCAATGTGGGCCCGGACGTCATCCTCCCATCCAAATTCTGCCAGGAGGCGGAAGTCCAGCTTCAGCATCGGGTGCCACGCATAGGTCCGGATGTTGTCAAGGCGAGCCTGGTGCTGCGGTGATAGTTGCGAAGGATCTTGGGGTGGCGGTGCTGCAGAACTGCTGGCACCAGCGATGCTCCTTCTCTTTCTAGAAGCGCTTCTGCCAAACATTTTGACTATGGGGTGCTTGGGAGAGCAAAAGTTGAGAAAGGGAGGTTCTGGAGGCAAGGAGAGTTGTGAGAAACCCCCCAAGCGCGCCCCCTATTTATAGGATTTTTTCTAATTCGAGACCGCCGTCTGGGAAGGCGAGACGGCGGTCTCGTGTCTCCTCCAAATCGAGACGGCGGTCCGGTCCATCGAGACTGCGGTCTCGACGTTGGGCTTAACGAGACGGTGGTCTCGTCGAGCGAGACGACGGTCTCGTTTTTGCCTGAGTCGAGACGGCGGTCTGGTGGGTCGAGACGGCGTTCTCGTCTTGGAGGGTAACCGAGACGGCGGTCTGGGATAACCAGACGACGGTCTCGATTTACGGAAGGTTTTTTTTTTTTTTGAAAAGAAAATAGGACCTGGTTCAAAAAAATTTTATGCATGCAATGTTTTTATGTTTTGATGTCCTATAATGCCTATTTTGATTAAGCTTTCAGAGGGATTTAACCAACGTGTCTCGCTGCGCTGAGTGCCTCCTGACTTGCTGCGTTTACTTTTGGCTGTACCATACCGGACTTCTTGTGACCGAAGGGTAATTTCTTTCTTTCTCTATTTTCCCTTTTTCTTCTTTTTCTTTTGTAGAGTACCTTTTGTCACGTAGTGTCCCTCTTTCTTTGCTTTAGGGATTTCAATCCTCTTGTTGACTATACGCCTCCATATTCCCAAATTAATTATTAGAATATTGTCGTGAGGGTCAAGAGAAAAGAAGTAAAAGGGTAAAAATCAATGGTTTGTGTTTTAGAGGGTTGATTTTTATTGATGAAAGGGTTCTGTAAGAATGGCTGGTTAAGGTTAAGCCTGGGCGTTTAGGCTTTGTCTAAGCAAACATTCCTCCTTTCTTTTTGTATTTGCGCTCTTTGGTTTTATTTCCATTGCTTTTTAAATGGCTAGCTGATTTCCCTAGATCGCCCTTTGGGTTTTCGAACTAGGATACTATGTGTTGGCCCTAACTTTTGTCTAGGTTCCTTCTTTTGTAAATTTTTTTAGAGAAATCCTAGCGGACCTTATTTGTAACCCTAACTTTTGCCTAGGCTACCCTTTATTTTTGTTCGGGTATCCTACCGGGTCGACCCTATCTTTTGTGTAGCCCCCTTAGTGGGTTTCCTACCGGGTAATTTGCCCTTTTCTTTGGCCTTTGGCTTCTCTGGGCTTTTTCTTTTGTGGATTTATTTTTTGTTCACAGTATTGGCGAAACATGACTTTCTTTATGGGTGAGGTGAAGCCTTATTCTTATGTGCTTCTAATCAACTAGCTTGATGGCAATAGCAATGGTAAATGTTGATTATTTGGAATCGCTTTTTATTCTTCTTCTTTTTTATGTTTACTTAGACAGGGTTATTCATGTGGTCTAGTCAGAAGTAGAAAGAAGAGAAGCAGATAGAAAGAATCATTCTTTATTAATTAATAAGGGAATATGTGCCCTAAAATGCCCGGGGGTCGGGCTTGCCCCGGGGGATAGTCTCTAACAATCATGGGGTTTACATCCCTTAAACAAAGAAAAAGTTTTCCTAATGACTAGAGTGGCTCTTGACGTTTGCACCCCTCCACTTCGGAAAATTTGCTTGAGTGTGCGGAGGGGAGACTTCCCTTTTCTCCTTTCTGCTCGGCCCTTAGTAGGGTCATATCCTAGGCCATACTTGCAAGGATTATCTTTGAATTCTACGGGTTCCCTCATGCCTTGGGAATCTGCCCCCAGTCCTTGGCTAGGATGGTAACCGTGCTTCAACATCATGCGGGCTACCTTTGTGCTTCTGGGAAGTCGCTATATGCTGGCAATTTTGAGCGCTTGAAAAGATGTTTCAAGGGCCTCTTCGGCCGCATCCACATAAGGTTGGGCGGACGGTCCACTGATCAGGATATCGTCTTCCGCTTGGACTGTGACCAGTTTGTCACCTACTATGAACTTGACTTTCTGGTGGAGCGTCGAAGGTACTGCCTTAGCGTCATGAATCCAAGGCCTGCCGAGGAGACAGCTGTATGCTGGAGTAATGTCCATTACATGGAAATCGACGTTGAAGGTAGTGGGTCCAACTTGGATTGGCAAATTGATCTCTCCCACTACTTCTCATTTAGATCCGTCGAAGGCTCGAACGATGGTGCTGCTTAGGCGCAGACGGGTTCCTTGGATAGTCAACTTGTCCAGTGTGCACTTGGGCATCACGTTCAGGGATGACCCGTTATCCACAAGAACTTTGGCGATGAGGTACTCCTTGCACTTGACCGAGATATGCAAGGGCTTGTTGTGGCTTGACCCCTCTAGGGGGAGTTCTTCCTCTGTGAAGGTGAGGTGATCGTTTGCCGTGATGTGACCGATGATCCTCTCGACCTTTTCTTGGGATATTGTGTGAGGTACATGCGCCTCGCTCAATACCTTCAGCAGGGCGTTTCAGTGCGGTTCCGAGCTCATTATCAAAGATAGCAACGTGATCTTTGCAGGTGTGCGATTAAGCTGGTCTATAATGGAATACTCACTCTGCCTTATAAACTGGAGTAATTCCTCTGTCTCCTCCTTGGATTCTTTATTTTCTTTTTCTTCTTCGGTCTTTTTATTTTTTTCTTTATTTTTGAGGACCTCTTCTTGTGTGTCCTTGGGGGAGTAGATTCTTCCACTTCTAGTTGTGCCCCCAATGCCGGCTATGTTCGTTATTTCTTCTTTTATTGGTGAAGATTCCCCATATCTCCATGGTACAGCTTTATTTGACTCGTAAGGGAAAGGACGTGGCATAAATAGTCGCACTAGTGTCCTTGCCCCCTCTCCTTTACTCTTGAGGACCAACGGTCGAGGCTTACTTGCCTCTTGCGACGAGTCGACCGTTGGGGTGAGCTTTATTAGGAGTGGCTTTTTCTCCATTCTTTTGAGTTGGAAGACGTGTTAGTGAATCCTTCCTTTTTATTATCTTATTTATTAAGCGTGAAGGAGGGGAAATTAAATATGCAAATGAATGCTTATGCATGCAAGTAGACAGTCATTGAACGAAAAGAAGATTTTATTTATTCAACAAAAAGGTGTACATTCCCCTATTCTATACTGCGAAGCAACTTTTGGCAAAAGCGGAAAACTTTAAAGAAACCCACAGGAGGGTCTTGATTCCTCTGTAGTTCCCTTTCAGCTTCCCGGACATGACGAGCAAGTGCTTCGCTTTGTTTGCGGGCCGCCTGGCTCATATCTTCACTGTATTGTTGAGCCTCTTTGATCTTCGCCTCTTGATGAACGACCAAGGCTTGTAGTTCATCGAGCTTTTCGACGGCTCGGTCTTTCTCTTGAAGTACTTGGCCATATTGAGCTATCCCTTCTTTTTCTTTGTGGCGTAGCTCAGAGAGACTTTTGGTGAGTCTCCTGTTGGCCTCTCGCTCTTGGCGGATGTCTAACCGAGCCTTGAGGAGCCCTTCCAACAACTCCTTGATCGTTTGAGCTCGCTTAGCCGATTCGGCCTCAAGGTGTGCCGTTTTGGCGGTTATCTCTTGCGATTGGCTATCCGAACCGGTTCCGCGGTTTTGGATGTTCGGATAGCTTGTTCATTAGCGTCGGCACATTGGTCCTTGAGGCGCTCTATTTCATGATCCTTTTTCTTGCCTTGCCTTTGCAGACCATCAATCGTGAGGATAGATTCTTGCTCTTTTTCCTCAAGGGCCCTCATCTGGGCTCCCATGATCTGTATCCTCTGGGTCAAGGCGTCGATTTGAGTCTGCAGCCCTTCATTTATGGCGCTCGTAGTGGGTGTGGTGGATGATTGAGCCACCCCTCTTCTATTTCTCCATGCCTCATAGTCATCGGTGACGACCACCCGAGCTTTTCCTAGCTCTCTGTCTCCCATGTAGACCGGCCTCTCCCATGCTTTTCTCATAGCTAGTGAGTTGGCGATGGTGCATGGGTCTCCAAAGAAGCACGGTCCTCCGAGCTCCCCTCGGGAAATGGTAGTTTGGGTCCTCATGAGCCGCCTCATAGCTACTTTAGGTGAGTAAGCTATGCAGCCCCGAGTCCTATCAAGGGTACACTCGGATAGTCCCCACATCCGATGAGAACCGGGCCGGGTCGGAACCAAGGACGAGACCCGGGATATACCGTTGGCATCCTTGCGTTCCCACTCATCCCTCCATTCCGAGGTCGACGACGGCTGGAGGGGGATCTTGGAGAAACTTCTCAAAGGGTCGGGGAATACCCCCATGTGAATGGAGGCATACAGGTGAGTGGCGCTCCACACAAATAGCAATGAAGAGCGATGAGCGGAGTATTTTGCCCCGCTTCGGTGACGGAATTCCACCGAGAGCAGTGGTGTCGGCAAGAATAGCAGGCGGGGACTTTTCGAATTCACGTCCCAGGCGAAGAAGGCGTCCATGACGGCCCGATCTATTGTGTCGAAATGGAAGGGGAACAAGACTGTTCGAAAATTATGAGTGTCGGGGTTTTGTTAAAGGCAACCCACTCGTCCGTTCAGCCAGGTAGGACGGATGGTCTTCTAACATCGTTACTTTCCAACCCCGGGTGTTCCCCTTCTTTATCGGGGTACTCGGCGGAATGTCAATCGAATAAGGGCGGCGACCGGTGCTGCGGGAGTATATGCTTCGTGGCGGACGTGGACCCCGGCGATTTGGGCCACCTCAACATGGTATCATACTCCTCTAGGGTGGGCACCAAGTCGAACTGCGGAAACTCGAAACATCGCAGATTTGGATTCCAGTAGTGGATTAGTGCCCTTAGGAACACCTGATCGACACATATCTTTAGGAGGTCTAAAATCCTTCCGTAAGATTTTTCGAAGTCGGTGCGGACCTCCGATGGCATTACTGTGCTTAGCCGTTCCAACCTCTCAGTATGGAAATGGGGAATGTCCACCTTCTTTATCTGCCTACTTGTCCCCTCCATTTCTAAAACCAAAATGCATTTTTGATGAAATGGATGCTTATTTGAATGTATGTGAGTGTTTATTTTCTATTTATCATGTTTTTTTCTACATGATGTTTGCGTATTTTGATTTTGAAAGAATAAACTATCTATATGAATGTTTTATGAGTATAATATTTTTGGACCAGGTCTTATTTACAGACTTTGGAAAAATGGATTTTATTTTTTATTTGTTTGTTTATTTTATAGCCTTTTATCTCTTCTGTCGGAACTGCGTGGCTACTTAGCTTGCAAAGAACCTGAAACCAGGCTAGCTAAAAGACAGACTGTCCGAGATAAAATATGGCTTTATGTGAAAGAATATTTTAGCGTCCCTTATCTCTTCTGTCGGAACTGCGTGGCTACTTAGCTTACAAAGAACCTGAAACCAGGCTAGCTAAAAGGCAGAATGTCCGAGATAAGGGTGTTTATTTGTGAAAAATATATTTTGGTTTTTGTTGTTTTGTTGTTTGTTTATGCCATGCAACAGACAAATGCAACAAACATATGCACACACAATTCGATCATCCCCGAACAGGCGAGATTTCGTTTTTACGAGGTAGGGTTTTCCTGCAGAAAAGTGCATTGGCAAGGGTTGGTTCTAACTGTTCTCACTAGGCTAAGACCCCCAAGGTGCCCCCATTATAGGGTCCCCACTCTCCAGCCGTCCGACCATGCTTAGCACTAAGGCCATAGTCAGTCTTGTTGCCAAAAGAGGAAGGTTATCACCTTGAGTGGTGGTTTCGGATCACACTAGTGGGCTCAAGGCCCTCACTACAGCGAACTGTACCTGCCACCCACTCCCTATGGTTATCTCACTTGCCCCCGGGTATAGGGGGAACTGTTGTGTGCAAGGGATTGTGTGCAGTTTATATTTCAAGCAATTTGCGCAAGTATAAACAAACAACAATTTATTAAAGCCAAACATTAAAACATGTTATAAATACAAGTTAAGGGCAAAAGTGTTATTTTCTTGGTTTATCTATTTTTAAGCCGGCCCATCACTAAATGGGATCAACTCTCGAGGCTTCCCCAGTGGAGTCGCCATCTGTCGCCGCCGTCTCGAAAGAGAAGGTCGGTCAAAGCGACACGATGGTTTTTTCGACCCTTTTGTTTTTCGCGTTTTTTATGTGTGGTTACAACGCCTTTAGGTTGTCCGATAACCGGGCTAACCTAGGGCCGAGGTTTTCAAAAGGTGTCCTTGGGTTGTCCGATAACCGGGCTAACCCAAGGACTTATTTATTTTGGGTTCTATGGAGTCGCCACCGATGTTTTTACCGGAAACATCGGAAAAGGTTTAAAAGGCGTTGGTTTTCGAAAACCAACTTTGGTCATTAGAACCAAAGTTGGGTAAGGGAGTTAGTTACGTGGTAAAGGAAGTATTAGTTCCTTTACTGCGCCCCTTTCGGGTTCCCTATGATAGGCCAGCTTTTTACGTTAATAAATAAACCGGAAAATACTCTTTTGCCCTTTTTATTGTGCGGAATTTAAAATGATGACTACATGGCCCTAATATATTGCATAATTTAAATTAAAGCAGTAAAAAGTAGAGAGGGTGAATTTGAACCTCCGAAGCAAGCTTTCTTTGTTATTTCTCTTTAAAAAGAGGGTGCTTTTTGGTAGCCCTTCACTCTACAAGACGTCTGAAACTCTTCTAGACGCCAAAAAACGCTCTTAAAGGCACTCAGAAACTCCAGAAATGCGTCGGTGGGATTCTAGAGAGAAGTTTTAGAGAGAAGGGAGAGCTAGAAGCTTGTGTTGTGTGGAAATGAGGGGGGGGGAGGACCCCTATTTATAGGTTTTCGCGCCTGTCAGTGGCGAGACCGCCGTTCTCGTCTGACAGGGTCGAGACCGCCGTCTCGCCCAACGAGACCGCCGTCTCGTCCTGCGCGGATGGCGAGACCGCCGTCTCGCCATTCGCAGGTGGCGAGACCGCCGTCTGGGGAAGCGAGACCGTCGTCTCGCCATTCGCAGGTGGCGAGACCGCCGTCTCATCAAACGAGACAACGGTCTCGCCACTTGCCTAAGGCGAGACGGCGGTCTCGATTTCGAGACGGCGGTCTCGTCCCAAAGAGGCGAGAAAACTTATTTTCGTACAGAAAATCCTTCCTATCCTAGTATGGGGGCCTAATAGTCTCTCCTAGTGGCTTTTTAGGCTTCATCCATCTTCGAAAAGGAGGTCTTCTGGTCTTTATTTGGAGGCCGGGCAAGATTTGGGGTCTACAGGGCCTCAAACATGCTTGGACACGGGATAGGAGCTATTTTGATATCCCCCGAAAAGAAACACATCCCTGTAACGGTCAGGCTTAATTTCGATTGTACCAACAACATGGCCGAATACGAAGCATGTGCGCTAGGAATCCAAGCTAAAGGTGAATGGGAAACCCGAAACTCCAAGCTAATCCCATATCTAGAATACATCCAGGACTTGGTCTCAAGAATGGAAAGTGTCACCTTCCAGTACATCCCCCGGGAAGACAATCAAATTGTCGACGCCCTCGCCACCCTATCATCCATGTTTGCCCTAGATCAAGAACATGAGATGCCAATTATTCAAGTTAAGCTGCAAGGCAAACAAGCTTTCTGCATGGCAGTAAATAGCGAGCGCAATCAAAACCCTTGGTATCATGACATCAAGCAGTACCTCATGAGGGGTGAATATCCCGAGGGAATCAGCGACAATGACAAACGAACTATTCGCAAGAGGGCCGCAGGGTTCACATTGATTGAAGGAACCCTCTACAAAAAGAGCCCCGATTCCACTCTCTTAAGGTGTGTGGACCAAGAAGAAGCCCAAACCTTGATAAAAGAAACCCACAAGGGGACTTTTGGAACCCACGCACCCGGGCATGTCATGGCAAAGAAAATCCTTAGGGCAGGGTATTTTTGGTCCACGATGGAAGCCGATTGTCACCAATATGCCAAGAAGTGTCATAAGTGCCAAGTCTACGCCGATAATATTCATGTGTCGCCCGCACCTCTCAGTAACCTGGCTACACCATGGCCATTTTCTATGTGGGGCATGGATGTCATCGGACCCATTAAACCCAAAGCATCTAACGGCCATCGCTTCATCTTGGTAGCGATCGACTATTTCACCAAGTGGGTTGAAACGGCGTCATATGCGCATGTGACCCGGAAAGTGGTGACCACCTTCATCAAGAAAAACATTATATGTCGATACGACATCCCTCATAGGCTCATTACTGATAATGGGACCAATCTCAACAATAAAATGATGGAGGAATTATGCTAAGACTTCAAAATCCAACACCACAATTCCTCTCCGTACTGACCAAAGATGAACGGTGCAGTAGAGGCAGCCAATAAAAACATCAAGAAAATCATCCAAAAAATGGTTGTGACCTACAAAGATTGGCATGAAATGCTTCCCTTTGCCTTACATGGTTACCGAACGTCAGTACGAACCTCCACAGGGGATACCCCGTTCTCCCTCGTATATGGAATGGAAGTCGTACTACTAGTAGAGGTCGAAATACCCTCCCTACGAGTTGTCATGGAAGCAAAGTTGATAGAAGCTGAATGGGTCCAAAACCGGTATGATCAGTTGAACTTAATCGAAGAAAAACGGCTGGACGCCATATGTCGGGGGCAAGCTTACCAAAAGAAAATCAAGAAAGCCTACGACAAGAAGGTCAATCCCCACACCTTCCAAGAAGGAGATCTAGTAGTAAAGAAATTGCTTCCAGCCCAGAAAGACAAAATTGGGAAGTGGACAGCAAACTACGAGGGACCCTTTGTCGTCAAACGAGCCTTCTCAGGAGGAGCCCTCATCCTCACCAACATGGATGGAGAAGAGCTCTGATATCCTGTCAATTCAGATGCGGTAAAGAAATACTACGCCTAAAGACATTGCTCATGACCCGTCAGGATGAAAACTCGCAAAGAGCGTCCTGGGCAAAAGATAGGGTCCACATTCCTCGCTAGGATACGTCCTAGGCAGAAATTAGAGGTTCCAAAAAAAAAACAAAAAAAAGAGAAGAGAAGAAGAGAAAAAGAGAGCAATGATTACCTTAGCCGAAAACCGCAAAGGCGACTAAGGTAATACAAAGCAAACTTCGCATAGTCTTCACTCCAGGTTCGAGCATCTCGATTGAAGTAACCGGGAAAAATGGGGAAACAAAGATCACAGACACAATTGTGGCACCCTCATACAGTTTAGCCAACCCTGGCCAGCCATGCTTACAAATTCTTTTGTAAATCCCCATGTAAAAATAAGCCACCTATTCATATCAATAAAAGTTGTCCTTTCTTCTCTTTACCTACTTGTGTGAATGCCTCTGTATTAACGAAATATGAGCATGCATAAAACAAGCAATTCAAGAAAGCATAAAAACAAGACAAATGACACCAACCAGGGCCAAGCAAAAAATACATTGGTAGCCTGCTAGATCGAAAACCCGCAAAGGGCGGTCTAGGCAAAAGATAAGGCCTTCATAAAAAGAAAAAAGCTTGCCAAAATATCTCAGACAAAAATCAAAACCCGCTAGACCGAAAACCCGCAAAGGGCGATCTAGGCAAAAAGTAGAGGCAAAACAAAAAGTGCAAAAGACACAAAGAAAAGAGAGGGAAAGTATCGGTCACTTTCTAGACGCCCTCAACTAAAACAAAATTGCATGAAAAGCATCCACACACAAGTAGTCGCACAAAAATGACTTTGTCAAAAGTAAAACAAACAAAATACTGTAGACAAATAAAAAACATTCATATAGGAAGATCAACTTTATGCTTGCACTCATAAAAAAGCAACAAAAAAGGTACCTCGGTAAAACTTCACCGACCTTTTTACCTTAACCAAAAGTTTCTTCGATTACCAAGTAAAAGTCAAACAATAAACAAGAATCATCCGATCAACCCGCAAAAATCGGATAATCTCCACCAAAGATAAAAAACAAAGAATCCCCAGCAAACAAGCAAGCTGGATGAGCACCCACAAAATCTCCGGCACAGCCCGAATGACCATTCAGAAAGGTCCAAGTACATCTACCAATGCAGAAATCACTCCACAAGGAGTGCCTAATCGGCGCATGAGCGATTGAGCAGTAAGCCGCCATTACCACCAGTCCTACGCAGTGGACTGTACCAGCCAGATAGGGGGTTCATACCTATCAAACAACACACAAGGAGTGTCCAACCAGCGCATGGGCCACCTGAACAGTAAGCCGCCACTACCACCAGTCCTACGCAGTGGACTGTACCAGCCTGATAGGGGGTTTATACCTATCAACCTGCGCACGCGTTGCGCCTGATCTGCGCTCAAGCCGGATCAGTAAGTCGCACTACCACCCTGATGGGGGGATCATACCCATCCAGTCCCACGCAACGGACTGCAACTACCAGACTGATGGGGGGTTCATACCCATCCAGTCCCACGCAATAGACTGCAACTACCAGCCTGATGGGGGGTTCATACCCATCCAGTCCCACGCAACGGACTGCAACTACCAGCCTGATGGGGGGTTCATACCCATCCAGTCCCACACAACGGACTGCAACTACCAGCCTGATGGGGGGTTTATACCCATCAACCGAAGGATCGGCTATCGTTAGAAGGAGTATCCTGAGGTTCTACCACGTGTCCACCAAAGGGATCGGCTACCGTCAGAAGGAGTATCCCGGAAGTGCACGAACACCAAAATTTTCCCCAGAAGATCAACCACCGCAAGACGGGACATCCGAAGGGCAACCGGGCAAGAGGGTCCACTCCTTTACCTTCCTGTCAATCTGTCTGGCACAACAGGCCAACAACTGACTAGTCAGGTAAAGGGGGGGGCAGCTGTAGACGCCAAATCTTGCCCGACCTCCAAATAAAGAGTAAAAGACTTCCTATTCGAAGATGGACGAAGCCTAACAAGCTACTAGGAGAGACTATTAGGCCCCATACTAGGATAGGAAGAATTTTCGGCACAAAAATAAGGTTTCTCGCCTTTTTGGGACGAGACCGCCGTCTCGAAATCGAGACCGTCGTCTCGCCTCATGCAAATGGCGAGACCGCCGTCTTGCCAAACGAGACGGCGGTCTCGCCACCTGCGAATGGCGAGACGGCGGTCTCGCTTTCCCAGACGGCGATCTCGCCACCTGGGCATGACGAGACGGCGGTCTCGTTGGGCGAGACGGCGGTCTCGACCCTGTCAGATGAGAACGGCGGTCTCGCCACTACCAGGCGCGAAAACCTATAAATAGGGGCTCTCCCCCCCCTCATTTCCACACACCACACAGCTTTAGCTCTCCCTTCTCTCTAAAACTTCTCTCTAGAATCCCTCTGACGCATTTCCGGAGCTTCTGAGTGCCTTTGTGAGCGTTTTTCAACGTCTAGAAGAGTTTCCAGCATCGTGTAGAGTGAATGGCTGCCAAAAAGCACCCATTTTTGTTAAAGAAATAAAAAAGAAAGCTTGCTTCGGAGGTTTAAATTCTCCCTTTCTACTTTTACTGCTTTAATTTTAAATTATGTAATAGATTAGGGCCATGTAGTCATAATTTTAAATTTTGCAAAATAAAAAGGGCAAAAGCGTAATTTTCTGATTTATTTATTAACAAAGTAGCTGGCTTATCATAGGGAACCTGAAAGGGGCGTAGTAAAGGAACTAATACTTCCTTTACACGTAACTAACTCCCTTACCCAACTCTGGTTCTAATGACCAAAGTTGGTTTTCAAAAACCAACGCCTTTTAAAACCCCTTTTCCGATGTTTCCGGTAAAAACATTGGTGGCGACTCCACGGAACCCTACAAAATTAGTCCTTGGGTTAGCCCGGTTATCGGACAACCCAAGGACGCCCTTTCGAAAACCTCGCCCCTAGGTTAGCCCGGTTATCGGACAACCTAAAGGCGTTGTAACCACCCATAAAAAACGTGAAAATCAAGAGGGTCGAAACCATCGCGTCGCTCCGATCGCCTCTCTTTTTGACGGCGGCGACAACTGATTCGGCCTCAAGGCGTGCTGATTTGACGGTTATTTCTTGAAGTTAGCTATTCGAGCTGGTTCTAGCATTGGCTCATCTGGGCTCCCATGATTTCTATCCTTTGGGTCAAGGCGTCAACTTGAACTTGTAGCTCTTCACTATTGGCACATGTAATGAGTGAGGTGGATGGTTGAGACATCCCTATTCTTTTTCTCCACACCTCATAGTCACTGGAGACGACTACTCGAGCTTTTCCTAGCTCTCCATCTCTCTCCCATAAAGACTGGTCACTCCCATGCTCTTCTCACGGCTAGTGAGTTAGCGATTGTGCATGGGTCTCCGAAGAAACAGAGTCCTCCGAGTTTCCCTCGGGATATTGTAGTTTGAGTCCTCATGAGTTGTCTCATAGCTACTCTAGGTGAATAGGCTATGCAACCCCTGAGTCCTCACTACTACAAATAACCGACGTTGAAAGTTTGATTTTTCAAATCATTATATTTTTATTAGGTCCCTCTCTCTTTTATATTATATTTTTAGTATTTATCATATTTTTTTGAATTTTAGAGTATTACCAAATTAATTTTTTGTCACCGACAGGATTCGAACCCAATACCTTAGTGTTGGAGGATGATACTCCAACCACTAAACTACTCAAATTTTTTTATAGTAACTTACAAATAAATTATATTTATATACAAATAAATATATATCCGTGTAAATATATAAATACAAATATATTTATATATTTTGATATATTTATATAATTATATATTTATATGTTGGATGTGAGGGCACGCTCGAAGGTGAAAGTGTGTGTCGAGTGAGTTTTCAAAATTTGATGCCAAATTTGTGAGCGAGTCTCTTTATATGAGTTTGTAATTTAATGACAGTAATATAATATTTGTAATTTATTTATATAATGATATAAAATAAATTTGGGAAACGCATCATTCGCTCAAGCGAAAAATACCAATTTTCGCTCAAGTGAGGCTTGAGCGAGTCAATTTCCGTAAGCTTTAACGTATTTTCACTCAAGCGAGAGTTAATATCACTTTCACCCTCGAACGCGCCCTCACATCCAACATATAAATATATATAAATATATAACTATATAAATATATATAAATATATCAAAATATATAAATATATTTGTATTTATATATTCTATATTTATATATTTACACTGATATATATTTATTTGTATATAAATATAATTTATTTGTAAATTATTATCAAAAAATTATAGTAGTTTAGTGGTTGGAGTATTAATTTTCAACTCTAAAATACTCGGATTCGAATCTTGTCAGTGACAATTCTCTAACTTAAGTAAATTTTTTACTGAAAAAAATAAAAACACTTTCCGGAAAATATATATAAATAAATATATATTTACACGGATATATATTTATTTGTATATAAATATAATTTATTTGTAATTTATTATCGGAAAATTATAGTAGTTTAGTGGTTGGAGTATCAACTTTCAACTCTAAAATACTAGTTCATATCACTATCGATGACAATTCTCTAACTTAAGTAAATTTTTTGCTGAAAAAGATAAAAACACTTTCCAGAAAATATAAATAAATATATATTTACACGGATATATATTTATTTATATATAAATATAATTAATTTGTTAGTTATTATAAAAAAACTATAGTAGTTTAGTGGTTGGAGTATCAGCTTTCAACTCTAAAATACCGGGTTCGAACCCTATCGCTGACAATTCTTTAACTTAAGAGAATTTTTGGGTGAAAACACATTCAACGTTGGTTCATTTGGGAACCGACGTTGAAAGTGTCAATTAAAAGACTTTCAACGTCGATTCATCTGGAACCGACATGGAAAGTGCTTTCTACGTCGGTTGACTAAAAACCAACGTAGAATGTGTCTAACATTCAACTTTCAACGTCGTTTTTTAACCAACCAACGTTGAAAGTGTATTTAACGTCGGCTCAGCTTTAACCAACGTTAAATGACGATGTTGAAAGAATATTTTGTAGTAGTGCCTATCAAGGGTACGTTCGGATAATCCCCACATCTGATGAGGACTGGACCGGGTCGGAACCAAGGGCAGACCCAGGATAAGTGGTTGGCGTCCTATTGTTCCAACTCGTCCTTCCACTCTGAGGTTAAGCGTCGGCGGAGAGGGATTTTGGAGAAGCTCCTCAAAGGGTCGGGGAACATCCCAATGTGACTAGAGGCATAAAAATGTGTGATGCCCCATACAAAGAGTAGTGCAGAGCAACAACGAAGTGTTTTTCGTTGCTTTTGGCGGCAAAATTCCACCGAGAGCAAGGTTTCGGCAAGAATTGCAGGCAAGGGACTCTTCGAGTTCACGTCCCAAGCGAAGAAGGCATCCATGACGGCTTAGTCCACTGTGTCGATGTGGAAGGGAAACAAGATTGTTCCAAATATAATCAGAGCCAGGGTTTTGTTAAAAGCGATCCATTCTACCCTTTCAGCCAAATCGGACAGATGGTCTTCTAACATTGAAACTTTCCAACCCTAGATGTTCCCTTTTTCTTTCAGGGTAGTCTATCGAAATGGTAATCGGATGATGGCAACGACTTGTGCTGTAGGAGTATATGCCTCGTGGCGGATGTGAACCCCAGCTGATTTGGGCCATTTCAGCATAATCTCATACTCCTCCAAGGTGGGCACCATATCGAACTGCGGAAATTCGAAACAACGCAGACTAGAGTTCCAGAAGTGAACTAGTACCCTGATGAAAACTTGATCGACACAGATCTTCAGCAGGTCAAGGATCCGTCCATAGGATTTTTCGAAGTCGAAGCGGACCTCTGGTGGCATTATTGCGCAAAGTCGTTTTATCTTCTCAGTATGGTATCAGGGAATGTCCACTTTCTTCAACTGTCTACTAGTCCCCTCCATTTTCTAAAACCAAAATGCATGCTTTATGAATATGATGCTTATTGTAGGTATGAATGTGAGTGTTTATTTCCCTATTTATCATGTTTTATGATGTATGGTATTTGTGTATATATATATATATATATATATATTTTTTTGGAAAAATAAACTACCTATATGAATGATTTATGAGTATAATGTTTATGAATAAGGTCCCATTTATTGTTTTGAATTGGATTTTTATTTTGATTTTTATTATTTTTATTTTATAGCCTTTTATCTCTTCTGTCGGACTGCGTGACTACTTAGCTTACAAAGAACCTGAAACCAGGCTAGCTAAAAGGCAGACTGTCCGTGATAAAAAATGGCTTTATGCGGAAGAATAATGTTTAGCGACCCTTATCTCTTCTGTTGGACTGCGTGGCTACTTAGCTTACAAAGAACCTGAAACCAAGCTAGCTAAAAGGCAAACTGTCCGAGATAAGGGTGTTTATTGCAAATTTGTTTTTTGTGATTTTTTTTTTCTTTTTGTTTGGTTATGCTATGCAATCAAATGCAACAAACAAATGCACATACAATTCACTTATCCGCGAACATGTGAGAAGTCGTTTTAATCACGAGGTAGGGTTTTCCTGCAGAAAAGTGCATTGGCGAAGGTAGGTTCTAACTGTTCTCACCAAGGCTAAGGCCCCCAAGGTGCCCCCATTATAGGGTCCCCACTCTCCAGCCTTCCGACCATGCTTAGCACTATGGCCATAGTCAGTCTTTGTGCCAAAAGAGGAAGGTTATCACCTTGAGTGGTGGTTTCCGATCACACTGGTGGGCACAAGGCCATCACTACAGCGAATCGTACCTGCCACCCGCTCCCTATGGATTTCTCACTTGCCCCCGGGTATAGAGGGAACTGTTGTGTGCAAGGGTTTGTGTACAGTTTGTATTTCAAACAATTGCGTAAACATAAACAAACAACAGTTATTAAAGTCAAGCATTAAAACATGTTATAATACAAGGTAGGGTAAAAGCGTAATTTCTTGGTTTATTTATTTAAGCTGACCCATCACTAAATGGGATCAACTCTCTAGGCTTCCCCAGTGGAGTCGCCGCCGTCAAAACAAGGCGGTCAGAGTGACGCGATGGTTCCGACTTTCCAAATTTCGCGTTTTTATGGGTGTGGTTACAATGCCTTTAGGTTGTCCAATAACCAGGTTGAACCTAGGGGCGAGGTTTTCGAAAAGGTGTTCTTGGATTGTCCGATAACCGGGCTAACCCAAGAACTAATTTTGAAGGGTTCTTATGGAGTCGCCACTGATATTTTTACCGGAAATATCGAAAAAGGAGTAAAAAAGTGTTGGTTTTTGAAAACCAACTTTGGTCGTTAAAACCAGAGTTTAGGTAAGGGAGTTAGTTACGTGTAAGAGAAGTGTTAGTTCTCTTACGACGCCCCTTTCGGGTTCCCTATGATAGGCCAGCTTTTTAATAAATAAACTTTGTGAAAAGACGTTTTTACCCTTTTATTTGCAGAATTAAAAGAATGACTACATGACCCTAATATCTATTACGCAATTTAATCATAAAAGTAAAGGTAATAAAGAGAGGAAGAGAATGAAGAAACCTCCGAAGCAAGCTCTTTAAATAATTTCTTGAAGATTACGGTGCGTTTTGGCAGCCCTTCACTCTTTACAACATCGGAAAACTCTCTGAAACACTATAAAAATCTCTAAGAAACTCTCAGAAACTCCGGAAATGCTTCGGAGAGGTTCTAGGAAGAGAATTTGAAGAAATTGTAGAAGGGAAAGTGGAAGAATTGTGTGAAATGAGGGGGGGAGTGCTCACTATTTATAGGGATTCGCGCCTGTCAGGTCGAGACGGCCGTCTCGCCATTCGGGACGGTGGTCTCGACTTGTAAAAGTGGCGAGACTGCCGTCTCGTCTGGCGAGACGGCGGTATTGACTTTCCCAGAAACGAGAAGGCCTTCTCGCAAAACGGGAAGGGGTCTCACCATTCGCAAGTGGCGAGACGGCCGTCTCGCCAAACGAGACGACAATCTCGACTTGCTAGAATGGCGAGACGACAGTCTCGATCCTTAAAGGCGAAAATCCTTATTTTAATGCAGAAAATCCTTCCAATTCTATTATGGGGCCTAATAGTCTCTCCTAGTGGCTTCTTAGGCTTCATCCATCTTCGAATAGGAGGTCTTCTGGTCTTATTTTGAGGTCGGGCAAGATTTGGGGTCTACAACGCTTTTGAACGTCAAAAATTGTTTCCCCTTGTTGCATCCAGAACATGTCATACTCTTGAATCAATGAGTTCTTTCTTGCTCTTTTAACGTCATCGGTACCTTCGTGGGTTACTCTTAGCATTTCCCACATTTCTTGAGCACTCTTACAAACCGATATCCTGTAAAACTCATCAAGGGTTAAAGCAGATGAAATTATGTTTCTAGCCTTAACATCATATTGAGTTTTTTGTATTTTCTTCAGCCGACCATCTAGAAAATGGTTTTGGTACCTCTTCTCCGTTTTTAGTAATTTTAGGAACAAAAGGACCGTTTAAAATTGCATCCCAAACACCTCTATCAAAAAAAGATAATTTTGTCCCGCAAAAAGTGGGGGTCAATTGATAGAAGCACCCTTGACAAATATTTGATTTTCTCCGGCCATTTTTGAAATTTGAATGACTATCAAAGCAAGCTCTGATACCACTTGTTAGAATCGCGCAGCGGAATGTTTGCGTTTACGGACAAAAACCAAGAGGGGGGATGAATTGGTTTCTTAAACAAAAATTAGGGTTTTAATATTTTTCCCAAATTTCACCAATTAAAATGTTGTGTAAAGTAAATAGAGAAGGGATAGAAGATTACACAGTTGATTTATACTAGTTCAGATCAAAAGACCCTACGTCCAGTTGCTAATCACTCAAAAAGAGGATTAATGATGTCACTATAATCACAATTTACAAACAGATTACAAATGAAAAGATAAGGTAAAGAAAACACCTCTCTTGAGTCACACAAGAGATGAACACCTCCTTTGAATCCACAAAGGATGAAGAACAGGTTTTCCTAGAGACGGCACGACATACAATCCACCAAGAAACCCACTCAGTGATTATTATCGCTTTTAGCCCACACTAGGTTTTCAAAAGCCCCTTTTTCTTCCCTACAGAAGTTCTCTAGCTGTCACAAATCTTATCTTTTGTATGAAAAATGTTTGTTCATTTGCAGAGAGCCTTAGAGAACCTTAAGTAGAGAGAATAGGGTATAGGAATTGGGGATTTTCGAAAACAGATGAATTGGGAATAGGGTTTTCGAAACTTGGTCCGAATTTGAAAACACATAACAGACACAAATAATCGATTATCTTGAGTGATAATCGATTATTCCAGAGCCATATTCGTAGGGGAACAAAACTGAGCCAGGATAATCGATTATCTGGCCAAATAATCGATTATCAGCCTGTGATAATCGATTATCCTGAGTGATGATCGATTATCACAGAGAGGATTTCCTGAAAATGGGTTTCTTGCTGTAATAATCGATTATCCAGGGTGATAATCGATTATCATAGTGTAATTTTGATAAAAATGAGTTTTTACAACTTTTAAATAATGGTCTATGTGCTAGCTATCTTGGACTCTAATATTACAGACTCCAAAACATAAAAACAGAGTTATTACATAAGATTACAAGTCTTCAAATCTCTAAGTTCTTTGTTCTTGAATCATCATCAAAATCTACAAGCTTCATATCCTTGTATGTTCAACAATCATATCCTTGTATGTTCAACAAGGTGATCTATACATCCATTTCAAATAGTGATTGATGGTCAGTCCCTTCCACGGACAATCTATACATCCCTTTTCCATTTTACATTTCGAATTGACGGTCAGTCTCTTCCACAGACAATCTATATATCCTTTAAATTTCTTGTCGTATTTCAGATTGATGGTTTCTCTCATCCACGAGCAACCTACATCCTCTTTTATCATAATTCTGAAAACTCGAACAAAATTATTGTTTCTATCTTTACTTATCTTTTACTATGATTATACGAAAATTCTAAATTTTCATATTATATAGTAAAAGCTAAGTAAAGAGGGGCAGTGTCGACACCCAATTTAGTCCGGGTAAATAAAAAAAATATAAATAACATTTGTTTTAAAAAATAAAATAATATAACAATAATTTACTTTAATAACATTCTACATTTTTTTAAGAAAAGAAAAATGAAAAAATAATTTTCTTTATGAAAACAAAAAAAAGGAAAAAGAAAAAAAGAAGGAAATTTAATATATATCATAATAATAAAAAAAAACAAATAAGAAGGAAAGGGTCATTTCTTTTTGGGCTTAATTGTTTTTTTAACCTAGGTCACCAAATTTTAACCTAATGGTTGCCTATAAAAAGGGTAGTAACTAATTCGAAAAAAAGAATTGTTTTCTCGGGGGTCGTGTTAGACTAAGTTGACTAGAGAATTTTAGAAGACGGAGGTCACAAGGTAAAATTTTACTCATGCTCCCATTTTATTCTTGAAACTTCCCTAGTTTTTTTAATTTTAATTTTTGGACTCATCACCCATTTTTATCCCTCTCCCTCACAGACCTATGACCCTCACCTTCACCCTCCCTCACGGACCTCTCTGCATCCTGATGCGCAGGCCCCACCAGCGTGGGCCGCGTCTTCCACATTCCCCCCACATTCCCCCCGTCTCACTCAATCACACCTTTGCCACCAGTACTCACCGTCTACCACTCTAGGGCTCACCCTCACCATGCCTTCTAGTCCAAAAACCTCCACCCTAGCCACCCCTGACCTCATTTTCCTCTACTCTGTCCCATACCTCTTCTTCGACTCTTCCTCAATCACTTTTTTCTCCTCGCTCCCGACAACCCAAGCCACCCATCTAGCCACCGCGCGGCTAGCCACCATGGGCTTTGGCCGCGCCGCTAACCCCTCACCAGCTGTCACGCCTCTAACCTCTGCCCTGACAACCATCGCCACCGCACCCACCGCCAGCCACGCGCCCTAGTGCACGTCCTCGTCGCGCCACTACGAGTCGCACATTGCCACCGAGAGCCATCTAAGGCCACCGCACGGCGAACCAACTCGTGATGACATATGCCCGTATTTCTGCCAAATCTGGCTATGTCTACGTTATTATGTTTGTTTGGATTATATAATGTTTGATGCAGGGTTGGTTTAATTTGAATCTGAACTTGGTTTGAGTTTGTATGTCCTCTGGGTTGAGTTTGGTTTGACTTGAGCCCAACTATTGGTGTTTGTTTTTGGTTGTTCAGTCTGCATTGGTTCGGACTAATTTTGGTTGGTCCTTGACGGCTTGATCTGAATTTGACTAGTTTTCTATTAAGAATAATTAAACTTAAGTTATTGTTGTTTAAGTCGGGGAATTGCTTGATTCTGGATTTGTCCTGATCTTATTCTGTTGGGGTTATATTCTATGATTCGTGTGAATTTATTTGATGTTTCTTCTTGGTATGGGCTAGGAACTTCTTTCTAAACATGGTCTAATTGGCTTTAGTTGAGGCTATATTAGCTTTGTTGGGTATTATTTTCATGGTTTGGATCAGAGGAAAGGGATTTCGGGTTGGTTCAGTTGAGCTTTCATTAGATTTGTTTCATGCGGGATGATTTGTATATTGTCTTGTCACAACTTTGAAAGGTTCACATAGGTGGTCTATTGTAGTCATAACACCTGATTGATTCCTCTAATAAATGTTTTCTGTAGTTAATTTTTTTTATGAATGTTTACATAAGACATTAGGTTTAGTGGCTATCGGCCCTGTGTTTGGTTGTGGCTATCAGTTCCGCGATCGGTTTAGTGGCTATCGGTCTCATGTTGATTTAGTGGCTATCGGTCTCGCTTTGATTTAGTGGCTATCGACCCCGCATTGATTTAGTGGTAAAAAAATTTGAAACATGGGTATGATTGCACTTGTCATCATGTCCTTTATTTTAAATAAATTTTGAAGCACAGGAACGGTCGTTTAACAAAATATAAAACTTCTTTAGAAACAAAATTTTTCAAAACATTGTTCAAACATATAAATTTTTTTCTATAAAGAATTACGTAATCCTGATTTCTCATTTTGAATGGGAATATGTAGGAGCAAGGTCAATTCTTCTCGGGTCTCGAAAAACTAAAAATATTTTAGTCCTTTTCTTTTTCTTTTTCTTTTTTCTTTCTCTATTTTCTGATTTTTTTGGAGGAAAATGACATTTAATTTCGCACATTCAACTAAGGGTAACCTTCTTAGGAATGACATTGTAGGGTATTGATACCTTCTCTACTCATAATTGACTCCCAAACCTGAATCTGATTTTTGTATACCTTGCCTTATCTTTATGATTTTTCCATAGTTTTTCTAAATAAATTATGGTGGTGACTCCAAAACTCTGAGTTTAATTTTTTTTTTAAATCTTTTAAAATTTTGGTTTGTTGTCCTGCTACAATTTTGGTTGTGACAAGAGTGTAGGAGTGAAAGGTGTTTGAAAAATAGGGAAATGAGACTCTTATTTATAGAGAAGCAAGCTAGGGAACATGAACGACCGTCTGACCATCATGGACAACCGTTTGGCCATCATGGACGACCGTCCATGGCTAAAATTAAGGGTGGATGATCGCCTGTTTAACATGGACGATCGTCCATGTCTCAATTTTAGGATGGATAGTCGTCTGGTCAAGGTGAATGGTTGTCCATGGCTGAAAAATCAAAGTGGATGGTCGTCTGGCTCTACTGGATGACCATCAACTGCTTCCTTGACAAAAAATGATTTTTTATTTCCCAAAAATCCCTCCTTATTCTAAATAGTAAACACTACTAGAGGCCCCATGAAACCTTATTCTTCTTCAGAATGAAGGATTTCTGGTCTTTCGTGGAGTCGGGCAAGATTTGGGGTCTATAGTTGTCCCCTCTTCACCCGACCAATTGGCTATGAGCTAATGCGCCGTAAGGTCGATTGGCGGGTGAAGGAGTTAACCAGCTTGTCTGGTTGTCCTTTGAATGCTCCTCTTGATGTGGTAGCCGACCCTCGGGACAATGAATGCAGTCTGGTGTTGTCGTCAGGATTCTTCCTTGTTGTAGAGGTTGACCCTTCGGACAATATGAGTGAAGCTTCAGGATGCTCCTTTGATACGGTAGCTAACCCTTCGGCTGGTTGATGAAGTTTCTCCCTCAGGATGCTCTTTCGATGCGATAGCTGACCCTTTAGTTGATGAATAGGAAACCCTGGGATACTCCTTTGAAGCGGTAGCTGACCCCATGGTTGATGAGTACGAACCCTCATCTGATTGTCGTAGCTTTGGGATGCTCCTTTGATGAGGTAGTTAACCCCGTAGCTGACAAGTGGGAAACCTCAGGATGCTGCTTCGATGCAGTAGCTGACCCCTTGGTTGATGAGTACGAACTCTTATCAGGTTTGATGCCTCAGGATGCTCTTTCGATGCGGTAGCTGACCCTTAGGCTGTGGTGGCGGCTTACTGCTCTTGTTCATGCACCGACTCCATGGGGATTTTTTGATGAATGCCTCTTGAGTAGGCAGGAATCCTTTGAGGATTTTTGGATTTTGGAAAATGCCTCTGTAATAGGTGGATGCTTCATCAGAAGTGAAGACTGTTGGTTAGATGTATTTTCCTCTGAACAGGCTGATAATCCCTTCAGGGATGCTGGCTCTTACCAGGCTTTGCCTATGCGTAGGCAGATGATTCTCTGAGGATGTGAGTTTTTTAACATTACCTTTGCGGTAAGCTCACTGAGGATATGTTCTTCTTTTTGGCAATCCACTAGGGAATTTTTGTTTCCCTAGAGATCAAATTTTGGTAGCCTTCTGGGGGAAATGGAATCTTGCCTCCTTGATTGTGTTGGTGATGGGCTAATACAAAGCCTTTATTCTCCCTTGGTGAATGTGATGGAGAATGGGTTGAGTATGCTTGATTACTCATCGTGGTGATGATGCTGAGTCATGCGAAAATATTTTTGTTTGCCTCTGGAGTAGGCAATGATCCACTTGGGGATTAAGCCTTTCCGTCGGCTTTGTTTTGGTCTAGAAAGTTCTTTTTCTTTATTTGGTGGAAGGATAGTGGTTGGAATTCTTGATTTTGGGAGCTCTTGGTTAATTTCGTCTTTTTTTGGGTTTATTCTTTTTTCGCGATTTGAAATTTGGTTTTTTCGGGATGATGCATGTGCTTTTTTATTTTTTAGTTTCTTTTCGCACACAGACTTTTTGCTAAAAGAGAGGAATGGCAAGAGGATAAAAGGAAACTTCCATTTATTAAATTTTTGGATTTTCAGGGTACATTTATTCTGGAGAATGAAAAGTAACACATCAACTCAGCTTTCTGTACCTGAGCTGGATGTCGTGGAGTGTGCTGGTGAGGGATACTGTCGGAGCATACGTTGCTGGAATTCCTCCTGGCTTTGCCTCATGTTGCGCAAGTCCTGGGCGAATCTGTCTACCATTTGACTCAGGTCGTCCAACCTATGGTACACTTCGTCATGCCTCTAATCATACCAGCCTTGCCTCAGTGTCATTACTCGAACTATTGTTGTACATAATGATGTTGACTATCAATATGTGCCTGCATGTCACGTATGTGCTGATGGACACTGGCAATATCATCCCCGTATTATTGTTGTTGTTGTTGGAATTCTGGGAGCATGGGAATATCCTGTGACTCTGATGCGTCCATCTCATGGATATCTAGCGTCATGGTGAGATAAGGATGCAAGACAAACCCGGTCCCTTGTCGGGTGAGCATACCCATATGGGCGAGCACCGATCCTTCTATAGGTTTTGGTTGGAGTGCGGCGGGTATATCCTCCCCATCAGTGCATCTCTAGTATTGAGTCAGACGAGTGAGGAGGGGCTATCATGATGGTTCTGGTCGAGCCCCGAGCCCCAAAATCCTTCAACGCCTTCAAGAAGAAGTAGTCAGGATTGCATCGGAATCCTCAATGCATGCAGTAGATAACAAAAAGGTCAGCTTGAGTAACCTTGCCTTGGCTTTCCTTCCTAGCGTGAATGGTGCCTGCTAGCAGCTTATGACAAACGCGAAGCGAAGGGAGAAATGTGGATCCCTTTGGATTGGTAGGAACATGTTGGGAGCCGGTAATCTCCTCCCACATTTGGCTGGTGGTGAGGGTGGTTGGCCTTTCGCAATATGCCTCTCTGTATTCTGTAGTTTGGATGTCAGCAGGTTGGTGGAATCCCATAAGGACGTTGAATTCGTCCAATACATTAGACTGGTAGGTCGCATTCATCCAATATGAGACCGCCTGGACAGGAGGGACCCTAGGAATTGTGGATGGCAACTCCATCAGCGTGAAAGAGGAGAGAAACTCCAGCGTGGTAGTGCGATGGATACGGGTAGGCAGCTCTTTGAGCATAAATCCCAACATATGCCTTGGATGCATCTTCTTACATCTTGATCCCAACCAAACATGGTTAGGATCTCAAAGTCTAGCCAAAGCATACGATGTCAAGCATAGGGTGCCAAGCATACTGGCTGATGTTGGCGAATCTAGCTTGGTGTTGTTCAGTTAGTTGAGTAGGAACTTGAGGGGTAGGAATTGGCCTGACAGGCCCTCGAGAGCGCTTTCAGCGTGATGAAGATGCTCCCCAGTCCATTTTTCAACCAAACACACTCAAGTATGCAAGGAAACGGGAAGAAGGAAGAGGGAATGTGAAAATGGGATGCAATGGGTCAATTTGGGCATCCTTATTTATAGGTAACCTCGCCAAACCCGGAAGACCGTTTGGTCCCAACGGCTACTGGTGGACGACCGTCCGCGCTTCATGGACGGCTGTCCATGCCCAACGTTCGACTATGGATGGGCGTCTATCCTTCATGGAAGACCACCCATGCCCAACGGTAACACATGGATGGTCGTCTGGAGTTCATGGACGGCCATCTGCAACCTTTTTTTTTTTTTTTTTTGAGAAGATAAGACCTTATTCATCAACATCTATGCATGTAATGTTCATGATATGTATCCTATAATGCTAATTCAGTTAATTTTTCATAAGGATTAACTGATGCGTCTTTTTGTTTCTGACGTAGCGTTTTAGCTGTACTGACCTCGATCGTTTCGGGATTACCATGACCGAAGAGAGATTTTACTGGTTGTGGAGCGACTGTCATGTCGATGTACTCCTTCCCTTCCTTAGGAATGTCAATCCTTTTATTGATTACCGCATCTCCATATTTTCCTACTAATTACTAAAATGTCGTAGTAAAAGGGTGAAGAGAAAATAAGGAAGATTGTCTAATTTAATGGCTTGTGTTTTAGGAAGTTTTTATTTTCATCAAAACGGTTTCTGCAAGAATGGTTAGCCAGGGTTAGTTGAAGTGTTTAGGCTAGTTTAAACAAATGTTTTGTTTATGGGGTAGCGTCTTATTTTATGGCGCCTATTATGACTGATTAACTTCCCTATTCCGCCCTTTTGAGTTTTCAATCTAGGATGTTGTCTTATATCCGGAGTTTTATCTATGTTTCTTCTTTTTCTTGTTTTGTGGAAATCCTAGCAAACTTTATTTTATAACCCTAACTTTTGTCCAGACTACCCTTTATTATTGTTAAGGTTTTTTAGTGGGTTTACCCTAATTTTTGCGCAGCCCCCTTAGTGGGTTTCTTGCTGGGTATTTTGCCCTTTTCTTGTCTTTGTCCTTTGGCGTTGACGAACTTCTTTTTATCTTTAATTGTTTATTTTTGAACAACATTGTTGAAACACGATAAAAAAAGCATTATGCATGCTTCTAGTTAATCAGTCGTATTATTTTTATTTTGAATTTGCTTGCGGCGCAACTTTGATTATTTTGACACGTTTTTTTTAAGCAAAAAATTTGCTTAAACATGGTTATTAACGCGGTATAGTCATGATAAGCAAGAAAGGAAGCAAAATAGAAAGAATTACATTCTTTATAATTAAAAGGGAAATATGTGTCCTAACAATGCTCAGGGGTCGGGCTCTCCTTGAAGAGTAATCTTTATTTAGACTAATATCCCTAAAAATTGGAAGAAGCACACTTAATAACTAAAGTTGCTCTTGACGCTTGGATCTCTCCGCTTCGGAAGATCTGATTCAAGGTGCGGAGGGGAGACTTCCTTTTTCTACGTATAGTTCGATCCTTTGTAGGGTCAAACCTTAGTCCGTACTTCAAAGGATTGTCTTCAAAATTTGGTGGCTCCCATATTCCTTGAGAACTTTTACTGATCCCTTGGCCTGGGTGGTATCTGCATTTTAACATCATATGGGCCACCTTCATATTGTTGGGAAGTCTTTCGACATTGGTGATTTTGAGCGCTTGAAAAGATGTTTCAAGGGCCTCTTCAGCTGCATCCACATAGGGTAGGGTAGACGGCTTGCTAATCAAGATGTTGTCTTCAGCTTGAACTGCGACCAGTTTGTTGCCTACCACAAATTTGATTTTTTGGTGGAGCGTTGAAGGAATTGCTTTAGCGTCGTGAATCCAAGGTCTACCGAGGAGACAACTATAAGCAGGAGTGATGTCCATCACATGGAAATTCACATTGAAGATAGTGGGGCCAATCTGAATTGGTAGGTTGACCTCCCCCACAATTTCACGTCTTGATCCATTGAAGGCTTGAACGACGGTGTTGCTCGGGCGCATATGGGTTCCTTGCATTGTTAGTTTATCAAGCATGCACTTAGGCATAACGTTCAAGGATGACACATTATCTACAAGGACTTTGGCGATGAGATATTCTCTACACTTGATTGAGATGCGCAAAGGCTTGTTATGGCTCGACCCTCCAGGAAGGAGTTCTTCATCAATGAAGATGAGATGATCATTGGCTGTAATGTTGCCAATAATCCCCTCAAACTTGTCTTGGGATATACTATGTGGAACGTATGCTTTGTTCAAGACCTTCAACAGTGCATTCCGGTGTGGTTCTGAACTCATTATTAATGATAACAAAGTTCTCTTTGCAGGTGTGCAATTGAGTTGGTCTATGATAGAGTACTCGCTTTGCTTTATAAACTGGAGTAACTCATCAGTTTCCTCCTTGGATTATTTTTTATTCTCCTTTTCGGCTTCTTTATTTTTGGGGGTATCTTCTTGTGACTCCTTGGGGGAGTAGACTCATCCACTTCTTGTCATGCCCCCAATGCTGGCTATGTTGGAAACATATTCATTTATTGCATATTTCCATGGTACAACTTCATTTGATACGTAGGGGAAAGGACGAGGCACAAATAATCGCAATGGCGTCCTTGCCCCCTCTTCCTTATTGACTTTGATGACCAACGACTGAGGCTTATTATCCTCCTTAGGTGAATCAGTCGTTGGGGAGAGCTTGATGACAAGCAGTTTTCTCTCCATCATTCTAATTATGGCCAACACATCAATTAATCTTTCATTTTTATTATCTTATTAGGTAGATGAGGAGGGATATGTAAATGAATGCAATAGACAGTTGTCAATAAAAATATTTTATTTATCGAGAAAGTGTACATTCTCCTATATTATGCTACGAAACACATTTTGATAGAAGCGGAAAAGCCTAAAGAAACCTATAGGCGCGTTATGATTTCTATGCAATTCTTCTTCGACTTCCCATACATGATGAGCAAGTGCTTCGGATTATCGATGGACCGCTTGACTCATATTTTCACTATATCGTCGAGCCTCTTTTATCTTCACCTCTTGATGAACGACCAAGGCTTGTAGGTTGTCAAATTTTTCAACGACTCAGTCTCTTTCTTAGAGAACTTGGTCATACTGAGCTAATCCATCTCTCTCTTTATAGCGTAGCTCTAAAAGGCTTTCGTTAAGTCTTTGTGTGGTTTCCTACCATCATTGTGCTTCAAACCGAGTCATTGCGAGATCTTGTTGTATCATCTTGGTCGTTTGTGCATGCTTTACATATTCAGCCTCACGGTGTGCTATTTTGACAGTCATCTCTTGGAGTTGATTATCCGGATTGATTCTTGGAAATTTGGACGCTCGGATATTTTTATCGTTGAAGTCAGCACATTTATCCTTGAGGCATTCTATCTCTTGATCTTTCTTCTTGCATTGCCTTTGTAGACCGTTGATAATGAGGGTAGATTCCTGCTCTTTTTTCCTCAAGGACCCTTAATTGAGCTCCCATGATCTCTACCCTTTTTGTTAAGGCGTCAACTTGTGCATGGAGCCCTTTTCTTACTGATGGCGAGGCAGGGGGAGCGGATGATTGTGACATCCCTTTGTTCCTTCTCCATTCCTCATAGTCGCTGGAAGCAGACACTAGATCTGTGTTGAGCTCTCTATCTCCCACATGGACTGGTTTCTCCCATGCTTTGAGAATGGCAGGTTCACCCTCAAAGTTGCAGGGGTCACAAAAGAAACACAGCCCTCCGAGCTCTTCTCGTGATGGTGTGACTTGGGTCCTCATGAGCTGTCTCATAGCTATCTTTGGAGAATAAGCTATGCAGACCCTAAGGCCTAACAGAGGTATGCTCGGGTAGTCTATGCATCGGATGAGAATTTGGCCGGGTCGGAACCAAGGACAGACCCATGATATTTGATCTATGCTCCATTGTTCCAACTCGTCCTTCCATTCCAAAGCTTGGCGAGGGCAGAGAGGGATTTTTGAGAAGCTCCTCAAAGGATCGGGAAATGCCCCCATGTGACCTGAGGCATAGAAACGGGTGATGCCCTAGACATACAACAATGAAGAATAACATCTAAGTGTTTTTCCTTGCTTTCAATGACAGAATTCTACCGAAAACAAGGTGTCGGCAAGAAGCGCAGGCAAGGGACTCTTTGAATGCATGTCCCAGGCAAAAAAGGTGTACATGGAAGCATGATCTACTGTGTCGAAGTAGAAGGAAAACAAGATAGTTCCAAACACAATCAATGCCAGAATTTTGTTGAAGGCAGGCCATTCTCCCTTATCGGCCAATGAAGATAGATGGTCTTCTAGCAATGAGGTCCTTCACCCTTGGATACTCCCTTTTCCCATGAGGGCAGATTGATGAGGTGGCAATTGGATAAGGGCGGCAACCCTATGTGCGGAAACATGAGTCTCGTGGCAAATGTAGACCCCGACCGATTTGGGCCATCTGATCATGAGCTCATATTCTTCTAGGGTCGGTACCAGATCAAACTGCGGGAACTCGAAGCAGTGCAAATCGGAGCTCCAAAAATGGATCAAAACTCTGACAAAGAGGGGATCAACACAGATTTTTAGGAGGTCGAGAATCCGTTCATAGGTTTTTCAAAGTCAGAGTGAACCTCAGGTGGCATCAAAGTGCACAGTTGCTCTAACCTCTCAACATGATATCAGGGAATATCCACTTTCTTCAACTGTTTATTACTAGGCCCCTCCATTATCTAGAAATAGAAAATGCATGTTATGAGTATGATGTTTAATGATGGCATGCATGAAAGTATTTTGTTTTTCCTAAACATTATCATGTTTTATTTTCTACATGGTGCATGATAGTGTTTGGATTTTTTTGCTTTTTTTTTTTCATTTACAAAGGGGAAACTACCTATATGGATGTTATGGATTTGATGCTAACACCATGAAAAGGGTATCATTTTCTCTTATTTATCTATTTGATTTTTCTTTCATAACCCTATATCTCTTTTGTCGGTCAACGTGACTACTTAACTTATAAAGAACCTGAAACCAGGCTAGCTAAAATGTTGACTGTCCGAGATAAGGATAGTTATGTTTTCATGTATGTTGATTTTTTGTATGACTATTTTATGCAAATGCAACAAACAAATGCAACAAACATATGCACAAACAATCCAATCATCCGCGAACAGAGTGACGACGTTTAATTATGAGGTAGGGGTATCCTGCAAAAGAGTGTATATTCAAGGTGGTTCTAATTATTCTCACCAAGGTCAGGCCCATCAAGGTGCCCCCATTATAAGGTCCCCTCGATCTCTCAGTCTTTGAACCATGCACGGATCTCCGTGTCGATGTTCTTAGACCAAGAGAAGAGAGTTATCACCCTAAGTGGTGGTTTCCGACAATGATCTGTAGGTAAATTGAGGCCATTGCTACGGTCAGCCATACTTGCCACCCATTCCCTAAGTTCATCCTTCATGCCCCCGGGTATAGGGGGACTATTGTGTGCAAAAGTTTGTGTATAGTTGTTATTTCAAACAATTTGCAAAAATGAACATACAACAATTATAAAAGCCATAGAATAAAGCATGTTATAAAAATAAGGAAGGGTGAAAGCATAATTTCAAGTTTTTATTTCTTGAACCAGTCCATCACTAAATGGGATCAACTCTCTAGCTTCCCCAGTGGAGTCACCATTTGTCACTGTCGTCAAAAGAAGCGGTTGGAGCGACATGATGGTTTTGATGACTCTATTTTCTAAAGATGATGTTCAACGCTTTCAGGTTGTCTGATAAGCAGGCTAAACCTAAAGACGAGGTTTTCACCAAGGGTTCTATGGAGTCACCACCGATGTTTTTACCATAAACATCGAAAAAGGAAGAAAAGAAGGCGTTGGTTTAGAAAAATCAACTTTGACCCTTACAACCAGAGTTGGGTAAGGGAGTTAATTATGTGTGGGGAAGGTGTTAGCACCCCACAACACTCCTTTCGGGTTCCCTATGATGGACTAGTTCATAAAATAAAGACTAAAAAAAAATTATGCTTCTACCTTATTTATTTATCTACTTTGAGGAATTTTAAATATATACATGACCCTAGTATCTAATGCATACAAGGAAAGCATTAAAGGAAAACAGTAAAAGAGAGAGGATAAAGAAAGGAACCTCCAAAGTAAGCTTTCTATGAATTCTTCAAACTTGAGGATGGTTTTTGGTTGTCCTCTCACTCTACAAGCATGCTCCTCACTCGCAAAAGAGAAAATGTCACTCTATCGAGTGTCGGATGTCTCAAAAGGATACCTCCTTAACCGATTTCTACCTTAAACGGAAATTGAAAAGCTCACTCAAACTCTGAAATAATGCTCAGAGTCACTCTCAAGTGTCAAAAGACTTCCTAGAGAATGTAGGAGTGAAAGGTGTTTGAAAAATGGGGAAATGAGACTCTTATTTATAGGCAAGCGAGCCAGGGAACATGGATGATCGTCTGGCCATCATGGATGGTTGTCCATGGCTAAAATTAAGGGTCGATGACCGTCTATTTAGCATGGACAACCGTCCATGTCTCAATTTTAGGATGGATGGTCGTCTGGTCAAGGTGAACAGCCATCCATGGCTGAAAAATCAGAGTGGACGGCCGTCTGGCTCTACCAGACGACCATCTACTACTTCCTTGACAAAAAATAATTTTTTATTTCCCAAAAAATCCCTCCTTATTCTAAATGAGACCTAGTAAACACTACTAGAGGCCCCATGAAGCCTTGTTCTTGTTCAGAATGAAGGATTTCTTGTCTTTTGTGGAGTTGGGTAAGATTTACGGTCTACAGCCTCTCAGCTCGCAGTTGATGTTGTGTTCCGACAACTTGACCAACCATGTTATCATACGTCTGGCTAACTCCAGTTTTCGTAATAGCTTGGCTATTTGGTAATTTCTCCTAACAATTATTGGGTGACTATGGAAATACGATCTTAACCATCTAGTCATGGTTACTTAGCTTAATGCCACCTTCTCGATTGGTTGGTATCGCGTCTTCGTTTCTTGATGTACTCTACTGATGTTGTAAATAGGATTCTTCTCTTTCTCGTGCTCTTGGATGAGAACGAGACTTACGAATTCTTTGGATACGACGAGGTATACTACCATAAGTTTCCCTAGCCTCGGCTTTTACAGGACATAAGGGGATATGAGGTGTTCTTTTAGCTTTTCAAAAGCTTCTCCGACTGCCTGGTCCCATGCGAATTTCTTAGCCTTCTTCATCACCTTCAGTATGGCTTGCACCTCCTCAGCTAGTTTTAGGAGGAATCGTGCCAACATTGTGACTCGTCCTACCAATCGTTGCACTTCCTTTACATTCCGAGGACTTCTCATGTTGGTGATGGCCTGACATTTGTCAAGGTTGGCCTCTATTCCTTTATGTGTGAGCATAAATCCGAGAAATTTCCCCCCTTCAACCCCAAATACGAACTTATCTAGATTTAACCAAATGTTAAAAGTTCTCAACACATGAAATATCTCCTTCAGGTCTGCAACGTGTCGTTCATTGTTTTCGGATTTTACTACTATATCATCCACATAGACTTTCATACTTTGACTGATTTGTTCACAAAACATATTGTCCATTAGGTGTTGATATGTAGCTCAAACGTTCATAACTTCATAATAGAAGTTTGAGAAACCGGTCATGAACGTTGTTTTTTACTTGTCTTCCCAATGCATGGGTATCTGGTTGTACCCTGAGTAATCGTCAAGGAAACTAAGAACCCGATGACCGGCTGCTCCATCAACAAGTCAATCAATGTTCGGTAAGGGGTACATGTCTTTTGGACAAGCCTTATTGAGATCCGTGTAGTCGGTGCACATGCACCATTTTTCGTTAGTTTTTTTCGTTAGTTTTTCGTTTGTCTACCTCCACCTTGACTGCTTGTTAATGCTCTTCTCCCATTTTTTGTTTTCTTTGAGACATCGATTTTGCTTCTTGGCACACTACAAGCCGATGAGATATAACTCGAGGATCTATGCTCGGTATGTTGGTCATTGTCCATGCAAATATGTCAGAATTTTTGGTCAATGTTTGTCTTATTATACGGGTGTTCTCTGCTTTCAAGCTCGTCCCCATATATGAGTTTTGTCCTTCCTCTCCTACTTGTACAGGAACAATTTCCTCTTTGGGTTTAACTCGGGCATCCTCCTCTATGCGTGGATCTAGGTCTATCATCTCCACAACCCATAACGATGACCCAACCTATATGTCAAATATCGGTGCTAGCTTGAGGCTTGCGACATAGCATTCTTGCGTCTTCCGCTGATCGACATGTATCATGGCTATTGTCCCAAATTTGGTTACAAAATTTCATTACTAAGTGCAGGGTTGTTACTATGGCGCCCAAAGTATTTAACGTTAGATGATCGAGAAGGATATTGTAGGAGGAAGGTGCATCGACTATCAAATACCTTATCTTGATGGTATGTGTGTCCCAACCTCCTTCATCGAATTTTGTGTAGAGATTGATATATCCTTTTGTATCAACTCTCTCTCCTGGCAAATATGACCATTGGATTATCTTGTATGGGGTTGATGACATTATGGTCCTCCTCCGTGAAGGTGATGGTCAGCATAGAGCGCCATCATGTTGTGGTATTTACAGTTCTTACTACTCTTAGATGTCTATTTCTGGCAGTGTTGGAAATTCTTTCTTTTGTGAATCCTCTCGATATGCTATTGATTACCCCTCTTAAGTGGCTACTTGGCACTTCGCGTTTTGGGCTTCTCTACTGCTTTTGGTTGTCCACCTCTTTGTAGTCCAGGGGTCATTGACCACCTGTTTGTAGGTCGTTCCTTTTTATGAATTTCTGCAAGTGTCCCCGCCTGAATGAGTTCCTTAATTTTGTCTTTTAGGGCAACACAATCCTCGGTGGTGTGTCTGTAATTTCTGTGGTATTGGTAATGCTTGTCGTGGTCGGCATTGGAAGGGGTGGGTACCTTTCTTGTTATGTTGATAAGTTTTGCATTTAGTGCTTCCTCCAAGACTAGCTCCTGATTGGTGGTTAGAGGGGTATAACGCGTGAAGTGGGTGGGGGGGGGGGGGTCTTAGTTCCCATGTCTTTCTTTGGAACTGCGTCTTCTTTCCATGATCCTTCTTAGACTGTTGAGCATCTGAGGAGCTTCTAGCCCTCGCCTCCTCGCAATACTCCCTTAGTTCCTCTAATTGCATGAACTTGGCGACCTTTCTTCTTAACTCATATAGGTCTCCAACCGACTTTTTGCATAGATTGGCGGCAAAGGGTCCGGGCCTTAGGGTTGTTACCAAGTGGTGCAAAGCTACTTCCAGATAAGATTCCTTATGTTGAGGGTTATCTTGCCAAATCTTTCCATGAAAGCCCTAAGACTCTCCTACCGCTCCTGTCTTATCATGACTAAGGCTATCTAGGTGAGGTGATGGGGACGGCTGGTGGCGAACTGTGTTCCAAACTTATTCACAAGGGTTTCAAAACAATCAATCGAGTAGGGTGATAGTCTTGTGAACCAATTCAACGCTGCCCCCTTCAACGAGGTGAGAAATACTTAGCACATAATAATGTCATCAGTCGAGTAAAGGTTTATCTTTGTCACGTACACGTCTACGTGCTCATTCAAATTTGTTGTCCCGTCATATCAGTCGACCATCAATCCCTCCCACGACAGTGGTAAGGGAACTTTAGAGATCCCGTCCATGAAGGGGTGTCGTTGTGGTCTCTTTCCTGGGATGGGGTTTGACGTCCTTCCTAAGGGTGTACTCAGGTCGGAGTACATTCGGGTTTATGCAATTGGGGAGGATGGATGGGAATTTGTATGTTGTTCCCGCATTCTTGACGCTCTTGTGTTAGATAAATGACATCTAGAGGGGGGGTGAATAGATGCATAAATTAAAATAGATACCAAATTAAAATTTATTTGTGATGTCAATAATTTGTTAAATTAAGTTTGAACACAGATAAAGCGGAAGCGATATAATCAGAGATAAAAGGAAAGATTCAAGCATGAAGATATAGAGAAGAGAAGGACAGTATAGGGAATAGAAGATCACACAAAGATTTATACTGGTTCGGGTATAGCCAATCCTACATCCAGTTCCCAGTCAACTTGATCAACTTGTACCTCCATATCTAGTATTCTAAGACTCTATCTAATCTTCAGGAATCATCTTGGGTTTGCTTGATGTTTGAATGTTGTTGAATTAAATCTTTATCAAAATCATATCTTGGGCTTGCTTGAGTCTTGAATGTTGTTGACTTGAATCATCATCAAAATCATCTCTTGGGAATGTAAGGACATGTTTCACATTGTCATTAATCTTCTACCATTGCTTTCAATCTCCTCCTTTTTTATGATGATCAAGGAAACACTTGAAATGAATTAAAATGCTTGACTCTATATAGTCAGCTCAAGATTAGCATAAATTTGCACAATATAATGTAACACAGATTAGCCCATATTAGCACAGTATATTTAAACTAACCCTAGATATGTTAATAACAAAGTTCCCCCTAACTCATATGAGCAAAACTTCTCCTAACTCCCCCTGTTTAATTCAAGATTAGGAATGGATTTCATACAAATTTTCATTCATCAAAAAATCCCCCCTTGTTTCATTGATAATCATAAAAAATATTACAAGAGAAAAATCTCCCCCTGTTTCACACAGATTAATATCATAAAAATCTCTCCATGTTTCATTGATAATTATGAAAAATATTGCAATAGAAATTGAGCACAAATTTGCACAGATTAGTATATAAATCAAGGCAGAGAAGATAATGCATCACAAGTGTCATAGAGAAGAACATCATATTAAGGAGGCAATATCAAGGATACCCAAGGCAAATGAAGAGAGAGAAAGATAGGGGAATGGAATCATTACAGAGATAATGGAATGAAATGCAGTACTTTCCCCCAATTGCAGTCTTCTTAATGAGACAACTTTCAAATTCAAATTCACTCATATTCTACTCAAATTTTAAATTCAAATTGTAACAAATTTCAAATTTCAAATTCGAATTCCACCAAATTCCAAATTCCAAATTCAAATTCACTCAAATTCCAAATTTCAAATTCCAATTTCAAACTTCAAAATTTGAATTTAAACTTCAAATTTCAAACTTTCAAATTTTAAACTTTCAAATTTCAAAACTTTTAAATTTCAAAACTTTCAAATTTCAACCTTTCAGATTTCAAAACTTTCAAACTTTTTAAATTCAAATTTTCAAATTTCTAAGTTGGTTAACAATCGAATTTATGTGGCAGATGATCGATGTCGTACTCGGTCAAATAATTAAAATAGATAAATGTAGTACTAGGAAGCTTTCCTAGGTCGTCTCCCAAAGACCACAAATTTCTATCAAAGCTTATCAATTTTTAAATTTAGAACAGTAACAAAAAAAAAGAGTTTTTCAAAATTAAAATATTAGATGAAACAGAACAAAAACAGATTATAAAAATGCGGATTAAAAACAGATTAAAATGCAATTGATTTCCTGATTCTAATGCAGTGTCACTTATCCTAGATTACGAAATTAATTCGAAATTAACCAACTAAGCGAAGATAAATCCCAAATTATATTCTAATTCAAAATTAATCAACTAAGCAAAGATTAATCTCAAATTAGCTTTAACCCTTGTTGCAATTCGAAATTAACCAACTAAGCGAAGATTAATCCCAAATTTTCCTTAACCCTTATTCCAACATGAAATTAACCAACTAAGCGAAGATTAACCCCAAATTATCCTTATACAATTAAGCATTGCATACATCACATAATTTCATCTCTAACACAGAATTAAGCAAACTGTGATATTAGTTTCGGTTTATTAAGCATAAATAGATTATAATTCAACACTAATATTAGAAGATGAAGAGTTAAGAGGAAAAACAAAATGAAATTGAAGAACAAAACCTCAAAGATCTACTTGCATTCTTCTCAGAAAATCAATACAAAGATTTAGCTATCCATGGAAAGTTGAAAACGCAATAGAAGAAACATAATTAAAATCGAAACAAGAATTTAAAAATAATGACCGAAGAGTAAACAAACTTGAATATAAATTGCAGAAGATGAAAGGCGGTTGTGTGGTGGCTGCGCAGTCCTTCTGTGTTTATTTTCGTGTGATGTGCCTCTCTTATATAAATAGCCCTAACCCTAATCTTAATCGAGGTTTGGGCTCAATTAGTCCATGAAACACATCATAAGTTGGCTTCAATGTAGGTCCATGAACTTCAAACACGTGAAATATTTTCAATACTTATCCAAATTAAGCGATTTTGGTCTCCTTTGAAAGCCTTTTGAGCTAGCTTTAAAACGCCACTGTTTCTACTATTTTCGGAGGTCTAATGAATTAAGGAAACTTAAATTACTGAATCATGTCTATTGGGCCGGCCTGGTGCGCTTGACCCGTTTTGGATAATTTATGTAAAATCCAATTTAGCTCCGAATTGAATGACTTTGGATCCTGTGGAAAGCTCAATGTGTCTAGTTTATAATTATTTTAGAATCATCTTATTAGGAGATCTGTAGAAAAAATGATAAATAAAACAGTAAACTAATGTTAGTACCCGTATAAAATAAAATATGACATTTGACCCAATTTTTTAAGCCCAAAATTGCTTTAAACTGTCCTAAAATTAATAATGAGTAAAAATTAGATCAACTAGATTCAAATTAATTAAAATCTAAATTATTGGCCCAATGAAGCCCAATCAATGAAAATGCACTAATAATAGACAATTAAACGCAATGCACCAATTAAGATAAGTACATAAAGATAAGAAAATGCAGGAAAATAATGGCTCATCAAATTCCCCCACACTTAGCCTTTTTGCACTCCCGGGCAAAATCAAGAAGCAAAGCAAGGAGCAATTCCAAAGACATCGAAGAGAGTGACACAACAAAAAGGAGCAGGAACAAGAATACACACAAAACACAAACAAATTTACACAATCCTTAACAAATCCTGGGAAAAGAAAGGAGTAGACAACATCCAACACACAAAGAGTCAGAGGAACCAGATACTCATGGAAATCATCCAAGCATTTCAAAACCTGGCAAGAGGTCAATCAGGTCAAAAGGTGAATCAAAGTGACAAAACCTCACAAGATGCACTGTATCTCTCATGTATCTAGGCTACTGTATACTCTCAAAATACTCAAGAAAAGCAAACAACAGATAGACTTGGCAAACCTCTAAACTCAACACCCAACGCACATGCACAAAAAGATCAAAAGGTCTTTTCAGGTTGTAATGGGGGTAGGGACAAGGTATGTCGCCGCCGTCCCTTTCCGACGTCCGGGGGAGGACGTCTTAGAAACGTTTATGCGAGCGGTCGCGAAAAGATGGTTTAGACTCGCGTTTTTGTTTTAAAAGGTTTTCGAAAAGGGGTTCTTATGGAGTCGCCACCAATGTTTTGACCATAAACATCGGAAAAGGAAAAAATGTTGATTTTAAGAAAAACCGCACTCGGCCATTATAACCAGAGTTGGGTAAGGGAGTTAGTTACGTGTGGGGAAGGTGTTAGCACCCCACAACGCCCCTTTCGGGTTCCCTATGACAGATTAATTCATTTAAATAAAAACTACGAGAAATTACGCGATTACCCTATTTTATTACATAATATTAAATGACTATCTACATGATTTTATTCTATGTTGCATGCATAAAATGATGAATAAAGTTAAATAAAGCAATAAAAGAGATATTAAAATAGCTATCTACATGATCCTATTCTACATGACATAATAAAGCTAAATAAAACAATAAAACAATAAATAAAACAATAAAAGAGAAGGGAATTGAAAAGAACCTCCGTAGCAAGCTTTATATTGAGAATCTCGAACTGTGAGGATGCGTTTTGGCAACCCCTCTCTCTACACAGTCTCTCCTCACCAATACAAGATCGACTCTACTAAAATTTTAAAGAAGAATCAAATGCCGGAATATAATTCCTTAACCGATTGTTACCTATTTAAGGCAATCGGAAAGATCATTCGAGAGAGGGAGAGAAGTAGACAAGTGCTCTAAAGTGTTTCAGAGCTCTCTGGAGTGTCTGTGGTGTGAAAAAGTGGCAAATGAGCCTCCTATTTATAGTTTTTCGCAGCTGGCGCACTTTGGGACGGCCGTCCGGGTTGGGACGGCCGTCCGGACTGGGATGGCCGTCCCAAATGGCAAAATTACACGAACGGGACCCCTAGGAAGGCCGGGACGGCCGTCCCACTTAAAATGGGTTTGGGACGGCCGTCCCAACTTTGGGACGCGCGTCCCAACTGAATTTAAGAGGTTGGGACGGCCGTCCCAACCCTGGGACGGTGGTCTCGGCCTGTTTTGTCCAGTCTTCGCGTTCTGGGACCCCGGGAAGCTTTCCTTTCCTTTTTCGGACATAGATTGATGCCGATGTGTGTCCGTTGAAGCTTTATCTTCATATAGGGAGTCTTCTTGGCCTCCAATAAGATGCCGGGCGAGCTTTGTCTTTGTGTAGGAAGTCTCTTTTGGCTTTTATCATGTGAATGAGTGAACTCCGTCTTCTGTTGTGGGAGGTCCTTCTCGATTTGGGAAGCCGGATGAACTCCATCTTCGGGTGAAGTTCCTCTAGCTCTTATTTTGAGAGGCCGGGCAAAATTAGGGGTCTACAGCTGCCCCCCCTTCGCCTATCTAACTAATTCGTCGGTTTTAATATGGCGACAAAATTAGTTGGTAGGGGAAGGAGTTAACCCTTTTGCCCGGTTATACTTTGGATGCTGCTTCTTATTGATCCTCCGGATGATGAATATTTTGATAGGTACCAACCCCTATCTGGTTTAAGCCTCCTTTTATAAGGCTCTGGTGAGTACTTACCCTCACCCGGTACAAGTCTGCATTTTGCTGGACTTTAGTGAGTACCTACCCCCACTTGGTATGAACCTTGTTCTGTAAGGTTTTGGCGAGTACCAATCCTCACCCGGTATGAGTTCGTATTTTGCTAAACTCTTGTGGGTACTTAATCCCGAGGTGCTCATTATTGACCTATCCTCTAATAGAAGTAAGGTCTTTGCAACCCATTTTTGAAATGCTTAGGTGAGTATTTTTACTCCACCTAATGCATTTTGCAAAGTTTTGATGAGTACGTACCCTCATCCGGTATAAACCTTATTTTTGATATTTTGGTGGGTATCTACCCCCACCTGGTGCGAATCTGTATTTTTGCTAGATTCTGATGAGTACTTATCCTCATCCGGTCCGAACCTCGTTCCGCAAGGTTCCGGTGGGTACCTACCCCCACCCGGTCCGAATCCCGTTCGTAAGATTCCGATGGTACCTACCCCCACCCGGTCCGAACCCCGTTCGCAAGGCTCCGATGGGTACCTACCCCCACCTGGTCCGAATCCCGTTCGCAAGATTCGATGGGTACCTACCCCCACCCGGTCCGAACCCCGTTCCGCAAGGCTCGATGGGTACCTACCCCCACCTGGTCCGAATCTCGTTCCGCAAGATTCCGATGGGTACCTACCCCCACCCGGTCCGAACCCCGTTCTGCAAGGCTCGATGGGTACCTACCCCCACTTGGTCCGAATCTCGTTCGCAAGATTCTGATGGGTACTTACCCCCACCCGGTCCGAACCCCGTTCTGCAAGGCTCGATGGGTACCTACCCCCACCCGGTCCGAACCCCGTTCTGCAAGGCTCCGGTGGGTACCTACCCCCACCTGGTCCGAATCCCGTTCCGCAAGATTCTGATGGGTACTTACCCCCACCCGGTCCGAACCCCGTTCGCAAGGCTCGGTGGGTACCTACCCCCACCCGGTCCGAACCCCGTTCCGCAAGGCTCGATGGGTACCTACCCCCACCTGGTCCGAATCCCGTTCTGCAAGATTCTGATGGGTACCTACCCCCATCCGGTCCGAACCCCGTTCCGCAAGGCTCTGGTGGGTACCTACCCCCACCCGGTCCTAATCCCGTTCGCAAGATTCCGATGGGTACTTACCCCCACCTGGTCCGAACCCCGTTCTGCAAGGCTCCGGTGGGTACCTACCCCCACCTGGTCCGAACCCCGTTCTGCAAGGCTCGATGGGTACCTACCCCCACCTGGTCCGAATCCCGTTCCGCAAGATTCCGATGGGTACCTACCCCCATCCGGTCCGAACCCCGTTCGCAAGGCTCCGATGGGTACCTACCCCCACCTGGTCCGAACCTCGTTCCGCAAGATTCCGATGGGTACCTACCCCCATCCGGTCCGAACCCCGTTCTCGCAAGGCTCGGTGGGTACCTACCCCCACCCGGTCCGAATCCCGTTCTGCAAGATTCCGATGGGTACTTACCCCCACCCGGTCCGAACCCCGTTCCGCAAGGCTCGGTGGGTACCTACCCCCACCCGGTCCGAACCCCGTTCTGCAAGGCTCCGATGGGTACCTACCCCCACCCGGTCCGAATCCCGTTCCGCAAGATTCCGATGGGTACCTACCCCCATCCGGTCCGAACCCCGCTCTGCAAGATTCTGATGGGTACCTACCCCCACCTGGTCCGAATCCCGTTCTGCAAGATTCTGATGGGTACCTACCCCCACTTGGTCCGAATCCCGTTCTGCAGGATTCTGATGGGTACCTACCCCCACCTGGTCCGAACCCCGTTCTGCAAGGCTCTGATGGGTACCTACCCCCACCTGGTCCGAATCCTGTTCTGCAGGATTCTGATGGGTACCTACCCCCACCTGGTCCGAACCCCTTTCTGCAAGGTTCTCAGGATGCACTTTTTGGTAGTTAATCCTGTGATAATTTGTTTTTGACTTTTCTGTTAGTCGTCATCCGGTTTTACCAGGGATTTTTGTTGTTTTTGGCTTTTTAGCCATCCGGTCTTGGCCGGGGATTCTTGTTGATTGCCTCTTTTCAGGCGGGAATCCTCTGGGGATTTTTGAATTCTCTTCTTGATTGTGCCTCTTGATTAGGCGAAGATCCACTTGGGGATTTTGTTGTGCCTCTTGATTAGGCGGGAATCTACTGGGGATTCGTTGATTTTTTGATTGTGCCTCTTGATTAGGCGGGTGCTTCAATAGTGACGAAGGCTTTCCTCTGAATAGGCTAATGTTCTACTTGAGGATATTTGTTCTTGATAATACCTCTGAGTAGGTGAATGCTTTTTTGAAAGCTTTGTGCTTGTATTACCTCTTGCATAGGTTGATTTCCCGTTTCTCGGGGATATCAGCTCTTTGCTTGTTTCTGAGTGAGCCTAGGCATTCTTGGGAGTGAAGGTTTTGCCTTTCACTGGGGATATTCATATTAGGTGCTTAACTCCCTGTGGATTTGTAATTTGCCTTTGCGGATAGGCTTACTGGGGAAAAATTTTTCTTTTTGGTGATCCACTGGGGGGATTTTATTGGCTTCCTGTGGATGGAAATTTCTTTCGGCTTTTTCATGCAGTGGCCTTTGTTAGAGGGTGAAAGGCTCTTCTCTTCTTTGTTTTTATTGCCCCCCAGTGATGTGGGGATTTCGACTCTGTTTTTTCTTTGATGGACTCTTATGTAGTCCTTGTTCCCCATTGGGGGATGCAACGGAGACTCTTGCATGAGTGTGTTTGATGACTCTTGTGGTGATGAAGTTGAGTCGTGAGGTACTCTTTTTGTTTTGCCTCCGGAGTAGGCAAGGATCCGCTTGGGGATGATCAAGCCTTTCCGTTGGATTTTCTACGTTGATGACGTATCTTCTTTTATTAGTGTAGAAGGTTGATGGTTGGAGCTAATTTTGCTGGAGTGGGTTAGATTTCGCCTTTTACTTTCGCGACTTAGTTTTTGTCGCGAGCTGTTTTGAAATCTGGCTTTTTAGTAAATCATGTGTGCCTTTTATTTTATACACATGGGTTTTTTTGATTGCGAAGTGTAAAATGGAAATAACGAGTTTTATTTATTACTGCTTTTGTTTGGGTACGTTTCAAGCATATTTGAGACACAAGAAAGCTAAATAAATCCTAATCGTCTGCCTCTGGGCTGGAATGGGCAGATGGTACTGGCGAAGGGAAACGGCGGAGTAGGCGGCGCTGAAATCTCGCCTGAGTCTGGACCAGGGTCTCTATCTGGCGGTCCGTCCTGTCTTGCCTAACATTCAGCTGACTGAACTGCTGGCGTATAGACTGGAATTCTCCTTCCATATAGGCATGCTCCTCGTCTAGGCGTCGGTATAGGCCGGGAAGTCGAATCTCGTGATTGCCGCTGGGACTTCGAAGTGGTAGGGATATCTTGCGGCGTGTTGAAATCGCGCATATCCCACGAAATCGAGATGATAGGGTTTAGGATGAAACCTGATCCTTCTCTGCTAAGGATACTCATGTTCGTCAGCACTCCTCCGTTGATAGGCTCTGGTTGAAGTTCAGCTGGGATATCTTCTCCGTCTGTGCATCCCCAGTATTCAGCAAGAGGGGTAAGGAAGGGAGCCACCATGATCGCTCCCGTTGATCCTCGAGTACCGCATTCCTTTACAGCCTTCAGGAATGCGTATCCAGGGTTGCATCGGTGTCCCTGATGCATGCAGTAGACTATAAAAAGATCAGCCAGTGTTACCTTCCCCTGGCTCTCCTTCCTGCTGTGAATGGTCCCAGCAAGCAACTTGTGGCATATGCGCAGAGGGGGATTGAAGGCTGCACCCTTCAGATGAGATGGGAGATTGATAGCTCCAGTAATCTCCCTCCACATGTTAGTGGTGGTAAGAACAGTAGGTTTCTCTAGATATGCGGACCGATACTCTGGCGTTCTTGTATCGGCTCGTTGGCAGAATCCCATGATGACATTGAAGTCATCCAGGGCGGTGGTCCGGTAGGCTCCATCCATCCAGTAGGAGACAACTTGTGTTGGTGGCACCCCGAGAGTGGTGGATGGCATCTCCATCATGTTGACAGAGGCGAGAAACTCCATCGTAGCGGTGCGATGGATCCGAGTGGGCGGTTCGCGAAGTAGGAAGTCCCATCCTATGTTGTGGATGAACCTCCTAACGTCTTGTTCCCAGCCGAATGTAGCTAGGATCCCGAAGTCTAGTCGCAAGCATCGGGTACCGTGCATATTGCTCGTATATTTGCCAGCCTTTGTTGGTGTGCTTCGCCATCATCATACCGGTGGCAGGAGCTCTTCTAGCAAGCAGTCCTAGTGCGTTTTCTTCCGGACGAGGCTTCTCCGTGCTCCATTGTAGGTAATACTTACTTTAAGAATGCTAGAAATGTGTAGAAAGGGAGAAGAAGCAAGATAGAAAGCTTGGAATGAGGTACCAGAGCCAAAATCCGCGTCCCACATATATAGGCCGCGCAGGGGAGTTTGGGACGGCCGTCTGGGTTGGGACGGCCGTCCCAAATGGCAAAAATGGTCATGCTGGGACCCCCTCCTGGGACGTGCGTCCCAAACGAAAAAATGACACTTGGGACGGCCGTCTGGACTTTGGGACGGCCGTCCCAAGCTTCTTAAGTTGGTTTTTGATTTTTTTGAGTTAATTTTCGTGTTTTTTTGATGAAATTGAAGATAGGATTCCCTTCATTTATGCTTTAATGCATGTAATGCTTCATGATATGCATCCTATGATCTATTTCAGTTGATATTTCGAAAGTTTTAACTGATATGCTTTGACTTCGAGTGCATTCTTGGTGTTGTGTCTTTGCGTCACCTTGTTTCTTTATCAACAAGCTTAGCTGTACCGATTTACCGTCTTTGGAATTTTCTTTGTTGTGGCCGAAGAGCAATCTTTTGTTCATAGGGCGACTGCCATATCAATGCCTTTCTTCCTTTCCTTAGGGATTTCAACCTTCCTATTGATCACTATGTTACCACATTCCCCTTCATTACTTGAATGCTTTATAGTGAAATGGTCAAGAGAAAAGAAGGAAAAGGATTTATCGCAATGGCTTGTGTTTTAGAGTGATGTTTTTGTAATAAAGGTTTTTGTAAGAATGGCTAGCTAGGGTTGGTCGGTGTTTAGGCTAGTTTAGACAAAACGTTTTGCTCTTATAACGTGGCGTCATTGTTTACTGATTTATGGCGCTTTTTTTTTGTGATTGACTAACTTCCCTAGGCCGCCCTTTCGGGTTTTCGAGCCTAGGATGTTGTGCTTATGTCCCGATTTTTGTCCAGGTTTCCTTTTTGTATTTATTTTTTGGGAATACCTAGCGGACTTTTCATAACCCTAACTTTTGCCCAGGCTACCCTTTATTATTGTTCGGGTCTCCTGCACGGTTTACCCTAATTTTTGCGCAGCCCCCTTTGTGGGTTTCCTCACGGGTATTTTGCCCTTTTATTTTCTTGTCTTGGTCTTTGACCTTGACGGGCTTTCTTTTTTGTATGCGTATATATATATATATATATTATTTTTTTTGCACAACATTTGTCGAAACTTGATTCTATCAAGATAAATTTAATTTGTGTTTCTAGTTAATCCATTTATTTTGACTTTGCTTTGCGGTGCTTTATTTATTTGGACGCATTTGGAACAAAACATTTATCTAAACTTTGTTTATTAAAATGGGGTATAGATACATTTAGCAAGAAAAGAAGCGAGATAGTAAGAATAGCATTCTTTTGTAATTTCAGGGAAATGTGTGCCCTAAAGATGCTCGGGGACGGGCAAACCCCGAGGAGTGATCTCTAATAGTCACTAGATTTACATCCCTTAGAATCGGAAGAAGGACACCTAATGACTAACGCTACCCTTTGCGCTAATACCCCTCCCTTCCGGAATACCATCTTTGAGGGGTCAGACTTCCCTGTTCTTCGTATGGTTTGATCTTTTGTAGGGTCATACCCTAATCCATACTTTAGCGGATTATCTTTGAAATCCGGTGGTTTTCTTATTCCTTGAGCGTTCTTTCCAAGCCCCTCGTCCGGGCGATATCCATATCTTTTCATCATATGGGCCACCTTTGTATTACCAGGGAATCTTTCTATGTTGGCAATTTCAAGTGCTTGAAAAGATGTTTCAAGAGCTTCTTCAGCCGCATCCACATATGGTTGGATAGATGGTTTGCTTATTAGAAAGTCTTCTTCAGCTTGAACTGTGACCAGTTTATCATTTGTCACAAACTTGACTTTCTGGTGGAGCGTCAAAGGTATTGCCTTAGCGCTATGAATCCAAGGTCTACCAAGGAGACAACTATATGCTGGTGTGATATCCATCATGTGGAAGTCTATGTTGAAAATAGTAGGTCCGATTTGGATTGGTAGACTAATCTCTCCTACTACTTCACGTCTTGATCCGTCGAAGGCTTGAACTATTGTATTACTCGGGCGCATGTGGGTTTTTTGCATTATTATCTTGTCGAGTGTACTTTTGGGCATAACGTTTAAGGATGACCCATTATCCACAAGAACTTTGGAAATGAGATATTCTTTGCATTTAAGCTGAAATATGCAAAGGCTTGTTGTGATCGGACCCTTCTAAAGGGAGTTCTTCGTTGGTGAAGGTTAGATGATCATTGGGTCGTAATATTACCGATGATTCCTTCAAATTTTTCTTGGGATATTGCATGCGGAACAAATGATTCATTCAAAACCTTTAGCAATGCATTTCGGTGCGGTTCCGAACTCATAATGAGTGATAACAAAGTTATCTTTGCTGGAGTACGATTGAGTTGATCAATAATAGAGTACTCACTTTGTCTTATATACTGGAGTAGCTCATCTGTTTCCTCCTTGGATTCCTTTTCCTCTTCGGCCTTATTTTTTGCCTTCTCTCTAGGAGTATTGTCTTGAATTTCCTTGGGGGAATATATTCTTCCGCTTCTTGTCATGCTCCCAATACCGGCTATGTTGGAGATGTCTTGATTGACTGGCGATTCTTCTGAGTATCTCCAAGGTACAGACTTTGTTTGATTTATAAGGGAAAGGTCGTGGCATGAATAAGCGTAAAGGCGCTATTGCTTCTTCCCTTTTATCGATTGGAATTATTAATGGTGCTTGTTTGTTATCATCTTTGGGTCTATCGACTGTCGTAGAGATTTTGATGACGAAAGGCTTCTTTTCCATTTTTTCTGATTTGTGGAAAGCATATCAGTTTAATCCTTTCTTTTTATTATCTTTATTATTAAAATAAGGAGGGATATATGAATGTATGCAGCTTATGAATGCAATAGACAATTTAAGGAGAGAAAAATAAATCCTTTTATTAGAAAGTGTAAATCCTTCTATACAATGCTTTGGAGCAAGTGCTTGACAAAAACGGAAAAGCTTGAAGAATCCTAAAGGTAATTTAGGTTTTCTTCGTAATTCATCTTCGAGCTATTCTCACATGGTTTCCGAGTATCTTAGTTTGCTCATGTACCGCTTGACTCATATTTTCACTATATCGACGAGCCTCTCTTATTTTTCCTTCTAGATGAACGATCAAAGCATATTGTTGGTCGAGACCTTTCTCTTATTTGGTCTCTTTCACGAAGTAAGTGACCATACTCGAGCTAATCCTTCTTTTTCTTTATCATGTAGCTCATCCAGGCTTTTCTTGTATTTTTCAGCGGTTTCTTGCCACTTTTGTGCTTCGAATAGGTTCCTGCTAGGTCATCCTGTATCAACTTGATCATTTTTGCTTGCTCCGCAAGTGTCTTCTCAAAACGTGCTATTTCGTCACTCATGTCCTGGAAAAGGCTATCTTGTTCAAGCCTTGGCATTTTCAATGCTTGCCTAACTTCTTCTTGGTAGTCGGCATAATCATTCTTGAGAAGTTCTATCTCATGGTCCTTCTTTTTACATTGCCTTTTTAGACCGTCTATTATAATGGTTGATTCTTGCTCTTTTTCTTCAAAAGCCCTTAGCTGAGTTTCCATGACTTCAACCCTTTTGTTTAAGGCATTGACTTGCAATTGTAGCTCTTCGTCGACCAACACTTTAGTGAATGCATCAGATGGCAGGGGTATCCCTCTATTTTTCCTCCATTCTTCATATTCGTGGGACGCAGATACCTGAGCCTTTCCAAGCTCTTTATCCCCCAGGTATACTGGTCTTTCCCATGCTTTCCGTACGGCAGATACTTCTTCAAAGTTATGGGAATGATGGTATAGACTCAGCCCTTTGAGCTCTTCTTGGGTTGGTACAATCTGAGTTCTCATAAGTTGCCTCATAGCTATTTTAGGAGAATATGCTATACAACCTCTAAGACCTAGAAGTGGTATATTCGGGTAGTCTCCGCATCGTATGAGAATATAACCGGGTCAGAACCAAGGACAAACCCATGATACATGCTCTATGTTCCAGTTTTCTAACTCAGCTTTCCATTCTAAGGCCTGACGATGTTGAAGAGGGATTTTTGAGAAACTTCTTAAAGGGTCAGGAAATACACCCATGTGGCTTGAGGCGTAAAAGTGAGTAACACCCCATACATATAGCAGCGGAATACAACATCTCGAGTGTTTTTCCTTGTTTCGTCGGCAAAATTCTACGTAAAGCGTGGTATCGGCAAGGATTGCAGGTATAGGACTCTTTGAATATACATCCCAGTGCGAAGAATGCGTCCATTGCAGCGTGATCCACGATGTCCACATGGAATGGGAATAATATGATTCCGAACATTGCTAATGCTAGAGTCTTGTTGAATGTAGACCAGTCCTTCTTTTCAGCTAAAGAGACTAGATGATCTTCTATTATAGTCATTTTCCAACCTCTGATATTCCCTTTTTCCTCTAGAGTGGATTGATGATGAGGTAGTCGTATAATAGTAGCAACCTTACTCACAGCCGTATATTCTCCTGAGCAGGCATAAACCCCAACTGACTGAGGCCATCTAACCATGAGTTCGTATTCTTCTAATGTTGGTACCAAGTCAAACTGCGAGAATTCGAAGCAGTGTAAATCGGAATTCCAGAAGTGGACCAATGCTCTAACAAATATTGGATCAATGCTGATTTTCAGGAGGTCAAGAATTCTTCCGTAAGACTTTTCAAAGTTAGCATAGACTTTCGGCGGCATATATGTACACAGGTGCCTTAACCTCTCTACACGGCATAGAAGGATCCCCACTTTCTTTAACTGTCTATTACTCGGATTCCTCCATTGTCTGGCAGAAATGAAAATGCATGATATGAGGATGAGTGTTTGTAAATGCGTGTATGCAAGTGTTTGTTTTTCTAAGTATTATCATGTTTTGTTCCTAATATGATTCATGGTAGTACTTGGTTTTTCTTGAAAAGAAAACTTATCTATATGAATGTTTATGGATTTTGATGAAGAGAGTCCTATTTTCTTCCCTTTTTATTTTTTTATGAAGAAAAGATGATATGAATTTTGAGACTTTTGCTAATAATTTTTTTATTTTATAATAAAGGTATTTTTATGATTTTTAGGGTTTTTTCATTTTTTGTCTCGTTGTATGATTACCCTATGCTAATGTATCAATACAAATGCAGCAAACATATGCACACACAATTCATACATCCACGAGCATAGCCACGCTTATTTAATCACGAGGTAGGGTTTTCCTGCAGAAACGTGCTTGGTTTAGGTGGTTCTAACTGTTCTCACCAGGCCAAAGGTCCCCAAGGTGCCCCCATTATAGGGACCTCTCAATCTCTCAATCCTCGGGTCATGCACGGAACTCCGTGTCGACATCCTTAGACCAAAAGAAGAGTGTTATCACCTTGAGTTGGTGGTTTTCCGACAACGGTAGTAGCCCCGTGTGCCAACTAACCGATCGTATCTGCCACCCACTCCCTATAGATATTCACTCTTGCCCCCGGGTATAGAGGGACTGTTGTGTGCAAGGGTTTTGTGTGCAATTTATATTTCAAACAATTTGCAAAAAATAATCATACAGCAGTTATATAAAGCCATACAATAAAAACATACAGAAGGGTAAAGGCGTAATTTCAAATCTTTACTTAGTTTGAATTTATCTGTCACTAAATGGGATCAACTCTCTAGCTTCCCCAGCGGAGTCGCCATCTGTCGCCGCCGTCCCTTTCCGACGTCCGGGGGAGGACGTCTTAGAAACGTTTATGCGAGCGGTCGCGAAAAGATGGTTTAGACTCGCGTTTTTGTTTTAAAAGGTTTTCGAAAAGGGGTTCTTATGGAGTCGCCACCAATGTTTTGACCATAAACATCGGAAAAGGAAAAAATGTTGATTTTAAGAAAAACCGCACTCGGCCATTATAACCAGAGTTGGGTAAGGGAGTTAGTTACGTGTGGGGAAGGTGTTAGCACCCCACAACGCCCCTTTCGGGTTCCCTATGACAGATTAATTCATTTAAATAAAAACTACGAGAAATTACGCGATTACCCTATTTTATTACATAATATTAAATGGCTATCTACATGATTTTATTCTATGTTGCATGCATAAAATGATGAATAAAGTTAAATAAAGCAATAAAAGAGATATTAAAATAGCTATCTACATGATCCTATTCTACATGACATAATAAAGCTAAATAAAACAATAAAACAATAAATAAAACAATAAAAGAGAAGGGAATTGAAAAGAACCTCCGTAGCAAGCTTTATATTGAGAATCTCGAACTGTGAGGATGCGTTTTGGCAACCCCTCTCTCTACACAGTCTCTCCTCACCAATACAAGATCGACTCTACTAAAATTTTAAAGAAGAATCAAATGCCGGAATATAATTCCTTAACCGATTGTTACCTATTTAAGGCAATCGGAAAGATCATTCGAGAGAGGGAGAGAAGTAGACAAGTGCTCTAAAGTGTTTCAGAGCTCTCTGGAGTGTCTGTGGTGTGAAAAAGTGGCAAATGAGCCTCCTATTTATAGTTTTTCGCAGCTGGCGCACTTTGGGACGGCCGTCTGGGTTGGGACGGCCGTCTGGACTGGGATGGCCGTCCCAAATGGCAAAATTACACAGAACGGGACCCCCAGGAAGGCCGGGACGGCCGTCCCACTTAAAATGGGTTTGGGACGGCCGTCCCAACTTTGGGACGCGCGTCCCAACTGAATTTAAGAGGTTGGGACGGCCGTCCCAACCCTGGGACGGTGGTCTCGGCCTGTTTTGTCCAGTCTTCGCGTTCTGGGACCCCGGGAAGCTTTCCTTTCCTTTTTCGGACATAGATTGATGCCGATGTGTGTCCGTTGAAGCTTTATCTTCATATAGGGAGTCTTCTTGGCCTCCAATAAGATGCCGGGCGAGCTTTGTCTTTGTGTAGGAAGTCTCTTTTGGCTTTTATCGTGTGAATGAGTGAACTCCGTCTTCTGTTGTGGGAGGTCCTTCTCGATTTGGGAAGCCGGATGAACTCCATCTTCGGGTGAAGTTCCTCTAGCTCTTATTTTGAGAGGCCGGGCAAAATTAGGGGTCTACAAGGTAGAAGATATAATATGGGATAAGTAGCTGTGAACCAGAGGAACTAGAGGAGCAATGGGGAATAAGTAAAAAATAAGCACAATATGCATGCCCAAAAACCTCTAATATCAAACCTCCACTACTGCCTTTACCTCAACCACAACTTTCCTTTCTTTTTTTTCTTTTTTTATATATCCCTTTATATATATATATATATATATATATATATATATATATATATATATTTCTTTTGAACTACATGAAATACACTGAAAGGAAAACACAAAAACTATACAACAGAGATAACCAACTAGCCAAGTACATCATCCAATGAAATACAAAATGCACCCCCACACTTATTCAATAACTTATTCCTAAAACAATTCCAAAGCTCCAAAAATCCCTAAGGTTAAGGTAATCATGGTTTTTCACTTAAGGCTTTTAATGAGCTTCAAAAGAAATAAAGGGACACATAGGCTCAAAGGGGCTATCAAAGGAATTAATTCAAGGTAGGCTCATTTGGCTAGAGGCTAATTAGAACAAAAATCCCTTAATCATCTCCAAACATGCATGTGAATAAAGAAGTATCAATCAGAGTCAAGCCAAGGCTACTGCGCAAGCAATCAAGAGGCATAACACTCAAGAAAGAATAGGTAGTGGCTCAATTCCTCACAAAGGGTAAGATTGTCGCCTTCAATTCAACCTCTCAAACATCGTAACCAACTTGACAAGCAGAGAAAAATAGGGATTTCAATCCAAAAACCATAAAGCAACTCCTATCTATGAGTGAAGAAAGTGCCCAAAACCTAAACAAAACCCAGAGATCCAAAAGAAACATGCAAATTGTACACAAAAGACGAACCTGAAATACAAAGAAAACTAAAAATCCTAAACAAAGAAAACAAAGAACAGTCTCCCCCACACTTAAACTACAAATTGTCCTAATTGTAGCATAACATCAAGTCAAGCAATCAAATCACCAATTGGACAAATGCAATAAAAGTAAAGAGAAGGAAAAAGAGAACTTCCTAAGTCATGGTGGAAGGTAAGTGGGATCAATCAGGGATATCTCCTCCACAACTACATCCACTAGAGAAGGATTACTGAGGAATGGTTTCAGTCGATGGCCATTAACCTTGAAGCTCTTTTCTGTGGATTCACTTTTAACTTCAACTGCACCATAAGGATAAACATTAGTAACAACAAAAGGTCCAATCCACTTTGAACGCAACTTTACCACCCATGAGACCCAATCTGGAATTGTACAATAGCACTTGCTGACCAACAAAGAACTCTTTCCTAGCTATGGAGCTATCATGAATCTCTTAGTTTTCTCTTTGTAGAATATGGAGTTCTCATAAGCTTCCAAACGGATCTCATCCAATTCATTTATCTGTAGCTTCCTCTCCTCTCCAGCTTCATCAAGTGAGAAGTTGCATGATTTCACAGCCCAATATGTTTGGTGCTCTATCTCCACTGGTAGGTGGCATGGTTTACCAAAGACAACCCGATAGGGAGACATCCCTATAGGTGCCTTGTAAGCAGTCCTATGCGCCCAAAGAGCATCCTCCAGTCTGTTGCTCCAATCCTTTCTGTTAGGTTGGACAATCTTCTCTAAAATCCTCTTTATCTCCCTATTTGAGATTTTAGCTTGCCCATTAGTTTGGGGGTGGTAAGGTGTAGAGACTTTGTGAACAACCCCATACTTCTTGAGCAATACCTGCATGGACCTGTTACAGAAATGGGTGCCTTGATCACTAACAATGGCTCTGGGTACTCCAAATCTGCAAAAGATGTTAGATCTAACAAAATCCACAACAACCCAAACATCATTAGTCCTGGTGGCTTTGGCTTCCACCCATTTTGAAACATAATCAACAGCAAGGAGAATATAATAAAAACCAAAAGAAACAGGGAAGAGACCCATGAAATCGATACCCCAGACATCAAACACCTCACAAAACAACATGGGTTGTTGGGGCATTGTCGCCGCCTCCCCGAAAACGGGGGGAACGGTCGGAGCGACGCGATGGTTTTTTCGACCCTCTTTGATTTTCGCGTTTTTATGGGTGGTTACAACGTCCTTAGGTTGTCCGATAACCGGGCTAACCTAGAGACGAGGTTTTCGAAAGGTGTCCTTGAGTTGTCCGATAACCGGGCTAACCCAAGGACTTTATTTTGGGTTCTATGGAGTCGCCACCGATGTTTTTACCGGAAACATCGGAAAAGGGGTTTTGAAAGGCGTTGGTTTTTGAAAACCAACTTTGGTCATTAGAACCAGAGTTGGGTAAGGGAGTTGGTTACGTGCAAAGGGAGTATTAGTCCCTTTACGACGCCCCTTTCGGGTTCCCTATGACAGGCCGGCTTATTTTATTGATAAACTAGAAAAATACACTTTCGCCCTTTTTATTCTGCGGAATTTAAAAGTATGACTACATGGCCCTAATATCTATTGCATAATTTAAGATAACAACGGTAAAGATGAAGGGAGAGAATTTGAACCTTCGAAGCACGCTTTTTATATTAATTCTCTAAAAAATAGGGTGCTTTATGGCAGCCCTTCACTCTACAAGACGTCGGAAAACCTCTCGAACGCCGAAAATCACTCTTGAAAGCACTCAGAAGCTCCGGAAATGCGTCGGAGGGATTCTAGAGAGAAGTTTTTAGAGAGAAGGGAGAGTTATGCAGCTGTGGTGTGTGGAAATGAGGGGGGAAGAGCCCCTATTTATAGGTTTTCATGCTGTCAGGTGGCGAGACCGCCATTCTCGTCTGACAGGGTCGAGACCGCCGTCTCGTCCAATGAGACCGCCGTCTCGACCTGTCAAAATGGCGAGAACGCTGTCTGGGTGAACGAGACCGCCGTCTCGTCCTTCGCAGGTGGCGATACCGCCGTCTCGTTAAGCGAGACGGCGGTCTCGCCTCCTACGTGAAGCGAGACGGCGGTCTGGGTTGTCCAGAAGGCGGTCTCGTCCCTTCAAAGCGAGAAAACTTATTTTTTGGTACAGAAACTCCCTCCTATCCTAGTATGGGGCCTAATAGTCTCTCCTAATGGCTTGTTAGGCTTGTCCATCTTCAAATAGGAGGTCTTCTGGTCTTTATTTGGAGGCCGGGCAAGATTTGGGGTCTACAGCTGCCCCCCCTTTATCCGTCCAATCGACTGCTGGCCTTCTGTGTCAGGATGATCGACTGGAGGGGTAAAGGAGTTGACCCTCTTGCCCGGTTGCCCTTCAGACGTCCCGTCTTGCGGCGATTGATCTTTTGGGGAAAACTTTGGTGTTCGTGCACTTCCGAGATACTACTTCTGACATAGCCGATCCCTTCGGTGAAAACGTGGTAAGACCTCAGGAACTCCTTCTGACGGAGCCGATCCTTCGGTTGATGGGTATGAACTCCCCATCAGGGTGGTAGTTGCAGTCCGTTGTGTGGGACCGGTGGTGGTGGCGGCTTACTGCTCGGGTAGCTCATGCGCCGATGTGAAACCTTAGGATGCTCCTTCTGACGGTAGCCGATCCTTCGGTTGATGGGTATGACTCCCCCATCAGGCTGGTACAGTCCGTTGTGCGGGACTGGATGGGTATGAACCCCCCATCAGGGTGGTACAGTCCGTTGTGCGGGACTGGATGGGTATGAACCCCCCATCAGGGTGGTAGTGCGACTTACTGATCCGGCTCGAGCGCAAATCAGGCGCATGTCTCTGGAGAGTGCTTCTTGTGTTGAGTTGACTGCTTTTCGGATTTCTTGAATAGTCATCCGGGTCACGTCGGGGATTTTGTTGGTGTTCATCCGGCCTTTGTTGATTGCCGGGGATCCTTTTGTTTTTGTTCTTTTGGTAGTGATCATCCGTTCCTGGCTGGTTGGTCGGATGGATTTTGGTTTTGTTCGACTCTTGTCTGGTAGTCGAAACTTTGTTGGTTGGTGAGATGGCTTAATCCTGCCTTTTTCTCGCGGTTTTATCTCTTTTTTCTCGCGATTTTGGATTCTGGCTTTTTATTGAGCGTGTGCCTTTTTCTTTTTAAGCTTCTTTTCTGTTACGCTGGCTTTTGCGAAGGGAGGCAAAAAGATGCATGAAATAAAATTTTCATTTATGAGGAAATTTTATTACATCCCTATTTTATATATATATATATATATATATATATATATATATATATATATATATATATATATATTTTTTTTGGAGCTACTATCCCTAGGGGCTATCTTCTCGGACCCGATCCCCGGGGAGGGTAATGCCTGGTACATATGGTATCTCGAAGTCTTCTTGCTCTTGGACTTCATCCCGGTACCTTTGCCGAAAAGTCGCCCAATCCCGGCGCATGTTTTGTTGGTGCCGGTACATTTCCCCAGTCGGGTGTCAAAGGCCTCCCGCCTTTGGGACAATTGCTCCACTGTTTGGGATAGCCGCTCATGCCTCCGGGACACCTGTTCTTGCCTCACGGTCATACCTGTTGAGCCGCTGGCATAGGTCGTTCATGTGGAGGTGCATGCCGCCGAAGTCGTCTCGTATACCGGGCGGCCGTCGCTGGCTGCTGTCGCTGGACGTCGGGAGATGTAGGCATTTCCTCGCATCACATCCCGGAGTTCCAATGCGAAATCCAGGGTGGGGTGGAGAGCCAGCTGGCTCCCTCCGCGGATCAGCATTCCCATGCCGACCAAGATTGACCCGCCGATGGATTCGGTCGCAGATCGTGGGCCGCCTCTTCCCGGCCCGGGCACCCAAACCTTTCGCTAAGGGGGTGATGAGGGGAGCAACGAGGACGGCCCCCGCAGATCTGTTCCCGAAGTCCTTGAGGGCTCTCGGGAAGAAGTACCCGGGTTGCGGCGCCGCCTTTGGCTCATGCAAGTATAGTATGAAGAGGTCGTGGAGGGATATTTTGCCCCGACTCTCTTTCCTCCCGTGTATAGTTCCGAGCCGGCAGCCTTGTGGCGGATGCGAGTGCCGGGGAAGCGCAAATCCCCTCATCGGCGTGGGCGCGTGGTGGCTCCCGTGAGCTCACGCCATATCTTGGCAGACAGTAAGGTGGGTGGGCCGTGAGCGGATGGCGTCACGGCACTCCCGGGTCATGGCCTCCTTGGGCCGGACGAACCCGATGGCCACGTTGAATTCTCCGAGGGTGGAAGTCCTGCACGCCCACCCATAAAATATGTCACCATCTTGGTGGGTTGTAGGCCCGGGACCGTGGAGGGCTCTCTGAGTAGGAGACGGAGGCTAAGAATTCCAGCGACCGCCCGAGGGTACACATGTGTAGGTGGTGGTTGTAGCAGGAATCCCCACCCAATGCTGTCTAGATGGGCCCGGACGTCGTCCTCCCATCCAAACTCAGCCAGGATGTTAAAATCAAGCTTGAGCATAGGGTGCCATTGGTAGGTCCGGATGTTCTCAAGACGGGCCTGGTGTTGTGGCGCTAGCTGGGAAGGGTCCTGGGGCGGCGGTGCTGCGGAACTACTAGCACCAGCAGTGCTCCTTCTCTTTCTGGAAGCGCTTCTACCAAACATCTTGACTAGAGGAGACTTGGGAGTGCAGGAGTTGAGGGAGAGGAGGTTCTGGAGGCAAAGGGAGTTGTGAGGAAGCCCAAAGTCGCGCCCCCTATATATGGGGAAAATTTCCAAATCGAGACCGCCGTCTGGGTGGACGAGACGGCGGTCTTGTTTCTCCTCCAGGTTGAGACGGCGGTCTGGTGCGCCGAGACGGCGGTCTCGTTTTGCGTAAGAGAAATTTTTCATTTTATTTATTTATTTTATTTTTTGAAAGCAGTAATAGGACCTGGTCTGAAAAACATTCTATGCATGCAATGTTTTTATGTTTTGATGTCCTATAATGCCTATTTTGATTAAGTTTTCAGAAGGATTTAACCAACGTGTCTCGTTGTGCTGAAAGCCTTCTGATTCGTTGCGTTTTACTCTTGGCTGTACCATGCTGGATTTTTTTTTTACTGAAGGGTAGTTTCTTTCTTCTTCTTTTTTCTCTTCTTTCCCCTTTTTTTTTTGTGGATCACTTTTGTCATGTAGTGTCCCTTTTTCCTTGCTTTAGGGATTTCAATCCTCTTGTTGACTATATGCCTCCATATTCCCAAATTAATTATTAGAACATTGTCGTGAGGGTCAAGAGAAAAGAAATAAAGGAGGTAAAAATCAATGGTTTGTGTTTTAGAGGGTTGATTTTTTTGGTAAAAGGATTTGTAAGAATGGCTGGCTAGGGTTAAGCCTGGGTATTTAAGCTTTGTCTAAGCAAACATTTTCCTCTTTCTTTTTTTTGTATTTGCGCTCTCAGGTTTTATTTCCATTGCTTTTTAAATGGCAAGCTGATTTCCCTAGATCGCCCTTTGGGTTTTCGAACTAGGATACTATGTGTTGGCCCTATCTTTTGTCTAGGTTCTCTCTCTTGTAAAATTTTGGAGGAATCCTAGCGGACCTTTATGTGTAACCCTAACTTTTGCCTAGGTTACCCTTTATTGTTGTTCGGGTATCCTACCGGGTTGACCCTATCTTTTGTGTAACCCCCTTAGTGGGTTTCCTACCGGGTAATTTGCCCTTTTCTTTGGCCTTTGGCTTCTCTGGGCTTTTCCTTTTTTTTTTGTTGTTTTTTTTTTCACAGTATTGGCGAAGCGTGACTTTCTTTATGGCTTAAGTGAAGTCTTATTTCTATGTGCTTCTAATCAGCTAACTTGATGATGATGGCAATGATGGAGGCTTGATTATTTGGAAGCGCTTCTTATTCTTTTTTTTCTTTTTATGTTTACTTAGACAGGGTTATTTATATGGTCCAGTCAGAAGTAGAAAGAAGAGAAGCAAATAGAAAGAATCATTCTTTATTAATTAATAAGGGAATATGTGTCCTGAAATGCCCGGGGGTCGGGCTCGCCCCTGGGGATAATCTCTAACAATCATGGGGTTTACATCCCTTAAACAAAGAAAAAGATTTCCTAATGACTAGAGTGGCTCTTGACGCTTGCACCCCTCCACTTCGGAAAATCTGCTTGAGTGTGCAGAAGGGGGACTTCCCTTTTGCTCTTCCCGTTCGGCCCTTGAAAGGGTTATATCCTAGGCCATATTTGTGGGGATTGTCTTTGAATTCCGGGGGTTCCCTCATTCCTTGGGAATCTGCCCCCAGTCCTTGGCCAGGATGGTAGCCGTGCTTCAACATCATGCGGGCTACCTTTGTATTTCTGGGAAGTCGCTCTATACTGGCAATTTCGAGCGCTTGAAAAGATGTTTCAAGAGCCTCTTCAGCCGCATCCACATAAGGTTGGGTGGACGGTCCACTGATCAGGATATCATCTTCTACTTGAACCGTGACCAGTTTGTCATCCACTACGAATTTGACTTTTTGGTGGAGCGTTGAAGGTATTGCCTTAGCGTCGTGAATCCAAGGCCTGCCGAGGAGACAACTGTATGCTGGAGTAATGTCCATTACATGGAAATCGACGTCGAAGATAGTGGGTCCCACTTGAATTGGCAATTTGATCTTTCCCACTACTTCTCGTTTTGATCCATCGAAGGCTCGAACGATGGTGCTGCTTGGGCGCAGACGGGTTCCTTGGATAGTCAACTTATCCAGTGTGCACTTGGGCATCACGTTCAGGGACGACCCGTTATCCACAAGAACTTTGGCAATGAGGTATTCCTTGCACTTGACTGAGATGTGCAAGGGCTTGTTGTGCTTTGACCCTTCGAGAGGGAGTTCTTCCTCTGTGAAGGCGAGGTGATCGCTTGCTGTAATGTGACCGACGATCCTCTCGACCTTTTCTTGGGATATTGTATGGGGTACATGCGCCTCGCTCAAGACCTTCAGCAGGGCGTTCCGGTGTGGTTCCGAGCTCATTATCAAAGATAGCAATGTGATCTTTGCGGGCGTTCGGTTGAGCTGGTCTATAATGGAATACTCACTTTGTCTTATAAATTGGAGTAGTTCCTCTGTCTCCTCCTTGGATTCTTTATTTTCTTTTTCTTCTTCGGTCTTTTCATTTTTTCCTTTATTTTGAAGGACATTTTCTTGTGTGTCCTTGGGGGAGTAGATTCTTCCACTTCTAGTTGTGCCCCCAATGCCGGCTATGTTTGTTATTTCTTCTTTTATTGGTGAAGATTCCCCATATCTCCACGGTACAACTTTATTTGACTCGTAGGGGAAAGGACGTGGCATAAATAGTCGCACTGGCGTCCTTGCCCCCTCTTCTTTATTCTTGAGGACCAACGGCCGAGGTTTATTTCCCTCTTGCGGTGATTCAACCGTTGGAGTGAGCTTTATTAGGAGTGGCTTTCTCTCCATTCTTCTGAGTTGGAAGACGTGTTAGTTAGTCCTTCCTTTTTTATTATCTTATTTATTAAGTGTGAAGGAGGGGAAATTAATATGCAAATGCATGCTCATGTATGCAAGTAGACAGGTGCGAAATAAGGAAAAAGATTTCATTAATTCTTTGAAAGGTGTACATTCTCCTATTCCATACTACGAAGCGTCTTTTGGCAAAAAGGGAAAAGCCTAAAGAAACCCACAGGCGGGTCTTGTTTCCTTTGTAATTCTCTTTCGGCTTCCCGGACGTGGTGAGCGAGCACTTCGTTTTGCTTGTGGATCGCTTGGCTCATTTCTTCGCTGTACTGTTGAGCCTCTTTGATCTTCGCCTCTTGGTGTATGACCAAGGCTTCTAGTTCATCGAGCCTTGCAACCGCTCGGTCCTTTTCTTGTAGCACTTGGTCATATTGAGCTAGCCCGCTTTTCTCTTTAAGGCGTAGCTCATAGAGGCCTCTGCTCAGTTTTCTATTGTTCTCTCGCTCTTGGCGGAGATCTATCTGAGCTTGGAGGAGCCCTTCTGACAACTCTTTGATCTTTTGAGCCTGCTGAGCTGATTCCGCCTCAAGGTGTGCTGATCTAGCGGTTATCTCCTGCAGTTGGCTATTCGAGCTGGTTCTGGCAGTTTTGGATGCTCGGATAGCCTGTTCATTAGCGTCAGCACATTGGTCCTTGAGGCGTTCTATTTCATGATCCTTTTTCTTGCCCTACCTTTGTAGACCGTCAATCGTGAGGATAGAGGCTTGTTCTTTTTCTTCAAGGGCCCGTATCTGGGCTCCCATTATCTCTACCCTCTGGGTCAAGGCATTGACTTGTGCCTGCAGCTCTTCGTTGTTGGCGATTGGCGCGGGTGTGGTGGATGGTCGGGCCATCTCTCTTCTTATCCTCCATGCCTCATAGTCACTGGTGACAGTCACCTGAGCTTTTCCTAGCTCTCTGTCTCCCATGTAGACTGGCTTTTCCCATGCCTTCCTCACGGTTAGTGAGTTGGCGATTGTGCATGGGTCTCCAAAGAAGCACAGCCCTCCGAGTTCCCCTCGGGAGATAGTAGTTTGAGTCCTCATGAGTTGCCTCATAGCTACTCTAGGTGAGTAGGCTATGCAACCCCTGAGTCCTATCAAGGGTACATTCGGGTAGCTCCCACATCTGATGAGAACTGGGCCGGGTCGGAACCAAGGGCAGACCCAAGATATGCTGTTGGCGTCCTTTTGCTCTAACTCATCCCTCCATTCCACAGTCAGGCGTCGTTGGAGGGGGATTTTGGAGAAGCTTCTCAAGGGGTCGGGGAATATCCCCATGTGACTGGAGGCGTAAAGGTGCGTGATGCTCCACACATAAAGCAGCGAAGAGCAGCAGCAGAGTGTTCTCCTTTGCTTCTGATGGCAGAAATCCACCGATAGCAAGGTGTCGGCAAGAATAGCAGGCAGGGGACTCTTCGAGTTCACGTCCCAAGCGAAGAAAGCGTCCATGACGGCTTGATCGATCGTGTCGAGATGGAAGGGGAACAGGATCGTTCCGAAGATTAATAACGCCAGGGTTTTGTTGAAGGCAACCCACTCTGCCCTTTCAGCCAGGTAGGACAGGTGGTCTTCTAACATTGATACTCTCCATCCCTGGGTGTTCCCTCTTCCTATCAGGGTACTTTGTCGGTACGACAGATGGATAAGGGCAGCGACTGGTGCTGCAGGAGTATACGCCTCATGGCGGATATGGACCCCAGCTGATTTGGGCCATTTCAACATTGTTTCATACTCCTCTAGGGTAGACACCATGTCGAACTGCGGAAATTCAAAGCACCGCAGACTGGAGTTCCAAAAATGAATCAGTACCCTGAGGAAGACTTGATCGACACTAATTTTCAGGAGGTCCAAAATCCGTCCATAGGACTTTTCAAACTCAGCCCAGACCTCCGGTGGCATCGTTGCACTAATCCGTTCTAGCTTCTCAGTATGGCTTCGGAGAATATCCACCTTCCCCACTTGTCTACTTGTCCCCTCCATCTTCTAAAACCAAAATGTATGATTTGATGAAGATGATGTTTATTGTATGAATGTGAGTGTTTATTTTGCTATTTTATCATGTTTTTTTCTCTACATGATGTATGGTATTTGCATGTATTTTATTTTTTGGAAGAATAAACTATCTATATGGATGTTTTATGAGTATAATATTTTTGGACCAGGTCTTATTCGTGAATTTTGAAAAAATGGATTTTTATTTTTATTTGTTTATTTTATAGCCTTTTATCTCTTCTGTCGGAACTGCGTGGCTACTTAGCTTGCAAAGAACCTGAAACCAGGCTAGCTAAAAGACAGACTGTCCGAGATAAAATATGGCTTTATGTGAAATAATATTTATCGTCCCTTATCTCTTCTGTCGGAACTGCGTGGCTACTTAGCTTACAAAGAACCTGAAACCAGGCTAGCTAAAAGGCAGACTGTCCGAGATAAGGGTGTTTATTTGTAAAACATATTTTTTTGGTGATTTTGTAGTTGTTTGTTTATGCTATGCAACATACAAATGCGACAATCATATGCACACACAATTCGACCATCCCCGAACAGGCGAGATTTCGTTTTTATCACGAGGTAGGGTTTTCCTGCAGAAAGGTGCATTGGTCAGGGTAGGTTCTAGCTGTTCTCACCAGGCTAAGGCCCCCAAGGTGCCCCCATTATAGGGTCCCCACTCTCCAGCCGTCCAACCATGCTCAGCACTAAGGCCAGAGTCGGTCTTGTTGCCAAAAGAGGAAGGTTATCACCTTGAGTGGTGGTTTCCGATCACACTGGTGGGCACAAGGCCCTAACTGCAGCGAACCGTACCTGCCACCCACTCCCTATGGTTATCTGACTTGCCCCCTGGTATAGAGGGAACTGTAGTGTGCAAGGGATTGTGTGCAGTTTATATTTCAAGTAATTTGCAAGTATAAACAATCAACGATTTATTAAAGCCAAACAATAAAACATGTTATAAATACAAGTTAAGGGCAAAAGTGTTATTTTTTTGGTTTATTTATTGTTTAAGCCGGCCCATCACTAAATGGGATTAACTCTCTAGGCCTCCCCAGTGGAGTCGCCATCTGTCGCCGCCTCCCCGAAAATGGGGGGAACGGTCGGAGCGACGCGATGGTTTTTTCGACCCTCTTTGACTTTCGCGTTTTTATGGGTGGTTACAACGTCCTTAGGTTGTCCGATAACCGGGCTAACCTAGAGACGAGGTTTTCGAAAGGTGCCCTTGAGTTGTCCGATAACCGGGCTAACCCAAGGACTTTATTTTGGGTTCTATGGAGTCGCCACCGATGTTTTTACCGGAAACATCGGAAAAGGGGTTTTGAAAGGCGTTGGTTTTCGAAAACCAACTTTGGTCATTAGAACCAGAGTTGGGTAAGGGAGTTGGTTACGTGCAAAGGGAGTATTAGTCCCTTTACGACGCCCCTTTCGGGTTCCCTATGACAGGCCGGCTTATTTTATTGATAAACTAGAAAAATACACTTTCGCCCTTTTTATTCTGCGGAATTTAAAAGTATGACTACATGGCCCTAATATCTATTGCTTAATTTAAGATAACAACGGTAAAGATGAAGGGAGAGAATTTGAACCTTCGAAGCATGCTTTTTATATTAATTCTCTAAAAAATAGGGTGCTTTATGGCAGCCCTTCACTCTACAAGACGTCGGAAAACCTCTCGAACACCGAAAATCACTCTTGAAAGCACTCAGAAGCTCCGGAAATGCGTCGGAGGGATTCTAGAGAGAAGTTTTTAGAGAGAAGGGAGAGTTATGCAGCTGTGGTGTGTGGAAATGAGGGGGGAAGAGCTCCTATTTATAGGTTTTCGCGCTGTCAGGTGGCGAGATCGCCGTTCTCGTCTGACAGGGTCGAGACCGCCGTCTCGTCCAACGAGACCGCCGTCTCGTCCTTCGCAGGTGGCGAGACTGCCGTCTCGTTAAGCGAGACGGCGGTCTCGCCTCCTACGTGAAGCGAGACGGCGGTCTGGGTTGTCCAGAAGGCGGTCTCGTCCCTTCAAAGCGAGAAAACTTATTTTTTGGTACAGAAACTCCCTCCTATCCTAGTATGGGGCCTAATAGTCTCTCCTAATGGCTTGTTAGGCTTGTCCATCTTCAAATAGGAGGTCTTCTGGTCTTTATTTGGAGGCCGGGCAAGATTTGGGGTCTACAGGCATCTAGTGTCTCCATGTAAGGGACCCTCCTGCTCTCTGACATTGCTCACAAGTGCTGCAAATTCTCAATGCATCCTTGAAGATGGTGGGCCAATAGAAACCACAGTTAAGCACCTTGCAAGTTGTCCTCTGAATGCCAAGATGACCATCGGTTGCAGAAGAATGACAAAATTGTAGGACCGAGTCAATCTCATGGTCTGGAATGCATCTCCTGGTAACCTGATCACTACATAACTTCCACAAATACGGGTCATCCCAAATATAATACTTAGCATCGCTCTTAAGTTTATCACATTGAGCTCTGGATGCTAAGGGAGGAAAAACAGAAGCTACAAGATAATTAACAATGTTTGCAAACCAAGGTGTTGGAAAAGAAGCAGAAAGTGCAAACAAACCCCTGTCGGGAAAGTCATCCCGGATTGGTGAAGCATCATCAGCACACCTCTCTATTCTACTCAAATGATCTGCAACCAAATTTTGTGTTCCACTCCTATCACGGATCTCCAAATCAAATTCTTGGAGCTAGAACATCCACCTGATCAATCGAGGCTTTGACTCAGCCTTCTTTAGTAGGTACTTCAAAGTTGCATGGTCAGTGAACACAATAACACGAGAACCAAGAAAATATGATCTAAATTTATCAAGAGCAAACACAATGGCAAGAAGCTCTTTCTCAGTGGTGGTATAGTTTGTTTGGGCAGCATCTAAAGTCCTGGAAGCATAATATATTACCTGAGGCAGCTTATCAACTCTCTGTGCTAGGACAACCCCCAATGCATAATTAGATGCATCACACATCAACTCAAATGGGACTGTCCAGTCAGGTGCCTGGATGATAAGAGTGGTGGTCAATGCTTCCTTGAGGTAGTCAAATGCCTTTTTGTACCTGTCATCAAAATCAAATTCAATATCTTTCTGAAGCAGATTGGATAGTGGAAGGGTCTTCTTGCTGAAGTCTCTAATGAACCGCCTGTAGAAACCTGCATGGCCAAGGAAAGATCGAACCTCTCACACGCAAGAGGGGTAAGGCAATTGTGAAGACCTGTCTTCTTGGGGACCACCTGGACTGGACTCACCCACTAACTATCTGATATTAGATAGATGATCCCAGCCTGAAGAAGCTTGGTCACCTCCTTCTTCATAACATCCAAAATCACGAGGTTGAGTCGTCTCTATGGCTGTCTCACTAGTTTGGCTCCATCCTCCAATAATATCCTATGCATGCATGTGGATGGGCTGATACCAGGAATGTCCGCCAGGGTCCAGCTGATGGCTTTCTTATTCCTTTTCAGAACATGCAATAGTTTCTCCTCTTGAACAGCATCAAGGGAGGTGGAAATGATCACTGGAAACTTCTCATCATCCTCCAAATAAGCGTACTTGAGGTTTTTTGGTAAAGTCTTTAGTTCTGGAGTGGGTGCTGGCTGAACAGAAGGAACCAGAGAGGGAAGAAGAATGGGTTCCACAGCCTGTACCTCAACCTGCAAGTCAGATTCATGTATACTTCCTGCAACATGGTTAGTGCATTCTGACTCTAAAGAACTCATATCCATAGGAGGTACAACACCCAAAACATCAGACATATGATCAAATTTAAATTCAGAATATAACTCAGGATTAGAATGAAGATCAATGTCAATATCAAAATCAGATTCGGATTCGGTGCATGCAAAAGAAGTATACAGATCAGAAAGAAAACAATGTTTCCTAGCATGCAAGGAATGAAAATCAGAAACATACTCATCAATAACATCATCAATGATCTCAACACGAAAAACAGAATGGCACTCAGATGGATGTTTCATGGCATCCAGAATATTGAAATGGACAATAATATCACCAAATTCAATGGACAATGTACCATCATACACATCAATCTTGGTTCGGGCTGTTTTCAAAAATGGTCTGCCTAAAGTGATTGGGACAGATCCATGGGAGAATCCCTCCTCCATATCAAGCACATAGAAATCAGCAGGAAAAATGAGTTCACCAACCCGAACTAAGACATCCTCAATGAAACCTGTAGGGTGGGCTACACTCCTATTTGCTAGTTGTATCACCACACCCGTAGGTTGTAGAGGTCCAAGAGATAAAGAATTAAAAATGGACAAAGGCATAACATTAATTGAAGCACCCAAATCAAGCATGGCATTCTCAAATTTATTATTGCCAATAATACAAGGTATGCAGAATGTACCTGGGTCCTTACATTTCTCAGGAATGTAAGGAACAGATTTACCTATCAAAGCGAGACACATTTCGGCCATGCTGATTGTCTCACTGCCCTTCATCTTCCTCTTGTGGGTGCACAGCTCCTTCAGGAATTTAGCATATCTGGGAATTTGCTTGATGGCATCAAGCAGAGGTATGTTCACCTCAACTTTCCTGAAGGTCTCTAGAATCTCTTTATCGACCTCTTCCATCTTTTTGCTTGGAATTGCTTTGGGAGGGAATGGAAGAGCGATAGGAGGTCATTGCGAGGTCGAAGCTGAGGCTGGAAGAAGGTCCATCTATATGCAATTTTCGGCTACCAACCGGTTGCTCGAGTGTAGGAACTGAGGCAGCTACAAATGAGGGTGGAGGTGTTGCAGTGGGTATGTCAATCTATTTCCCTGACCTCAATGTGGTGACACTCACATTCTTAGGATTAACCACAATCTGTGCAGGGAGCTTGTCTGAATTTTGATTTTGCAATTTATTCACAGCAGTAGCTAGTTGACCAATCTGGTTGGTTAAACTCTGAATGGAGGCATCATTTTTCTGTTGGTACTGTATGTTCATCTCAGCCATTTGTTTGACCAATTCCTCTAATGAAGGTGAAGAAGGTTGAGGAGCTGGTGCTTCATTTAGCTGCCTCTGATATTGTTGTTGCATTGGTGGAGGCATATAAGGTCTGCTTAGACCAGCAGAATTCTAAAATGGTAGTGGTGGCAAAGGATTCTGCTGTTGCTGGTGCTGCTGATTGGACCATCTCAGACTTGGGTGATTCCTCCACCCTAGATTGTATCTATTGCTTGAGAGGTCAAAATTATGTTGTTGGTTCGGAGCCCTATTATTGAAAATATTTGCTGCATAAGCTTGTGGAGCTCCAAAACCTGTAGACTCATGCAATAATTGGCAGCAATCAGTGGGATGCTCAATTGAAGTACAAATGCCACAAACCCTTGCAGGTGGTGCAGGTCTCTGATTTGCAGCAAGTTGGGAGACTAGGGTGGTGAGGGCATCAATCTTACTTTCTAGCTTCTTCTCCACTAAATCTGATGAACCCACATCATGTACACCTCTAAGGACTATGGCATCACTCCTCATGTTAAATTGTCGGGAATTGGAGGCCATCTTCTCAATTAAACCTCTAGCGAGCAGCAGGTGTCATGTCTCCTAAAGCTCCTCCACTAGCCGCATCTATCATACTCCTATCCATTGTGTTCATCCTCTCATAAAAGTACTGCAGCAGTAGCTGTTCTGATATTTGGTGGTGAGGGCAACTTGCACAAAGTCTCTTGAACCTCTCCCAATACTCGTATAAGCTGTCTCCCATCTCGTTGCTCGATACCCGATATATCCTTCCCGATGGCAGTGGTCCTAGAAGCAGGGAAAAATTTCTCTAGAAAGACTCTCTTCAGATCATCCCAGCTCATTATGGAACTAGGAGCTAAGTAGTACAACCAGTCTTTGGCAAGATCCTCCAAAGAGAAAGGAAAAGCCTTCAGGTATATGTGATCTTCAGGAACATTTTGTGGCTTCATGGTGTGTGGATCCTCACCTGCACGACCATGAAACTCCTTGAGATGCTTGTGTGGATCCTCACCTGCACGACCATGAAACTTGGGCAACAAATGGATTAGTTTAGTTTTAAGCACGAATGGTACATCCTCTTCAGGGTATTGGATACATAAATTTGCATAAGTGAAATCAGGTGCAACCATCTCCATGAGAGTCCTCTCACGAGGTCCAATAGGTTGATCACCCGTGTTATTAGTTTGGAAATTATCAGAAGAAGGTATATTAGGTGCAATACTCTCACTATGACTATCTAATGGTTCAGACTCAAGAGATGAATTCCTAGAATGTCTAACTAATCTATGAAAGGTTCTGTCTATCTCGAGATCAAAATGTTGTAAAAGGTTAGGATTGCTCCTAGTCATGTACTGTATTCAACAATTCATGTATTTCCCAAGAGTAAAAAAAATTCTAAAAAGAAATCAATTATTTACTAGAATGACAATGGTAGACCGTGAATAAGTACACCAGGTAGGTTCCTAGGAAAGAGAGATGAGTCACTAATGGACACAACTTAATTACCAAGTGTTTCCTAGTCAGAACCCTCCTAGACATGCACTCTCACACTACCAAGCTATATGCAAAGTTTCCTATGAGAATGAAAATTATAATTTTTTTAAATAAAGCTAGAAAAATAAATTAGAGATGAAATTTTTTTGGAATTATTATTTATATATATATATATATATATTTAACCCAAAAGAGTTTTAGAACAACAGTGGGCTATCAAAATAGTATTATGAGAAATAAGAATGTTAAATTAAATAGAAAATCAAATAAAATATTCAATTAACTGAAAATCAAATAAATTATTCAAATAACAACAAATCAAATAAAATATTCAAATAACTGAAAATCAAATAAAATATTTAAATAACTAAAAATCAAATAAAATATCCAAATAACAAGTAAATCAAATAAAATATTTAAATAACTAAAAATCAAATAAAATATTCAAAAAACTAAAAATCAAATAAAATATCCAAATAACAACAAATCAAATAAAATATTTAAATAACTAAAAATCAAATAAAATATTAAAAACTAGCAATCAAATAAAATATTAAAAACTAGCAATCAAATAAAATATTCAAATAACTAAAAATTAAATAAAATATCCAAATAACAAGCAAATCAAATAAAATATTCAAATAATTGAAAATCAAATAAAATATTTAAATAACTAAAAATCAAATAAAATATTCAAATACTGAAAATCAAATAAAATATTTAAATAACTAAAAATCAAATAAAATATCCAAATAACAACAAATCAAATAAAATATTCAAATAATTGAAAATCAAATAATAAATAACTTAAAATCAAATAAAATATTTAAATAACTGAAAATAAAATAAAATAAAGAAAAAAATGAAAACATAAACAAAAAATAAAAATTGAAAACCTAGACAAAAATCTTGGTCCCCAAGCAGTGGCGCCAAATTTGATCGATATCGTACTCAATCAAATAATTAAAACAAATAAATGTAGTACTAGGAAGCTTTCCTAGGTCGTCTCCCAAAGACCACAAATTTCTATCAAAGCTTATCAATTTTTAAATTTAGAACAGTAACAAAAAAATGAGTTTTTCAAAATTAAAATATTAGATGAAACAGAACAAAAGCAGATTATAAAAATGCGGATTAAAAATAGATTAAAATGCAATTGATTTCCTAATTCTAATGCAGTGTCACTTATCCTAGATTACGAAATTAATTTGAAATTAACAAACTAAGCGAAGATAAATCCCAAATTATATTCTAATTCGAAATTAATCAACTAAGCGAAGATTAATCTCAAATTAGTTTTAACCCTTGTTCCAATTCGAAATTAACCAACTAAGCGAAGATTAATCCCAAAATTTCCTTAACCCTTATTCCAACATGAAATTAACCAACAAAGCAAAGATTAACCCAAATTATCCTTATACAATTAAGCATTGCATACATCACATAATCTCATCTCTAACACAGAATTAAGCAAAATGTGATATTAGTTTCGGTTTATTAAGCATAAACAAATTATAATTCAACATTGAGATTAGAAGACGAAGAGTTAAGAGAACAAACAAAATGAAATTGAAGAACAAAACCTCAAAGATCTACTTGCATTCTTCTCAGAAATTCAATACAAAGATTTAGCTATCCATGGAAAGTTGAAAACGCAATAGAAGAAACATAATTAAAATCGAAACAAGAATTTAAAAATAATGACTGAAGAGTAAACAAACTTGAATATAAATTGCAGAAGATGAAAGGCAGTTGTGTGGTGGCTGTGCAGTCCTTCTGTGTTTATTTTCGTGTGATGTGCCTCTCTTATATAAATAACCCTAACCCTAATCTTAATCGAGGTTTGGGCTCAACTAGTCCATGAAACACATCATAAGTTGGCTTCAGTGCAGGTCCATGAACTTCAAACACGTGCAGTATTTTCAATACTTATCCAAATTAAGCGATTTTGGTCTCCTTTGAAAACCTTTTGAGCCTGATTTAAAACGCCACTGTTTCTACTATTTTCAGAGGTCTAATGAGTTAGGAAAACTTAAATTACTGAAGCATGTCTATTGGGCCAGCCTGGTGCGCTTGACCCATTTTGGATAATTTATGTAAAATTCAATTTAGCTCCAAATTAAATGATTTTGGATCCTGTGGAAAGCTCAATGTGTCTAGTTTATAATTATTTTAGAATCATGTTATTTGTAGATCTGTAGAAAAAATGATAAATAAAACAGTAAACTAATGTTAGTACCCGTATAAAATAAAATATGACATTTGGCCCAATTTTTCAAGTCCAAAATTGTTTTAAACTGTCCTAAAATTAATAATAAGTAAAAATTAGATAAAATAGACTCAAATTAATTAAAATCTAAATTATTGGCCCAATGAAACCCAATCAATGAAAATGCTCTAATAATAGACAATTAAACACAATGCACCAATTAAGATAAGTACATAAAGATAAGAAAATGTGGGAAAATAATGGCTCATCAGCAGATAAGTGCAAATATTCAATGCGGAGGAATGAGAGACAAGAATAAACTTATCTTTATGATATTTTCCTATTTATTCAGCTTTGCTCCTGTACACCCATTTAGCTCCAATAACTTGCATTGATTTCTTATCTTTAATAATTACCTGCAACATCAACATACAAATTTAGGTACCCTTTAATTATTTTTGGGTCCTTAAAAAGGTTAGTAGAATCACAAGTCTCTGCCAAAAGACTAAAGATAAAAGAATAGAACCATGATATAATAGATTATGTAATTCCTGTAATTAAAAAAATTTCCAAACTTTCAAAAGTTTTCTGTAATAATCGATTATGACAACATATATAGAAATAACATAATCAATTATGACAAGAAAATATTTTTGTGAAAATTCATAATCTATTAGATGCTCAAACTATCATCTAGACATGTATAAATGTTTTGTTCCTTTAGGCACCCATTCATATTTGTAATTAGATATGCCAAAATGTTTTATGTAACATCTATTTGATGTATGACCTAATTTCATGCAATAAAAGCATGTTAGTTTTCTTTGAAGAGGTCTAAATGAGTTTCTTAAAATTTTTAAAGCTGGTTTCACATCTGTTTTCCTTGACTCTTTCACAAAAACAGTTTTATGAGGTTCTAGAATTTCTTTGGGTTTGTAACCAAGTCCAATTTTGCTAGAATCCCCTCTTTGATACCCTAATATAGAATCAAGATTTTGAAAATTTGCTCATTATTTTCTCTAACTTGAAAATCTCATTTTCCAAATGATTACAATTTTCAAAAGGATGAGCTACTTCTTTATCTTTAGCCAAAGTTTTAAATTTCTCAACATCTTTCTTTAAGCACTCATTTTCTTTATCAACAATACTAACAGTATTTTCTAATGCTTGAAACTTTTACTTAAGTGCAGTGTATTTCTTAGCTAACCTGTTAAAACCTTCATACATTTCTTGATATGCTTCATGCAACTCATCATATGCATTTAAGGATTTTGTGATACTTACCTGTGATGAGGTTTCTTGTGATGAGGCTTCATCATCACTCTTTGTCATCAAGAAAAGATTTGCTTCTTCTTCTCCATCACTGCTTATGGAAGAACTCTCTTGTGTTGTGGAAGAATCATTATCCTCCCAAGCAATATAATCTTTGTGTTTGCTCTTATAGATATCGTTCTTCTCTTTCACATCTTACTTCTCTTTCTTAAGTTCCTAACAGTCTAGTTTGATATGGCCAAGCTTTCCACTTCCATAGCACTCGTACCTATTGGTTTTTTTCTTTTCTTTGTTGTTTCTTTTTCCTGTTCTTCATAAAACGAGAAAATTGTTTAGCTAAAAGAGATATATCAAAATCCAAAAACTTACATTCATTTTCGCTTTCATCCTGTGAAGTTTTTACTGCATGTAGAGCTATCGTCTTGTCTTGGTTTTGTTCATTGTTCTTTAACCTTTTAATTCCATCTCATGCTCTCGCAGCTTTCCAAATAGAGTATCAATATTCATTTCTGTGAGATCCTTTGATTATGTAATAGCAGTGACCTTTGGTTGCCAATTCCTGTCTAAGTATTTCAAGATCTTTGTGTTCAACTCCTCATTGTCAAAAATCTTTCCTAATCCGTCATAGTATGTAGGGCAGTGGTATTTTTGTAATAAAATTATGAACTTTTTATGTCAGTTATACGGTAACCGACATGGTAAGTGGGAAAGTTCACTTTCTATGTCGGTTAAATTTTAACCGACATCGGTTATATGTTAACTGACATAGAAACTGAACTTTCTATTCACTTTCTATGTCGGTTAAATTTTAACCGACATAGAAAGTGTATTTGATGACGAATATTAGGGAAACGGACATAGTATCTTCTGTCTTACCCTCGCCGCCACACTCCAGTTCATCACTTCACCCATAGTAGAGGTCCCCATTCTCTCTGTCTCTACTGCGAACATCATCGTCGGTGTACGTTGCTCCACATGTCGTTGTCATCGCGCCACTTGCCTCTATCGTCACGCCACCTGCCATTGTTGTCAGCTTTGTACGTCGCGCCACCTGCTATTGTTGTCGCCGCTGTCGTTGGTGCCCTTCACTGTGAATTTTGATTCTAGGTCTTCAAGAGGTAAGTTTCCGTGCCTGCTCTAGCCATTTGAATGTGTTTCTGTAGCCATTCTAGGTTTATAGTTTTGAATCTGGTATGTAATAATGTTGTCAAGAGAGGGAAAGATCACGGGTGCCCTTTAGCTAATTTAGAGACGTATTGTAATGTAGTTTAGTCATTTGAATGTGTTTCTGTAGCCATTCTTTCTTGATTTTGATTTTAAAAATTAGATTTGTATTATAATGTAGTTGTTTCAATCTAAGTCAAAACTATCATCACTTATGCTCACCCTAATGTGAGACAATACGGTAAGCCTTGATTGGAGTCAGTCATGAAATCATCCACTGTAGGACAAAACTTCCTATTGAAAGATTAAAATATCCAATCACGTGGCATCGCAACTTCTTAGCTAAGATGTCCTCAAGTCCAGGTGTTTTGAAGGCCTTGAGCATCCACAAAAACATGCTTTGTTGTGCTCTTTGTTCTTCTTTTCATCAGCCATTTTCAGCAAAACATATTGGATGTTATCATCCTCAATCTATACTTATATGTTGTGTTATGTTACAGAAGGTAACAATGGATCGGAGTTGGATCAATTATAGACGAACAACAAATGAATATGAGAGTGGAGTAGAACAATTCCTTGAATTTGCTAAGATGAATGTTCTGGATAATGATGGAAGATTCTATTGTCCATGTGTTAACTATTTGAATGAGCGAAGATTACCGACTGAAGTTATTCAGGAGCATGTTCTTTGTGATGGTTTCCTAAAGAGTTACATAAAGTGGACATGGCATGGTGAATTATTAAACATGCCAAGTGTAGAAGACAAAGAAGAAGTTGATCTAGAGATGGATGATTAGCTGGAGGAAATTATTTGTGAGCTTGGACAAGATGCCTTCCAACATACACATGTGTACAAGAAGTTGTCCAATGATGCAAAAAAGCCTTTGTATAAAAATTGTACTAAGTTCACACGATTGTCAGTGGTACTAAAATTGTTCAATGTGAAGGCAAAGAATGGGTGGACTGATAAAAGTTTCACATAATTGCTTGAGTTGTTGAGTGACATGCTCCCTGAAGGTAACACATTGCCAACCTGCAATTATGATGCTAAGAAGATATTGTGTCCAATGGTATGGAGTACCAAAAAATCCATGCATGTCCGAATGATTGTGTGTTGTACATGAAAGAATTTGAGAACTTTCACGAATGTCCACAATACGGGGAATCACGATACAAGAAGAAGGATGGTGATTCTGACAATGATGTAATGAAAGGTACCCCGACAAAAGTGTTATGGTATCTTCTCATTGTTCCAAGGTTGAAACGATTATTCACTAATGGAAATGATGCAAAGCTCACTAGATGGCATGCAGATAGTCATATTAAAGATGGTTAGTTGAGGCATCCGGTAGATGGATTGCAATGGAAAAAAATTGATTCCATCTTCCACAATTTTGGTAATGATCCAAGAAACATTAGGCTTGGACTTGCTACAAATGGAATGAATCCATATGGAAATTTAAGCAGTAAACATAGTTCATGGCTTGTGGTGTTAGTGATTTACAACTTACCTCCGTGGTTGTGTATGAAACGTAAGCACTTGATGCTATCTTTGATGATCTCGGGTCCCAAACAACCTAGAAATGACATTGATGTTTTTTTAAGCCCATTGGTTGAAGATTTGAAGATGTTGTGGGAGGAAGGTGTTGATGTGTTTGATGGGTACACAGGTGACTTATTCAAGTTGCGTGCAATGTTATTTTGTACAATTAATGACTTTCCAGCATATGGTAATTTGAGTGGCTAGAGCACTAAGGGACATAAATCTTGCCCGATATGTGAAGAAGACACATGTCACTATCAACTACAATATGGAAGGAAAATAGTGTACCTTGGACACCGAATATTTCTTCCTTCAAACCATTCGTATCATAAATTAAAGAAAGCATTTAACGAGTGTCAAGAAAATGATGCAGCCCCAACACCTTTAAGTGGGGAGGAAGTATATCAACGAGCGAGTGTGATTTCGTTTGAGTTTGGAAAGACGCAAAAGAAAGCCACAGGTATATGGAAGAAAATGTCAATCCTTTTTGTTCTTCCATATTGGAGGGTTCTTGATGTGAGACATTGTATAGATGTCATGCATGTAGAGAAAAATGTGTGTGACAGTATCATCGCAACACTCCTTAACATTAAAGGAAAGACAAAAGATGATGTCAATGCTCGTTTGGACATGGTTAAAATGGGTATAACAGAACAATTAGCTCCTTAACGTCATGGTAACCGAACATACTTGCCTCCAGTATGTCACACACTGTCTAGAAAAGAGAAAGAAGTTTTTGTGAGCTTTTACGAGGTGTGAAGGTTCCATTTGGTTACTCTTCCAATGTGAAGAGACTTGTATCTATGAAAGATCTAAAATTGTTTGGGTTAAAATCTCATGATTGTCATGTATTGATGCAACAACTTCTACTTGTGGCTATTCGAGGTATCTTACCAGACAATGTTAGATATTCCTTAACTCGATTATGCTTCTTTTTTAATGCCATATGTAGTAAAGTTATGGACCCGGATGTTTTGGATCAGTTAGAGAATGAGGCTGCAGTCATATTATGTCAATTTGAGATGTACTTTCCTCCATCATTATTTGATATTATGGTTCACTTGATTGTTCATCTAGCCAGGGAAGTTAGAATTTGTGGTCTAGTCTTCTTACGATGGATGTACCCTATTGAGCGATACATGAAGATATTAAAAGGGTATGTGAAGAACCAATATCGTCCTGAAACATCAATTGTTCAAAGATATATTGCAGAGGAAGCTATTGAGTTTTTCACAAAATATTTATCAGAAGTTGAAGCTATAGGGTTACCTAAGACTCGTTACCATGGAATAGGTCTTGGTAGAGGTACTCGAGGTGCAAAAGTTGTGACAATGTGTCAAGATGAAGTACTTCAAGCGCATTTGTACATATTGAATAACAGTGAAGAAGTCATCCCCTACCTAAGTGCTCATAAAGACATTGTGAAGCGAAATAATCCACGTATGCCTAAAAAGTGTGTGATTACTGAACACAACAAGAGCTTTTTGAAGTGGTTTAAACAACAAGTTGAAGGTGACAATACAACTTCTGATACACTAAAGTGGCTAGCATGTGAGCCAAACTTTGATGTGACATGCTGGGGTGGGTATGATATAAATAACTATTCATTTTACACAAAGGGAGAAGATGAAATAAGCACAATGCAAAATAGTGGAGTCATGGTGGTGGCTGAATCAATGCATTTCTCGAGTTCAAAGGATAAATATCTGATAAGGGCGTCAATGGGCTACTTTGGTGTAATTGAAGAGATTTGTGTAATATATTACACAATATTCAGAGTACTTATTTTTAAATGTAAGTGGGTTGACTTTAATAATGGCATCTTCACCGACGATCTTGGATTTACCTTGGTTGACCTGAAAAATACACGTTGTACCGAAGAGCTATTTATCATGGCATCTCAGGCAAAACAAGTGTTTTATGTCACTAATCCCGCTAATAAAGGATGGTCAGTGGTTCTACAAGGAAAAACCATGTATACTTCTGATGAGAATGATGAATTAGTACTTGATATACCGGAGACACCATGTTTCTCTTCAAATATGCCAAACTTGAGTGTTGATGTAGAAATAGATGATGTGCATGCCACACGTTATGACCATATGGAAAGATTTTGGGAGAATGTTCCAACTTGATAATGTATGCACTTTTTTAATGTATTATTTTTTAATGTATGCACTTTTTTGTTTATCTTCAGTCATACTGTCTAAACTAATGACTATTATTTTTTTCTTTGAACACAGATATGGCAGATTCATCTGGTACCCCTCCTCCTACATAGTCCCCCCCCCCTCCTACACAAGGTGGTGATCAGAGTCATCCATCTACCAGAAAAAGGGGTAGGCGTGCTACACAGTTGAGGGACTTGAATATTAGTCGTAGCTCCGATCAGAAATTGCTTATCCAGTTTGACATGCAAACAGGTAGAGCCACAGGAGAGCACAGTGCTAGATTCACTAGCTATTTGGCCTTGCTTGGGAGAAGTAAGGTTAGTATTATTATTGAGGATTGGGACCATGTTCCAGAGACACTGAAGAAGCAGATTTGGCAGAGTATCATGGTACCTACTCTTAACTTATATTTCATTTAGCATTTAACATGTATATATATTTATTTAACTTTTTGGGAACTTTACGTTATATTTATTGTGTAGGTCACATATGATGTCCCTAACACCACTTTGTTGAGGACAAAGTGGATCTCATATGCTGGGGAACGCTAGAGAGGTTTTAAGAGTGATCTGACTAGTCGATACATATATGGGGCATTTTTTAGAATCGCGTAGCGGAATGTTTGCGTTTATGGACAGAAACCAAGAGGGGGGGGGGTGAATTGGTTTCTTAAACAAAAATTAGGGTTTTAAAATTTTTCCCAAATTTCACCGATTAAAATGCTGTATAAAGTAAATAGATAAGGGATAGAGGATTACACAGTTGATTTATATTGGTTGGGATCAAAAGATCCTACGTCTAGTTGCTAATCACTTAAAAAGAGGATTAACGTTGTCACTATAATCACAGTTTACAAACAGATTACAAATTGAAAAGATAAGGAATAGAAAACACCTCTCTTGCGTTACACAAGAGATGAACACCTCCTTTGAATCCACAAAGGATGAAGAACAGTTTTTCCTAGAGATGGCACAACACACAATCCACCAAGAAACCCACTCACTGATTCTTATCGCTTCTAGCCCACACTAGGATTTCAAAAGCCCTTTTTTCTTCCCTACTAAAAGTTCTCTAGTAGTCACAACTCTAACTTTTGTATGAAAAAGGTTTGTTCAATTTGCAGAGAGCCTTAGAGAACCTTAAGTAGAGAGAATAGGGTCTGGGAATTGGGGATTTTCGAAAACATAAGAATTGGGAATAGGGTTTTCGAAACTTGGTCCAAATTTGAATTTCAAACCACATAACAGACGCAAATAATCGATTATCTTGAGTAATAATCGATTATTCCAGAGCCATTTTCGTAGGCGAACAAAACTGGACCAGGATAATCGATTATTTGGAGAAATAATCGATTATTTTCCTGTGATAATTGTTTATCCTGAGTGATAATCAATTATCACAGAGTGGTTTTCCTGAAAATGATTTTCTTGTTGTAATAATCGATTATCTAGGGTGATAACCGATTATCACAGTGTAATTTTGATAAAAATGAGTTTTTAGAGCTTTTAAAGGATGGTCTATGTGCTGGCTATCTTGGACTCTAATATTACAGACTCAAAAACATAAAAACAGAGTTATTACATAAGATTACAAGTCTTTAAATCTATAAGTCCTTTGTTCTTGAATCATCATCTAAATCTACAAGCTTCATATTCTTGTATGTTCAACTATCTCCCCCTTTTTGATGATGATCAAAATTTCCTTTAAAGCTCTTTGTAATAACATGTTTTATCTGTCACAACTAATAAAAAACATTAAGCATACCAGACAACATTAAAACTATTAAACATAAGAGTCTTTAAATAATTTCTCCCGCTATTTTGATTATGATAAAAAATGAAATCTCCCCCTCAATAAGTGCATAATATAGAAAATAGCTCCCCCTCAATCAAAGCAAAAATAAAATTTTTATTCCATAAAGCAACTTAATTACAAACAAGAAATATGTTGAAGAGATTAAAACTCTTCATTCTCATCACTGTTAAACTGGGCATCAAATTTGTCCTCTAAATTACATACTCTATCATCTACATCCGAAATACGTCTAATAATTTCTTGATGTCGTTCTTGAGAGATAGAGAAAAACTCTTACATTCTTCGATTCATATCAAACAGCATATCTTCCTTAGACGGGCGGGATGTAGGATGAGTAGATGACGTCCTAGCAGTATGAATGTTTTCAGTAGGCATGTCAGCAGCAGGCATGTCCTCATCATCATAATCTTGAGCCACGTTGTCCATGTGAGGAGCATCATCTTTATGAACGTAAATTTCATTTACGTTCACCCTCTGTAGTTGAGTGAGCGTGTCGTCTAGCATTCTGTTTGAATTTAGGGTCCAGGCTCGTTGTTCTCCTTCAACATTTACGCTCTTGTATTCAAGAATTCTGGATATGAGAAGAGCGTAAGGAATCTTGAATGTTGGGTGACACTTCGCCTTGAGCATTGTTAATGTAACTAATCTTGGCCAATCAATGGGCTCATTATTCATGATGGCATGAATAATGCGAAGATCAGCAGAAGAACATTAGGCATGGTTGGTTGCCCGGGGACACAAAATCCAGACAAGAAGATGCAGCAAAAGGCGTTCTTCTTTCTTTAAAGGCCCGGCCAAAAGTTGGCGGCCAATTTCCATAGAGGGGTTGCGGAGAAAGGAGCGGTATGTCATAATTCTATTAAAATCTTCTAAGTCCGCAAGAACATTTGTAACATCCTCCCTTAAAGGAAAATGAACAACATTTTCCCAGATATCATCATCAAGGATGATGGTCACACCCTTGACTCTAGAGGTGGTAATGTGATCTCTATATTTAAAGGATGAAGACCCTAACTAAATCTGGATAGTAAGTACCTTGCATTTCTATGAATGGAAGGACACCTTGGTGCTCAAGGAGATTGGGGAAGTTGAAACCCCTATTGATGAATTGATCACCAATAATATATTTGGCAGTGATAATACCCCTTTCTTTCCAGAAAGTCAGGAATTCATGTCTTCCTTCATCGTCGGAGATCCACACTTCAATTGAATTGGGACAGGGATGAAAAGTAGGAGTGGATCTTCTCCTTGTTGGGATCTTACTATTAGAATCGCAAAGCGGAATTTTTGTGTTTACGGACAAAAACCAAGAGGGGGGTGAATTAGTTTCTTAAACAAAAATTAGGGTTTTAAAATTTTTCCCAAATTTCACCGATTAAAAATGCTGTGTAAAGTAAATAGATAAGGGATAGAGGATTACACAGTTGATTCATACTGGTTCGGATCAAAAGACCCTACGTCCAGTTGCTAATCACTCAAAAAGAGGATTAACGTTGTCACTATAATCACAGTTTACAAACAGATTACAAATTGAAAAGATAAGGTATAGAAAACACCTCTCTTGAGTCACACAAGAGATGAATACCTCCTTTGAATCCACAAAGGATGAAGAACAACTTTCCCTACAGACAGCACAACACACAATCCACCAAGAAACCCACTCAGTGATTCTTATCGCTTCTAGTCCACACTAGGTTTTCAAAAGCCCATTTTTCTTCCCTACAGAAGTTCTCTAGCAGTCACAACTCTTAACTTTTGTATGAAAAAGGTTTGTTCAATTTGCAGAGAGCCTTAGAGAACCTTAAGTAGAGAGAATAGGGTTTGGGAATTGGGGATTTTCGAAAACAGATGAATTGGGAATAGAGGTTTCGAAACTTGGTCCAAATTTGAATTTCAAAACACATAACAGACGCAAATAATCGATTATCTTGAGTGATAATCGATTATTCCGGAGCCATATTTGTAGGGGAACAAAATTGGGCCAGGATAATCGATTATCTGGCCAAATAACCGATTATCAACATCGGTTCTATTTAACCGATGTGGAAAGTCTGATTTTTCAAATTGAAATTTTTTATTTATTTCCAACCCCTCTCTATTTATCTAGAAATCCCTCCTCTCTTTTATATTATATTTTTATTAGGTCCCTCTCTCTTTTATATTATATTTTTATTATTTATCATATTTTTTTTAAGTTTAGAACATTACCAAATTATTTTTTTGTCATCGACAGGATTCGAACCCAGTACCTTAATGTTGAAGGCTAATACTCCAACCACTAAACTACTCGAATTTTTTGATAGTAACTTACAAATAAATTATATTTATATACAAATAAATATATATCCAGTGTAAATATATAAATATATAAATACAAATATATTTATATATTTTGATATATTTATATAATTATATATTTATATGTTGGATGTGAGGGCATGCTCGAAGGTTAAATTTTAACCTAAGCATAAAAGTACTTTCTATGTCGGTTGAAATTTAACCGACATAGAAAGTGTATATTAAATAAAAAAAATTAAATATATAAGTATATAAATATAATTTATTTGTAAGTTATGTATAGTAGTTTAGTGGTTGGAGTATCAGTCTCCAACTCTAAGGTACTGGGTTCGAATATTGCCGAGAGACAAATATCATAAATAGATAATAAAATAATATATTATAAAGTATAATAAAAATATAATATGAATAAATAAATAAAAATCTTATTAGTGTAGTGGTTGGTTTAATTCTAGACTCTAATGTACTGGGTTCGAATCCTACCAGGTGACAATTTTCGTAAAAAGTCCATTACTTTCTATGTCGGTTCATTACAACCAACGTAAAAAGTCATACTTTTTGTGACCCCTGTATCTATGTCGCCTCTTTAACCGACGTAAAAAGCTCATTTTAACCGACATAAAAATTCTTTTTTGCACTAGTGTTTGACTGAAAAAAATAAAAACACTTTCCAGAAAATATATATAAATAAATATATATTTACACGGATATATATTTATTTATATATAAATATAATTTATTTGTAAGTTATTATCAGAAAATTACAGTAGTTTAATGGTTGGAGTATCAACTTTCAACTCTAAAATACTGGGTTAAAATCTTGTCGATGACAATTCTTTAACTTAAGTAAATTTTTGGTTGAAAAAAAATAAAAACACTTTCCAGAAAATATATATAAATAAATATATATTTACACGGATATATATTTATTTGTATATAAATATAATTAATTTGAAAGTTATTATTAGAAAATTATAGTAGTTTAGTGGTTGGAGTATCAGCTTTTAACTCTAAAATATTGGGTTTGAATCCTGTCAGTGACAATTCTTTAACTTAAGAGAATTTTTGGGTGAAAACACATTCAACGTCGGTTCATCTGGAATCGACGTGGAAAATGCTTTCTACGTCGGTTGACTAAAAACCAACGTAGAATGTGTCCAAAATTCAACTTTCAACGTCGTTTTTTAACCAACCGACGTTGAAAGTGTATCTAACGTCGACTCAGCTTTAATCGAAGTTGAAAGCATATTTTGTAGTAGTGATTATCCTGAGTGATAATCGATTATCACAGAGAGGATTTCCTGAAAATGGTTTTCTTACTGTAATAATCGATTATTCAGGGTGATAATCGATTATCACAATGTAATTTTGATAAAAATGAGTTTTTAGAGCTTTTAAAGGATGGTCTATGTGCTGGCTATCTTGGACTCTAATATTACAGACTCAAAAACATAAAAACAGAGTTATTACATAAGATTACAAGTCTTCAAATCTCTAAGTCCTTTATTCTTGAATCATCATCAAAATCTACAAGCTTCATATCCTTGTATGTTCAACAATCTCCCCCTTTTTGATGATGATCAAAATTTCCTTTAAAGCCCTTTGTAATAACCTGTTTTATCTGTCACAGCTAACAAAAACATTAAACATACCAGACAACATTTAAAATGAATAAACATAAGAGGCTTTAAATAATTTCTGCCCCTATTTTGATTATGATAAAAAATGAAAGCTCCCCCTCAATAGGTGCATAAGATAGAAAAACAGCTCCCCCTCAATCAATGCAAAGATTGGTCAGTTAAGCAGAGTTTAGACTATTTCTAATATTCCTAAGTATCTCCTAAGTTTATAGAATCTATCCTTTGGAAGAGGTTTGGTAAATATATCTGCTAACTGGTGTTTTGTGTCTATATACTCAATTTGACAATTTCCTTTAGATATATGATCTCTTAAAAAGTGATGCCTAATCTCAATATGTTTAGTTCTAGAATGCATAAAAGGATTCTTTGTGAGATTGATAGCACTTGTATTATCACACATTAAAGGAATATTACTTAGAAAGATACTATAGTCTTCTAATTGTTGCTTCATCCATAAGATTTGAGCACAACAATTACCAGCTGCAATATATTCAGCTTCAATTGTGGATAAAACAACACATGCTTGTTTTTTAGAATGCCAAGATACTAAAGATATCCTAACATATGACATGTTCCATTAGTACTCTTTCTATCAATCTTACATCCACCATAATCAGCATCAGAATATCCTATTAAACTAGGAGAAGCTTCAGATGGATACCATAATCCAAATCCTGTAGTTGCTTTTAAATATTTTAAGATTCGTTTTACTGCAGTTAAATGAGATTCTTTTGGACATGCTTGAAATCTAGCACACACACAAATAGAATGCATAATATCAGGTGTACTTGTAGTTAAGTATAATAGTGAACCTATCATACCTCTATACATAGATTGATTAATTTCCAAACCTGATTCATCCTTGTCTAAATAGCATGATGTTCCCATGGGTGTGTTAGCTTCCTTTGAAGTGTCCATTCCAAATTTCTTGAGAATCTCTTTGTAGTATTTGGTTTGAGACACAAAAATACCATCTTTTATTTTTTAATTTGAAGTCCAAGAAAGAATGTTAATTCTCCCATAATTGACATTTCAAATTCACCCTACATTATCTTAGCAAATCCTTTACACAAAGAATTATCAGTTGATCCAAAAATAATATCATCAACATATACTTGAACTAACAGAATATGTTCCTTAACATTCTTACTAAACAGGGTGGAATCAATTTTTCCTCTAGAAAAGTCATTTGAAATTAGAAAACTACTTAATCTTTCATAACAAGACATAGGAGCTTGTTTTAAACCATATAAAGCTTTCTTCAATTTAAAAATGTGATTGGGATATTTAAAATCTTCAAATCCAGGGGGTTGTTCCACATATACTTCCTCTTTGATAAACCCATTCAAAAATGCACTTTTAACATCCATTTGATAAAGTTTAAATTTCATCAATGAGGCATAAGCAAGAAGTAGGCGTATAGCCTCTAGCCTGGTGTAGACCCCAAATCTTGCCCGGCCTCAGAATAAAGTCAGAAAGCATCCTATTTGACGACGGTCGAAGCCTAACAAGCCATTAGGAGAGACTATTAGGCCCCCGTACTAAGATAGGAAGGTTTTTTGGCTCGAAAATAAAGTTTCTCGCCCTAAAGGGACGAGACCGCTGTCTGGGAATACCAGACCGTCGTCTCGTTTCAACGCCAGGACGAGACCGCCGTCTCGATTTTCCAGACGGCAGTCTCGCCACCCGCAAATTCGAGACGGCGGTCTGGGTTTTCCAGACGGCGGTCTCGATTCCTGCCAAGTCGAGATGGCGGTCTGGATTTTCCAGACGGCGGTCTCGACCCTGTCAGCGGAGACGGCGGTCTCGACCTGTCAGGCGCGAAAAACTATAAATAGGGGCGTCATTTCTCCCTTTTTACACACCCAGCAGCAAGAGCTCTCCCTTCTCTCTAGAATTTCTCTCTCTAAGAATCCCTCCGAGGCATTTCCGGAGTTTCTGAGTGTCTCTAGGCGTACACAGAGTGTTCTAAATCTTCTTTAGAATCCCTCCGAGGCATTTCCGGAGTTTCTGAGAGTTGTAGAGTGAAGGGTTGCCAAAACGCACCCTCTCTTTTTAATATATAAAGCTTGCTTTGGAGGTGCATATCCTCACTCTCTATTTTATTACTGCCATTTAAATTACGCAATAGAAGCTAGGGCCATGTAGTCATAAATTTAAATACCGCATAATAAAAGGGTAAAAGCGCAATTTTCCAGTTTAATTATTTACACAAATTAGCCAGCCTATCATAGGGAACCCGAAAGGGGCGTCATAAAGGAACTAACACTTCCTTTACACGTAACTAACTCCCTTACCTAACTCTGGTTCTAATGACCAAAGTTGGTTTTCGAAAACCAACGCCATTTTAAACCCCTTTTCCAATGTTTATGGTAAAAATATCGATGGTGACTCCATAGAACCCAACTAAATAAATCCCTGGGTTAGCCCGGTTATCGGACAACTCAGGGATACTTTTGAAAACCTCGCCCCTAGGTTAGCCCGGTTATCGGACAACCTAAAGGCATTGTAACCACCAATAAAAAACGCGAAAATCAAAGAAGAAGAGTCAAAAAACCATCGCGTCGCTCCGACCGCGCCCCCGTTTTCGGGGAGGCGGCGACAGATGGCGACTCCACTGGGGAAGCCTAGAGAGTTGATCCCATTTAGTGATGGGCTGGCTTAAAAATAATTAAACCAAGAAAATAGCGCTTTTACCCTACCTTGTATTATAACATGCTTTATTATTTGGCTTTCAAATAACTATTGCTTGTTTATACTTACGCAATTTATTGAAATATAAATTGCACACAAAACCCTTGCACACTACAGTTCCCTCTATACCCGGGGGCAAGTGAGATAACCATAGGGAGTGGGTGGCAGGTACGGTTCGCTGCAGTTAGGGCCTTGTGCCCACCAAGTGTGATCGGAAACCACCACTCAAGGTGATAACCTTCCTCTTTTGGCAACAAGACCGACTCGGCCTTAGTGCCGAGCATGGTTGGACGGCCGGAGAGTGGGGACCCTTTAATGGGGGCACCTTGGGGGCCTTAGCCTGGTGAGAACAGTTAGAACCTACCCTAACCAATGCACCTTTCTGCAGGAAAACCCTACCTCGTGATAAAAACGAAGTCTCGCCTGTTCGGGGATGATCGAATTGTGTGTGCATATGATTGTTGCATTTGTATGTTGCATAGCATAAACAAACAACAGAACAAAATCACCAAAAAATATATTTTACAAATAAACACCCTTATCTCTGACGATCCGCCTTTTAGCTAGCCTGGTTTCAGTGTTCTTTGCAAGCTAAGTAGCCACGCAGTTCCGACAGAAGAGATAAGGGACGATAAATATTCTTTCGCATAAAGCCACATTTTATCTCGGACAGAGTGCCTTTTAGCTAGCCTGGTTTCAGGTTCTTTATAAGCTAAGTAGCCACGCAGTTCCGACAGAAGAGATAAAAGGCTATAAAATAAACATCAAATAAAAATCCAAAAAAACAAATAAAATAACAACATTTATAATTTTGACAAAGTCAACACCATTCATATTACATCATATTACATAAGTAAAGAAAAACCAAGAGAGAAAATAAAAATGAAAGCACATTCAGCATCATTTAAACGAAATCTCTCATGCATAAACATATTCATGTTAGTCTAAGCACTCAACATGCATTAATAAAACTTTTTCGGGCATTCTAGAAAGTGGCTGGTCCTCTCCCCACTCGTACTCGTGCACAAAAAGCAAGGGCAATGGAAAATCTGGAGGAGCAAAACCGGAAGCTCACCGCGGAGGTCAATACCCTCCGCGAACAAGTAGCCCAACTAATGGAGGTCGTACAGAGCAAGGGCGAAGGCCAAGCTGAAAATGTCCCTCCTCATGAGGAAGAGGAGGAAGAATACTTTTTTGGCGATAAGGATGCTAGGACTGCACGCATCCTTACTCCAGAAGTATCCAAACAACAACTCTCCGCCCTGGAGGAGAGGCTGAAGGCGGTCGAAGGGTATAACTTCGACGTCAAGGAGGTGGCCGACATGTGCCTCGTGAAGGACATCCGCTTCCCTCCCAAATTCAAGGTCCCGGACTTCCCTAAGTACGTCGGGATGACCTGCCCTAAGAACCATCTTACGATGTATTGCCGTAAGATGGCCGCCCATGCTGACAGCGAGAAACTCCTGATCCATTGCTTTCAGGAGAGTCTGGCGGACACGGCTCTCAACTGGTACATGCAGTTGGAGAGAGGGCAGGTCCAGAACTGGAAACAGTTGGCAGACGCTTTTCTCCGTTGTTACCGTTATAACATCGATCTGACACCCGACAGGTCAGATCTTAGAGCTCTGAGCAAGAGAAACGACGAGCCCTTTAAAGCGTATGCCCAAAGGTGGAGGGAAATGGCAGCCCAAATAGAGCCTCCTTTGACGGACAAAGAAACAGTGGCTATGTTCATAGACTCACTGACTGGAGCGTACTACGATAAGGCGATAGCCAGTACCTCCAACCTTTTCTCGGACATAGTCACTGTGGGGGAAAGAGTAGAGCAAGGGCTGAAGAGTGGCAAAATAGCGCGACCTTCCTCTTCCAGCACATCATTCAAGAAGCCCTTCAAGAAGAAGGAAGAAGTCGTGCACGCTATCAATTTCACAACCCCCCCCCTCCACGCCTCAGGCAGAGCGGCAGCCAAGAAAGAGGGAGAGGAAGTTCACTCCTATCCCCACCTCCTATGCGAAGCTGCTGCCCCAGCTGTTAGAAGCCAGCCTCCTGGCCCGCGTTCCTCCCAAGAAGCAGCTAGAGCCTCCCTATCCCGAGTGGTACAAGCCCAATGAAAAATGTAGCTACCACTCGGATGCACCAGGACATTCAACCGACAACTGTTTGACCTTGAAATATAAGGTCCAAGAGTTAATCGACGCCGGTTAGATAACCTTCGACGCCTCTGCTTCCAGCACTGATGTCAAACCTCTGTCGAAGCCAGAGTAGCAGAGAGGGAGGACTGGGAGGATCAGCCCTAGGGGTTTTGTCTTTAAGCTTTTCTCTACATCTCTTGTGGTTCCCGCCCGCGACCACAAGAATTTTTTATTAAAAGGGCTTGTAAATACATTCTCATTTCCATTAATATACGAGGCATTTTGTCATATTCATTCTTTTCCCTCTTATATTTATTATTCTTTCAAAAATAAATTGAATAATAAAATCTATGACTAAAACAGAACCTAAAACGCATCATGTCTATGATTGATGAATCTCTGTGGACCCTGGAAACGGAAGATGAATGGACTGAGTCTGACAGTGAGCAGGAGACCATTTCTCCGGACATGCAAAGGATGCTGGAAAAAGAAACACGCATCATACAACCGCATCAGGAAGAAATAGAAACTGTCAATTTGGGAAAAGAGGATGAGGAGAAAAAGATGAACATCGGCACCCAAATGGAAAGTAGCACGAAAAAGGGGTTAATACTGCTCCTGAAAGAATATATGGATGTATTTGCCTGGTCATACCATGACGTGTCGGGACTTGACACGAGCATAGTGGAACACAGATTGCCACTGAAAGAGGGGTGCCGGCCTGTAAAGCAAAAGCTTAGAAGAATCAAACCAGACTGGTCCTTAATGATAAAGGAGGAGGTACAAAGGCAGTTGGATGCCAATTTCCTGGTGGTTTCCAAATATCCAGAATGGTTGGCCAACATAGTACCCGTCATCAAAAAGACTGGGAAGGTCAGGGTCTGCGTGGATTATAGGGACCTCAATCGAGCAAGTCCAAAGGACGACTTTCCCCTACCACATATAGACACGCTGGTAGACCATACCGCTACCAACGCGTTGTATTCCTTCATGGACGGGTATGCAGGGTACAACCAAATCAAACTGGCCATTGAGGATAGAGAAAAAACCTCCTTCATTACACCATGGGGCACTTTCTGCTATCGGGTAATGCCGTTTGGGCTGAAAAATGCGGGGGCAACCTATCAAAGGGCTATGGTCACACTATTTCATGACATGATCCACAAAGAAATAGAAGTATATGTGGACGACATGATCACCAAGTCCAGAAATGAAATGGACCACATTCAATATCTTCGAAAACTTTTTGATCGACTTCGGAAGTATCAACTTAAGCTAAACCCGGCAAAATGTACTTTCGGAGTACGATCAGGAAAACTCCTAGGGTTCATTGTCAGTGAAAGAGGAATCGAGGTGGACCCCGACAAAACGAAGGCAATTTTGGAAATGCCTCCACCAAGCACAGAAAAGGAGGTCAGAGGGTTTCTGGGCCGGATAAACTACATCGCCTGTTTCATCGCACAGTTAACAGATAAATGTATACCCATCTTCAAACTGTTGCACAAGAATCAGCCAACGGTGTGGAACGAAGAATGCCAACAGGCGTTTGATAAAATCAAAACTTGTTTAACCAATCCACCAGTATTGGTACCACCCGTTGAAGGGAGACCTCTGATCCTATATTTGTCAATCCTCGAGGAGTCCATGGGATGCGTGCTCGACCAACACGATGAAACCGGAAAAAGGAACGAGCCATTTACTATCTCGAAAAAATTCTCGATTATGAAACCCGTTATACACCATTCGAAAAAACATGTTGCGCATTGGTGTGGGTCACTCAGCGTCTCAGACAGTATATGGCTCGACATACAACATGGTTGGTCTCTAAAATGGACCCGATCAAATACCTCTTCGAGAAGCCCATCTTGACCGGAAGAATAGCTAGGTGGCAAGTCCTCCTCTCAGAATTTGACATTATCCACGTCACCCAAAAAGCTATTAAGGGAAGTCCCCTAACGGATTATCTAGCTCATGGATCCACAGATGAATACCAATCTCTACAGGATGATTTTCCCGATGAGCATATCATGCACATCGAACACGAAGAGACGAAAGAAGAGATGTGGACCATGTTCTTCGATGGGGCTTCCAACATGCTTGGACACGGGGTAGGAGCTATTTTGATATCCCCCGAAAAGAAATACATCCCTGTAACAGCCAGGCTTAATTTTGATTGCACCAATAACATGGCCGAATACGAAGCATGTGCGCTGGGAATCCGAGCGGCTTTAGATCATGGGGTCACTAAGCTCAAAATATTCGGTGATTCATCCCTCGTCATCTACCAACTTAAAGGTGAAAGGGAAACCCGAAACGCCAAATTAATCCCATATCTAGAGTACATCCACGAGCTAGTCTCAAGAATGGAAAGCGTCACTTTCCAGTACATCCCTAGGGAGGATAACCAAATTGTCGACGCCCTCGCCACTCTATCATCCATGTTTGCCCTGGACCAGGAGCATGAGATGCCAATCATTCAAGTTAAACTGCATGATAAACAAGCTTTCTGCATGGCAGTAAATGACGAGCGCGATCAAAACCCCTGGTACCATGACATCAAGCGGTACCTCATGAAGGGAGAATACCCCGAGGGAATCAGTGACAATGATAAGCGAACCATTCGCAAAAGGGCCATAGGGTTCACGTTGATTGAAGGAACCCTCTACAAAAAGAGCCCCGATTCCACCCTCTTAAGGTGTATGGACCAAGAAGAAGCCCAAACACTGATAAAAGAAATCCACAAGGGGACTTTTGGAACCCACGCACCCGGGCATGTCATGACAAAGAAAATCCTCGTGGCAGTGGTACTATTGGTCTACGATGGAAGCCGATTGTCACCAATATGCCAAGAAATGTCATAAGTGCCAAGTATACGCCGATAACATTCATGTGCCGCCCGCACCTCTCAAAGAACCTGGCTGCACCATGGCCATTTTCTATGTGGGGCATGGATGTCATCTGACCCATCGAACCCAAAGCATCTAACGACCATCGCTTCATATTGGTGGCGATCGACTATTTCACCAAGTGGGTTGAGGCGGCGTCATACGCACACGTAACCCGGAAAGTGGTGACCACCTTCATCAAGAAAAACATCATATGTCAGTACGACATCCCTCATAAGCTCATTACTGATAATGGGACCAACCTCAACAATAAAATGATGGAGGAATTATGCCAAGACTTCAAAATCCAGCACCACAATTCCTCTCCGTACCGACCAAAGATGAATGGTGCAGTAGAGGCAGCCAACAAAAATATCAAGAAAATCATCCAAAAAATGGTGGTCACCTATAAAGATTGGCATGAAATGCTTCCTTTTGCCTTGCACGGCTACCGGACGTCGGTTCGAACCTCCACAGGGGCTACCCCGTTTTCCCTCGTATACGGAATGGAGGCCGTGCTACCAGTAGAAGTCGAAATACCCTCTCTGCGAGTTGTCATGGAAGCCAAATTGACCGAAGCTGAATGGGTCCAGAACCGGTATGATCAGTTGAACCTAATAGAAGAAAAATGACTGGACGCCATATGTCGGGGGCAAGCTTATCAACGGAAAATCAAGAAGGCCTACGACAAGAAGGTCAATCCCCGCACTTTCCAAGAAGGAGATCTAGTAGTAAAGAAACTACTCCCAGCCCAGAAAGACAAAGTGGGGAAATGGGCAGCCAATTACGAAGGACCATTTGTGGTCAAACGAGCCTTCTCAGGCGGAGCCCTTATCCTCACCAATATGGACGGGGAGGATCTTCGATATCCTGTCAACTTAGATGCGGTGAAAAAATACTATGCCTAAAAGACATTGCTCATGACCCGTCAGGATGAAAACTCGCAAAGAGCGTCCTGGGCAAAAGATAGGGTCAATATTCCTCGCTAGGACACGTCCTAGGCAAAAATTAGAGGTGCATAAAAAAAAAAAAAAAGAGAGAAGAGCAATGATTACCTTAGCCGAAAACCGCAAAGGCGACTAAGGTAATACTTCCGCAATAGCAAGCAGACTTCGCATAGTCTTTACTCCGGACTCGGGCATCTCAACTGAAGGGACCAGGAGAAATGGGGAAACAAAGATCACAAGACATGATTGTGGCACCCTCATACAGTTTAGCCAACCCTGGCCAGCCATGCTTACAAATTCTTTTGTAAAACCCCCATGTAAAAATAAACCATCTGGTTACATCAATAAAATTGTCTTTTTCTCTTTACCTACTTGTGTAAATGCCTCTATATTAACGAAATATGAGCATGCATAAAACAAGCAATTCGAGAAAGCATAAAAACAAAAGACGCACATCACCAACTAGGGTCGTCCCAAGTAAAAAGTACAGGGTAGCCTGCTAGATCGAAAACCCGTAAAGGGCGGTCTAGGCAAAAGATAAGGCTTTTGCAAAAAGGAAAAAGCTCATCAAAATGTCTCACACAAAGAATTAAAACCCGCTAGATCGAAAACCCGCAAAGGGCGGTCTAGGCAAAAGATAGGGTTAAAACAAAAAGTGCAAAAAAAGAATAATCACGAGAGAACAAAAAGAAGGAAAGTACCGGTCACTTTCTAAATGTCCTCAACTAAAATAAAATTGCATCAACAACATCCACACACAAATAGTTGCACAATAAATGACTTTGTCAAAAGTGAAACAAACAAAAATACCATAGGAAAATAGAAAGCATTCAGCCTCATGCTTGCATTCATGAAAAACAACCAAAGGTATCCCGGTATGATTTCGCCGACCTTTTGCCTTCTTTTACAAAAGCCAGCGTAACGAAAAAGAAGCTTAAAAAAGAAAAAAGGCACACGCTCAATAAAAAGCCAGAATCCCAAAATCGCGAGAAAAAAGCGAGAAAAAGGCAGGATAAAAGTCAAAACTACCTCAACCAATAAAAACCGACTACCAAGCAAAAGTCAAAAAGAGAAGACCCGACCAACCAGCAAGAGTCGGATAACCACCACAAAAAATCAAAAGCCAAAAATCCCCAGCAACCAACGAAACTGGGTGAAACCAAATCCCCGGCACGGTCCGGACGACCATTCAAGAAGACCAAGAATATCTACCAAAATACTCTCCAGGGAGACGGCGCATGATCAGAATCAGTAAGCCGCCACCATCGCCAAAGGATCAGCCACCGCAAGAAGGGGCATCCAGAGGCACATAACCAGACGAGGGTTCATACTCGTCAGCCAAGGGTCAGCTACCGCGTCAAAGGAGCATCCCGAGGTTTCACACCGGCGCATGGTCAGAATCAGTAAGCCGCCACCATCGCCAAAGGATCAGCTACCGCAAGAAGGGGCATCCAGAGGCACCAAACCAGGCGAGGGTTCGTACTCGTCAACCAAAGGATCAGCTACCGCAAGATGGGGCATCCGGAGGCTTAACACCAGATGGGGGTGTGTACTCATCAGGCCTTACAGAAGAGGGCTTACCAGACGGGGGTTCATACTCGTCAAACACCAGATGGGGGTGTGTACTCATCAAGCCTTACAGAAGGGGGCTTACCGGGCGAGGGTTCATACTCGTCAAACCAGATGGGGGTTCATACTCATCAGCCGAAGGGGTCAGCCTACCGCATCAAAGGAGCATCCCGGAGGCGCACAACACAACATCTCCCCCAAAGATCACCCGCCGCAAAGACGGAATATCCGAAGGGAAACCGGCAAGAGGGTCAACTCCTTTACCCTCCAGTCGATCACCTTGGCACAAAAAGGCCAGCAGTCGACTGGTCGGGTAAAGGGGGGGCAGCTGTAGACCCCAAATCTTGCCCGACCTCAGAATAAAGTCAGAAAGCATCCTATTTGACGACGGCCGAAGCCTAACAAGCCATTAGGAGAGACTATTAGGCCCCCGTACTAAGATAGGAAGGTTTTTTGGCCCGAAAATAAAGTTTCTCGCGCTGAAGGGATGAGACAGCCGTCTGGGAATACCAGACCGCCGTCTCGTTTCAACGCCAGGACGAGACCGCTGTCTCAATTTTCCAGACGGCGGTCTCGCCACCCGCAAATTCGAGACGGCGGTCTGGGTTTTCCAGACGGCGGTGTCGATTCCTGCCAAGTCGAGACGGCGGTCTGGATTTTCCAGACGGCGGTCTCGACCCTGTCAGCGGAGACGGCGGTCTCGACCTGTCAGGCGCGAAAAACTATAAATAGGGGCGTCATTTCTCCCTTTTTACACACCCAGCAGCAAGAGCTCTCCCTTCTCTGTAGAATTTCTCTCTCTAAGAATCCCTCCGAGGCATTTCCGGAGTTTCTGAGTGTCTCTAGGCGTACACAGAGTGTTCTAAATCTTCTTTAGAATCCCTCCGAGGCATTTCCGGAGTTTCTGAGAGTTGTAGAGTGAAGGGTTGCCAAAACGCACCCTCTCTTTTTAATATATAAAGCTTGCTTTGGAGGTGCATATCCTCACTCTCTATTTTATTACTGCCATTTAAATTACGCAATAGAAGCTAGGGTCATGTAGTCATAAATTTAAATACCGCATAATAAAAGGGTAAAAGCGCAATTTTCCAGTTTAATTATTTACACAAATTAGCCAGCCTATCATAGGGAACCCGAAAGGGGCGTCGTAAAGGAACTAACACTTCCTTTACACGTAACTAACTCCCTTACCCAACTCTGGTTCTAATGACCAAAGTTGGTTTTCGAAAACCAACGCCTTTTTAAACCCCTTTTCTGATGTTTATGGTAAAAATATCGGTGGCGACTCCATAGAACCCAACTAAATAAATCCCTGGGTTAGCCCGGTTATCGGAAAACTCAGGGATACTTTTGAAAACCTCGCCCCTAGGTTAGCCCGGTTATCGGACAACCTAAAGGCGTTGTAACCACCAATAAAAAACGTGAAAATCAAAGAAGAAGAGTCGAAAAACCATCGCGTCGCTCCGACCGCGCCCCCGTTTTCGGGGAGGCGGCGACACCTGGCAACAGGAGCATAAGTTTCATCATAATCAATACCTTCCTCTTGATAGTAACCTTTGGCAACAAATCTGGCTTTGTTCTCTGTTATATTTCCATCTTCATCAAGTTTGTTTCTAAATACCCATTTTGTTCCAATCACTTGATGATATTCTTCTCTTGGAATTACTTCCCAGACTTGATTTCTTTCAAATTGATTAAGTTCTTCTTGCATTGCTATGCACCATTGGTCATCTTTAAGAGCTTCTTCAACACTTTTGGGTTCTATCTATGAAACAAAAGCTACAGACATACAAAAATTTGTCATATTTCTAGTTCTTATCCCTTTTGAGATATCACCAATTATATTGTCCATTGAAAGTCCTCTTGGTGGTTGCCACTCTTTTGCCAATTCAGTTGGTTGAGATGGCTCATTCTCATTTAAGTACATTTCTTCTGGAGCTTCTCTTATGTACTCATCATCACCTGCAATTTCTTTATTTGACTCAAGAGGATTTCCCTCAAGGTCTACAATTTTATCAAAGGTGACATGTACAGATTCTTCAATATTCAAAGTTCTTCTATTGAAAACTCTATATGCTTTGCTAGTTAGTGAATAACCTAAGAAAATGGCCTCATCGGCTTTTCAGTCAAATTTTCCTAAGTTATCTTTTCCATTATTTAAAACAAAGCATTTACATCCAAATATTTTTAAATGAGCAATATTAGGCTTCCTACCATTTATCAATTCATAAGGAGTTGATTTTATAATTGGCCTAATAAGCATCCTATTCAATACAAAACATGCAGTACTTACAGCATCAGCCCAAAAATATTTAGGAATATTTGTGATCGATGTCGTACTCGGTCAAATAATTAAAACAGATAAATGTAGTACTAGGAAGTTTTCTTAGGTCGTCTCCCAAAGACCACAAATTTCTATCAAAGCTTATCAATTTTTAAATTTAGAACAGTAACAAAAAAAAAAGATTTTTTCAAAATTAAAATATTAGATGAAACAGAACAAAAGCAGATTATAAAAATGCGGATTAAAAACAGATTAAAATGCAATTGATTTCCTGATTCTAATGCAGTGTCACTTATCCTAGATTACGAAATTAATTCGAAATTAACCAACTAAGCGAAGATAAATCCCAAATTATATTCTAATTCGAAATTAATCAACTAAGCGAAGATTAATCTCAAATTAGTTTTAACCTATGTTCCAATTCAAAATTAACCATCTAAGCGAAGATTAATCCCTAATTTTCCTGAACCCTTATTCCAACATGAAATTAACCAACTAAGCGAAGATTAAACCCAAATTATCCTTATACAATTAAGCATTGCATACATCACATAATCTCATCTCTAACACAGAATTAAGCAAACTGTGATATTAGTTTCGGTTTATTAAGCATAAACAGATTATAATTCAACACTGAGATTAGAAGATGAAGAGTTAAGAGAATAAACAAAATGAAATTGAAGAACAAAACCTCAAAGATCTACTTGCATTCTTCTCAGAAAATTAATACAAAGATTTAGCTATCCATGGAAAGTCGTAAACACAGTAGAAGAAACATAATTAAAATCGAAACAAAAATTTAAAAATAATGACAGAAGAGTAAACAAACTTGAATATAAATTGCAAAAGATGAAAGGTGGAAGTGTGGTGGCTGCGTAGTCTTTGTGTGTTGTTTGTCGTGTGATGTTCCTCTCTTATATAAATAACCCTAACCCTAATCTTAATCGAGGTTTGGGCTCAACTAGTCCATGAAACACATCATAAGTTGGCTTCAGTGCAGGTCCATGAACTTCAAACACGTGTAGTATTTTCAATACTTATTCAAATTAAGCAATTTTGGTCTCCTTTTAAAGCCTTTTGAGCTAGCTTTCAAAATCCACTGTTTCTACTATTTTCAGAGGTCTAATGAATTAAGGAAACTTAAATTACTGAAGCATGTCTATTGGGCCGCCCTGGTGCGCTTGACCTGTTTTGGATAATTTATGTAAAATCCAATTTAGCTCCGAATTGAATGATTTTTTATCCTGTGAAAAGATCAATGTGTTTAGTTTATAATTATTTTAGAATCATGTTATTTCGGGATCTGTAGAAAAAATGATAAATAAAACAGTAAACTAATGTTATTACCCGTATAAAATAAAATATGACATTTGGCCCAATTTTTCAAGCCCAAAATTGCTTTAAACTATCCTAAAATTAATAATGAGTAAAAATTAGATCAAATAGATTCAAATTAATTAAAATCTAAATTATTGGTCCAATGAAGCCCAATCGATGAAAATGCACTAATAATAGACAATTAAATACAATGGACCAATTAAGATAAGTACATAAAGATAAGAAAATGCGGGAAAATAATGGCTCATCAAATTCCCCCACACTTAGCCTTTTGCACTCCCGGACAAAATCAAGAAGCAAAGCAAGGAGCAATTCCAAAGACATCAAAGAGAGTGACACAACAAAAAGGAGCAGGAACAATAATACACACAAAACACAAACAAATTTACACAATCCTTAACGAATCCTGGGAAAAGAAAGGAGTAGACAACATCCAACACACAAAGAGTCAGAGGAACCAGATACTCATGGAAATCATCCAAGCATTTCAAAACCTGGCAAGAGGTCAATCAGGTCAAAAGGTGAATCAAAGTGACAAAACCTCACAAGATGCACTGTATCTCTCATGTGTCTAGGCTACTGTATACTCTCAAAATACTCAAGAAAAGCAAACAATAGATAGACTTGGCAAGCCTCTAAACTCAACACCCAACGCACATGCACAAAAAGATCAAAAGGTCTTTTCAGGTTGTAATGGGGGTAGGGACAAGGTAGAGGATATCATATGGGATAAGTAGCTGTGAACCAGAGGAACTAGAGGAGCAATGGGGAATAAGTAAAAAATAAGCACAAGATGCATGCCCAAAAACCTCTAATATCAAACCTCCACTACTGCCTTTACCTCAACCACAACTTTTTTTTTTGAACTACATGAAATACACTGAAAGGAAAACACAAAAACTGTACAGCAGAGATAACCAACTAGCCAGTACATCATCCAATGAAATACAAAATGCACCCCCACACTTATTCAATAACTTATTCCCAAAACAATTCCAAAGCTCCAAAAATCCCTAAGGTTAAGGTAATCATGGTTTTTCACTTAAGGCTTTTAATGAGCTTCAAAAGAAATAAAGGGACACATAGGCTCAAAGGGGCTATCAAAGGAATTAATTCAAGGTAGGCTCATTTGGCTAGAGGCTAATCAGAACAAAAATGCCTTAATCATCTCCAAACATGCATGTGAATCAAGAAGTATCAATCAGAGTCAAGCCAAGGCTACTGCGCAAGCAATCAAGAGGCATAACACTCAAGAAAGAATAGGTAGTGGCTCAATTCCTCACAAAGGGTAAGATTGTCGCCTTCAATTCAACCTCTCAAACATCGTAACCAACTTGACAAGCAGAGAAAAACAGGGATTTCAATCCAAAAAGCATAAAGCAACTCCTATCTAAGAGTGAAGAAAGTGCCCAAAACCTAAACAAAACCCAGAGATCCAAAAGAAACATGCAAATTGTACACAAAACACGAACCTGAAATACAAAGAAAACTAAAAATCCTAAACAAAGAAAACAAAGAACAGTCTCCCCCACACTTAAACTACAAATTGTCCCAATGTAGCATAACATCAAGTCAAGCAATCAAATCACCAATTGGACAAGTGCAATAAAAGTAAAGAGAAGGAAAAAGAGAACTCCCTAAGTCATGGTGGAAGGTAAGTGGGATCAATCAGGGATATCTCCTCCACAACTACATCCACTAGAGAAGGATTGCTGAGGAATGGTTTCAGTCGATGGCCATTAACCTTGAAGCTCTTTTCTGTGGATTCACTTTTAATTTCAACTGCACCATAAGGATAAACATTAGTAACAACAAAAGGTCCAATCCACTTTGAACGCAACTTACCACCCATGAGACCCAATCTGGAATTGTACAATAGCACTTGCTGACCAACAAAGAACTCCTTCCTAGCTATGGAGCTATCATGAAATCTCTTAGTTTTCTCTTTGTAGAACATGGAGTTCTCATAAGCTTCCAAACGAATCTCATCCAATTCATTTATCTGTAGCTTCCTCTCCTCTCCAGCTTCATCAAGTGAGAAGTTGCATGATTTCACAGCCCAATATGCTCGGTGCTCTATCTCCACTGGTAGGTGGCATGGTTTACCAAAGACAACCCGATAGGGAGACATCCCTATAGGTGCCTTGTAAGCAGTCCTATGCATGCATGTGGATGGGCTGATACCAGGAATGTCCGCCAGGGTCCAGCCGATGGCTTTCTTATGCCTTTTCAGAACATGCAACAGTTTCTCCTCTTGAACAGCATCAAGGGAGGTGGAAATGATCACTGGAAACTTCTCATCATCCTCCAAATAAGCGTACTTGAGGTTTTCTGGTAAAGTCTTTAGTTCTGGAGTGGGTGATGGCTGAACAGAAGGAACCAGAGAGGGAAGAAGAATGGGTTCCACAGCCTGTACCTCAACCTGCAAGTCAGATTCATGTATACTTCCTGCAACATGGTTAGTGCATTCTGACTCTAAAGAACTTATATCCATAGGAGGTACAACACCCAAAACATCAGACATATGATCAGATTTAAATTTAGAATATAACTCAGGATTAGAATGAAGATCAATGTCAATATCAAAATCAGATTTGGTGCATGCAAAAGAAGTATACAGATCAGAAAGAAAACAATGTTTCCTAACATGTAAGGAATGAAAATCAGAAACATACTCATCAATAACATCATCAATGATTTCAACACGAAAAAACATAATGGCACTCAGATGGATGTTTCATGGCATCCAGAATATTGAAATGGACAATAATATCACCAAATTCCATGGATAATGTACCATCATACACATCAATCTTGGTTCGGGTTGTTTTCAAAAATGGTCTGCCTAAAATGATTGGGACAAATCCGTGGGAGAATCCCTCCTCCATATCAAGCACATAGAAATCAGCAGGAAAAATAAGTTCACCAACCCGAACTAAGACATTCTCAATGAAACCTATAGGGTGGGTTACACTCCTATTTGCCAGTTGTATCACCACACCCGTAGGTTGCAGAGGTCCAAGAGATAAAGAATTAAAAATGGACAAAGGCATAACATTAATTGAAGCACCCAAATCAAGCATGGCATTCTCAAATTTATTATTGCCAATAATACAAGGTATGCAGAATGTACCTGAGTCCTTACATTTCTCAGGAATGTAAGGAACATATTTACCTATCAAAGCAGACACATTTCTGCCCATGCTGATTGTCTCACTGCCCTTCATCTTCCTCTTGTGGGTGCACAACTCCTTTAAGAATTTAGCATATCTGAGAATTTGCTTGATGGCATCAAGCAGAGGTATGTTCACCTCAACTTTCCTGAAGGTCTCCAGAATCTCTTTATCGACCTCTTCCATCTTTTTGCTTGGAATTGCTTTGGGAGGGAATGGAAGAGGGATAGGAGGTTGTTGTAGGTCATAACTGGGGCTGGAAGAAGGTCCATCTACATGCAATTTTCGGCTACCAACTAGTTGCTCAGGTGCAGGAACTGAGGCAGCTACAGATGAGGGTGGAGGTGTTGCAGTGGGTATGTCAATCTGTTTCCCTGACCTCAATGTGATGGCACTCACATTCTTAGGATTAACCACAGTCTGTGTAGGGAGCTTGTCTGAATTTTGATTTTGCAATTGATTCACAGCAGTAGCTAGTCTCTGATTTGCAGCAAGTTGGGAGACTAGGGTGGTGAGGGCATCAATCTTACTTTCTAGCTTCTTCTCTACTAAATCTGATGAACCCACATCATGTATACCTCTAAGGACTATGGCATCACTCCTCATGTTAAATTGTTGGGAATTGGACGTCATTTTCTCAATTAAACCTCTAGCAGCAGCAGGTGTCATGTCTCCTAAAGCTCCTCCACTAGCTGCATCTATCATACTCCTATCCATTGTGTTCATCCCCTCATAAAAGTACTGTAGTAGTAGTTGTTCTGATATTTGGTGGTGAGGGCAACTTGCACAAAGTCTCTTGAACCTCTCCCAATACTCATATAAGCTCTCTCCCATCTGTTGCCTGATACCTGATATATCCTTCCTGATGGTAGTGGTCCTGAAAGCAGGGAAAAATTTCTCTAGAAAGACTCTCTTCAGATCATCCCAGCTCCTTATGGAACGAGGAGCTAAGTAGTACAACTGTTAGAATCGCGCAGCGGAATGTTCGCGTGGTCGGACAAAAACCAAGAGGGGGGGTGAATTGGTTTCTTAATAAAAATTAGGTTTTCAAAATTTTCCCCAAATTTTACCGATTAAAAACTGCGTAAATGTAAATAGAGAAGAGTAGAGAAGATTACACAGTAGGTTTATACTGGTTCGGATCAAAAGACCCTACGTCCAGTTGCTAATCACTCAAAAGAGGATTAACGCTGTCACTAAGAACAAAGTTGTTACAACACAAATTATAATGAAAAAGATAAAGTTAAAGATAAAACCTCTCTTGAAATCCACAAGAGATGATAAACAGCTTTCCCTGGAGACGGCACAGCACACAATCCACTAAGAACTCCACTTAGTGATTCTTATCGCTTCTAGCCTCACACCAAGTTTCCAAAAGCCCCGAAGAACAGCTTTCCCGGAGATCGGCACAAGCACTCAATCCACTAAGAACTCCACTTAGTGATTCTTATCGCTTCTAGCCTCACACCGAGTTTCCAAAAGCCCCCTTTCCTTGCAACAAACAGTTCTCCGGCACTCACAAGCACTTAACTTTTGTATGGAAAGAGTTGTTCTTTAGTTGTTCATAGTTTCTGAGTGCTAAAGCAGAGTTTAAGTAGGGAAATTAGGGTTTAGGAATTGAGGATTTCGAAACTAGGGTTCTTGGTAATTGGGTTTTCGAAAATAGGGTTAATTTGAAATTTAATTTGAAAAACAGATCGAAATAATCGATTATTTGGAGTAATAATCGATTAAAACAGAGCCAAATACTTCAGAACCCAACCCTCTCTGGAATAATCGATTATTTGGTGAAATAATCGATTATCTGTACGAGACAGTACAAAACAATCGATTCTTTTGCTGTTTTAATCGATTAAAACAGTGAGTTTGTATAGAAAGTGTTTTCTCATCTGTTTTAATCGATTATTTACCTATATAATCGATTAAACCCGAGCCTGAATGATAAATTTGAGCTTTTTGAAGCTTCTAAGTTACGGACTATGTACCGGCTATCTTAGACTCTAAAAATACAGACTCAATCTTAAATAAATCAGAGTTATTACAATACAATTATCACCAATCTTCAATCTTCAATATTCTAAGTCTTTAGTTCTTGGATCATCATCAAAATCCATTCTTCATATTCATCAAGTGCAACATCAAGTCCTTGAATTGTCAACAATCTCCCCCTTTTTGATGATGATCAAAATTTTCTTTTAAAGCCCTTTGTAATAACCTGCTTTATCCGTCATACTAACAAACACATTAAACATACCAGATAAAATTTAAAATTGAATCATAGGCTTTAAATTTTTCTCCCCCTATTTTGATTATAATCAAAAAGAACTCTGCAACATCAATCATAAGAGCTCCCCCTCAAAATATGCATAAGTTAGAGAAAGCTCCCCCTCAATCATAGCATGAAAGAAACATCATATTTTACAACATCAAGACAATAACAAAAGAAAATTCATCAATTATCTCTACATTAGACAACTTTAATCGATTATTTCCAAGAAATAATCGATTTTTAGAGGCATTTAATCGATTATTTCACGAGATAATCGATTATTCCAGAGGAGAATACCCTGTTTTGGACGTTTTGAGGAAAAATAATCGATTATCACTTCCAAGTAATCGATTATTCCAGAGGCTATATTAAGTTTTTTAAGGTTTTTACACATTATAACCTATGAATATCCTCGCATCACGAATTTAATCATAACAATCATCCAAAATCATTCAAATTAAGCAGAATTTAAGCTATTTCTAGTATCCCTAAGTCTCTTCTAAGATCATAGAATCTATCCTTGGGTAGAGGCTTAGTAAATATATCTGCTAATTGACGTTTAGTGTCTACATACTCTATCTTACAGTTTCCTTTGCTCGATATTATCTCTTAAAAAGTGATGTCTAATCTCAATATGTTTAGTCCTAGAGTGCATTACTCGGATTTCTAGTTAAGTTGATTGCACTCGTATTATCACACATTAATGGAATGTCATTTAAATATATGCTATAATCCTCTAATTGTTGTTTCATCCACAGAATTTGAGCACAACAACTACCAACTGCAATATATTCAACTTCAGTGGTAGATAAAGCAACACATGCTTGTTTCTTAGAATGCCATGATATTAAGGATGAACCTAACAAATGACATGTCCCACTAGTGCTTTTCCTATCAATTTTACATCCACCATAATCAGCATCAGAATATCCTAATAAACTAATACAAGCATCGACCGGATACCACAAGCCAAATCCAAGTAGTTCCTTTTAAGTATTTTAAAATATGTTTTACTCGCAATTAAATGAGATTCTTTAGGACAAGCCTGAAATCTAGCACACACACAAACAGAATGCATAATATCAGGTCTACTAGCAGTTAAGTATAATAGTGATCCTATCATACCTCTATACATAGTTTGATTTACTTCCAAACCTGATTCATCCTTGTCTAAATAGCATGAAGTTCCCATGGGTGTGTTAGCTTCCTTTGAGGTGTCCATACCAAACTTTTTGAGGATCTCTTTGCAGTATTTAGTTTGAGAGATAAAAGTTCCATCTTTAAGTTGCTTGATTTGAAGTCCAAGGAAGAATGTTAATTCTCCCATCATAGACATTTCAAACTCTCCCTGCATAATCTTAGCAAATTCTGGCCACAGGAGCATAAGTTTCATCATAATCTATACCTTCCTCCTGACAATAGCCTTTTGCAACAAGTCTGGCTTTATTCTTTGTTATATTACCATCTTCATCAAGCTTATTTCTGAATACCCATTTAGTTCCAATAACTTGATGTGACTCTTCTCTTGGGATTAGTTCCTAGACTTGATTCCTTTCAAATTGGTTAAGTTCTTCTTGCATGGCTATGCACCACTGATCATCTTTAAGTGCTTCCTCAATGTTTTTAGGTTCAATCTGTGACACAAAAGCAACAGACATACAGAAATTATTCATATTTCTAGTTCTTACCCCTTTTGAGATATCACCTATGATATTGTCCATTGAGAGTCCTCTAGGTGATTGCCATTCTTTTGCTAATTGAGGAGTTTGAGAAGGCACATTATCTTCCAAGTATAATTCATCAAGGGCCTCTCTTATATATTCATCATCACCTGCAAGTCTTTTATTTGACTCAAGAGGATTTCCCCCAAGGTCTACAATCTCATCAAATGCAACATGTATAGATTCTTCTATATTCAAAGTTCTTCTATTAAATACTCTATACGCCTTACTAGTTAAAGAATAACCTAGAAAAATACCCTCATCGGCTTTTGAATCAAATTTTCCTAGATTGTCCTTTCCATTATTTAGTACAAAACATTTACAACCAAAAATTTTCAAATGTGCAACATTAGGTTTTCTACCATTAAACAATTCATATGGAGTAGATTTCATAATTGACCTAATGAGCATTCTATTTAAAACATAACATGCAGTACTAACCGCATCAGCCCAAAAATATTTAGGAACATTAGATTCATTTAACATAGTTCTTGCAAGTTCCTCTAATGACCTATTTTTCCTTTCAACTACACCATTTTGTTGGGGAGTCCTAGGAGCAGTAAAAGTTATGTAATATACCATTTTCCTCACAATAATTCTCAAACTTTTCATTTTGAAACTCACCACCATGGTCACTTCTTAAAACTTTAATCCTTAGGTCTTTCTCATTTTGTATTTGTTTAGCAAACTTTCTAAAGACCTTAAAAGCTTCACTTTTCATAGTTAGGAAAAATGTCCAAGTGTACCTAGAGAAATCATCAACAATTACAAGACCATAATAATTTCCACCAAAGCTTTTTATCCTAGAAGGTCCAAATAAATCTAAATGTAATAATTCTAGGGGTTTTGAAGTGGAAATCACATTTTTTGATTTAAATGATGATTTAACTTGTTTACCTTTTTGGCATGCATCACACAATCTATCTTTTTCAAATTTCAATTTAGGCAATCCAATAACTAAGTCTTTTGATATCAATTTATTCAAATGATGCATGTTTATATGAGCCGCTCTTTTATGCCATAACCAAGGATTCTCTTCCTTAGCAACTAAACATGTTATACTAGACTCATATAAACAATCCAAATCAATCAAATATATATTGTTATGCCTAATGCCTTTTAATTCTACTATTTCGGAATCTACTAAATGTATGGTGCAAAATTTGCTTTCAAAAGTTACCTTGAATCCTTTGTCACACAATTGGCTTATGCTAAGAAGGTTATGTTTTAATCCATCAACAAGAAGCACATCCTTAATCTCCAATGTATTTGCACCACCTATATTTCCAATTCCGAGAATCTTCCCTTTGTTGTTATCCCCATAACTCACATATCCTTGTTCTTTGGCTTTGAAACTTACAAATTTCGTTTTATTCCCAGTCATATGTTTTGAGCATCCACTATCAAGATACCACATAGACTTCTTTGATTTGGAAGTTTCCTACAAAACAAGAACATAGTAAACTTAGGTCCCCACAACTTTTGGGTCCTCGAGGTTAGAGACATAATAATCTATTTAAAATACTGCAAAACAATATATTCTTTGGGTGTTTTAAGAAGTTCAAGCAAAACTGTTTTTATAGACTATTTTCAAAACTGCTGGTTTAATTAATCTGTTAAAAGATTCTTTTAATCTGTTAAAAGTGCAGTTTTAATCTGTTAAAACGTCTTTTAATCGATTAAAACGCAGTGTAGAAAAATTTTTAAGTTGTTTTAATCGATTGAAACGAGTTTTTAATCGATTAAAAAAGTTCTGATCGGTCATAATAAAAATCTGATCGATCATAACTGATTCTGACCGGTCATAATAAAAATCTGATCGGTCATCCTGACTCTGACCGGTCATAATAAAAATCTGATCGGTCATCCTGACCCTTTAAGTGATTTTAATCGATTGAAACGTGTTTTTAATCGATTGAAAAATTTCTGACCGCTCATAATTAAAATCTGATCGATCACATTTGCTTCTAATCGGTCATAATTTGATTTTGATCGATCATCCAGACCCTTTAAGTAATTTTAATCGATTGAAACGTGTTTTTAATCGATTTAAACGTTTCGATCAGCTCATAATAACAATCTGATCGGTCAAAATGAGTTCTAAATGGTTTTAATCGATTAAAAACCAGCTTGTATCGATTAAAATGCTCGTAAAAACACTTCTTTGACCACTCTAAGTGATTTTATTTGGTTCTTTCAAAACTGCATCGGTTAAAAACATGTTTTAAGAAAGCTTTTGTAAAAATACTTTATTTTGAGCTGTTTAAAACAATTTTAGAGGCTTCTCGCAAAAATCTTTAAGAGAAGAATCTTTATGCGAGAGAAAAGATAAAATGATTTTACCTAAGCATTTTGTTTAAAACATACAAAATGATCCATTTTCTTTGAATAAATAAAAGAGACAAACAGATTTATTTAACTATTGGAACCCAAATATATTTACCTTTTGGAATACCAAAATGTTTAATTTTACACTTATTTGAAGTGTGACCTTGTTTCATACAATAGAAGCATGCATTTGGAGTAGCTTTAGAATAAGATACATTATTAACATGACATGCTCTAGTTCCTTTTTCTACCCATATTCTTTTCTTTTTAGATTTACTCTTTTTCAAAGGAACTCTATGATTTACATTATTTTGAGCAAAAACCATTTCATTCTTCCTAAGATCATCAATTTCTTTTTCGGCTTTGTCAAGCAAATGGTTAAGAATATCTATGTCATATTCATGCTCTTTACAATTTGCACAAGCTAAGTCCTTATTCTCATCTAAGCATACAATTTTCGTATTAGCTACCTCCTTTTCTTCTAAACATGCAATTTTCAATTTTAAGGACTCATTTTCCTTTTCCGATTTTCTTAGATTCTTCTTTACTACTTTATATTCCTTTTTCATATCCATAAATGCAGTAAATAACTCATTATAAGCATTTTGTAATTCATCATGATCATTTTCTTCACAAGAGGATGAATCGGAATCACTAACCTCAACATCCGAAGAATTGTTGTTATTTGCCATCAAGCAAATGTTTGCTTCAATTTCGAGTCGCTTGATTCTGAATTTGAATCACTCGTCATCCCAAGCAATATATGCTTTCTTCTTGAATTGCTTTTTGCCCTTATGTTCATCATTTTTCTTGTTTGGGCATTCGGTCTTCATATGCCCCGCTTCACCACAACCAAAGCATTTTATATTAACTGAAGAATTTTCTTTTACCTTTCCCTTACCTTTGAAAGGATGTCTTCCTTTTGCTTTCATCATCTTGGTGAACTTCTTTATAAAAAGACTCATCTCTTCTTCATCAATTTCGGAGTCTTCTTCTTCTTCTTTCTTATTATTGCTTTTTGAAATCTCGGTTTTGAAAGCAAGGTTCTTCTTTTGATATTGACCCTCTTCCTCATTTAGTCTTCCAAGGTCAAGTTCATGCTCCCTAAGCTTTCCAAACAACGCCGCCATAGACATAGTGGCAAGATTTTGTGACTCCGAGATGGCCGTCACCTTTGGTTGCCATTTCCTATCCGGAGATTTCAAAATTTTAACATTTAATTCATCAACGTCAAAAATTTTACCTAGTCCGGTGAGATGGTTCACGATATGAGTGAAACGTTTTTGTACGTCAAATATCGTTTCGCTCGATTGCATCCGGAACATTTCGTACTCTTGAATTAGAGAATTTTTACGTGCTCTTTTGACGTCGTCAGCTCCTTCGTGGGTTACTCTAAGCATTTCCCACATTTCCGTGCACTTTTACAAATAGAAATTCTGTAGAACTCATCAAGGGTTAGAGCAGATGAAATAATGTTTCTAGCCCTAACATCAAATTGTACTTTTCGACTTTCGTCTGCAGTCCATCTATCAAAAGGTTTAAGAACGTCAACACCGTTCTCCGTAATTTTAGGAACAAATGGACCGTTTAAAATTGCGTCCCAAACACCTCTATCAACGAGACTCTAAAAATATTTGCATACGTACTTTCCAAAAAGGATAATTTTGACCCGCAAAAAGTGGGGGTCTGTTGATAGACGCACCTTCTGCAAAAGTTTGATTTTGTCCGGCCATTTTCGAAAAGTTTGAATGACTATCAAAGCAAGCTCGATACCACTTGTTAGAATCGCGCAGCTGAATGTTCGCGTGGTCTGACAAAAACCAAGAGGGGGGTGAATTGGTTTCTTAATAAAAATTAGGTTTTCAAAATTTTCCCCAAATTTTACCGATTAAAAACTGCGTAAATGTAAATAGAGAAGAGTAGAGAAGATTACACAAGTAGGTTTATACTGGTTCGGATCAAAAGACCCTACGTCCAGCTTGCTAATCACTCAAAAGAGGATTAACGCTGTCACTAAGAACAAAGTTGTTACAACACAAATTATAATGAAAAAGATAAAGTTAAAGATAAAACCTCTCTTGAAATCCACAAGAGATGATAAACAACTTTTCCCTGGAGACTAGACACAGACACAATCCACTAAGAACTCCACTTAGTGATTCTTATCGCTTCTAGCCTCACACCAAGTTTCCAAAAGCCCCGAAGAACAGCTTTTCCCGGAGACGGCACAGACACTCAATCCACTAAGAACTCCACTTAGTGATTCTTATCGCTTCTAGCCTCACACCGAGTTTCCAAAAGCCCCCTTTCCTTGCAACAAACAGCTTCTCCGGCACTCACAAGCACTTAACTTTTGTATGGAAAGAGTTGTTCTTTAGTTGTTCATAGTTTCCGAGTGCTAAAGCAGAGTTTAAGTAGGGAAATTAGGGTTTAGGAATTGAGGATTTCGAAACTAGGGTTCTTGGTAATTGGGTTTTCGAAAATAGGGTTAATTTGAAATTTAATTTGAAAAACAGATCGAAATAATCGATTATTTGGAGTAATAATCGATTAAAACAGAGCCAAATACTTCAGAACCCAACCCTCTCGGAATAATCGATTATTTGGTGAAATAATCGATTATCTCAGACGGACAGTACAAAACAATCGATTCTTTTGCTGTTTTAATCGATTAAAACAATGAGTTTGTATAGAAAGTGTTTTCTCATCTGTTTTAATCGATTATTTACCTATATAATCGATTAAACCCGAGCCTCGAATGATAAATTTGAGCTTTTTGAAGCTTCTAAGTTACGGACTATGTACCGGCTATCTTAGACTCTAAAAATACAGACTCAATCTTAAATAAATCAGAGTTATTACAATACAATTATCACCAATCTTCAATCTTCAATATTCTAAGTCTTTAGTTCTTGGATCATCATCAAAATCCATTCTTCATATTCATCAAGTGCAACATCAAGTCCTTGAATTGTCAACAACAACCAGTCTTTGGCAAGATCCTCCAAAGAGAAAGGAAAAGCCTTCAGGTATATGTGATCTTTAGGAACATTTTGTGGCTTCATGGTGGAGCAGACTATATGGAACTCCTTGAGATGCTTGTGTGGATCCTCACCTGCACGACCATGAAACTTGGGCAACAAATGGATTAGTCCAGTTTTAAGCACAAATGGTACATCCTCTTCAGGGTATTGGATACATAAATTTGCATAAGTGAAATCAAGTGCAGCCATCTCACTGAGAGTCCTCTCACGAGGTCCAATAGGTTGATCACCCATGTTATTAGTTTGGAAATTATCAGAAGAAGGTATATCAGGTGCAGTACTCTCACTATGACTATCTAATGGTTCAGACTCAAGAGATGAATTCCTAGAATGTCTAACTAATCTATGAAAGGTTCTGTCTATCTCGGGATCAAAAGGTTGTAAAAGGTCAGGATTGCTCCTAGTCATGCACTATATTCAACAATTCATGTATTTCCCAAGAGTTAAAAAAATTCTAAAAAGAAATCAATTATTTACTAGAATGACAAAGGTAGACCGTGAATAAGTACACCAGGTAGGTTCCCAGGAAAGAGAGGTGGGTCACTAATAGACACACTTAAGTACCAAGTCTTTCCTAGCCAGAACCCTCCTAGACATGCACTTTCACACTACCAAGCTATATCCAGAGTTTCCTATGAGAATGGAAATTATAATTTTTTTAAATAAAGCTAGAAAAACAAATTAGAGATGAAATTGTTTTTTTTTTGAATTATTATATATATATATATATATATATATATATATATATATATATATATATTTTAACCCAAAAGAGTTTTAGAACAACAATGGGCTATCAAAATAGTATTAAGAGAAGTAAGAATGTTAAAATTAACAGTAAAATCAAATAAAATATTAATAACTATCAATCAAATAAAATATTCAAATAACTGAAAATCAAATAAAATATTTAAATAACTAAAAATCAAATAAAATATTTAAATAACTGACAATCAAATAAAATATCCAAATAACGAAGAAATCAAATAAAATATTTAAATAACTGAAAATCAAATAAAATATTTAAATAAGCTGAAAAACAAATAAAATATCCAAATAATAGCAAATCAAATAAAATATCCAAATAACAGACATATCAAATAAAATATTTAAATAACTGAAAATCAAATAAAATATTAATAACTAACACTCAAATAAAATATCCAAATAACAAAAAATCAAATAAAATATTCAAATAACGAGCAAATAAAATAAAATATCTAAATAACTGAAAATCAAATAAAATATTAATAACTAACAATCAAATAAAATATTAAATAACTGAAAATGAAATAAAATATTTAAATAAAATGAAATAAAAACAAAAAAAACGAAAACAGAAACGAGAAAATAAAAATTGAAAACCTAGACAAAAATCTTGGTCCCCAGCAATGGCGCCAAATTTGATCGATGTTGTACTTCGGTCAAATAATTAAAACAGAATAAATGTAGTACTATGAATCTTTCCTAGGTCGTCTCCCAAAGACCACAAATTTCTATCAAGGCTTATCAATTTTTAAAATTAGAACAGTAACAAAAAAAAGGAGTTTTTCAAAATTAAAATATTAGATGAAACAGAACAAAAACAGATTATAAAAATGCGGATTAAAAACATATTAAAATGCAATTGATTTCCTGATTCTAATGCAGTGTTACTTATCCTAGATTACGAAATTAATTCGAAATTAACCAACTAAGCGAAGATAAATCCCAAATTATATTCTAATTCAAAATTAATCAACTAAGCGAAGATTAATCTCAAATTAGCTTTAACCTATGTTCCAATTCAAAATTAACCAACTACGCGAAGATTAATCCCTAATTTTCTTTAACCCTTATTCCAACATGAAATTAACCAACTAAGCGAAGATTAACCCCAAATTATCCTTATACAATTAAGCATTGCATACATCACATAATCTCATCTCTAACACAGAATTAAGCAAACTGTGATATTAGTTTCGGTTTATTAAGCATAAACAGATTATAATTCAACACTGAGATTAGAAGATGAAGAGTTAAGAGAACAAACAAAATGAAATTGAAGAACAAAACCTCAAAGATCTACTTGCATTCTTCTCAGAAAATCAATACAAAGATTTAGCTATCCATTGAAAGTCGAAAACGCAGTAGAAGAAACATAATTAAAATCGAAACAAGAATTTAAAAATAATGACAGAAGAGTAAACAAACTTAGATATAAATTGCAGAAGATGAAAGGGGGAAGTGTGGTGGCTGCATAGTCTTTGTGTATTGTTTGTCGTGTGATGTTCCTCTCTTATATAAATAACCCTAACCCTAATCTTAATCGAGGTTTGGGCTCAACTAGTCCATGAAGCACATCATAAGTTGGCTTCAGTGCAGCTCTATGAACTTCAAACACGTGCAGTATTTTCAATACTTATCCAAATTAATCAATTTTGGTCTCCTTTGAAAGCCTTTTGAGCTAGCTTTAAAACGCTACTGTTTCTACTATTTTTGGAGGTCTAATGAATTAAGGAAACTTAAATTACTGAAGCATGTGTATTGGGCCGGCCTGGTGCGCTTGATCCATTTTGGATAATTTATGTAAAATCCAATTTAGCTCCGAATTGAATGATTTTGGATCCTGTGGAAAGCTTAATGTGTCTAGTTTATAATTATTTTAGAATCATATTATTTGGATATCTGTAGAAAAAATGATAAATAAAACAGTAAACTAATGTTAGTACCCGTATAAAATAAAATATGACATTTGGCCCAATTTTTCAAGCCCAAAATTGCTTTAAACTGTCCTAAAATTAATAATGAGTAAAAATTAGATCAAACAGATTCAAATTAATTAAAATCGAAATTATTGGCCCAATGAAGCCCAATCAATGAAAATGCACTAATAATAGACAATTAAACACAATGCACCAATTAAGATAAGTACATAAAGATAAGAAAATGCGGGAAAATAATGGCTCATCAAATTCCCCCACACTTAGCCTTTTGCACTCCCGGGCAAAATCAAGAAGCAAAGCAAGGAGAAATTCCAAAGACATCGAAGAGAGTGACACAACAAAAAGGAGCAAGAACAAGAATACACACAAAACACAAACAAATTTACACAATCCTTAACGAATCCTGGGAAAAGAAAGGAGTACACAACATCCAACACACAAAGAGTGAGAGTAACTAGATACTCATGGAAATCATCCAAGCATTTCAAAACCTGGGAAGAGGTCAATCAGGTCAAAAGGTGAATCAAAGTGACAAAACCTCACAAGATGCACTGTATCTCTCATGTGTCTAGGCTACTGTATACTCTCAAAATACTCAAGAAAAGCAAACAACAGATAGACTTGGCAAGCCTCTAAACTCAACACCCAACGCACATGCACAAAAAGATCAAAAGGTCTTTTTAGGTTGTAATGGGGGTAGGGACAAGGTAGAGGATATCATATGGGATAAGTAACTGTGAACCAGAGGAACTAGAGGAGCAATGGGGAATAAGTCAAAAATACGCACAAGATGCATGCCCAAAAACCTCTAATATCAAACCTCCACTACTGCCTTTACCTCAACAATAAGCACATGATGCATCAACCCAAAAATATTTATGAATATTTGATTCATTTAACATTGTTCTTGCAAGTTCCTCTTGTGACCTATTTTTCCTTTCTACTACACTATTTTGTTGGGGAGTTCTAGGTGCAGAAAAATTATGTAAAATACTATTTTCTTCACAATAATTTTCAAAGCATTTATTTTGAAATTCTCCACCATGGTCACTTCTTAACACCTTAATTCTTAAGTATTTCTCATTTTGAATTTGCTTGGCAAACTTCCTAAAGACCTTAAAAGCTTCAATATTTAATGTTAAGAAAAATGTCCAAGTATATCTAGAAAAATCATCAACAATTACAAGAGCATAGTAATTTCCACCAAAATTTTTTATCCTAGATGGACCAGATAAATCTAAATGTAAAAGTTCTAAAGGTTTTGATGTGGAAATAACATTCTTAGATTTAAAGGATGATTTCACTTGTTTACCTTTTTGACATGCATCACATAATCTATCTTTTTCAAATATTAATTTAGGTAAACCAACAACTAAGTCCTTTGATATTAGTTTATTTAATTGATGCATGTTTATATGAGTCGCTCTCTTATGCCATAACCATGGATTTTATTCCATAGCAACTAAGCATGTTATACTAGTGTTAGGTACATAATCCATATCAATCAAGTAGATGTTATTATGCCTAATTCCTTTTAATGCTATATTTTCGGAATCCTTCAAATAAATGGTGCAAACCTAACTTTCAAAAATTACCTTGAATCCTTTATCACAAAGTTGACTTATACTTAGGAGATTATGCTTTAGCCCATCAACAAGAAGCACATCCTTTATCTCCAAGGTATTTGCACCACCAATGTTTCTGGTTCCAAGTATTCTTCCTTTGTTGTTATCCCCATAGGTTACATATTCTTGTTCTTTAGCTTTGAAACTCACAAATTTCATTTTGTCTCCAGTCATATGTCTTGAGCATCCACTGTCAAGATACCACATAGACTTCTTGGATTTGGAAGTTTCCTACAAAACAAGAACATGATAATCTTAGGTCCCCATAACTTTTGGGTCCTTGGGGTTAGAGACAATCAAATTATTTCACTATAGGAACCCAAACATATTTTCCTTTAGAAACACTAAAATGTTTAATTCTACACCTATTTGAAGTATGACCATGTTTCATACAATAAAAGCATGCATTAGATGTAATCTTTGAAAATGATACATTTTTAACTTTTGAAGATTTAGATCCTTTTTCAACCCATACTCTTCTATTTTTATTTTTAGGCCTTTTTAATGGAACATGACTATTTTCTCTATTTAGTACAATAACCTTATCCTTATAACTATCACTTAATTCTTTATTAGCTTTATCAAGTAAGTGGCTAAGTATGTCAATATCATATTCATACTCTTTACATGAGGCACATGCTATTTCTTTATTATCATTTTCCTCTAAACATGCAATTTTTGTTTTCAAGGATTCCACCTCTTTTTCTGATTTATTCAAACACTTTTTTCACAGATTTATATTTATTTTTCAGGTCCTTAAAAGCAGTAAACAAATCTCCATATGCATTTTGTAAAGCATCATAATCATTTTCATCATCACTTGAAGAATAGTTGGAATCACTAACCTCAAAATCGGAAGAAATGTTGTCATTTGCCATTAAGCAAATGTTTGCTTCAATTTTCGAATGACTTGAATTCGAACTTGAGTCACTATCATCCCAAGCAATGTAGGCTTTCTTTTTGAAGAATTTCTTGCCTTTATGATCTTCATTTTTCTTGTTTGGACAATCGGTTTTTACATGTCCTGTTTCACCACAACCGTAACATTTAATATTTAAGGAAGTACTTTCTCTTACCTTTCCCTTACCTTTGAAGGGTTGCTTCCCTTTGGCTTTCATGAACTTTGTAAATTTCTTTATCATGAGACTCAAATTTTCATCATCTTCATTTTCCGAGTCTTCTTCCTCCTTCTTGTTCTTGCTCTTAGAAATTTCAGTTTTGAAGGCAATGTTTCTCTTTTGGTGTTGGCCTTCTTTATCATTTAGCCTTCCGAGTTCAAGTTCATGTTCTCTCAATTTTCCAAAGAGCGTCGCTATAGACATGGTAGCAAGATTTTGTGACTCCGTGATGACCGTCACCTTTGGTTGCCATTTCCTATCCAAAGATTTGAGAATTTTTACATTTAACTCATCAATATCAAAAATCTTACCTAACCCGATGAGATGATTCACAATATGTGTGAAACACTTTTGAACGTCAAAAATTGTTTCTCCTTATTGCATCTGGAACATCTCATATTCTTGAATTAATGAGTTCTTTCTTGCCCTTTTAATGTCATCGGTACCTTCGTGGGTTTCTCTAAGCATTTCCCACATTTCTTGAGCACTCTTGCAAACAGATATTTTGTAAAACTCATCAAGGGTTAAAGAAGATGAAATTATATTTCTAGCCCTAACATCATATTAGGATTTTCTATTTTCTTCAGCTGACCAACTAGAAAATGGTTTTGGTACCTCTTCTCCGTTTTCAGTAATTTTATGAATAAAAGGACCGTTTAAAATTGCATTCGAAACACCCCTATCAACAGACTCCAAAAATATTTGCATTCTTACTTTCCAAAAAGGATAATTTTGCCCCGCAAAAAGTGGGGGTCTATTGATAGAAGCACCCTCGGCAAATATTTGATTTTGTCCGACCATTTTCGAAAATTTAATGACTATCAAAGCAAGGTCTGATACCACTTGTTAGAATCGTGCAGTGGAATGTTTGCGTTTACGGACAAAAACCAAGAGGGGGGGTGAATTGGTTTCTTAAACAAAAATTAGGGTTTTAAAATTTTTCCCAAATTTCACGTATTAAAAATGTTGTGTAAAGTAAATAGATAAGGGATAGAGGATTACACAGTTGATTTATACTAGTTCGGATCAAAAGACCCTACGTCCAGTTGCTAATCACTCAAAAAGAGGATCAACCCTGTCACTATAATCCCAGTTTACAAATAGATTACAAATTGAAAAGATAAGGTAAAGAAAACACCTCTCTTGAGTCACACAAGAGATGAACACCTCCTTTGAATCCACAAAGGATGAAGAACAGCTTTCCCTAGAGACGGCACAACACACAATCCACCAAGAAACCCACTCAGTGATTCGTATCGCTTCTAGCCCACACTAGGTTTTCAAAAGCCTCTTTTTCTTCCCTACAGAATTTTTCTAGCAGTCATAGCTCTTAACTTTTGTTTGAAAAAGGTTTGTTCAATTTGCAAAGAGCCTTAGAGAACCTTAAGTAGAGAGAATAGGGTCTGGGAATTGGGGATTTTTGAAAACAGATGAATTGGGAATAGGGTTTTCGAAACTTGGTCCAAATTTGAATTTGAAAACACATAACAGACACAAATAATTGATTATCTTGAGTGATAATAAATTATTCTAGAGCCATATTCACAAGGGAACAAAACTGGGCCAGGATAATCAATTATTTGGACAAATAATCGATTATCAGCCTATGATAATCGATTATCCTGAGTGATAATCGATTATCACAGAGAGGATTTCCTAAAAATGGTTTTCTTGTTGTAATAATCGATTATCCAGGGTGATAATCGATTATCATAGTGTAATTTTGATAAAAATGAGTTTTTAGAGATTTTAAAGGATGGTCTATGTGCTGACTATCTTGGACTTTAATATTACAGACTCAAAAATATAAAAACAGAGTTATTACATAAGATTACAAGTCTTCAAATCTCTAAGTCCTTTATTCTTGAATCATCATCAAAATCTAAAAGTTTCATGTCCTTGTATATTCAACATTCATATCCTTGTATGTTCAACACTTACTATGAGATGATGAAGCCATTTAGATTAAAAAGAGAGGAAGATGAACAAGTTTTTGAGAAGAAGAACGTTTTGAGGAGACAAGAGAGCTTGAATGATTGTAGAATGCTTTGATTCAAGGTTTGGAGGTGTGTAGATGTGAATCGAAGCCTTCCTATACAGAGAGAAACATCCTAGCGATCATAAATGGCTAGTTGGAGGAGAATTGAAGCCAAAATAATCGTTACAAACGGCTAGTTTACCCATAACGTCGCAGGATAATCGATTATCAGCCTTTGATAATTGATTATTTCTTCAAGTGTAGAGATAATCGATTATCAGGCTGGATAATCGATTATTCCAGTGGCAGAATACTGGTTTTGAGCAGTTTTGGGCCAGATATTCGATTATTACCCCAAATAATCGATTATTACAGAAAGATTTCACATAATTCACTTGTTTAAACTTCAATAATCAATTATTATCCAAGATAATCAATTATTCTAGAGAGATTAACAAATTTTCAATGTTTTAGACATAGGATAATCGATTATTTCCCTATATAATCGATTATTACAGTACAAAGTGTAAATATTGATCAGTTAAGCAGAGTTTAGGCTATTTCTAATATTCCTAAGTCTCTTCTAAGTTCATAGAATCTATCCTTTGGAAGAGGTTTGGTAAATATATCTGCTAACTGATGTTTTGTGTCTATATACTCAATTTGACAATTTCCTTTAGATATATGATCTCTTAAAAAGTGATGCCTAATCTCAATATGTTTAGTTCTAGAATGCATAACAGGATTCTTTGTGAGATTGATAGCACTTGTATTATCACACATTAACGAAATATTACTTAGAAAGATACTATAGTCTTCTAATTGTTGCTTCATCCATAAGATTTGAGCACAACAATTACCAACTGCAATATATTAAGCCTCAGTTGTAGATAAAACAACACATGCTTGTTTCTTAGAATGCCAAGACACTAAAGATGATCCTAACATATGACATGTTCCACTAGTACTCTTTCTATCAATCTTACATCCACCATAATCAGCATCAGAATATCCTATTAAACTAGGAGAAGCTTCAGATGGATACCATAATCCAAATTCTGTAGTTTCTTTTAAATATTTTAAGATTCGTTTTACTGCAGTTAAATGAGATTCTTTTGGACATGCTTGAAATCTAGCACACACACAAACAGAATGCATAATATCAGGTCTACTTGCAGTTAAGTATAATAGTGAACCTATCATACCTCTATACATTATACATAGATTGATTAATTTCCAAACCTGATTCATCCTTGTCTAAATAGCATGATGTTCCCATGGGTGTGTTAGCTTCCTTTGAAGTGTCCATTCCAAATTTCTTGAGAATCTCTTTGCAGTATTTGGTTTGAGACACAAAATTGTCATCTTTAAGTTGTTTAATTTGAAGTCCAAGAAAGAATGTTAATTCTCCCATCATTGACATTTCAAATTCACCCTGCATTATCTCAACAAATCCTTCACACAAAAAATTAACAGTTGATCCAAAAATAATATCATCAACATATACTTGAACTAACAGAATATGTTCCTTTACTTTCTTAATAAACAGGGTGGAATCAATTTTTCTTCTAGAAAAGTCATTTGAAATTAGAAAACTAGTTAATCTTTCATACCAAGACCTAGGAGTTTGTTTTAAACCATATAAAGCTTTTTTTAGTTTAAAAATGTGATTGAAAATCTTCAAATCCAGGGGGTTTTTCCACATATACTTCCTCTTTGATAAACCCATTCAAAAATGCACTTTTAACATCCATTTGATAAAGTTTAAATTTCATCAATGAGGCATAAGCAAGAAGTAGGCGTTAGCCTCTAACCTGACAACAGGAGCATAAGTTTCATCATAATCAATACCTTCTTCTTGGCAGTATCCTTTGGCAACAAGTCTGACTTTGTTCTTTGTTATATTTCCATCTTCATCAAGTTTGTTTCTAAATACCCATTTTGTTCCAATCACTTGATGAGATTCTTCTCTTGGAATTAATTCCCAGACTTGATTTCTTTCAAATTGATTAAGTTCTTCTTGCATTGCTATGCACCATTGGTCATCTTTAAGAGCTTCCTCAATACTTTTGGGTTCAATCAGTGTAACAAAAGCTACAGACATACAAAAGTTTGTCATATTTCTAGTTTTTACCCCTTTTGAGATATCACCAATTATATTGTCCATTGAAAGTCCTCTTGGTGGTTGTCACTCTTTTGCCAATTCAGTTGGTTGAGATGACTCATTCTCATTTAAGTACATTTCTTTTAGAGCTTCTCTTATGTACTCATCATCACCTGCAATTTCTTTATTTGACTCAAGAGGATTTCCCTCAAGGTCTACAATTTCATCAAAGGTGACATGTACAGATTCTTCAATATTCAAAGTTCTTTTATTGAAAACTCTATATGCTTTGCTAGTTAGTGAATAACCTAAGAAAATAGCTTCATCGGCTTTTCAGTCAAATTTTCCTAAGTTATCTTTCCCATTATTTAAAACAAAGCATTTACATCGAAATATTTTTAAATGATCAACATTAGGCTTCCTACCATTTAACAATTCAAAATAAGTTGATTTTATAATTGGCCTAATAAGCATCCTATTCAATACATAACATGCAGTACTTACAGCATCAACCCAAAAATACTTAAGAACATTTGATTCATTCAACATTGTTCTAGCAAGTTCCTCTAGTGACCTATTTTTCCTTTCGACTACACCATTTTGTTGGGGAGTCTTAGGTGCAGAAAAATTATGTAAAATACCATTTTCTTCACAATAATTTTTCAAAGCATTCATTTTGAAATTCTCCACCATGGTCACTTCTTAACACCTTAATTCTTAAGTCTTTCTCATTTTGAATTTTCTTGGCAAACTTCCTAAAGACCTTAAAAGCTTCACTTTTTAAAGTTAAGAAAAACGTCCAAGTGTATCTAGAGAAATCATCAACAATTACAAGAGCATAGTAATTTCCACCAAAAATTTTTATCCTAGATGAACCAAATAAATATAAAGGTAAAAGTTCTAAAGGTTTTGATGTGGAAATAACATTCTTATATTTAAAGGATGATTTCACTTGTTTACCTTTTTGACATGCATCACATAATCTATCTTTTTCAATTTTTAACTTAGGTCAACCAACAACTAAGTCTTTTGATATTAGTTTGTTTAATTGATGCATGTTTATATGAGCAACTCTCTTATGCCATAACCATGGATTTTCTTCCTTAGCAACTGAGCATGTTATACTAGTGTTAGATACATAATCCAAATCAATCAAATAGATATTATTATACCTAATGCCTTTTAATGCTATATTTTTGGAATCCTTTAAATGAATGGTGCAAAACTTACTTTCAAATATTACCTTGAATTCTTTATCACAAAGTTGACATATACTTAGGAGATTATGCTTTAGTCCATCAACAAGAAACACATCCTTTATCTCCAAAGTATTTTCACCAATGTTTCCGGTTCCAAGTATTCTTCCTTTGTTGTTGTCCCCATAGGTTACATATCCTTGTTCTTTATCTTTGAAACTCACAAATTTCGTTTTGTCTCCGGTCATATATCTTGAACATCCACTGTCAAGATACCACATAGACTTCTTGGATTTGGAAGTTTCCTACAAAACAAGAACATGATAATCTTAGGTCCCCATAACTTTTGGGTCCTTGGGGTTAGAGACAATCAAATTATTTTACTATAGGAACCCAAACATATTTTCCTCTAGGAACACCAAAATGTTTAATTTTACACCTTTTTGAAGTATGACCATGTTTCATACAATAAAAGCATACATTAGATGTAATCTTTGAATATGATACATTTTTAACTTTTGAAGTTTTAGTTCCTTTTTCAACCCATACTCTTCTATTTCTATCTTTAGGCCTTTTTAATGGAACATGACAGTTTTCTCTATTTTGAACAATAGTATTATCCTTATAACTATCACTTAATTCTTTCTTAGCTTTATCAAGCAAGTTGCTAAGTATATCAATATCATATTCATACTCTTTACATGATGTACATGCTATATTTTTATTATCTTTTTCCTCTAAACATGCAATTTTCGTTTTCAAGGATTCTACCTCTTTTTCTGATTTATTCAAGTCTTTAAAAGCAGTAAATAATTCTTCGTATGCATTTTGTAAAGTGTCATAATCATTTTCATTATCACTTGAGGAAGAGTTGAAATCACTAACCTCAAAATCGGAAGAGATGTTGTCATTTGCCATCAAACAAATGTTTGCTTCAATTTCTGAATCACTTGACTCTGAATTTGAGTCACTACCATCCCAAGCAATGTAGGCTTTCTTTTTGAAGAATTTCTTGCTTTTATGATCTTCATTTTTCTTGTTTGGACAATCGGTTTTTACATGTCCTGTTTCACCACAACTGTAACATTTAATATTTAAGGAAATACTTTCTCTTACCATTCCCTTACCTTTGAAGGGTTGCTTCCCTTTGGCTATGATGAACTTTGTAAATTTCTTTATCATGAGACTCAAATTTTCATCATCTTCATTTTTCGAGTCTTCTTCCTCCTTCTTGTTCTTGCTCTTAGAAATTTCATTTTTGAAGGCAATGTTTCTCTTTTGGTGTTGGCCTTCTTCATCGTTTAGTCTTCCGAGTTCAAGTTCATGTTCTCTTAATTTTCCAACGAGCGCCTCCATAGACATGGTAGCAAGATTTTGTGACTCCGTGATGGTCGTCACCTTTGGTTGCCATTTCCTATCCAAAGATTTAAGAATTTTTACATTTAATTCATCAATATCAAAAATCTTACCTAACCCGGTGAGATGATTCACAATATGTGTGGAATGCTTTTGAACGTCAAAAATTGTTTCTCCTTGTTGCATCCAGAACATCTCATATTCTTGAATCAATGAATTCTTCCGTGCTCTTTTAACATCATCGGTACCTTCATGGGTTACTCTTAGCATCTCCCACATTTCTTGAGCACTCTTGCAAATGGATATTCTGTAAAACTCATCAAGGGTTAAAGCAGATGAAATTATATTTCTAGCCCTAACATCATATTGGGCTTTTCTATTTTCTTTAGCCGACCATCTAGAAAATGGTTTTGGTACCTCTTCTCCGTTTTCAATAATTTTAGGAATAAAATGACCATTTAAAATTGCATCCCAAACACCTCTATCAACAAACTCCAAAAATATTTGCATTCTTACTTTCCAAAAAGGATAATTTTTCCCCGCAAAAAGTGGGGGTCTATTGATAGAAGCACCCTCAACAAATGTTTGATTTTGTTCGGCCATTTTTTGTTGAACATACAAGGACTCTATGTTGAACTTACATGGACATGAAGCTTGTTGATTTTGATGATGATTCAAGAACAAAGAACTAAGAGAGTTGAAGACTTATTTGATTGTGTAATAACTCTGTTTTGATGAGTTTGAGTCTGTAATATTAGAATATAAGATAGTCGGTACATAGTCTACTCTTTCGAAGCTTCAAAAACTCACATTTATTAGTTAGCCTCGGGTTTAATCGATTAAATCATCAGATAATCGATTATTACAGTGAGAAAAACTATTTTCTATAACTGTTCACTGTAATAATCGATTAACAGGGCTTTTAATCGATTAAAACAGAGAGTTTTGGGGTTCTGTTGATTTTGGCTCTGTAATAATCGATTAACACTTCATTTAATCGATTATTTCAGTCAGATTTTGATTTTCAACTTCAAATTAAACCTATTTTCGAAAACCCTAATCCCAATATTCCTAGTTCCGAAAATCCCAATTCCCAAACCCTAATTTCTCTACTTAAGGTTCTCTAAGGCTCTCAGAAAAATAGAACAACCTTTTTCAAACAAAAGTTAAGTATTGTGAGTGCCAGAGAACTGTTTGTTGGAGGAAAAAGGGGCTTTTGGAACCTGGTGTGGGCTAGAAGCGATAAGATTCACTAAGTGGAGTTCTTAGTGGATTGTGCGTTGTGCCGTCTCTGGGGAAAGTTGTTCTTCATCTCTTGTGGGTTTCAAGAGAGGTGTTTTCTTTACTTTGTATTTTCAATTGTTATCTGTTTGTAACAACTTTGATTATAGTGACAGTGTTAATCCTCTGTTTGAGTGATTAGCAACTGGATGTAGGGTCTTTTGATCCGAACCAGTATAAATCTCCTGTGTAAGACTCTATCTCTATCTTATTTACGTTTACACAGCTTTTTAATCGGTAAAATTTGGGGAAATTTTTTAAAACCTAAACTTTGTTAAGAAACCAATTCACCCCCCCTCTTGGTTTTTGTCCGACCACGCGAACATTCCGATGCGCGATTCTAACAAGTGGTATCAGAGCTTGCTTTGATAGTCATTCAAACTTTTCGAAAATGGCCGGACAAAATCAAACTTTTGCCGAAGGTGCGTCTATCAACAGACCCCCACTTTTTGCGGGTCAAAATTATCCTTTCTGGAAAGTAAGAATGCAAATATTTTTAGAGTCTGTTGATAGAGGCGTTTGTGACGCTATTTTAAACGGTCCCTATGTTCCTAAAGTTACTGAGAACGCTATTGACGTTCCTAAACCTTTTTCTAGATGGACAACAGAGGAAACAGAAAACACACAATTTGACGTTAGGGCTAGAAATATAATTTCATCTGCTTTAACCCTTGACGAGTTTTACAGGATCTCTGTTTGTAAAAGTGCTCAGGAGATGTGGGAAATGCTAAGAGTGACCCACGAAGGTACTAACGACGTTAAGAGAGCACGGAAAAATTCCTTAATCCAAGAATACGAGATGTTCCGGATGCAACAAGGAGAAACTATATTTAACGTTCAAAAGCGTTTCACTCATATTGTGAACCATCTCACTAGATTAGGTAAAATCTTTGACGTTGATGAATTGAATGTTAAAATCTTAAAATCTTTGGATAGGAAATGGCAACCTAAGGTGATGGCCATCTCAGAGTCATAAAACCTTGCCACAATGTCTATGGCGGCGCTCTTTGGAAAGTTGAGAGAGCATGAGCTAGAGCTAGGAAGGCTAAATGATGAGGAAGGACAATATCAAAAGAAGAACTTAGCCTTCAAAACAGAAATTTCCAAAGGTAAAAATAAAAAGGAAGAAGAAGACTCGGAGAATGAAGAAGAAGAATTGAGTCTTATGATAAAGAAGTTTACAAAATTCATGAAAGCCAAAGGAAGACATCCATTCAAAGGTAAAGGAAAGGTAAGAGAAAGTTCTTCTGTAAATATAAAACGTTATGGTTGTGGTGAAGCAGGACATATGAAGACCGAATGTCCAAATAAGAAGAACGAAGAAATCAAAAGCAAAAAGTTCTTCAAGAAGAAAGCCTATATTGCTTGGGATAATAGTGATTCAAGTTCGGAATCAAGTGACTCGAAAGTAAAAACCAATATTTGCTTAATGGCAAATGACAACATATCTTCCGACTTTGAGGTAAGTGATTCCGACTCATCCTCAAGTGATGATGAAAATAACTATGATGAACTGCAAAATGCATATAATGAATTGTTTAGTGCCTTTAAGAACTTGAAAAATGAATAGAAAGTTGTGAAGAAGAATTTAAGTAGATTCGAAAAGGAAGTTGACTCATTAAAAACGAAAATCACATGTTTAGAGGAAAAGGAATCCTTAGAAACGAAAATTGTATGTTTAGATGAGAATGATGATAAGAACTTAGTATGTGCATCTTGTAAAGAATATGAGTATGACATAGATATCCTTAACCATTTGCTAGATAAAGTCGAAAAGGAGATAAGTGATTTTAAGAAGGATAAAATTGTTTTGGCTCAAAATACTGTAAATCATCAAGCTCCTTTTAAAAAGCCTAAAAAGAAAAACAAAAGAGTTTGGGTAGAAAAAGGATCTAGAAGATCTATTGTTAGAAATGCATCTTATTCTAAAGCTACATCTAATGCATGTTTTTACTGTATGAAACAAGGTCACACTTCAAATAGATGTAAAATAAAACATTTTGGTGTTCCTAAAGGTAAATACATTTGGGTTCCTATTGTTAAATAATTTTGTTTGTCTCTAACCCCTAGGACCCAAAAGTTATGGGGACCTAAGTTTACTATGTTCTTGTTTTATAGGAAACTTCCAAATCAAAGAAGTCTATGTGGTATCTTGATAGCGGATGCTCAAAGCATATGACCAGTGATAAAACGAAATTTGTGACTTTCAAAGCTAAAGAAGAAGGATATGTAACTTATGGGGACAAAAACAAAGGGAAAATTCTTGGAATTGGAAATATAGGTGGTGCAAACACTTTGGAGATCAAGGATGTGCTTCTTGTTGATGGACTAAAGCATAATCTCCTTAGCATAAGTCAACTATGTGACAAAGGATTTAAGGTAATCTTTGAAAGTACATTTTGCACCATACATTTGAAAGATTCCAAAAATGTAGAATTAAAAGGTATTAGGCATAATAACATATACTTGATTGATTTGGATTGTTTACATGATTCTAGTATAACATGTTTAGTTGCTAAGGAAGAGAACCCTTGGTTATGGCATAAGAGAGCAGCTCATATAAATATGCATCATTTGAATAAATTGATATCAAAAGACTTAGTTGTTGGTTTACCTAAGTTAAAATTTGAAAAAGATAGGTTATGTGATGCATGTCATAAAGGTAAACAAGTAAAATCATCATTTAAATCAAAGAATGTTATTTCCACTTCAAAACCCCTAGAATTATTACATTTAGATTTATTTGGACCTTCTAGGATAAAAAACTTTGGTGGAAATTATTATGGTCTTGTGATTGTTGATGATTACTCTAGATATACTTGAACATTTTTCCTAACAATGAAAAGTGAAGCTTTTAAGGTCTTTAGAAAGTTTGCAAAGCAAATACAAAATGAGAAAGACTTAAGAATTAAAGTTTTAAGAAGTGACCATGGTGGTGAGTTTCAAAATGAAAAGTTTGAAAATTATTGTGAAGAAAATGGAATATTACATAACTTTTCTGCTCCTAGGACTCCCCAACAAAATGGTGTAGTTGAAAGGAAAAATAGGTCACTAGAGGAACTTGCTAGAACAATGTTAAATGAATCAAATGTTCCTAAATATTTTTGGGCTGATGCAGTTAGTACTGTTTGTTATGTTTTAAATAGAATGCTCATTAGGTCAATTATAAAATCAACTCCCTATGAATTGTTAAATGGTAGAAAGCCTAATGTTGCTCATTTAAAAATATTTGGATGTAAGTGCTTTGTGTTAAATAATGGAAAGGACAACTTAGGAAAATTTGACTCAAAAGCCGATGAGGGCATTTTCTTAGGTTATTCATTAACTAGCAAGGCTTACAGGGTGTTTAATAGAAGAACCTTAAATATTGAAGAATCTATTCATGTTACTTTTGATGAAATGGTAGACCTTGGGGGAAATCCTCTTGAGTCAAATAAAGAACTTGCAGGTGATGATGAGTATATAAGAGAGGCTTTTGATGAATTGTATTTGGAAGAAAATGAGCCTTCTCAAACACCTGAATTAGCAAAAGAATGGCAATCACCAAGAGGACTCTCAATGGACAATATCATTGGTGATATCTCAAAAGGGGTAAGAACTAGAAATATGACTAATTTCTGCATGTCTGTAGCTTTTGTGTCACAGATAGAACCCAAAAATGTTGAGGAAGCACTTAAAGATGACCAATGGTGCATAGCTATGCAAGAGGAACTTAACCAATTTGAAAGGAATCAAGTCTGGGAATTAATCCCAAGAGAAGAATCACATCAAGTAATTGGAACTAAATGGGTATTTAGAAATAAACTTGATGAAGATGGAAACATAACAAAGAATAAAGCCAGACTTCTTGCCAAAGGCTATTGTCAGGAGGAAGGTATTGATAATGATGAAACTTATGCTCCTGTTGCCAGATTAGAGGATATACGCCTACTTCTTGCTTATGCATCTTTGATGAAATTTAAATTATATCAAATGGATGTTAAAAGTGCATTTTTGAATGGTTTTATTAAAGAAGAAGTATATGTGGAGCAACCCTCTGGATTTGAAGATTTTAGTTATCCTAATCATATTTTTAAATTAAAGAAAGCATTATATGGGTTGAAACAAGCTCCTACATCTTGGTATGAAAGGCTAAGTAGTTTCCTAACTTCAAATGATTTTTCTAGAGGAAAAATTGATTCTACGTTGTTTATAAAGAAAGTATATGTTAAATGGATGTTAAAAGTGCATTTTTGAATGGTTTTATTCAAGACTTAGTGTTTAGACCCTAAGTTTCAGGTTAGCACATTTGTCATTTGTTTGCAGTCATTTTTTTTAAATGGAGGTTTTAAAACTAGTATTTAACATGGAATACAATAGGCTAAGCGCTAGAAGGAATAGGATATTCAGAGAAAGAATATCCACCCCCACAGGTTGTCTCGTGGGGGTTATGAGAAATTGGAGGAGAAGATGATGAAGGAGACATCTTCAAGTCAACCTTCAGATGACTCGATTGTGAGTTCTGTCACTCGCCCTTCACGCCATGATAAACGGAAGAGAGCTCGCCAGAACTCATCAAGGAAGTACTTATCTGAGAAAACTCATGTTGTATCTCAATGCATTGTAAGTAGCATACCCTAAACTAATTATATATGTTATACTACAATAGACATATGTATTTGCTAACAAATCCTTCCTTTGTGTTGTAGGATGAGTTGGTTGAGTAGAGCACTCAGGGATCATTCCACCCACATTGCCATCAGGATATATTGGCAATGGTCATCGGTACCCTGGAGCATCCCGGACGTGTTCGTGCTGCTGGACGAGGGGTGGGCATCAGACAGTACTTTGGTGCCCCATCCTTGGAAACTCAAACTTTGAGGCATCTGAATGAGTTGGAGTTAGAGTCCCTCAAACAACAAATTAGGAAGGAGATTCGAGATAAGGTGTACTCTGACTTGAAGGCAAAGTTATTGAGCTCAATGCGAGCAGAGTTGGCATCTTTGTCCACTCAACCTTCTGTTCCCGCACAAGAGGCATCCCTGATTCATGTCAGCACAAAGGAGAGTTGTGATGCTCCTGATAGAGGGGCAGAGGTTGCTCCTACTAACACTGCTGACTGTGAGTTGTATGTTGTGGGTCCTCCTGAGCATTTGGTGGCATAGGTACGTATTATATCTTTGACATGTATTTGGTACTCTGTTAAGCATTATATTGTCTAAAATATTTTATCATTTGTTTACCTTAGCGAAAATGTATGCATTGGGGTCAACCATCCACCACCAGAATATTGGAGATGATATGATAAGAGTGGTGGTTGTAGATGTTCGGGATGTTGTTGCCCCAATCCCTATTCCCACTGAAGAGGTTCAAACAGTGGGACATGCACCTGGAAATTTTATCTTATGACCAGTTTCATTAACAAGACCCATCCTAACACATGCGCAGGTTATGTCATGCATTTATCCCTTTTACTTATTATTTTTTGATATGTTTATTTATATTAATGTTATTTATTTTTGGTACTAGTATAGAAAGAGGCTGAAAAAGCAAAGGAAGTTGTGCATGAATCACCACCACCACTGAGTGTTTTACACTGACTCGGTGCATTAGCAGCGACTATCGAGACCACTCCCATACAGTTAGATATGCCACCCGAAGTCGTATGCAGGACCAAGACGATCCCTTTTTTCCTACTCCAAAGGGATATTTTTGATATCCTCACTGGTACTGATATGCTATGTGTATCAGTATTGCTGCTTTGGGAAATGTAAGTAAATTTTCATATTTTTGATATTCTCACTGGTACATTATTTTGTAACTTTATTTATTTTCAATGTTGAAGGTATTTACATCGTTTGTGTGTTGAGAGGAAGATTGCCTTTATCTATGGATTTATTGACCCTATTGTCATTCAGTTCGTTGGGAATAAAGCTGAAGAGGTGCAAACGTACTTAATAGAGACATTTCAAAATGGGGGCAAAGAAGTCTACTTAGCCTCTTACTTGCATCAATAAGTATACATCTTATAAATTAATGCACATTTATGTAAAACTGAAATTTTACTAATATTATTTCAACGTGCAGGGGTCATTGGTAGTTCATAGTCATTATTCCTCGGCAAGTTCTTGTGGTTCTCTTGTGTTCATTACACAAGAAACCAAATAATTTGGATATTAGAAAGCACATAGACGCGTAAGTTTGGTTTTTTTAATTGTTGTATCATATGTGTGCACTTACACCAAAATTAGGTTCTATTATAATTAATTCCTGCCCTTTTGTAGAGCTTTGGAAGCTCACCTCATGTTGCAAGGCCTTCCATCTCATGCTTGAAAGAAGTTGATGTATATTGCACCAAAGGTGACCACACATTCCTCTTACTATTGTTCAATTTGTCATTTAAAGTTAATCTGACATGTATTTAACTTGTAGTGCCCACACCAACCGGGAAGTTATGAGTGCGAGTATTATGTGATGAAGCACATGCACACCATCGTATCCGCAAACATTATTGACTCATAGAGGGAGGTAAATATACTATAATTAAGTCAAATATGCCAATTATGTAAATGATTTCTAAATCTGAAATATTTCATTATGTAGGATTTTAGAGACTCATCTTCATTGAAGATTGAAGTGTTAGACAATATTAGAGAGCAATGGGCTTCTTTCCTTTTAAGTATTCAATCTTCATAGCAAATTTGACTTGTAACAATTTTGATTGAATTCATTTAAGTTAGAAAACTCACATTCGTTTAAGCAAATGAAAGTATGTTTTGTATGTGCATATCTGTCTGGAACTGTGAACTGTGCATATCTGTCTGTACAACTGTTTGGAACTGTGAATATCTGTCTAGAACTATGATGAATAGGCAAGTCTATTCGATGAAATGCAGGAACTGTAATGAAAATGCACGTCCTTTAAAAAAAACACATACTTTTTATGTCGGTTAATGTTACAACTGATGTAGAAAGTACTTTCTATGTCGGTTAATGACATAACCGACGTAGAAATTTTAACATTCTATGTCGGTTATCTGCATAACCGACATTGATATCACATACAATCACGATTACTGTTAACCAATATAGATACAGGGGTCATAGAACGTAAGACTTTCTATGTCGGTTACCAGTGTAAACCGACATAGAAAGTAAGACTTTCTACGTCAGTTAGTCATAGAACCTACATAGAAAGTCTTACTTTCTATGATGGTTCAAAATAACCGACGTAGAAAGTCTTACTTTCTATGACCCTTGTATCTATGTCGTCTCTTTAGCCGATGTCGAAAGTCCATTTTAATCGACATAAAAAGCCTTTTCTGCAGTAGTGCTAATTAAATATCTAAGCATCTTTTGAATATATTCACTGTTTTCATCGAGAAGTTATATTTCAATCAATACTTTTATAGATTTCTATCAAAGTTGGCATACTCATCCCAAACACAAATAAAAAGTTTCCTTCAAAATCCTAAAGAAAAAGAAATAATGTACAAAGCCACTTCATAATTCTAAGAAAAAGGTAAAGTAATGTACAAAAAACACTTCATAACTCTTTACAAAAAGAAGTTATGTACAAAAATCAAGGTTTCATATCCACATGATGGTGTTACAGACATATCATTATGCTATTGTCTCCTCACTGAAAATGCATTCTATAAGTGTTTAAAAACATATATAATATATATAGGAGTAGAAAGACATCATCTTTCTGCCTAGGAAAGACAACAATTTTGGTCAAGCTTTGCAGACGATTAGAAAAATTCATTTTGTGTATAAAAGTAAATGAAAAAAGCAAATTTCAAAGGCTTTTTTTCCCTCTCTCTTTTTCCTTTCTAAGTGTTGAATTGAAGATCATTTGTTAACAAACATAATTGTTGAATTTATTTTTTAAAATCTATAGAAGGATATTATATATATATATATATATATATATATATATATATATATATATAAGTAATAACTATGATTATCTTATATCTAATAATGGAACTTATCAACATGTTCTTTAAAATATTAGTTTATGTAAATTAATAATTATTTATGAAATTTGTTAACCTAGTGATATACATCAAAGCTTCACCACTTGAAATTAATTAAACTTCGCATTTGAAATCATGTGGTCTAGTTAGATATTGTGGATATACGATTTGTAAAGGTGATAGATTCGTTGTCACTTCAAGATCAATTAGGGCAATTTATAATTTCTCTTTAATTAAGTTGAGAGGGGTAAAGTGCATGGATTATGATCTTATAGAAAATAAACATTGGTGGAAATCATGCTTTATTTATGGTACACAAAATAAATTTATTAATTCCTTGTCCATTAAATTTAGAAATAATTAAAGAGTCATCTTAATGAACTTGGATGTAGTGCAGAAAAGAACTATTGACCCTTGCGGAAGCTTGGATTGAAGATTATCCATGAGAGGGAAAGGAAATAGAGAAAAGTGAAAGTGAAACTAACAAAAAGTTTAGATTATTCTTAAATGTTTACAGAGAAGGGGTATTTATCTTTACCCTTACAAAAAAGAAAACATCATGACCGTTGGATGAATTTTATGGGTCACTTTGACAGCCCCCCTCAAGTTGGGCGTAAATGTCAAGGAGCCCCAGCTTGGACACGAGATTATTGAAAATGGCTAGGGAGAGGGCTTTAGTAAACATAGCAGCTTGTTGACTTTAGGTGATAACGTGAAGAAGTTTGATTATACCTTGTTTGATCTTTTCCCTTATCAAATGACAATCTATTTCTATGTGTTTTGTCCTTTCATGGAACACTTGGTTGGAAGCTATTTGTATGACTGAGAGATTATCACAGTACAAAACAGAAGGTTGTTGATGATAGATCTTGAAATCTTGCATGAGGTGATGAAGCCACTGAATTTCATAGGTAGTTGAGGCAATGGCCCGATACTCTGCTTCAGAAGAGCTTTTGGATACAGTCTATTGTTTCTTAGATTTCCAGCAAATGGGAGAGTCTCCAATGTAGATGATGTAGCCCGTAATAGATCTCCTTGTGGTAGGGCATCTAGCCCAATCTGAATCACAAAAAGCCTTGAACTGAAGGTTGTTTGTTGAGTCAAAGAAAATCCCTTGTCCAAGGTGTTGTTTAAGATAACGGAGAATCCTCATAGATGCTTGATGATGAATACTCGTGGGGGTGACAATGAACTGACTTAAATGATGAACATCAAATGTGATGTCTCTCAAATTTAGTTATAAAGGAAGTCTGAAAGTCTTTCAAATAAGCAGAAGCAGTTTTGTACCTAGTAGATCTTCTAAGAGAAGCATCTTTTGTACTAGAATTAAGGTTTTGTTCAACATTAGAAGTGTCAGACTCACAAAAACTAGTATTGTCTATATTACTTTGATTATCAACAGTGCACTCAATATTGCAATTATCATTGAATGTACTAGGTTGGGAAGTGTTGAATTATTGGTAAGCATACCAAAATTATCAATCGTAGTATAGTATTTCATTTAAATAAAAGTCGATCCCACGAGGAACGGTTTCAATGGAAATTCCTAATTTTATGCTTACTAAGTAGATTAAAACATAATGAGTTTTGCATAAAGAGTTGAATTGAAATTAAATGACAAAAAACTGTAAATTGTTGAGAAAATATCAATTAAATGCACTTAGGATTGGCTTCCTTCCTTATCCCTCTTTTGTAATGGCTATGTCACTTAAGAACGTCAATTAACCTAACAATGATGATGTCACCTACTCAAATCATCCATGTTGATTCCTCACACATGAAATTCATAAGAAAACCAAATAAATGTTGATTCCTCACACAATTAAGAGATTTTCCAGCATTAGATTTATGGTGTTAAGCAATTCATATATTCATTCCATTCCTGACAATTAACGTAACAAATATTCTTACCGTGATCTAGGATTTAAGATATATTTTCCAATCATACCCCAATCATCAAGAATAAATCATTCCAAAGCACAAAGGATAAGAATAACAACATCAAAACATAGATTAATATCTCAAAATATCACCATGATACAAAAGAGTTCAAAGGAAGTGCACTCAATCCCAAGAGAATGAAGTTAGTTACTCATGTTGGCCATTACAATGCTCCAAATGAGGAAGAAGTGAAGAATTGATGAAGATTGGACGAAACCCTAGCAGTAGTCGCGCCTTTTCTTCCCAAAACCGCTTGTTTTTCTCAAAACGCATCTTCTCATTTTATAGGAAAAATTGGGCTTTTGGGCTTCGCGTCTTTTGCTCAAGCGAAAACTTTCGCTCAAGCGAAAGTTGCCTATTTTCGCTCAAGCGACAAAATACTCGCTTGAGCGAGTGAACTCCAGAGAGGGATAACTATCATTTTATCAAGTGAATTTTCTTGCGCTTGAGCGACTGACTTCTAGAGAAGAATAACTGATATTCGCTCAAGTGAGAGTCCATCCCACTCGAGCGACTTCCATGCTGAAAATCTTCTTCCTTCTTCCAGTTTTACTCCAATTATGCTCCTTACTCTTGTATCAAGGTATTCTCGAATTCATCCTATATTGGGAGAAAAATATATTAGAATTAACATAAGTTAAGTGGTTTCATAACAATTCAAGGCATAATTATATCAACTTTTTACCACTTAATAGGAAGCAATAAAGCCTAGATCATACTTGTTTGTTTGCTCAGGAACAGAAGAAATTATATCATTTTCAAAAAGTTTTTCATGAATCTTATTTTTGAAAGGAAATTGATTTTCATAGAAAATGACGTTTCTAGAAACATGGATGCAATGAGATTTTAGATCATACACAACATAACCTTTAACATTTGGTTTCAAACCGAGAAACAAACCTGATCTTGCTCGAGGGTCAAGTTTTGTCCGATTAGCAGAAATGGTTGAGATGTAACACAAACAGCCAAAAACACGCAATTTGTTTATATCAAAGGGATGACCATACATAATCTCAAAAGGACTAGAATTTTTAAGAAAAGGAGTAGGCAAACAGTTTATCAATGTGACAACATATTGAATAGCATAATTCCAGAAATTTTGAGATACTTTTGATTAAAATAAAAGTGCATGAGTAACATTTAAGATGTGTTGATGCTTCCTTTCAACTAAACCATTTTGTTCAGGAGTTTCTATGCAACTAGTTTGATGGATGATTCCTTCAGTGTTAAAAAATTGCATCATGTTAAACTCTAAGCCATTATCAGTCCTAATTATCTTAATCTTTTTCTGATATTGTGTTTTGACCATGGAAACAAAACTGACTATGTGATCACGAGTCTCAGCTTTATTCTTCATGACATACAACCAAGTAAACCTTGAGCGATCATCAACAATAGTAAGGAAATATCTATCACCATTCATGGATTTAATAGCACACAATCCCCAAATATCCATATGTATCAAATCAAAAATAAAAGTTGCACATGATGTACTAATGGGAAAAGTAAGCTTTCTCTGTTTAGCTAAATGACATATATCACATTGTGAAGTATTAGGAGGAATAACATGAGGAAACCTTTTGTTGAGAATAACCATTCTTTGGCGAGAAGGGTGACCAAGCCGCATATTCCAAATATCTTTATTCACAATATTGTTACAGGTTTGTGGAGAGGAGCTTTCTTTGACTTCAGTATTGCCCCTTATCACATATAGACCCGACTGAAGATCAGTTGTACCAATCTTCTTTATGGATGTCTTGTCCTGGATAATACAGGCATTAGTGCTAAAGGTAGCAGTGCAATCAGAATGAGAAACTAATTTAGAAATAGAAATCAGGTTATATGAAAAAGTGGGAATAAAAAGAACATCTTTTATGTATAAATCTCCAAAGATTTTAGCAATTCCTGAATGAGTGGCTTGGACTTTAGTCCTGTCAGGTAAACTAACATTTATAGGTAAAATTTGTTTGGAAGAAACCAAATTTGAAAGAGAACAACATATATGATCGGTGGCTCCCGAATCTATAATCCAATCATTATGGCTATTGAAACTAATTAAAGAGACACAAGTGTCCTTACCTTTATTCATGCTGCAAGAAACAATACGACCAACCTGATTGGCAGAAACATTATCACTGTTATTACCATTGGTTTGCTTTAGTAAATTTATCAGGGCTTGATACTGTTCTTGTGATAGTCTGGAATCATCATCTTCCCAAACAGACTCATTCTTTGATTCTTGGGTAGTGTCAACGTTATTCACAGTGCTACTCTTCCAATTGGTCTTATATCCAGGAGGAAACCTGATGTGGACATAAAGGCCCAAGCCCATAACGAGAAGGATCAAGACCAAGATCCAATCCAAGACTTAGGTGGACCTATGACAAGAGACAGGCTCAGAAAAACACAAGAGGCATTGCAATACAAAGTGACCAATTTGCTAAAGGCCCAACTATTAAAAGATCAAAACAAGGAGGAGTCTAGACCTATCACATGCATAGAATGTTTGGAGAGCTAGGAGGCCCAACTAAAAGATTTAGTTTTTATTATTATTATTATTTTATTTGCTACAATGGGGATTTGAACCCAAGACCCAAAGCTTATAATGCCTTCACTGAACCATCTGAGCAACTTAACTTTGCTTGGGATATTAGGATTTTAATTTATCTTTATTTCCTGCAATGAGACAAACTCATAAACTTAAGTTGTATTAAACATTTGGAAATTCATAATGAACGTACGTAATATTCATAATCACTTTGTGAGTTGTTGCTCTGCTAGGGTTCTTCCTTGCATCACTTGATCTTATCAAGAATTATTCGATTCTTGTGGCGATCCTTCTTGGCTTATCAAATATTCTTATTTGTGGCGCCTACGGTATCCTTTATTTTTTTTTGTTTTCTATTTCCAATCAAATCAACTCTTAAAACTTAACCCTAAATTGTTTCCCTTCTATTCGAGTGTCATCATTTGGTATTCAGAGCAAGGTTCAAAAGCAGTTATGTTCATCGCACTCGTTCACCTAGATCTTGTTCATTTGTCACATGTTCACGATACTATTCATTTGTTATAGATATATATATATATATATATATATATATATATATCAAAGTTGTGTTTGAAATTAATTTTCTGCAGAAAAGAACAAAAAAGGAAAAGAACAAAAAAAAGAAAAGAATCAAAACAGGAAAAGAATAAAAAAAAGAAAAGAATAAAAAAAGGTAAAGAATCAAAAAAGGAAAAGAATAAAAAAAACGAATCAAAAGAAGAAAATAATCAGAAAAGAAAAAAATTTTATATATATATATATATATATATATATATATATATATGTGTGTGTGTGTGTGTGTGTGTGTGTGTGGCGGTTGTTCTTCCTTTAAATTTCAGTGCACATTAGCTGTTTGTTAAAATTCCTAAGTGTCAAGCATCTTTGTCTAATCTTTGTTTTCCCATACAGTTTAGATTTATCTTGCTTGTTGTTAGTAGTAAAATTGGTCTTTGCTACTTGTCCTTGAAAGTGATGAAGATCTTATTGAATTACTTAAGCAAAGATCTTGTTGATTTGATGAAGTCAAAATGAAGTCAAAGGCTACTATTCTACAGTCAAAGGTCACTTAGATAAAAGGGTAGAGTGTTTAGTGAGTCTACATCTCTAATTAGGTATAATCATTTTTATCTCTCTGCTGCATGAGTTTTCTTCATTTAAAAGATTTTGCAAATGCCTCTAAAAAGTGTTTAAACTGTTAAAAACAAAGTATTTTGTTAAACGGTTTTTGAAGTAACTATTTTTAACTAATAATATATGAGCTTTATCAACTAAAATGTTCTTAACACTTTTGTAACAGGTTTTTAACTGATATGTTTTCAAAATAATCGATTGCTTTCATTAGAAGGAATTTTGAAAACCTTCTGCCAGTATTTTAACTGATATAGAATTGATATAATCGATTAAAATGACTTAGAATATTTTGAAAAATGTTCAGGCAGAATTTTAATCGATACAAACTCGAAATAATCGATTAAAATAACTTGAAGTGTTTTTAAAGTTGTTCTGTCAGTATTTTAATCGATACAAATGCGAAATAATCGATTAAAACAACTAAGAGGTTTTTCCAGAATGTTTTAATCGATTAAAACAAGCATGCTATCAGTTAAAATAACTTAGAAAGTTTTATGAAATCTTTTGGCAGAATTCTAATCGATTAAAATGCGTTTCAATCGATTAAAATAACTAAGTGAACTTTTTCCAAAGTGTTTTAATCGATTAAAACAGATTGTTATCAGTTAAAATCACTTAGAAAATTTTATGAGAATGTTTAACAGTATTTTAATCGATTGAAACATGAAACAATCGATTAAAACAATTTGGAATATTTTTTACAAAGAGTTTTAATTGATATAAATGGTGTCGTATCGGTTAAAACAAATCTGGAAAATAATCAAGAACATTTTAACAGATTAAAAGAAGTTTTAACAGATTAAAACAAGACTTTTAACAGATTAAAAGATTATTTTAATAGATTAAATAAACCAGCAGTTTGGAAAATCTTCTATAAAAACAGAATTGCTTCAACCTTTTGAAACACACCTTTTGGCAATCAATCAAGCAATCATAAGTGCTACTTTCAAGAGAGAATCGCGCTAGTTTTGTGAAGTTCTTAGAAGTTCTTTCTTGAGGCAATATTTCCATTCTTTTGGAGAAGAAACTCATTCTGCAGAGCTGCATAAACCTGGTTTGGGTGTTCTAGTTTCTTCTCTTTGTTTCTTTACTTTTCTTTTCTGTATTGTGGATGCCTGGAAGTGTGGGCACTGGTTTCTGTGGCTGGAATTTGGCTGCAGGGTTGGTCAAGAACTGGAAATTGGTTCTTGGTGAAGGTTTAGGTGCAAGGACTGGAATTTTGGTTCTTGTGGTAGATTGAGTGTGAGATTAAAGTTGTAATCTGTAAAACGTTCAATCTAGTGGAACCCAGCTGGAATTTGGCTGGAAACTGGACGTAGCCCTGGGATTGGGTGAACCAGTATAAATCTTGGTTGTATCTTTCTAAACATTTCTCTCTTTAATTTTGTCACTGCTTTTACTTTGATTGTTTGTTGTGTTTGATTCAAGAACTGGTCAGAATTCTTAATCTTTGAAATAGATAATCTGTAAATTGCGAAAATCTTTCAAAGATCAATTCACCCCCCCCCCTCTTGATCTCAGCCTACATTTCTAACAATTGGTATTAAGAGCAAGGTTCTTGAGAATTATTCAAGTCTTTCGATCCAAATGGCTGGAAATAAATTTTCTGAGGGTGCTTGTATTGATAGACCTCCATTGTTTTGTGGTACAAATTACTCTTTTTGGAAGATTAGGATGAAGATCTTTATTGAATCTGTTGGTATAAATGTTTGGAATATCATTGAACAGGGAACTTATGTTTTTAACAAAGAATGGCCTAGTTTAAATGATTGTGAAAAGAAACTAATCTAAGATGATTGTATTGCTAAGAATATTATCATATCTGCACTTAATAGAAATGATTTTTTCAGGATAGCACATTGTCAAACTGCTGCACAAATGTGGAAAACTCTTGAAATGGCCTATGAAGAAACAACAGAGATATGCTTGATGGTCAATTCGGATTCTCCAATGACCAGTGTAAGTTTTGACTCAACAACTACTATGAATTATAGTTCATTACAAGATGCTTTTTATGAAATGCATGCAGTAGCTAAGAAATTAGAAATTGAAAACAAAAGATTAAAAAGCATGAATAGATTATTAGAAAACAAGATCACTCTTCTTGAAAAGAAAATAGTTGATGTGGAAACTAAGAATGAAAATTTGGAAATAGGTAATAATTCTGATTGCATGTGTAATAATAAAGACTGTAAAAATTGTCCTGAATTACAAAAGAAATTAACATATTTAATAAAAACTGCATCTAAACTTGCACAAGGGAAAACTAGTCTGGATATGATACTTGATTCTCAAAAATTGGTTATTGATCGTGGTGGTATTGGTTTTACACCTCTTATTGGAAAGAAAACTAGAGCATTTAAAAACTATTTTGCATATAGTAAATCTGTTTCGTCTCCATTTATTAAATGCTTTTACTGTATGAAAAAAGGTCATTTTGTGAAATCTTGTAGAATTAAGAAATATGTTATTCCTAAAGGTAGAATGAAGTGGATTCCCAAAAATTCATTTCAAATAATATGATTGAACCCAGTAATTATAAAAAAGGGTACCAGAAATATGCTAAATCTGTTTTGCAAGAACAAAATCTGGAAGTCCCTTAGTATCAAATCAGCAAATTTTGTTTCTGGATTCATGGACTGTGTATTTTAATTGATATAAAACTATTTTAATTGATTAAAATCACTTACAGAGAATACCAAAAAAGTTGTCCATAAAGTTTTAATCGATTGAAATACGAATTAATCGATTAAAATGTTCTCAAGAATCTAGTTTAGCAGTTTTAATCGATTAAAAAGGATTTATATCAGTTAAAATCATTAAAAGGATAAATTTAACCGATTATTTCTCTATTAAATCGATTATTATTCTGATATATTTTCTCTTAATCGATTGAATATGAAATTAATCGATTAAAATTCTACTTCCAGTGCAGAATTAATTGATTATTTCGATACTGTATCATTTTGTACTGCAACTATACTAATTTCTCTTTCAGGCAAAGCAAACTGAAGATCTCTGGTACCTTGACAGCAGCTGTTCTAAACACATGACAGGTGATATTACAAAATTTTACAACTTAAAACTAAAGTATGGTGGGACTGTTGTCTATGGGGATAATAACAAAGGAAGAATCCTTCGAATAGGTGACATCAAATGCACAGAATCAGGTATTATTAACAATGTATTATATGTTGAGGGTTTAAAACATAATTTGATTAGTATTAGTCAGCTTTGTGATAAAGGACACAAAGTTGTCTTTGGTCAAGATCAATGTCAAATAATCAAATCAGATTCAGAACAGGTACTGATTACTAGTAAGAGGATCAACAATATTTACATGTTAGATACTAATTCTGCTAAAAATTGTTGCTTAATCTCTAAAGAGAATGATTCCTGGTTGTGGCATAGGAGGTTAGCTCATATTCATATGAATCACCTTAATAAACTGATTTCTAAAGATCTTGTAATTGGCTTACTAAACTTAAGTTTGTGAAAGACAAAGTATGTGATGCATGTCAAAAGGGCAAACAAGTAAGGAATTCTTTTTCACAGAAAAATATTGTTTCAACATCAAGACCTCTTGAACTTTTGCACATGGATCTCTTTGGTCCTTCTAGAACTATGAGTTTAGGAGGAAATCTATATGCACTGGTTATAGTATATGATTACTCAAGATTTACCTGGACATTATTTTTAAAATTAAAATCTGATATTTTCCATATGTTAAAAAAATTTGCGAAACAAATTCAAAATGAAAAAGGCTATTTCATCTCTTGTATTCAAAGTGATCATGGGGGAGAGTTTTCAAACGAAAATTTCAATAAATTTTGTGATAAACATGGTATTAAGCATAATTTTTCTACTCTTAGAACTCCTCAACAGAATGGTGTAGTTGAAAGGAAAAATCGTTCTCTTGAAGAGTTAGCTAGGACAATGCTTAATGTGAAAGCATTACCAAAATATTTTTGGGTTGATGCCGTTAGTACTGCTTGCCATGTATTAAACCGTATTTTAATCAGACCTTTTCTTAAGAAAACCCCCTATGAATTATACAAAGGTAAAAAGCCTAATATAAACTATTTTAGAGTATTTGGATGTAAAGTTTTTGTCTTAAACAATGGAAAGGAAAATCTTGCAAAGTTTGATTCCAAATCAAATGAAGGTATCTTCTTGGGATATTCATTGAATAGCCATGCTTATAGAATCTTTAACAAAAGGCTAAATACTATAGAAGAATATGTTCATGTTGTATTTGATGAGACTGACCCAAGTATGCAAATAATGCTGAGTATAGTACATAAGATGATGTTTTAACTGATAAAATGTATCAATTAAAACTGCCAGAATCAACAATTTTTCAAAAACAGGTAGAAGATATTGAAGAAACTGAAGAGCAGTTGCCTAAAGAATGGAAGACTCCAAGAAATCTTTCAATAGACAACATCATTGGTGAAATAAATTAGGGAGTTTCCACTAGAAGATCTTTAAATAAATTCTGCAATCACATGGCATTTGTACCACAAATTGAACCAAAAAATATATCTGGTGCATTAAAGGATAATAACTGGATTAATGCTATGCATGATGAATTAATTCAATTTACAAGAAATGAAGTATGGGAATTAATTCCAAAACCAGATAATGCCAATATCGTAGGAACAAAATGGGTTTTTAGAAATAAAATGGATGAAAATGGTATAATTACTAGAAACAAGGCCAGATTAGTTGCTAAAGGGTATAATCAGCAAGAAGGAATTGATTTTGATGAAACATATGCTCCTATTGCTAGATTAGAGGCTGTTAGACTTTTACTTGCTTATGCTTCAATAAAAAGTTTCAGGTTATTTCAAATGGATGTCAAAAGTGTTTTCTTAAATGGTTACTTGAATGAAGAAGTTTTTGTTACACAACCACCTGGTTTTGAAGATCATATTCATCCAGAATATGTTTATAGATTAAAGAAAGTTTTGTACAGTCTCAAACAAGCCCCAAGACAATGGTATGAAAGGTTAAGTAATTTTCTCATATCAAAGGGCTATCAAAGAGGTTTGGTTGATAAAACTTTATTCTTAAAAAATTAAATAATGATGTAATTCTAGTTCAAGTATACGTTGATGACATCATATTTGGAGCCACTAATGAGTCTTTATGTAAAGATTTTATCAAAGATATGCAGGGAGAATTTGAGATGTCTATGATGGGGGAACTCAACTATTTTCTTGGATTACAAGTTAAACAACTTCAAGGAGGAAGTTTTTTTCATCAATCTAAATATTGCACAGAACTTTTAAAGAAATTTGAGATGGAACATTGCAAAGAAGCATCAACACCAATGTCCACAAATTGCTATCTTGATTCTGATGAAAAAGGAAAACCTGTTGATGAAACTAAATATAGAGGGCTTATTGGTTCTTTACTATATCTAACAGAAAGTAGACTTGACATTATGTTTAGTGTTTGTATGTGTGCCAGGTTTCAATCTGCACCAAAAGAATCTCATCTTACTGCTGCAAAAAGAATCCTCAAATAACTCAAAGGAACTTTAAATGTTGGGTTATGGTATCTTGGTGAGTCCAAACTAAATTTAATTGGATACTCTGACTCAGATTTTGCAGGTTGTAAGCTTGATAGGAAAAGCACCAGTGGCACCTGTCATCTCCTTGGAAGCAGTCTAATCTCATGGCATAGTAAAAAGCAATCATGTGTTTCCCTTTCTACAGCTGAAGCCGAGTACATTGCAACTGGAAGTTGTTGTGCTCAATCTCTTTGGATCAAACAACAGCTTGAGGATTATGGTTTAATTATCAGAAAAATTCCTCTCTTATGTGATAATACTAGTGCCATTATGTTAACTAAAAATCCAATTCAACATTCTAGGACAAAATATATAGAAATTAGACATCATTTCATTAGAGATCATGTTATGAAAGGTGATTGTGAAATTTTCTTTATAGAAACTGAAAAACAACTAGCAGATATTTTTACAAAACCTCTTGCTCGTTATCGATTTTACAAAATCCGCACTGAATTAGGCATTTTAGATGCATCCAACATTACTTAATTTTCAAAACTGGTTGTTTTAATCGATACAAACAAGCTTTAAATCAATTAAAAGCATTTAGACAACATTTTTCTTACTGTTTTAATCGATTAAATGTCGATTTAATCGATTAAATGAAATTATGTTTCTTACCTTCAAAATTCATCACTGTTTTAATCGATTAAAACCAGTAACAGAAACATTTTAATCGATTATTACTCTGGAAAGAAAAATTAAAGGCTTTAGTTAATGGTTGTTCTTGTAACATGCTACTAAAGCATGATTCCCTTATCTTTACACGTGTTAATTGTATTCATTACAAACGTGTTAATGAAGATAAGTTTGAATCAACTTTGATTGGTCTTTATATGAGTAATGTATCTTGTTAAAAAAAATTTACTACTGTTTTCAAAAACTAAATTTTCGTACATACCATGTATAGTATTTGTTTTGTTCTTCTGTTCCCTATTTTTTATGAAGTCAAAAAGGGGGAGAAATAATTGCTTTAGATAATAATTTTCCTTATTTAGGGGGAGCAGTAATATAGGGGGAGAAATGGAAAAAATGATTAATTTTTTGAATACTCACTAATCTATATATTCAAGTGACTTATTCTGCAGAGCTATTATTCAAAGAGGTTTTTGTCTTCATCAAATAGGGGGAGACTGAAAGTGATGAAGATCTTATTGAATTACTTAAGCAAAGATCTTGTTGATTTGATGAAGTCAAAATAAAGTCAAAGGCTACTATGCTACAGTCAAAGGTCACTTAGATAAAAGGGTAGAGTGTTTAGTGAGTATGCATCTCTACTTAGGTATAATCATTTTTATCTCTCTGCTGCATGAGTTTTCTTAATTTAAAAGATTTTGCAAATGCTTCTAAAAAGTGTTTAAACTGTTAAAAACAAAGTATTTTGTTAAACGGTTTTTTAAGTAACTATTTTAACTAATAGAATATGAGTTTTATCAACTAAAATGTTCTTAATACTTTTGTAACAGGTTTTTAACTGATATGTTTTCGAAATAATCGATTGCTTTCATTAGAAGGAATTTTGAAAACCTTCTGCCAGTATTTTAACTGATATAGAATTGATATAATCGATTAAAATGACTTAGAATATTTTGAACAGTGTTCTAGCAGAATTTTAATCAGTACAAACTCGAAATAATCGATTAAAATAACTTGAAGTATTTTGAAAGTTGTTATGTCAGTATTTTAATCAATACAAATGCGAAATAATCGATTAAAACAACTAAGAGGTTTTTCTAGAATGTTTTAATCGATTAAAACAAGCATGCTATCAGTTAAAATAACTTAGAAAGTTTTATGAAATCTTTTGGCAGAATTCTAATCGATTAAAATGCGTTTCAATCGATTAAAATAACTAAGTGAACTTTTTCCAAAGTGTTTTAATCGATTAAAACATATTGTTATCAGTTAAAATCACTTAGAAAATTTTATGAGAATGTTTAACAATATTTTAATCGATTGAAAGACGAAACAATCGATTAAAACAATTTGGAAGATTTTTTACAAAGAGTTTTAATTAATATAAACGGTGTCGTATCAGTTAAAAAAAATCTGGAAAATAATCAAGAACATTTTAACAGATTAAAAGAAGTTTTAACAGATTAAAACAAGACTTTTAACAGATTAAAAGATTATTTTAACAGATTAAATAAACCAGTAGTTTGGAAAATCTTCTATAAAAACAGAATTGCTTGAACCTTTTGAAACACACCTTTTGGAAATCAATCAAGCAATCATAAGTGCTACTTTCAAGAGAGAATTGCGCTAGTTTTGTGAAGTTCTTAGAAGTTCTTTCTTGAGGAAATATTTGCATTCTGTTGGAGAAGAAACTCATTCTGCAGAGCTGCATAAACCTAGTTTTGGTGTTCTAGTTTCTTCTCTTTGTTTCTTTACTTTTCTTTTCTGTATTGTGGGTGCCTGGAAGTGTGGGCACTGGTTTCTGTGGCTGGAATTTGGCTGCAGGGTTGGTCAAGAACTGGAAATTGGTTCTTGGTGAAGGTTTAGGTGCAAGGACTGGAATTTTGGTTCTTGTGGTAGATTGAGTGTGAGATTAAAGTTGTAATCTGTAAAACGTTCAATCTAGTGGAACCTAGCTGGAATTTGGCTGGAAACTGGACGTAGCCCTGGGATTGGGTGAACCAGTATAAATCTTGGTTGTATCTTTCTAAACCTTTCTCTCTTTAATTCTGTCACTGTTTTTACTTTGATTGTTTGTTGTGTTTGATTCAAGAACTGGTCAAATTTCTTAATCTTTGAAATAGATAATCTGTAAATTGCGAAAATCTTTCAAAGATCAATTCACCCCCCCTCTTGATCTCAGCCTACATTTCTAACAGTCCTTTGTTGGTACTACAATTCTATTTTATTCCTTGTGATTGCTACAGTTGAAAGTGATTCTTGAACTATAGATTGTTTGATTCTTGTAAGAACCATAAGTCAGAGAACGAGTGGAAAAAGGCAAGAGTACATATTATACAAAAGCCAAATTGAGAGTAAACACGAGTGGTACATCTTTGAGTGCAAACACGTGAGAAGAGTGGTGAGGTCCTATTACTTCATTTGTTTGGTCCTTTCTTTTTTTTTACTTGAAAGATGGCAGGTGCAGGTGGTGGTGGTGGTACCCCTCCTCTAGGGGGTGACAATAGATTATTGATTGATCCCATTACAACCCAAATGCCAAGAATGTTGACAGAACATACCGAGGAGTTGTATGGGAGAATTGAACAACTAGAAAATCAAGGAAATGATGATGATGGTGGCGCTAGAAGGAGGAGAAGGAGAAATAATGAAGGTGATGTTAAAAATAACAGAATTGAAGGAGTAAAGCTGAACATACCCTCTTTTCAAGGAAAGAGTGATCCAGAAGCATATTTGGAGTGGGAAATAAAAATTGAGCAACTATTTGCATGCCATAATTATACAAAAGATAAAAAGATGAGGGTGGCAGCCATGGAATTCACTGATTATGCTCTCATTTGATGGAACCAATTACAAAGGGAAAGGGTGAGATATGAAGAACCCTTGGTGGAAAGTTGGGAAGAAATGAAGATGTCGATGAGAAGAAGATTTGTTCCTTCTCATTATCAAAGAGATCTTCACAACAAGCTCCAAAGACTCATACAAGGTAGTAGAGGTGTTGATGAATATTACAAAGAGATGGAGGTTTCCATGATTAGGGCTAATGTTATGGAGGCACGGGAGGCTACTATGGCTCGATTCCTACATGGGCTAAATAATGATATAAGGGATGTTGTGGAGCTGCAAAATTATGTTGAGTTGGAGGATTTAGTACATCAAGCTTCTAAGGTGGAACAACAATTGAAGAGAAAGGGTGCCATGAGGAGGAGTTCATCTAATTTTCACTCTCCTAGTTGGAAGGACAAAAATAAGAAGGAGGGAGGATCATCAACAAGCAATCCCAATGTTATAGCTCACAAAAATCAAAATAAGTCTGATGAGGCACTTAAGAAAACAAGGAGTAGTGAAATTAAGTGCTTCAAATGTTTGGGAAGAGGTCACATAGCTTCTCAATGTCCCACTAAGAAGACTATGTTACTTAAGGAGGATGGACAAATAATTAGTGAATCTTCTTCATATTCTCCATCTAGTGATGAAAATGAGCATGAAGATGAAAGAGAGTTAGAAGGAGATTTGTTCATGATTTGAAGGATGTTGGGTAGTCAATCAGTTGAATTGGATGATTGTCAAAGAGAAAATATTTTTCATGCAAGGTGCCTCATTCAAGGGAAGTTGTGCTCTTTAATCATTGATGGTGGGAGTTGCACTAATGTGGCTAGTGCACGGTTGGTTTCAAAAATGAATTTGGAGACTAAGCCACACCCGTGACCTTACAAACTTCAATGACTTAGTGAAGATGGTGAGATGACCGTGAATAGGGAAGTTGAAGTGAGTTTTTCCATAGAAAAATATGAAGATTCTGTTTTGTGTGATGTGGTGCCTATGGAGGCTTGTCATTTACTTCTTGGGAGACCATGGCAGTATGATAGGAGAGTTATGCATGATGGTTTCACTAATAAGTTCTCTTTTATGCATAAAGACCGCAAAACTACTCTTGCACCTTTGGTTCCAAGAGAAGTTAGTGAGGATCAACTAAAAATGAGAAAGAAAAGAAAAGAAGAAAGAAAAGAAAAAGAGAAAGAGAAAAAAAAATCAAATATGTTTATAAAAGAAAAAGAAGTCAAAAGAGCTATGCAATTGAGAAAGCCAATACTTTTACTTTTGAGTAAAGAAAGTAAATCAAATAGTTCATGTTTTACTAACTCTCTTCCAAAAGAGGTTTCTTCTTTGTTGCAGGATTTTGAAGATGTTTTTCCCAAAGAAGTGCCTATAGGTCTACCCCCTTTTAGGGGTATTGAGCATCAAATTGACCTTATTCCAGGAGCTTCATTGCCTAATAGACCAGCCTATCGAAGCAATCCCCAAGAAACCAAGGAGATTCAAAAACAAGTTGAAGACTTAATGCTTCAGTAAATTTATCAGGGCCAATCAGGACCAACCTGATTGGCAGAAACATTATCACTGTTATTACCATTGGTTTGGTTCAGTAAATTTATCAAGGCTTGATACTGTTCTTGTGACAGTTTGAAATCATCATCTTCCCAAATAGACTCATTCTTTGATTCTTGGGTAGTGTCAACGTTATTCACAGTGCTACTCTTCCAATTGGTCTTATATCCAGGAGGAAACCCATGTTTCTTATAACAATTATCAATGGTATGCCCATTCCGATCGCAAAAGGAACATGCCTTCTTGACATACCTAGTGTTCTTACTATCAATGTTGTTGCTGCTAGGTAACCCATGTTTTCGAAAGAAAACAGATTCGGTGTGACCAGTCTTCTTGCAATGACTACAGGTAACTGTACTACTATTGATTTTAACTTTGGCTCCACTTAAAAAATTGTTTCCCCCAAATCTGTCTTTCTTGCTGAACCACATAGGAAAAAATCTTCGATATAGGTAGAATAGGATCCATCATTAAAACATGTGAGGTGACATTGGCGTATTGCTCGTTCAACCCTCTTAGAAATTGCATAGCGTGATCTTCTATTTTCCTCTTATGAAAGACATTAGTCAGATTACAAGAACACTTAGCGGAACAATTGCAAACCAGATCTAGGCAAAAAATTTCTAATTCATCCCAAAGCACACACATCTTGGTAAAATATTCAGTCACAGAGGCACTTCCCTGTTTAAGAGAGGAAGCCTCTGATTGTAACTCAGATATATGAAGTAAATTTCCTTGAAAGAACCTAGATTTGAGATCTTTCCATATATCTTCAGAATTGTCCATCCACAATATGCTTTGTCTGATTGATGGTGAAATAGAATGGGTTAACCAAGATACAACCATGTTATTACACCTCTTCCACGCTTGATATGTGGGATCAGTCTTAGTTGGTGTAGGAGTGGTACCATCAATAAATTTCATCTTATTCTTCGCATTGAGAGTAGTAGCAAACAAATTGCTCCAAGAGTGATAATTTTGCGATTCTAGAATAGGGAAATCACTGGATTCTCACTAGGATGGAGATAGAGAAAACTATGTGGAGCGTTAAAATCATTAATCCCATAGCATTGTTCTTAGATTCATATGATGCAGCCATGGAAGAAAAAGGGAAAAAGAAAGAAAAAAAATGAACCAAGAAGAAAGAAAAAAAAAAAACTCAATCACAAAGGAAAGGAAAGGGCAAAAATCAGAGCGATGCGCAACAGAGCTCTTCAAAAGAATAGCTCTAATACCATCTTAATGAACTTGGATGCAGTGCAGAAAAGAACTATTGACCCTTGCGGAAGCTTGGATTGAAGATTATCCATAAGAGAGGGAAAGGAAAAAGAGAAAAGTGAAAGTGAAAGTAACAAAAAGTTTAGATTATTCTCAAATGTTTACAGAGAAGGGGTATTTATCTTTACCCTTACAAAAAAGAAAAGATCATGACCGTTGGATGAATTTTGTGGGTCACTTTGACAAGCCAACCAAAAATTAATTTAATAATCAATTTTAATTTTTTTTATTCACATGCTAAATTAAAAAATAAAATCAAATAATTATATTACTAAATTATTTAATAAGTTAGTAAACTATTTTTTAAAATTTTTATAATGTTATTAAAAATGTTATCAATTATTTTAACTTATTAAGTAGATTTATATTTAATATATTATTAAAATATTTTTAAAAAATATTTATATAAATGAAAAATAGTCATTAATTTAGAGATTATTTGTTTAGTGATCTGAAATTTTAGTCACTAAATCAGTCACTAAATATAAAAAAATCAGTCATCGATTCAATTACTATTAGTAACTGAATTTTTCGGTCACTAATTTCGGTCACTATTAACCATTTTTCTAGTAGTGACTCGAATCGGTGACCGGTTCGATGAACGAATCAGTGACCGATTTCTATGACTGAAATTTTAGTCACTAAATCAGTCACTAAATATAAAAAAGGAAATCAGTCACTGATTCAGTTACTATTAGTGATTGAATTTTTCTATCACTAATTTCGGTTACTAACTTCGGTCACTATTAATCATTTTTCTAATAGTGAAAATTTATTATAGTATTTGTTCATTATGATTGGTCAAGTGAAAAGAGGGCATAAACAGAGGAAAAATAATGTGCTAATAGATTTAGTATTGATAGTGGATTTTTACAAAACTACGTATTTTTTTATACTACAATTTAATTGTAATACATTTGTATTCATACGATTTAGAGTCCCATAAGAAAGAAACAAAATGAAAAAAGAAAAAAATAAAAAAGAGAGATGATAGAGTGAAAATAATATGTTTATTTGAGAATATGGTGACATAAGAAAATATTCATTTTAAAAATAATAAATAATTAAATTAAAATTAAATATTTATTCAATTACAAAATTATTTATATAATTATTAATTAATTTTTATTAATAAAATATTGTTTAAAAGTAATATATTTAAATTATTTTTTATTATAATTTTTAACTATTTAAAATTAAATTAATAAAATAATATTATATTTCAACTATATAAAAAACATATAAAATAATTCATTTAATTTTTATAATTATTTTAATATTTATGATATTTTATTAAAATAATAATTAAAAATATATATTATTAAAAAATATCTTAATATGATATTTATTTGTTTGTAATATATTATTCTAAATTTTATTTGTTTGTAATATGATATTAATATATTATTTTAATTTTTATTGTTATAAATATGATATTATTTTATTAATTTAATTTTAAATTATTTTAAAAAAATTATAATAAAAAATATTTTATAATTATATATCAAAGTATATATTATTAAGAAATAGACATATAATTTAACTTACTTAAAAAACGATTTTATTGATAAAAAATAATTAATAATTATATAAATAATTTTATAATTGAATAAATATTTAATTTAAATTTAAATATTTTCTGTTTCTTAAAATAAATGTTTTCTTTCCTTTTTCAAGTCACATTCTTCTTAAATGAAAAAAGAGTATTTTTTTTACTTCTTTTCTTCTTTTTTTCACACACACTTTTTTCCTTGGTACTGAACAAATCATTTATTTCATGATGGATATTTCAAAATGTATTTTAAGATACCTATCTAAACATTTGTTGGATAGAAAAGTATTAATACAGACGTGAGTTGGGCTTACAAGATATTGGGAGTGTGAATTTCCACAGCCAACCTCATGAGTCATGTAATCGAACTAAACTAAAATAAATTACTAAGATTAAATCTCTTTTCTTCTTATACATATATTAATTAATAATTATAGTTACTACTGAATTAATGACTTTAACTTTTATACACTATTAATATTAATATTTTTATATTACCAACAAATTAAAAATCGAAAAAATATATAATCATCATAAATTCAATCAACTCATCATTTCTAATGATTATAATTTATAGCAGTGGCTCTCTTTTAAAAGAGATATCTAATAATTTAATAAATTTTTTTTATAATTTTAGTTTCTATAAATTTTTATTCATAGATTTTACTTTCTAGTATTTCAAAATAAAACAATTTTGATCCACTGCTAATATTAACGTAAATACTTTTAAAAATATTATTTAAAAATATAACAATGTCAAATTTTTCATTTGTGTAACATATTAATAATAAAATTTAACAATTAATTTTAATTTTAATGTATACTATATTCTAATATATATGTTAAAATATTTTCTATTAGTATTTTAATAATTTATTAATTGTATATCAAAAGTTTAATTTTGATATAATTAAAATACAAACAAAAATTGTATAAAGACGAAAAGTAAATTAAATACAAAAGGATATATTATAGGTTGGAAAAGTGTGATGTGAGTGAGATTTTTTTTTTCAAGAAATCTTTGTATAATTGTTCGGTAAAATAATAATAATTTATAATATATAATTATATATCATAACAGTTCCTTATATTAACTGTTTTTTATATCATCTATGAAAAAAATAGAAATGTCATCATTAAAAAAAATAGTTATTATCATTTATATATTTAAAAAATAATAAAAATATGATATGTACACTAGTGCAAAAAAAGTTTTTTACGTTAGGTATTTTAGGTTTTTTACGTCGCATTTAAGACTGACGTTAAAACGGGAGACGTAAATTTACGTCGGACCCTTAGCCTGACGTAAATTCACGTCAGTTATCGAGACCCGACGTTAATGTACGTTGCATTTACACTAAACAGACCTAAAAAGTATCAAAAATTAAAAAATTTGGAGCAAATTTACGTCACGTATTGTTATACGCGACGTAAATTTACGTCGCATATTGGTATACGCGACGTAAATTTGCTCCTTTTAAAAAAAAAATTGGGCTTATTTTATCTTACAACCAAAACCTGCAAATATATATTATAATCAAACAATCCAGAGGTTCAAGTTCCTTTAGCTATGTAATTAAAAAATATAATATTATATATAATTCAAACTACATAATAAAACAATATAATACAAACAATAACCTACAAACTAAAATCTATTACAAACTAAAAGCTAATACAAACTAAAAGTTAGTACAAACTAAGCTACCTAAACTACATAATACACACAATATAATATAAACAATAACCTAAAAAATTAAGTACTAGAATTGTTGAACGAAAAACCTTGCCCATTATTCTTTAATTTGTGTGATATCATATTCTGGAAATGGAGATGAATCTTAAAATACCTAAAACATTAATTTGACTCTTGTAAACATGCAACACACCTAAAGTTAAATAAACTTAACTAATGTTGAAAGCAATTATGGTATTCACTTATTATAATAAGTTTCTAACCTTAGGATAAATGAACTGCAAAGTCTTTGTTCTGGGTTTTCCACTTAGAACATTAGTTATAGACACGATTCTAAATGAAAAAAAGCCATATATTATTCAATACATTTTCCATTTTCACTAGCAAATTTCAAAAATTCATCAACTCCTTTTTCGTACTCTTCACTAATACAATGTGCATTCATCCAACTTCGATTCATATTATGTTATAAAGTTTCGTCACTCCTAGAGATTCAAAATTTATATTTAAAAATAAATTAATATACAAACAACAAAGCACGTATATGGAGTGTGTAAACCGAAAATGCACTCAAACAAAGTAATGACATTCCAATAACAATCCAGTGGAGACATTCACATAATGACGTGATTGAGATCCCCAAAAACAATCACGGATTCAATTTGAACATATATCAAGAGACATAGAACACTAACCTCGAGTAAACACGAAAACGATTTCAAACTCGAATCCAATCGGGGAGAAATGTCAAATTCGTAAAATGAGACACAATGTTGATGTTCTTCACTGTCAAAATGATCGAAAATGGTGTGGAAAGGTACTTGTCGTCTTCATTCTCATTGTCGTTATAAACAACCCTTGCGGCACGAGATGCGGGAGTGGGTCTGGAAGAGAATAAAAAGAACTTTTTACGTCGCACACCCTAGCACGTGACGTAAAAAACCTCTTTTACGTCGCGTGAGGGGTGCGTGACGTAAAAAGTGATACTTTTTACGTCGTGCACCCCCCATGCGACGTAAAAAGTATCACTTTTTACGTCGCACACCCCCATGTGACGTAAAAAGTGATACTTTTTACATCGCGCACCCCCCACGTGACGTAAAAAGTATCACTTTTTACGTCGCGCACACCCACGTGACTTAAAAATCTCTCTTTTACGTCGTGTTGTACCAGGTGCGACGTAAAAGAGGTTTTTAACGTCACTTCCTACAATATGCGACGTAAAAGTTTCACCTCTTATTTATAAAATTGTCACCGCGTTTTATTTACGTCAAATATTTTGACATGCGACGATAATTAGGTGACGTAAAATGTCATTTTTGCACTAGTGGTAATTAGTGAAAAAAAAAATGAATATATTTAAACACCAGAGAGAAAACATAAAATAAAATTTAAAATAATATTAAAAAAATGTACACACGCAAGCACTTCAGTGTTTCCGTTGTCTAATAATAAAAAAAAAAATAAAAAAAGTTAGTTGAATGTTAACTTAAAGTTAACCTATAATCTTTGAGAGAAAATAAAACAAGAGGGTGGAATCGGAGAAGAAACACACTTTAAGAATAGGATTTCAAGAGTGAAAGTCAAGTGATAAGCTAAGTTCTCTCACAAGCTTAATCAAAACTATGATCTCTGACAAATCAACAATTTATTTATGTTATATTATTTATTTATTTATTTATTAATATTGTTTTAATGATTTCTAATTTTACTGATTTTAGTTCCACTCAATGACTTTTAATACAATTTGATACAATTTGAGGTATTTAAAAGTGTTTTTAATCCTTATCATCCATGTTATTTGTACTTTGAATTTAATTCAATGCATATTCCCCTATCATCCCTGTTGTCTTATTGTACCGAGATGATAATAGCCTACAAGTTAACTATCTACCATAGACTAATGCATTTTCAAGAACTCAATACAAGATTAATGCAAAGTAGTGTATTCTTGAACTCAGTGAAAATTGATTACGACAAATCATATGCACCCACGTTTGGAGATCTAGCAAGAATGAAAAAGACTCTTTTCCTTTTTATTTAGTTTAATGTAATTGGACCACAAGTTTCATATTTTATCTTATGAATATTCACTAGTGCAAAAAGGGGCTTTTACGTCAGGTATTTAGGGCTTTTTACGTCGTATTTAAGTCCGACGTAAAAGCGGGAGACGTAAATTTACGTCGGACCCTTTTACCCGACGTAGATTTACGTCAGTTATGAAGATACGACGTAATTTTGCGTGGCATATACAATAAACAGACGTAAAAACCTTTTCAATTTAAAAAAAAAACAGAAAATTTACGTCGCATACAGTATATACGACGTAAATTTACGTCGTATATACCAATATGCGACGTAAATTTACTGTTTTTTTTTTAAATTGGGTTTATTTACTCTGTTTTACAACTAAAACCTGCAAAAATTACAACCAGACAAGTCCAGAGCAGTTTTCTTTTGCTAGTAAATTAAAAATATAATATTATATAATTCAAACTACATAATAAAACAAAATAATACAAACATACAAACTAAAAAATCTATTACAAACTAAGCTACCTATACAAACTAAGCTACCTATACAAACTAAACTAAACTACATAATACACACAATATAATATGAACAAGAACATAAAAAATAATGTACTAGAATTGTAGAACAAAAAATTTTGCCCATTGTTCTCTAATTTCGTAATCTCGCATTCCGGTAATGGAGATGGATCTTGAAATACTCGAAACATGAATTTGACTCTTGTAAGCATGCAACATGAATAAAGTTAAATAAACTTAACTAATGTTAAAAGTAATTACCTCAGTCCAAGAATCAATTAAACCCGCACAAACTATGGCTCTCATCCAATACATTACATAGTAACCACATTCAAACGAGTCGGTTTGCTTATTACACCGAAATGATGAAAAAAACATAATATTATTTTCAAAATTGAAATATAAACAATAATTATGGTATTCACTTATATAAATAAGTTTCTAACCTTAGGATAAATGAACTGCAATGTCTTTGTTCTAGGTTTTCCACTTAGAACATTAGTTCCGCATACACGATTCTAAGTGAAAAAAAGTCATATATTATTCAATATGTATTCACAATTTAAAAACATAATTAATGAATAAAAGATAAAGTTACCCTTGTAATAAGCTTTTCATTTCTTGACTCGGTTTCCGATGTAATGAACAAAACCATACCACGAGTGTAATCCCGGGTATGATTACAATTAACTCGCCAATGGGACCTACATTGTATGACATAAAAATTAGTTACAAAAATATAAATTAAAATACAAATCAAAATACTAACCCTTCAATGTATGGAGCCAAATATATATGTCTTCTTGAGTCACTCATCCATGTTTGCATATATTGTTGGATTCCAACCTTTGTATTTCCAGATTTTTGGATGGATTGAGGCTCAATAAATCCGTATACTTCGGATTTTTCTTGTTCCACACTCAAATTGTCAAGGTACCTAAAACAATTAATTATAAGTTGAATATAATTATTATAATCTTAGAAACATAAATGAAAATGACTTACATTGCCCACAATTGTATGATGGAAATGTTTAACATGCAATTTCCCCAAGCAATTTCTAAAGCATCGGGCAAGGAAATGTACAATGGAACACCTGGAATTGTCAATTCCAAACACTCTAACATCCCATTGTATCCGACACGGTCTCTTCCTCAACCGTGGTAATACTGGCTAACAACATAGAGATGGGATCATCATCACATTCCGTCAGATCCTCATCAATAATAGGTTGCTTTTTATGCTTAGCACGACGCAAGTCCTCCTAAACAAATGATAACAATTAATTAAACATTTATATAATTATAATACTAGAAAAGAAGTAAATAGACAATATGTATATATATATATATATATATATATATATATATTACCTTGGTCTCGTGCTGATAGTGGCATAACCAAACGTCTTGGCCAAGCCAAGAATGTCCCGCTTGCCTCGCCCCACTAATTGAATCTCTTCATTAGGAAAAGGCACTCGGAGCATTAGCATCATTAACTTCATCAACTACTACTCGTGTCCGAGTCCGGCCGTAGAGGGACACCATGGATGGTTAAGCCACCCTCAAAAACTCGACCAACGACCCACTAGACGCGGGGTCATCTTCAACATATAACTCACACTCGGTGTGATGCATCGATCCTGAGTATATTCTCCTGAAGGATCAACGGTAGTAGCAAGCACAACTCCCTTTAGTGCTGACTCGAACAATATCATGTTCAATTGTTTGAGGTGTTCCTTGAGTCTCGTTGTCGAGAGCGGGCGAGAGATTCAATTTTCTCATCAAACTCTTCGCCGCAAGGATTGCCTTATTTGATTTAACTTTTCTTCAAACTGCATCTCCATTTTATGCAAGGCCTCCTGGCTGCAAGAGTCAAGCAGTGGTCCTTCGTGATGTTGGACCAAAGTAATCACGAAGGCCCCGTGTTCCACCAGACACCACGCACACGTCCCGAGTAATCTGGTTTTCCTATGGCCGCTGCCAATATATCTTGTCGACCATGAGGAATAAATGATCCTTGGCTGGTCCGCTCAACTAAATCATCCTACAACACATTAACAATAATTAAGTCATACACTAACTTTCAAATTAAAATCAATTCAAATTGACATTATAACTTACGATTTTCCGAGCAATGATTCGTGCGGACTCGGAAGTCATTTGTCCATCGAATTTTGTCCGGCTGCCTTCCACATCTCGATAGCGAGGGGTGGAGATGCAAGGTCGAGTAGAATCAACTCCTGCCGACTCTTCTCTCGGATTTCATGAGACGTTGCTCCAATAATGCATACCCTCCTCGTGACAATACATGAGGTGCATCATTCAACCTCCGACGTTGTTGGGCGGCTTGTCTTTTATCCCGCCAAGAGGGGTCCATTCGGTCGGCACAAAACTCGTAACCAATCCTCCTCACTAATTTGATACTTTAGACAGGGAGATTCATCTCGAAACTTTCCAAATACATACTCCCGTGTCAAGAAAGTCTTAAAGTCCCTCCATCTAATGGCAATGGAGGATAAAATCTTCTTCCTCATCACCTCGGTGTTAGGAACATCAAAATTTTGCTATGAAATGACCAATAAATGTTAAATTCAATTAATAATGATATATAAAGTATTCAACAAATATAGAAATACCCGAACATCCCGCCACATGAGGTTCTTCTCGGTTTCCTCAACATCATCCCAAGATGGAGTAGTAATCGGAACATGGTGTCGAGCTAGTAGTCCCAAATAGCTCTTAAACTTAGCAAGCATTTGGGCCGGATGCCTTACCGTAACGTGGATCAACTTCAACTTGAGTTTTCTCTCTAGCTACCCTCCTTGTCTGTCAACCCCTTTAACCGAGTGACAGATCTACCTTTATCACCACTTCCGCTCCCGCCATCGCCACTACCACTTCCGAGCACTCACTGTGGAATCCGACATATCCCGAAAAACAAAACAATATGAAGTCAACATACTTTATAAGTTTGAATAAAAAGAACTAGAAAATGTGAAGATAAACACCTATTATGTTGGTATGTTTTCCCATATCCCTTCATCATGATCACTTCGAATTGCATGTATGTCATCAACTTCATTGTCAACTATGTCATCAAATGGTCTACTTGAAAATGAAGGTGTTTCATGTATATCTAGAGACTCATCTTCATGAATTCCGTGCATGCTTCTTCCTTCTAGGACAATTGACCATCTCTCATTACATGGATCCTTGACATAAAATATTTGTCTCGCTTGATATGCCAAAATAAAAGGTTCATCCTTATACCCAACTTTACTCAAATCAACCAAAGTAAATCCTAGGTCATCTGTTCGCACACCCGTATTCCCTTCAACCCATTTACACTTGAAGACAGGCACCCTAAAAGTAACATAATCAATTTCCCATATCTCTTGTATGACCCCAAAATAACTCATAGAAGGCTGTGATAGGATTTTTGTCTTTAGAACTAGAAAAATGCATAGATTCAGACTTGAATTGTGACCCCACTATTTTGTACTCTACCTTTATCATCTTCTATTTTTGAGTAGAAACAATAGTTATTAATGTCATACCCACCAAATGTAATGACATCACTATTAGGCCCACGAGCAAGTCTCAAAAGTGTTTCGAAGCATTAATCTCAACATATACCCTTTTTTTAAACCAAGAAAGGAAACTTTTGTTATGTTCATTCAATACCCATTTTTCATTCATTCGTGGATGTGTTGCCTTTATTTCAGCTTATGTGTTGTGATATGTAAGGGATTACTTCATCGGTGTTGTTCAATATGTATAAATGTGCTTGGTCAACTTCTTTCCGACTAACATTTTTAATCTTCAAATTTCGAGTACCCTTACCTTCACATCTTCCATCATGTCTCATCTTAGGAATACCTATTGGTTCCGATTTTGACATATATCCTTGACAAAACTCAATGGCTTCTTCTGCAATGTACCTTTCCACAATAGAAGCTTCGGCTCGTATCGATTCTTCACATATCCTTTTAAGATCTTCATGTATCTCTCAACAGGATACATCCATCTAAGAAAAATTGGACCACATAATCGAATTTCCCTTACCAAATGGACTATCAAATGCACCATGATATCAAAAAATGAAGGGGGAAAATACATTTCTAATCGGCACACTATTACAATTGCTTCATTTTCTAATTCATCTAACTTTTTTGGATCAATTACCTTTTTACAAATGGCGTTGAAAAACAAACATAACCGAGTAATAGCAATTCTAACGTAAGTTGGTAAGATGTTTCGAATAGCCATCGGTAAAAGTTGTTGCATCAACACATGACAATCATGAGACTTTAAACCAACTAATTTCAACTCTTGCATAGACACAAGACTCTTAACATTTGAGGAGTATCCTTGTGGCACTTTGACCTCACGTAAACACTCACAAAAGCTTCTCTTTTCTTTCTTTGATAGAGTATGACAAGTCTGGAGGTAAGTAAGTGCGTTTTCCAATTGATTGTGGATGTAATTCGAACGTATACCCATGTCCGCCAAATCTTGTCTTGCTTTTATTCCATCTTTTGTCTTTCCTTTTATGTTAAGCAATGTCCCAATTACACTATCACAAACATTTTTTTCAACATGCATCACATCTATACAAGTGTCTAACTTCCAACTTACACCAATAAGGAAGATTGAAGAATACTGATCGTTTCTTCCAAATGTTTTTCTCATTGGATTTCTTTTGGGTCTTTCCAAACACAATATTAATATTTTTCACTTGCTCATATACTTGTTCACCATTGCGTGGTACTCGATGCAACCGCATTCTCCCGACATCCATTAAATGCTTTCTTCATTTTACGATATGGATGGTTAGCAACTAGAAACTTTCTATGCCTATTGTACGCAGTTTTTTGTCCATGTTTCAATTGGATATAACTTGTGTCTTCTTGACATATAGGACACGCTAAATGACCTTTCACACTATAACCGCTCAAATTACCATATGTCGGAAAATCATTTATAGTACAAAATAACATTGCACGCAACCTGAAATTCACTTCGTGATATGAATCAAATACATCCACTCCTGTTTCCCACAACATCTTCAAATCATCAATTAAAGGACTAAGATATACATCTATGTCATTTCCTGGTTGTCGAGGTCCTGAAATCATCATAGATAACATCATATATTTTCTCTTCATGCATAACCAAGGAGGCAAATTGTAAATGATCAACATAACTGGCCATGAACTATGTTTACTACTTAAATTTCCATAAGGATTCATCCCATCTCGTAGCTAATCCAATTCTCAAGTTTCTTGGCTCTGCACCAAATTCTGGAAAGGTTTCATCAATCCTTTTCCATTGTGGAGAATCAACTGGATGTCGAAGAAGATTGTCACATTTTCTACCATTTGCATGCCATGTCAAGTTTCTTGCATCTTCTTTTATGGCAAATAATCTTTTAAACCTAGGTATAATTGGCAAATACCATAACACCTTAGCAGGGGGACCATCTAGTTCTTCCTCACCACTACTTTCCTCAACTTTGGTTTTGAACCTCGACAAACCACATGTCGGACACATCTTTAATTTAGCAAAATCATTTCTGTACAATATACAATCATTAGGACATGCATGTATTTTCTTGTACTCTAAACCCATTGGACATAATATCTTCTTTGCCTCATAGTTACGAATAGGTAATGTATTATCTTCAGGAAGCATCTCCTTCAACAACTCCAATAATTCGGTGAAACTTTTATCAGTCCATCCATTTCTTGCTTTTAAAGTAAACAATTTTAAAGTTGCTCGATAATCTTGTAAAACTACATCCTATGTACAATTGTTGCGCAAAATCAGATTTCAAAGAATCATATAGATGTGCTTTCATAAAATGTTCTTCACCAATATCACGTATCATATCCTCTAGATTATCATCCATCCCTTCATCAAAATTGTCTCGTAGTTGACACAGTTGGGATGTCTAATATTTCTCCATGCCATGTCCATATTGTATAACTCTTAATAATACCATAAACAAACAAGTGATCACGTATATCCTCAAGTTTATGACGAATTTGATTCAAACAACGAACACATGGACAATAATATGTCCCTTTCATAGCTTTTCCATTTTCACTAGCAAATTTCGAAATTCCTCAACTCCCTTTTCGTACTCTTCACTAATACGACGTGCATTCATCCAACTTCGATTCATATTATGTTATAAAGTTTCGTCACTCCTAAAGATTTAAAAATTATATGTAAAAAAAATTAATATACAAACAACAAAGCACGTTCCAACAACAATGGAGTGTGTAAACCGAATGCACTCAAACAAATAAACAAATAACCGCATTCCAATAACAATCCAGTGGAGACATTCATACTATAACGTGATTGAGATCCCCAAAAACAATCACGGATTCAATGTAAACATATAGCAATGACAATGAACACTAACCTCGAGTGTAGACGAAAACCGATTTCAAACTCGAATCCAATCGGGAGAAAGATGAAGTTCGTCAAATGACACGACAATGTAGATGTTTTTCATCGTAAAACCGCTCGCAAATGGTGTGCGAGGTAGCTGTTGTCGTTGTTCTCGTCGTCGTTCTCAAAAACCCCGGTTGCGCGAGACGAGGAAGTGGGCCAGGAGGGAAATAAAATAGACTTTTTACGTCGCGCAGTGTAGTAAGCGACGTAAAAGTCATCTTTACGTCACACCTGGGAGGCGCGACGTAAAGATGGCCTTTTACGTCGCGTACAGGGGGCGCGACGTAAAAGCTAAGGCTTTTACGTCGCGTCCCCCGTACGCGACGTAAAAGGCCATCTTTACGTCGCGCCTCCCAGTGCGACGTAAAAGATGACTTTTTACGTCTCCTATTGGGGTGTGCGACGTAAATTTTTTGTCCCATATTTACAAAATTGCCACCGCGTTTTATTTACGTCGAATATACGTGCATGCGACGACAATTGGGTGACGTAAAAGCCATATTCTGCACTAGTGATTTATTAGTATTGAATAGGAAAAAAAAAAGTGATCATGGCCATTGACTATAATGCAAACTATTTTATTTTAGTTACCAGCAGTGAAACATGAATAAGTTGAGATCTTAAAGCAGTAGAAAATTTCACGTAGTAAATGCTATCTAAAAACATGGCCTGCTTAAACAAAAGCAGATAAACATTTCTGAATCAAATCATTTGTAAGAAATGTGCACCAATAGATAAAAAAATAACAATGATCACAATGTGTTTACGGTCTACAATGATTTCAAGTGGCACCTGAATACCTTGTTGTGCTTTTGCCACTTGTCAATTGAAACTATTTTCAACCTCCCAATATAACTGTTGTACCAAAATTTGCAACAAAAAAAAAAAAACAAACAAACCTACCAACCAACTTATAAATTATTTAGCTATTCATGAGATGACACAATAAAACTACTGAGCACTAAAAAACTTAGCAAACACTAATATGATGTTAGCACAATAAAACTACAAGATTTTTACCTAGTAAAACTACTAAGCATTGAAAAAACTTAGCAAACATTGATATGAAGTTGGCATAGTAAAACTACAAGCAAATTTTTACATAATACAATTACTAAGCATTAGAAAAACTTACAAAGAAAAACTGTCTTAGGTTGGATAATAGTGTTCATTATGTTCTATTATCTCCACTTTAGGAAATTGAATTTACATAGGTGTCATATTTTACATAAGGAGGGATGCACTAAAGTAGAACAATGATCTAAACTAGTTTATGATATGTTGGTCAAAATTTTATGTTTCATTTACTCATCTCTAGCATTATGCTGTACTTTAACAATGATCTACCATATTCGTATCTAACAGTATATAGGTCAACAATAACTTGTTAGTCAATAAACGGTATGTTTCAACCTTATTCTCCCATTATACATATGTATACCTATACATATTATCACTTTACACATTTATTCAATCATTCCTATATGAACATTTTATTCCTATTCTACGCACTCATTATTTCAGTCCTACCCTACACATTAATTTAATTACTTCATATTATGCACAACAAATTCAAACTTGCATTACAATTAGCACTAATTATTGTCTTTTTTTTTCACAAGGTCAGACACTACAAGAAAATCGCGTATTACCGACGGATACTTACCGACGGAATTGTAGCCGTCGGAAAATAATCATTACCGACGGATATAAAATATTTGTGAAATTTGATGTTACCGACGGATATATCCGTCGGTAAAATAATAATTAGTTACCGACGGATATATCCGTCAATAAATCCGTCGATAATTTATAGATAAATCCGTCGATAAATCCGTCGATAATTTATCCGATCGGTAAATCCGTCGATAAATTAAAAGTAATTATCGACGGATATATCCGTCGGTAAATTCATATGTAAATTAAAAATTATTTACCGACGGATAAATCCGTCTGGTAAAATTATATAATATAATTTAATTATTCACTAATTAAAAAATAAAATATTTTTTATTTAATAATTTAATTTAATCATAATTAGATTAATTTATAATAATTTATTAAATTAAGTAATTTTAAAAATAAATATTTAATTATATATAAATATATATAAATATATATATATATATATATATATATATATAAATATAAAAATATAAAAATATAAAAATATAAAAATATAAAAATATAAAAATATAAAAATATAAAAATATAAAAATATATAAAAATATATAAATATATAAATATAAAATATATAAATATATATAAATATAAAATATAAAATATATAAATATATAAATATATAAATATATAAATATATAAATATATATATAAATATAAAAATATATAAATATATATATAAATATAAAAATATATATATATATATAAATATAAATGTATATAAATATATAAATATATATAAATATATATAAATATATATAAATATATATAAATATATATAAATATATATAAATATATATAAATATATATAAATATATATATATATAAATATATATAAATATATATAAATATATATAAATATATAAAAATATATAAAAATATATAAAAATATTTATATAAATATATATATAAATGTATATAAATATATATAAATATATATAAATATATATAAATATATAAAAATATATAAAAAATATATATATAAATATATATATAAATATATATAAATGTATATAAATATATATAAATATATATAAATATATATAAATATATATAAATATATATAAATGTATTTGTATATTTGTATATAAATATAATTTATTTGTAAATTGTTATCAAGAAATTCTAGTAGCTTAGTGGTTGAGTATCAGCCTCGACTCTAAGGTACTGGGTTCGAATTCTACCAATTGCATTTCTCTTAATCTGACAATAATTCAAAGTTATAAAAATATAATATGGAGAAATAATTGAAATAATAAATAATAAGAATATAAGGGGAGGGGTTCTATAAAAAAAATTAATGTTATAAATAAGTAAAATATTTAATAATTAATAAAATTATTACCGACGGATCCGGATCCGTCGGTAATTTCGTAACATATTTACTGAACGGATAAATCCGTCGGTAATATTTACTGACAAGCGAATTTCTGACGGATTTTTGGCCATCGGAATTCCGTCGGTAATATTCATTTACCGACGGATTTTTGTTATTACCGACGGATTTTGACCGTCGGTAATTTTAATATTTCTTGTAGTGAGATAACATAAGCCTTAATGCACAAGAAACTTAATGAACTAAATTTAGCCTACTCTTCTTTGAAGCACGACTTGCTAAATACAAAACACTCAAGTCTCTCATTAGTTAACACAACAAGAGTCATTCTAATTAATGAAGGTACCGCTGAAGCCATTCTAATCCATGAAAAAAAATGCAAGATTGACATGAAGGTTATCAAATGCAAGAAACTAGAAAAGATGAAGGTTTGAAACTAGAAACAACTTCTCAATGCAATACAAATTACATCTCAGGTATGATTCAATAAGCATGATATATTTAACAAATCTTCATTAAGACGCAGAAAAGAACCATGTGTAAGACAATGCTATCAGGAAAAATACTAATACTTATAGTAAATTTGTAACACAAAATAAAGGTACTAACATTAGGACAATAGCAATGTGCAGGGGATGTGCAACAATCAACATGACTAACAATACTCAAACAAAAGTATAAACATTTAGTCGAAACATTCAATTAAATATTAAACCACAATATTCAAATATATATGAATTTCCAAACTCTAACCAAGATATAATATTGTATATAACAATCAATTGTAATGAAATTTTTTTCATGAAAATAATCCACATGTGAAATCCTAACTCATTCGAAGTATTCCTTAACTTCAAATTATGCATGCGGATCTTTGTCCATCCATAAGAGCAAATTTATAAATCGCTAGACAAAGTCGTACCACAGCAATAAGGACATCCTTTATAACATCCTTCCTCACAACATTACAACATGAATGAACAACTAGCAGTTGATATTGTAACAAATTAGAAGACCATGGATATTTTGCATGATATATCTAACATGAAACAGTATCCATCCTAAAATGATTCATGAGTATCCTTCACCTACACAATATGCATTTCATGTTGTATGACCATCACCTGCACAAGGAGTACCTTAAGACGATGAAGGTGGTGATGTTGCCTCTACTTCTGATAGTAATGAAGAAATTGAAGATGATGTCATTTTTAACATAGATGAGAATTAAGAGTAGATGATTATAGGAGATTATGTAATTTGGTTGTATTTTTAAAAATTTACAATATACAATATAATGTACATTTATCTCGTTAATATAATTGTACTATATTTTTGTTATATATACAATAGATAATTACATTTTATATTACATTATAATTATAATATATATAACATTCTAAAAAAATGTAAATAAAATTATTTTTAATATAAAATAAATATTTATAAATCTTACTGTTTAATAAAAATATAATTGATTAAAATATTTTTTCAAAAAATTCAAACTTCAAAAACACAATCTCACTTAAACTAAGTGAAACAATAGCTTAAATTGGTACTGCTTAAGCCAAATTGTTAATAATTCACTATTATGATCCTGATTTTGATTTTAACGATCAAACATAAATGTAATCCTATACTGATAAATATGTTGTAAACTAAATGCGAAAGCGTATCTGAATTAGTCATAATGATGATGTCTTTGTAGAGCACTATATTGATCTTATGGTCTTCCACCTAGAGAGCACCTGTATTTCCCTCTGGATTTTCTCTCTTGATGGGGATAGAAAGAAAGGAACGGGACCGAAACTTACGTTCTGTATGTGTACTCCCTAAAGGGGATCATGACCCTTTAAATAACCAGAATTAGGTTAATTACTTAAGTTTTAGTATTTCCAATTTGGCCCCTCATCAAATTAGAAATTGCTCTATGGTCTCTACACAATTTTATTTTCATTACATATGCCTTTAGCCAAAACTTTAATTTAGTCATATCACTTTATTATTTGGCTTAATAAATAATGACTCTAACATATTTAAATTATGTATCATATATATACATGACCCAATATTTGCTAACAATCTCGCACTGGTCACAAATATATATGTCATTACAACCTTACAAATGTGTTAGACTTTATGAGCTCAAAATTGTCATTATATTCCTTTAGCATACTCCAAAAGTCTCGTCCATTGATCATATCAGGATATAGAACCAAACCAGTTTTTCATTGCATCATCGCAACTAAAACCAACAATGATTACTAATCCTGACATAACCAAATGACATGGATTCATCATGAAATGTGTAGCATGAAAAATTACGTAAAGGTGATCTGTACACGTCTATTTTCAACTGGTTCAAACTTTAACTTATCGAGATCGATATAATAACCTTAATGTACAAAGTGTAATGAATGAACAACAAAAAGCTGCTTATCTATAGATAACCAAATATGTTCAAAAATCAATGTATTTATATATGAAATTAAACATAGAACATAAAATATATGAAAATGACTAACTCCCACTAAACCACAAATTCTTCAAATTGTAAAACACCCATGTGAGCAACATGCTCATGAAAGACCTTGGGCGGAAGTCCTTTAGTTAGAGGATCTGCTATCATGGAGGTTGTCCCTGAGTGTTCTATGGGAATATGTCCACTTTGTACTATTTCCTTAACAATACAGCTGATTTATTGTCACAATATAACTTAAGTGGTCTTTCAATGCCTTTCACAATTTGTAGCCCTGTGACAAAATTTCTCTGTCATATTCTATGATTTGATGCCTCATAGCATGTTACAAATTCTTGACATCCTGCAAAATCTAAGTCAGAAAACCCAGCGACCTCCAACTGGTCTGACATCCTGTATGTGAGCATATAATCTTTTGTTCTCTTTAAATATCTTATGACCCTTTTTGCTACTTTCCAATGGTCTATTCCTGGATTGCTTAAATATCTGCCTAGAACCCCAACTATGTATGCTATGTCTGGACGCGTACATATTTGGGAATACATCAAACTCCCGATAGCTGATGCATGGGGAATTTGCTACATTTTCTCAATTTTCAAATTCCCCTTTGGGCACTAATTTAGACTAAACTTGTCTCCCTTAGTAACTAGAGTATCCCCGGCTCATGATGCACAGGTTCTTGAGGATCTTGAGTTTGGTCTTGACGAACAATCAAATTGTAGACCCCAAATCTTGTCTGGTCTCAAAATAAGAACAGAAGACCTCCTATTCGAAGATGGACGAAGCCTAAAAAGTAACTAGGAGAGACTATTAGGCCCCATGTTAGAATAGGAAGAATTTTCTGTACAAAAATAAGGATTTTCGCCTTCAGGAGTCGAGACTGCCGTCTCGCTTTTCGGGACCGCTGTCTCGCCATTGATGCAAGTCGAGACGGCCGTCTCGTTTGGCGAGACGGCCATCTTGCCACTTGCCAATGGCGAGACCCCCCTCCCGTTTGGCGAGAAGGCCTTCTCGTCACTTGGAAAGTCGATATCGTTGTCTCGCCAAACGAGATGGCGGTCTCGCTACTTAAGCAAGTCGAGACGGCCGTCCCGAATGGCGAGACGGTCGTCTCGACCTTGCCAGTCGAGACCGCCGTCTTGACCTGACAGACGCGAATCCCTATAAATAGTAAGCGCTCCCCCCCCTCATTTCACACAGTTCTTCCACTTTCCCTTCTACACTTTCTTCAAATTCTCTTCCTAGAGTCCCTCCGAAGTATTTCCGGAGTTTCTGAGTATCTTAGAGAGCTTTTTATAGCGTTTCAAGAGCGATTTTTGGCGTTGTAAGAGCGAAAGGATGCCAAAATGCACCCTATTTTCAAAAGAATTAATCAAAAAGCTTGCTTCGAAGGTTCTTTCATTCTCTCGCTCTCTTTTACTGTCTTTATTTTTATAATTAAATTGCATAATAGACATTAGGGCCATGTAGTCATTATTTTAATTCCGCAAATAAAAGGGTAAAAGCGTCTTTTCGAAAGTTTATCTATAAAATAACTGGCCTATCATAGGGAACCCGAAAGGGGCGTCATAAGGGAACTAACACTTCCCTTACACGTAACTAATTTCCTTACCCAACTCTAGTTTTAACGACCAAAGTTGGTTTTTGAAAACCAATGCCTTTTTTTCTTCTTTTTCGATGTTTCCGGTAAAAACATCGGTGGCGACTCCATAAGAACAATTTCAAACTAGTTCTTAGGTCAGCCCGGTTATCGGACGACCTAAGAACACCTTTTCGAAAACCTCGCCCATAGGTTCAGCCTGGTTATCGGACAACCTAAAGGCGTTGTAACATCACACATAAAAACGCGAAAAATGGAAAAGTCAAAACCATCGCGTCGCTCCAACCGCCTCTCTTTGACGGCGGCGACAGATGACGACTCCACTGGGGAAGCCTAGAGAGTTGATCCCATTTAATGATGGGTCAGTTTAATAAATAAACTAAGAAATTACGCTTTTACCCTACTTTGTATTATAACATGTTTTAATTGCTTTGCTTTAATAACTGTTGTTTGTTTAATTTACGCAATTGTTTGAAATACAAATTGTACACAAACCTTTGCACACAACAGTTCCCTCTATACCCGGAGGCAAGTGAGAAATCCATAGGGAGTGGGTGGCAGGTACGGTTCGCCATAGTGATGGCCCTGAGCCCACCGGTGTGATCGGAAACCACCACTCAAGGTGATAACCTTCCTCTTTTGGCACAAAGACTGACTATGGCCCTTGCCTGCACTTCTTGTCGACACCTTGCTCTCGGTGGAATTTTGCCGCCAGAAGCAAGGAAAAACACTCTGATGTTGCTCTTCACTACTTTTTGTGTGGGGGATCACACATTTCTACGCTTCTAGTTATATGGGGATGTTCCCCGATCCTGTGAGAAGCTTCTCCAAAATCCCTCTCCACCGACACCTGACCTTAGAGTGGAAGGTCGAGTTGGAACAATGGGACGTCAACCAATTATCTTGGGTTTGCCCTTGGTTCCGACCCGACCCAGTCCTCATCAGATGTGGGGATTACCCGAGCATACCATTGATAGGACTCAGGGGTTGCATAGCCTACTCACCAAGAGTAGCTATGTGACAACTCATGAGAACTCAAACTACAATATCCCAAGGGGAGCTCGGAGGACTGTGTTTCTTCAGAGACCCATGCACGATCGCCAATTCACTAGCTGTGAGAAGAGCATGGGAGAAACCAGTCTTTATGCGAGATAGAGAGCTAGGAAAAGTTCGAGTAGCTGTCTCCAGTGACTACGAGGAGTGGAGAAGGAAAAGAGGGATGTCTCAACCATCCACCTCACTCGCTACATGTTCAAATAGTGAAGAGCTTCAAACTCAAGTCGACACCTTGACCCGGAGGATAGAAATCATGGGAGCCCAGATAAGGGCCCTTGAAGAAAGAGAACAAGAATTTATCCTCACCATAGACGGTCTACAGAGGCAATGCAAGAAAAAGGATCATGAAATAGAGCGACTCAAGGATCAGTGTGCTGACTTTAATGAGCAAGCTATTCGAGCATCCAAAGTTGCTAGAACCGGCTTGGATAGCCAACTTCAAGAAATAACCGCCAAATCAGCACACCTTGAGGCCGAATCAGCAAAATAGGCTCAGACAATCAAGGACTTGCTACAAGACCTCACAAGGACTCGGTCAGAAATACGCCAAGAGCGAGAGGCCAACCGGAGACTCAACAAAAGTCTCACTGAGCTACGCTGCAAAGAAAGAGACGGACTAGCTCAGTATGATCAAGTACTACGAGAAAAAGACCGAGCCCTTGCAAAACTCGATGAACTGCAAGCCTTGGTCGTCCATCAAGAGGCAAAGATCAAAGAGGCTCAAAAGTACAGTGAAGATATGAGCCAGGCGGTCCAGAAGCAAAGCGAAGCACTCGCTCATCATGTCCGGGAAGCCAAAAGGAATTTACATAGAGATCAAGACTCGCCTGTGGGTTTCTTTAGGCTTTTCTGTTTTTTTCAAAAGTTGCTTCGTAGTATGGAATAGGGGAATGTACACCTTCTACGGATAAATGAAATTTTTCTTTATTCAATAATTGTCTACTTGCATATCATTCATTTGCATATTTAATTTCCCCTCCTTCACTTTTAATAAACAAGATAATAAAAAGGAAGGATTAACTAACACGTCTTCCAAATCAAAAGAATAGAGAGAAAGCCACTTTTAATCAAGCTTTCCCCAACGGCTGATTCATCACAAGAGGATAATAAGCCTCGACAGTTGGTCCTCAAAACCAATAAGGAAGAGGGCGCAAGGACGCCTGTGCGACTATTTATGCCACGTCCTTTCCCCTACGAATCAAATAAAGTTGTACCATGGAGATACGGGGAATCTTCACCAATAAAGGAGGATATCTCCAATATAGTCGGCATTGGGGGCATGACTAGAAGTGGAAGAATCTACTCCCCCAAGGACTTATAAGAAGATGCCCCCAAGAATAAAGGAAAAAATAAACAGACCGAAGAAAAAGAAAATAAAGAATCCAAGGAGGAGACCGAGGAATTACTCCAGTTTATAAGGCAAAGCGAGTATTCCATTATTGACCAGTTCAATCATACACCTGCTAAGATAACCCTGTTATCTTTAATGATGAGCTCAAAACCGCATAGAAATGCCCTGTAGACCCCAAATCTTGTCCGGCCTCATAATAAAGACCAAAAAACCTCCTTTTTGAAGATGGATGAAGCCTAAGAAGCCATTAGGAGAGACTATTAGGCCCCATATTAGAATAGGAGGGATTTTCTGCATGTAAATAAGGATTTTTGCCTTTTAGGGTCGAGATCGCCGTCTCATATTCAGGACCGCCGTCTCGCCTTGCGAAAGTGGCGAGACGGCCGTCTCGTTTGGCGAGACGGCCGTCCCGTCACTTGCGAATGGCGAGACCGCCGTCTCGCCATTTCTGCAAGGCGAGACGGCCGTCCCGAATGGCGAGACGGCCGTCTCGACCTTGTTAGACGAGACGACTGTCTCGATCTGACATACGCGAATCCCTACAAATAGTCTCATCATTCCCCTCATTTCACACAGTTCTTCCTTTCTCTCTCTTGTCACTTCATAAAATTCTCTTCCTATAACCCCTCCAAGCATTTCCGGAGTTTTCTGAGAGTCTCTAAGAATTTTTTTTAGCATTTTTGAGAGGTTTCCGGCGCTGTAGAGAGCGAGGGGCTGCCAAAAAGCACCCCAATTTTTAAGAGATTAATATAAAGCTTGCCTCGGAGGTTTCTACACTCTCTCTCTCTCCTTTACCGCTTTATTTTTAATTATGCAATAGATATTAGGGTCATGTAGTCATAATTTTAAATTCCGCAAATAAAGGGTAAAAGCGTACTTTCACCAGTTTACTTATTTAAAATAGTTAGCCTATCATAGGGAACCCGAAAGGGGCGTCGTAAGGGAACTAACACTTCCCTTACACGTAACTAACTCCCTTACCCAACTCTGGTTCTAATGACCAAAGTTGGTTTTTCGAAAACCAACGCCTTTTCACTCCTTTTTCGATGTTTCCGGTAAAAACATCAGTGGCGACTCCAGAAGAACCCTTCAAAATTAGTTCTTGGGTTAGCCCGGTTATCGGACAATCCAAGAGCGTCTTTTCGAAAACCTCGCCCCTAGGTTCAGCCCGGTTATCGGACAACCTAAAGGCGTTGTAACCACACCAATAAAAACGCGAAAATAGGAAATTTGAAACCATTGCGTCGCTCCGACCGCCTCATTTTGACGGCGGCGACAGATGGCGACTCCACTGGGGAAGCCTAGAGAGTTGATCCCATTTAGTGATGGGTCAGCTTAAAATAAATAAACCAAGAAAATTACGCTTTTACCCTACCTTGTATTATAACATGCTTTAATCTTTGGATTTAATAAACTGTTGTTTGTTTATACTTACGCAATTGTTTGAAATACAAATTGTACACAAACCCTTGCACACAACAGTTCCCTCTATACCCGGGGGCAAGTGAGAAATCCATAGGGAGTGGGTGGCAGGTACGGTTCGCTGTAGTGATGGCCTTGTGCCCACCAGTGTGATCGAAAACCACCACTCAAGGTGATAACCTTCCTCTTTTGGCACAAAGACTGACTATGACCTTAGTGCTAAGCATGGTCGGAAGGCTGGAGAGTGGGGACCCTATAATGGGGGCACCTTGGGGGCCTTAGCCTTGGTGAGAACAGTTAGAACCTACCTTCGCCAAAACACTTTTCTGCAGGAAAACCCTACCTCGTGATTAAAACGACTCCTCGCCTATTCGCGGATGATCGAATTGCGTGTGCATTTGTTTGTTGCATTTTGCATAGCATAACCAAACAATAGAAATATCACAAAAAAACATTTTTTTGCAATAAACACCCTTATCTCGAACAGTCTGCCTTTTAGCTAGACTGGTTTCAAGTTCTTTGTAAGCTAAGTAGCCACGCAGTCCGACAGAAGAGATAAAAGGTTATGAATAAACCAAATAAAATAATAATAATAATAATAATAAATAAATAAAATAATTTTGACAGAGTCGTATCATTCATATCACATCATGTCATAAGTGGAAAAAACCAAGAGAGAAAATAAATGCATAAGGAAAGTATGCATACGCATCATTTTAATAAATCCCTAAAAAATGGGTCTTAGAGGCGTTTTTTGGGAAAATCACTAGGCCAAATCCCCTTTGGGAATTTGCAATGTGATTCTTCACCTTTTTATCTTCGTTTTGATATGATGTGCGTCCAAATCGGACATCTCAGTCAAAAGTTATGCCACTTTGAACATCTATTGCCCTTTTATTTTACTGGTGCATGCATAAATACATTCTAGGGAGCATTAGATATCCCTAAGACAATGGCGAAAGAGGCCCCAAGCACACTTGTGACCTTCGCGACAAGGAAGGGACAAGTGTACTAAGGTGATCCCCATTATACTTGTCAAATCTATGATGGGGAAGGAACCATTACACCGAGGTGGGTATGATACCCCACAAAGCATAAGCTTTAAAGAGGATACCTAAGTCATTGTCTTAAGGAATATCCATCTCATAAATCATTCATTTTAAACAATAAAAATCTTTTTGCATTCTAGAAGGCGACTAGTATTCTTCATGCCCTCATCCGCATACAAAAAAAAACACAAAATCCCAAACACTATCATACATCATGTTAGAAAATAAAACATGATAATGTTTATGAAAAAACAAACACTTGCATACATGCATCCACCAAACTTCATCCTCATAACATGCATCTAATAATAGACAATCGAAGAAGTGGACATTCCTCAATACCATGAAAAGAGGATTAGGGCATTCGCATGCCATGCACGGGAAGTAGAAAAGAAAATAAATAGAAATTCTAACCTGCCTATGGGTTCATTTAGGCTTCTCCACTTTAAAAAAAAATGTACTTCGAAACATTGCATTGAGGAATGTACACTGTCTGGATGAAATAAATAAAATTGTTTGTTTTCATCATCTCTTCAAGTGTCTATTGTATTCATAAATTGCATTCATTCTCACTTTAATAATAATAAGATAATAAAAAGAAATGATTAATTGATGTGCTTTCCATGAATTGGAATAAGATGAAGAGCAAACCTTTTGTCGTCAAGTTCTCTCCAACGGTTGATCCGCCTAAGGAGGATAATAAGTCTCAACCGTTGGGTATCCGAGTTAATAAGGAAGAAGGGGCAAGGATGTTGTTACATTTGTTCACCCCATACATCAAATAAGGTTGCACCATGGAGATACGCAAAAACACCGCCCATTAACAAGGATATCTCTAGCATAGCTGGCATTGGGGGCAAAATTAGAAATGGAAGAATCTATTCCCCCAAGGAGCTGTAAGATGATGCTTCTGCAAATAAAGAAAAAATAAAAAGACCGAAGAAAAACATAATCTAAAGAGGAAACTGAGTAGACTTTGGATTCACAACACTAAGGCAGTTCTCTCAATGCTTCGCCAAAGAGACAAACTCACGGTAGGCGACAAGCTGGTCACGGTTCGAGCTAAAAACGACATTCGGATCAGCAAGTCGTTTGCCCTACCTTGAATGGATGCGACTGAAAAGGGCCTTTGAAATATCTTTTGCCAATATGAAAAGACTTACCCAACGATATGAAGGTGACCCACATGGTGAGGAAATATGGATGTCGCCCAAACCAAGGGCTCATTAGAAACTCTCAAGCAATAAGGGAGCCACCAAATTTTAAAGACAATCCTTTAAAGCATTACCCTATAAAGGATCAAGTTGCACGGAGAAAAGGGAAGTCTCTCCTCCACACCTTGAATCAGATTTTCCCAAATAGAGGGGTTCAAGCGACTTTAGTCATTAGGTGTTCTCCTTCTGATTCTTAGGGTTTGTAAATCCAATGACTATTAGAGATTACTCCTCGGGGCTAGCCCGACCCCTGAGCATTGTAGGGCACATATTTCCCTATTAATTACAAAGAATGTCATTCTTATTATCTGCTTTTCTTTCTACTATTCATATCTAAACCTCATTAATAACCATGTTTAAACAAACGTTTCAAAAATGCGTCAAAATGCGCCATCGTCAAAATAATCAAACCACTCATCACCACTGATTGACTAGAAACATAAAATAAAGTCGTGTTTTGCCAATGTTGTACAAAAAGAAAACAAAAATCAAAAGAAGTCCATAAAAGCTAAAGGCCAAAAAGAGAGGGCAAGATACCCGGTAGGAAACCCACAAAGGGGGCTACACAAAAGTTAGGGTAAACCAGCTAGGAAACCTGAACAACCATAAAGGGTAGCCTAGGCAAGAATTAGGGTTACAAAATAAAGTCCGCTAGGTTTCCAAAGCAAGAAAAAAGAAACCTACACAAAAGTTAGGACAAAACAAAACACAACATCCTAAGCTGAAAACCCAAAGGGCAGACTAGGGAAGTCAATCAGTCATAGCACGACGCCACTCCATAAACAAAATGTTGTTTAAACTAGCCTAAACACTCTAACCAACCTTGGCTAGCCGTGCTTACAAAAACCATTTTTGTCAAAATAAAACAATTCTAAAACACAAGCCTTTGAATTCAATATCCTCTTCTTTCTCTTCTCTTGACCCTTACCACTACGACATTCTAGTAAATAGTAGGGAAATGTGGAGATAGTAATCAATAGGAGGATAGACATCCCCAAGGAAAGGGAGGGGCGCACTGACATGGCAAGTCGCTCTACAATTAACATAATCATTCTTCGGTCATGAAAAAATCGAGACGACAAAATTGGTACAGCCTATCATGTCGACAAAGCACATAACATCAGAAGCTCATCAGAAGTAAAAGCACATTGGTTAATCCTTTTGAAAAATTAATTGAAATAGTATTATAGGATGCATATCACAAACATTGCATACATGCATAGGGTCCTTTCTCTCAAAAAGAAAAGAGAAAAGAGAAATGAGAAAAATAAAAATAAAAAATAATGCCTACTAGGAGATTCTTAGGCAAAAGTTAGGGTAGCCCGTTAGATTGAAAACCCGCAAAGGGCGGTCTAGGCAAAAGTTAGGGCATTCATAAAAAAGGAAAAAATTCTGCTAAGATATCCTAGGCAAAAATTAAGGCAGCCCGCTAGACCGAAAACCCCAAAAAGGGCGGTCTAGGCAAAAGATAGGGCTAAACCAAAAAATGAATAAAAGAGAGGGACCCTTCATCACAATCATAAAAAGTCTAGCAGGAGGATGCTAGTCACTTTTCCAGATACATCAATCAAAAAGAATAGATTACATTTAGGACATCCACACACAAGTAGTCGCACAAAACGACTTTGTCAATGTCAAAAATGAAAGAAATAAAAATTACTTCAGACAAATAACAAAAAACGAAAAGCATTCATGCATATAAGGAGACTAGCTCCATGTTTGTGATTGAAAACAGGATCACTGAGACTAAGTCTCCAAATAATACCCTCAAGAAAACGGAGCAAGTCATCAATCAAGCGAATCAACAGAATAGGAGCTTCTGAAAATCAAGAGCTCAAGCTACCATCCTTCTACCCAGAAAAGAAGGCACAAGAAAGTAATAAGTCTCCAAACATTGCTCTCCCTCAAGAAAGAAGAGTGAGTTGTCATAAGAAGCTTCCAGAAGCCAAAGCTCCAATCATCACCCAATAAAAGAGGGCACAATCATTAGACATCATAAAAGAAAAGCCGACGGAAAGGCTTAGTCATCCCCAAGAGGATCCCTTCCTACTCCGAAGGCAAAACAAAAACACTCCTCACGGCTCAACATTACCACTACATGAGTCATCGAGCACACTCACCCAAAGTCTCCTCCACACTCCCCAATGGAGAATAAAGGCTTCAAGAGCCCATCATCATCAACAGTCAAAAGAGTCCAATCTCCATACCAACAAGGGCTCAACAAAAAAGGAAAAAAGAAGAAAACTCTTGCATCCCCAGAGGATGTCCAAAAGAAAAGGCAACAACAGAGAAGGCCGAATAAAAATCCTCAAGTAGATCTCCTAAAAAGTCTACAAAAAAGAATCAGAAATTCCCATCCTCCAGTGGAATAAGAGCTTCACAAGTTTAGCTCGCATCAACATCAATCAAGGAGCCAAGACTCCATCCCTAGAAAAGAAAAAATCAGATCCCCAAGGAGTCAACTAATTCCCTGGTGCATCACCAAAGGGAGAAAACTTCATCCCTACTGGACCTCCCAAAAAGAAGGAAAAAAGTCAGTGTAATAAAAAGAGACTAAAAAGTAAAAAGGCTTACGCATTATTCCGAAAAAGTCAAATTTCAAATCGCGAAAAAAAAAGGAAAGAGATAAACCGCAAAAAAAGGCAGGATTAAAAAATCACCTTGACCAACAATTTTCGACAACTAAACAAAAGTCGAACAAGAAAACAAGACTACCCGACCAACCAACAAGAGTCGGGTGATCACCATCAAAAGATCAAAAACAAAGAATCCCCAGTAACCAACAAGGCTGAATGAACACCACCAAATCCCCGACACAGACCGGACGACCAAAATCTCAGAAAAGACAAAGACGAGAGAACACATCTCAATATAGGCGCATGAGCTAGAGCAGTAAGACGCCACCACAGCTAAAGGATCAGCTATCGCAAGAAGGAGCATCCGGAGGCATAACACCAGATGGGGGTGTATACTCATCAAGCCTTACAAAAGGGGGCTTACCCGACGGGGGTTCATACTCGTCAAACACCAGATGGGGGTTCGTACTCATAAGCCGAAAGGATCAGCTACCGCTAGAAGGAGCATCCTGGAAGCACACTTTTTCCCGGAATATCAACCGCAACAAAGACGGAACATCTGCAGGGCAACCGGGCAAGAGGGTCAACTCCTTTACCCTCCAGTCGATCTCCTTGGCACAACAGGCCAACAGTCGACTAGTCGGGTAAAGGGGGGGCAGCTGTAGACCCCAAATCTTGCCCGGCCTCATAATAAAGACCAGAAGACCTTCTTTTTGAAGATGGATGAAGCCTGAGAAGCCATTAGGAGAGATTATTAGGCCCCATATTAGAATAGGAGGGATTTTTTGCATGTAAATAACGATTTTTGCCTTTTAGGGTCGAGACCGTCGTCTCGTATTCGGGACGGCCGTCTCGCCTTGCAGAAATGGCGAGACGCCGTCTCGTAGACGACCGTCTCGACCTGACAGACGCGAATCCCTATAAATAGCCGCGCCATTTCCCTCATTTCACATAGTTCTTCCATTCTCTCTCTTGTCACTTCATAAAATTCTCTATCTTGTCACTTCCTAGAACCCCTCCGAAGCATTTCCGAAGTTTTCTGAGAGTCTCTAAGAATTTTTTTTAGCGTTTTTGAGAGGTTTCCGGCACTGTAGAGAGTGAGGGGCTGCCAAAAAGCACCCCAATTTTTAAGAGATTAATATAAAGCTTGCCTCGGAGGTTTCTACACTCTCTCTCTCTCCTTTACCGCTTTATTTTTAAATATGCAATAGATATTAGGGCCATGTAGTCGTAATTTAAAATTCCGCAAATAAAGGGTAAAAGCGTACTTTCACCAGTTTACTTATTTAAAATAGTTGGCCTATCATAGGGAACCCGAAAGGGGCGTCGTAAGGGAACTAACACTTCCCTTACATGTAACTAACTCCCTTACCCAACTCTGGTTCTAATGACCAAAGTTGGTTTTTCGAAAACCAACGCCTTTTCACTCCTTTTCCGATGTTTCTGGTAAAAACATCGGTGGCGACTCTAGAAGAACCCTTCAAAATTAGTTCTTGGGTTAGCCCGGTTATCGGACAATCCAAGAACACCTTTTCGAAAACCTCGCCCCTAGGTTCAGCCCGGTTATCGGACAACCTAAAGGCATTGTGACCACACCAATAAAAACGCGAAAACAGGAAAGTCGAAACCATCGCATCGTTCCGACCGCCTCGTTTTGACGGCGGTGACATGCCCTGATGAAGGTCTTGAGCAAAGCGCATGTACCTCACACCATATCCCAAGAAAAGGTCGAGAGGATCATCGGTCACATTACGACAAGCGATCACCTCACTTTCACAGAGGAAGAACTCCCTCTCGAGGGGTCAAATCACAACAAGCCCTTGCACATTTCCATCAAGTGCAAGGAGTACCTCATTGCCAAATTTCTTGTGGATAACGGGTCATCCTTGAACGTGATTCCCAAGTGCACACTTGACAAGCTGACTATTCAAGGAACCCATCTGCGCCCAAGCAGCACTATCGTTCGAGCCTTCGATGGATCCAAACGAGAAGTAGTGGGGGAAGTCAACCTGCCAATCCAAGTTGGACCCACTATCTTCAACGTCGATTTCCATGTAATGGATATTACTCCGGCATATAGTTGTCTCCTCGGCAGACCTTGGATTCACAATGCTAAGGCAGTACCTTCAACGCTCCACCAAAAATTCAAGTTTATAGTGGATGACAAGTTGGTCACGGTCCTGTTAGAAATGTAGGTTGAGATCAAGAGGGGGGGGTGAATTGATCTTTGAAAGATTTTCGCAATTTACAGATTATTTATTTCAAAGATTAAGTATTTTGACCAGTTTTTGAATCAAACACAGCAAGCAATCAAAATAAATGCAGTGACAGAATTAAAGAAGAGAAAGGTTTAGAAAGATACAACCAAGATTTATACTGCACCCAATCCCAGGGCTACGTCCAGTTTCCAGCCAAATTCCAGCTGGGTTCCACTAGATTGAACGTTTTACAGATTACAACTTTAATCTCACACTCAATCTACCATAAGAACCAAAATTCCAGTTCCTACACCTAAACCTTCACCAAGAACCAAATTCCAGTTCTTGACCAACCCTGCAGCCAAATTCTAGCTACAGAAACCAGTGCCCACAATTCCAGGCACTCACAAATACAGTAAAGAAAGTAAAGAAACAAATAGAAGAAACTAGAACGCTCAAACCAGATTTATGCAATTCTGCAGTATGTGTTTCTTCTCCAAAAGAATGCAATTTTTCCTCAAGAAAGAACTTCAATGAACTTCACAAAACTAGCGTGATTCTCTCTTGAAGGTAGCACTTATGATTGCTTGATTGATTGCCAAAAGATGTTTTTAAAAAGTTCAAGCAACTCTGTTTATATAGAAGATTTTCAAAACTGCTGGTTTATTTAATATGTTAAAATAATATTTTCATCTCGTTAAAAGTCTTGTTTTAATCTGTTAAAACTTCTTTTAATCTGTTAAAAAGTTCTTGATTATTTTCCAGATTTGTTTTAACCGATACTGACACCGTTTATATCAATTAAAACTCTTTGTAAAAAATCTTCCAAACTATTTTAATCGATTGTTTCATCTTTCAATCGATTAAAATACTGCAAAACATTCTTATAAACTTTTCTAAGTGATTTTAACCGATAACAATCTGTTTTAATCGATTAAAACACTTTGAAAAAAGTTCACTTAGTTATTTTAATCGATTGAAACGCATTTTAATCGATTATAATTCTGCCAAAAGATTTCATAAAACTTTCTAAGTTATTTTAATCGATAGCAATCTTGTTTTAATCGATTAAAACATTCGGAAAAACCTCTTAGTTGTTTTAATCGATTATTTCGCATTTGTATCGATTAAAATACTTGACGTAACAACTTTTAAAACACTTCAAGTTATTTCAATCGATTATTTCGAGTTTGTATCGATTAAAATTCTGCCATAACACTTTTCAAAATAGTCTAAGTCATTTTAATCGATTATATCAATTCTATATTCGTTAAAATACTGGCAGAAGGTTTTCAAAAATCCTTCTAATGAAAACAATCGATTATTTCGAAACATATCAGTTAAAAACCTGTTACAAAAGTGTTAAGAACATTTTAGTTGATAAAGCTCATATATTATTAGTTAAAATAGTTAATTAAAAACATTCTATCAAAATACTTTGTTTTTAACCGTTTAAACATTTCTAGAGGCATTTGCAAAAACTTTTAAATGAAGAAACCTCATGCAACGGAGAGATAAAAATGATTATACCTAAGCGGAGATGCAGACTCACTAATCCCACTACCCTTTTATCTAAGTGACCTTTGACTGCCACAAAGCAGCCTTTGACTTCATTTTTGACATCATCAAATCAACAAGATCTTTGCCAAGGTAATTCAATAAGATCTTCATCACTTTCAGGTCCAAGCAGAAGACGACATCCTGATCAGTGGACCGTCCACCCAACCTTATGTGGATGCGGCTGAAGAGGCCCTTGAAACATCTTCTCAAGCACTCAAAATTGCCAGTGTAAAGAGACTTCTCAAAAACACGAAGGTAGCCCGCATCATGATGAAGCATGGTTACCATCCTGGCCAAGGACTGGGGGAACCCCCAGAATTCAAAGATAATTCTTTCAAGTGTGGCCTAGGATATGACCCTACTAAGGGCCTAGCAAAAGGAAGAAAAGGGAAGTCTCTCCTCCGCACACTCAAGCAAATATTTCGAAGCGGAGAGATGCAAGAGTCAAGAGCTACCCTAGTTATTAGGAGATCTTTTTCTTCGCTTAAGGGATGTAAACCCAATGTTTGTTAGAGATTATCTCCCGGGACTAGCCCGACCCCCGGGCATTTCAGGGTACATTTCCCTTATTAATTAATAAAGAATACACTTCTTACTATCTGCTTCTCTTCTTGCTATTTCATGACTAGACCTCACAATAACCTTATCTAAGTAAACAAAAAATAAAAAGAAGAATAAAAAAAGTGCGTCCAAGTAATCAAAATTTACCATTGCCATTACAATCAAGCTGGTCAATTAGAAGCACAAAATAAGGCTTTACCTCACCATAAATAAAGTCGTGTTTCACCAATATTGTGAAAAAAACAAAAAAAGAAAAGAAAAAGCCCATAAAAGCCAAAGGCCAAAAGAAAAGGGCAAAATACCCGGTAGGAAACCCACTAAGGGGGCTACGCAAAAGATAGGGTCAACCCGGTAGGACACCCGAAAAAAAAATAAAGGGTAGCCTAGGCAAAAGTTAGGGTTACAAAATAAGGTCCACTAGGATTTCCTAAACAAAAACAAAAAAAGGAACCTAGACAAAAGATAAGACCAAAACACAATATCCTAATTCGAAAACCCAAAGGGCGATCTAGGGAAATAAACCAGCCATAAAAAGCAATGGAAATAGGCTAAGGCACAAATCCAAAAATAAAGAAGAAAATGTTTGCTTAGACAAAAGCTTAAACACCTAGGCCTAACCTTAGCCAACCATTCTTACAAAATCCTTTCTAATAAAATCAACCGTCTAAAACACAAGTCGTTGAATTTACCCTTTTACTTCTTTTCTCTTGACCCTCACAACATTATTCTAACAATTAGTTTGGGAATATGGAGGTGTATAGTCAACAAAAGGATTGAAACCCCTAAAGTGAAGAAAAAGGGACGCCAGTGTGGCAAAGTGTGCTCTTCAAAAAAAAAAGGAAAGGAAAAGAAGAAAGAAAGAAGAAGTGAAAATTATTCTTCGATCACATTAAGTTCGGAACAACACAACCAAGTACAGCAGAAAAAATAAAGATCAGAGGGTACTCGTCTCTACAAGACACACCAGTTAATCCTTCTGAAAAACTAATGAAATAGGCATTATAGGACATCAAACATGAAAACATTGCATGCATAAAATGTTTTTGAACAAAGTCCAATTTTCTTCAAAAAAAAAAATTATCTAAAAAATGAGACCGTCGTCTCGATTCACATTGAAACGAGACCGCCGTCTCGATTTGGCCAAAAACGAGACCGCCTTCTCGCTTGGTGAGACGGTCGTCCCGCCTAAAGCCAAAGTCGAGACTGCCGTCTCGACTTCCCAGACGGCGGTCCCGAATTCAGCGAAAATCTTATATATAGAGGTGCCTTGAGGTGGTTCCAGACACACTCTCCTGCACTCCTACCCTCCTTTCTATACATTTGGGCATCCTACTACCAAAAATGCATATAGGAGAAGCATCCAAAAAGAGAAGGGGTTCTTTTGGCCCCAGTAGCTCCTAAGCCCCAACACCACAAGATCCAACGCAACTCTCGCCTCTACACCAGGCCCGCCTGGAACACATCCAGGGATATACTTGGCACCCGATGCTGAGTCTTGACTTCACCATCCTCGCTGAGTTCGGTTGGGAAGACGACGTCCGTGCCTACCTCGACAGCATCAGATGGTGCTTCCTCCTCCAATCTCCTCCCACCCACGTCTACCCACAGGCAGTGGTAGAATTCCTCGCCTCCATCGCATATTGCGAGCTTCCCACCATGGTGACGGGCCTCCCGCCGACGAAGATGGTGTCCTACTTTATGAACAGGTTGTACCGGATGACAACCCTGGACGAGTTCAATGTATCCATCGGATTCGTCCGACCCGAGGACGTCTTGACTCAGGAATACCAGGAGGTCATCTGCGAGCACCCCGCTACCCTCACCGCCGATGAAATGTGGGAGGAGCTGACCGGGATGCACACTTTGCCATCCCTGCTGAAGGGCTCTGCACTCTCTCCCGCCCTCCGCATTTGCCACAAGCTGTTGGCTAGAACTGTCCACGGGAGGAAGGAGAGTCAAGGTAAGGTTACCTACCCAGACCTCTTTGCCCTCTATTGCATGAGCCAAGGGCGCCGGTGCAACCCCGGCTACTTCTTCACGAAGGCCCTCAAGGATTTCGGGAGCCGTCCCGTGGGAGCCATCCTCATGGCCCCCCTAATCACCCCACTGGCAGAAAAATGGGGGTGTAGCGGTAGGGAAGAACTGGCCTCCAACCTTTGACCCGAGACTATCAACGGGTCCATCCTGGTCAGCATGGGGATGCTGCTCTGCCAAGGGTCTCGGTTGATCCTCCACCCCTCACTGGACATAGCTCTGGACCTCCGGGACATAGTGGCAATGCAAGATCTCCCGACACCCCCGGATTTCCAGCAACAACAACAGCAGCAACAGCATCATCCACAGCAGTAGTACACGGACGACTTTGCTGACATCAACTACAACCTCTATAGCCTGCACCTGCAATTCGACCAAATGTCCCTAAGACAGGACCAGATGTCCTTGAGGCAGGACGTCTTCAACACAAGGATGGAGACATTCGGCCAGATACAAGAGGGAATAAGGCAAGACCTGGCGATGTTCCGACAAGAGCACCTCGACGCAATCCGAGACCAGGCAGAATTTCAGAGGCACATGTACCGGCAATTCCCTCCTTTCGGATCGTCTCCCAGCTCAAGTCCACGGTCTTAGGGATAGTACTCAAAAATAAATGTTGTAACCCAAAAGTTTATCATAAATAAAAATTTTATTTCATCCATTTTTGCTCTCTTTTTCGAAAAAGTCAACGTAGCAAAAAGAAAATATAAGTAAAAAGACTTATGCTCAATCCCGGAAAAGCCAAAAACCGAAATTGCGAGAAAAAAGATATAACCGCAGAAAAACAAAACACGTCAACCACATTGACCAAAAAGATTTTCGACAACCAACAAAAGTTGAACGACAAATAAACAATACTACCCGGCAGCCACCAAGACCACCGGAAAAGTCAAAGTAATCCTCGGCACCAAACTGGACGACCACTCCCAGAAAAGACAAAAGCAAAGACAAAAGAACGTATCACAGCGCCGGTGCATGAGCGACTGAGCAGTAAGCTGCCACCACCACCAGTCCTACGCAGTGGACTGCACCAGCTTGATGGGGGGTTCATACCCATCAACCTGCGCACGAGGTGCGCCTGATCTGCACGCAAGCCGGATCACTAAGTCGCAACTACCAGCCTGATGGGGGGTTTATACTCATCCAGTCCTACGCACAGTGGACTGCAACTACCAGCCTGATGGGGGGTTTATACTCATCCAGTCCGACGCACAGTGGACTGCAACTACCAGCCTGATGGGGGGTTTATACTCATCCAGTCCGACGCACAGTGGACTGCAACTACCAGCCTGATAGGGGGTTTATACCCATCAATCGAAGGATCGGCTATCGTCAGAAGGAGTATCCTGAGGTTCGACCATGTGTCAACCGAAGGGATCGGCTACCATCAGAAGGAGTATCCTAGAGGTGCACAACACACTTTTTCCCAGAAGATCAGTCGCCGCAAGACGGAACATCCGAAGGGTAACCGGGCAAGAGGGTCAACTCCTTTACCCTTCAGTCGATCTTCTTGGCACGACAGGCCAACAGTCGACTAGTCAGGTAAAAGGGGGGCAGCTGTAGACCCCAAATCTTGCCCGGCCTCAAAATAAGAGCAGAAGACCTCCTATTCGAAGATGGACGAAGCCTAAAAAGCAACTAGGAGAGACTATTAGGCCCCATGTTAGAATAGGAAGGATTTTTTGTACAAAAATAAGGATTTTCACCTTCAGGAGTCGAGACCGCCGTCTCGCTTTTCGAGACCGCCTTCTCGTCATTGATGCAAGTCGAGATGGCCGTCTCGTTTTGCGAGACGACCGTCTCGCCACTTGCCAATGGCGAGACCCCCCTCCCGTTTGGCGAGAAGGCCTTCTCGTCACTTGGAAAGTTGATACTGCCGTCTCGCCAAACGAGACGGCGGTCTCGCCACTTATGCAAGTTGAGACCGCCGTCCCGAATGGCGAGAAGGTCGTCTCGACCTTGCCAGGCGAGACTGTCGTCTCGACCTGACAGGCACGAATCCCTATAAATATTAAGCGCTCCCCCCCCCTCATTTTACACAGTTCTTCCACTTTCCCTTCTACACTTTCTTCAAATTCTCTTCCTAGAGTCCCTCCGAAGCATTTCCGGAGTTTCTGAGTGTCTTAGAGAGCTTTTTATAGCGTTTCGAGAGCGATTTTCGGCTTTGTAAGAGCGAAGGGCTGCCAAAACGCACCCTATTTTCAAAAGAATTAATCAAAAAGCTTGCTTCAAAGGTTCTTTCACTCTCTCCCTCTCTTTTACTGTCTTTATTTTTATAATTAAATTGCATAATAGACATTAGGGCCATGTAGTCATTATTTTAATTCCACAAATAAAAGGGTAAAAGCGTCTTTTCGAAAGTTTATCTATAAAATAATTGGCCCATCATAGGGAATCTGAAAGGGGCGTCGTAAGGGAACTAACACTTCCTTTACATGTAACTAACTCCCTTACCCAACTGTGGTTTTAATGACCAAAGTTGGTTTTCGAAAACCAACGCCTTTTTTTCTCCTTTTTCGATGTTTCCAGTAAAAACATCGGTGGTGACTCCATAAGAACCCTTTCAAACTAGTTCTTAGGTCAGCCCGGTTATCGAACGACCTAAGAACACATTTTCGAAAACCTCGCCCTTAGGTTCAGCCCAGTTATCAGACAACCTAAAGGCGTTGTAACATCACCCATAAAAACGCGAAAAATGGAAAAGTCGGAACCATCACGTCGCTCCGACCGCCTCTCTTTGACGGCGGCGATACAAATCATCTTGAATATGGGGTTCATCATCAATGTCTTATGGAAGTTCTGAATTTACTTTATCAAAAGTAACTGTTTGAATCGGTTCTGGATTTATTGCCGATTCTTCCTCCAATACAAAATTCTTAATCTTATTCTTCCCCCCAAACTTAATATCCTCAAAGAACATAGCAGTTCCCGTCTCAAATATTATCTTTAATGTGGGATCATAAAATTTATATCCCTTGGATCTTTCAGAATAACCAATGAAGTAACTACTTACTATTTGGGAGTCAAATTTCTTTTCATTTGACTTATAAGGCCTTGCCTCAGCTGGACAATCCCGCACATGGAAATGCTTCAGACTAGGCTTTTGCCCAGTCCAAAGCTCATAAGGTGTTTTAGTAGCTGCTTTAATTGGTACTCTGTTTATAATATAAGTTGCAATCTTTAGTGTCTCTCCCCAAAGTGATTCTGGTAAGGTGGAATGACAAATCATACTCCTTACCATATCTTTAAGAGTGTAACACAAACCCAAGTGCCACGATTAGATTGTGACCTGAGCGTTTCTGCCGTAATGCACCTGAGTGAGTATTGTCAATTTTATGTTTAGTACCACGAGATTCTGTATTAAGAGTTTCATTATAGGTGACCACAACATCAAGTAAATATAGATCATCATGAACCAAAAGTGAACAAGTTCTAACAATATCTGAATTAAAAGACAAATTGAACTCACTGTTTCCAAATGAACACAAATAACCTAATTTGTCCAAATAAGAAACTGAAACCAAATTTCGTCTAAAAGACGACACGACAAAAGTTTCTTTTAAATCTAAAGTAAAAACCAGTACACAATAATAATCTAAAATGTTCAATAGTCTCCATCTCCACCAATTTGCCATCTCCAACGTATATCCATCTTTCAGAATCAGTTGGCTTCCGATAGTTTAAACAACCCTTTCTTTTCACACCAAGCATGATATTTAGAACATTTATTCTTAACGTGTCCAGTCTTATTGCAAAAGAAATATTTGTTTTCTTGAGTTTGTTTCTTTTGTTCTAGACTCTTAGCAGCTTCTTTCTCGAGATCCTCTTATCTCTTTCTTTTGCCCTTAGTCTTGGAGGTGCTTGTAAAATGAGCACTTTCTGTCTTGTCTTGCTTTAGTCTTTCCGCTTCTTGTACGCAATGTGAGATGAGCTCATTAAGAGACCATTTATCCTTCTGACAGTTGTAAGATACCTTAAACTGATTAAACGTTGCAGGAAGAGAAATCAATACCAAATGAATGAGCAAGTCTTATGAGAGTTCAAGCTTTAGTGCCTTGAGTTTAAAAACAATATTAGACATGCTCATAATGTACTCCCTGATATTTCCTTTGCCTTGATATTTCATGGAGATCAAGTTCTGAAGAAGACTGTTTGCCTCCGCCTTATCGCTTTTTGCAAAGCGCTGCTCAATTTCAGCAAGGAATTATTTGGCACTTGTGATGTTTTCAAAAACAGTGCCCCTAAACACCTCTGGGATGTCGCGCTTAATGATCATTAGACTCATACGATTTGAGCGATCCCACTTCTCATAATCTCTTTTCTGTTCAGAGGTACTTGAATCCATAGGAGTAGGGGGTTGTTCAGTCCTTAACGCAAGATCCATATCCATGAAACTAAGAATAACATCAATGTTCTTTTTCCAGTCCTTAAAATTTGTTCCATTAAGGACCGGAACAGAATTTAAATTGGCAGATACAAAAGCAATTGTAGCTGGATTAGAACAAAAGAAATAAATTAATTATGCTCACATTATAAAATAAATAATTATAAATAAAATATATATTCAAATAATTGTTTAACCCATCTCAAGACACCCAATGCACCATCAATATCAAGTCTTTGGATAGTAATATTAACTGCTAGAGGTATCTTGTTGTAATAATCAAACATTGACAATAAAGCACGTCCAACAACAAACCAGTCTTTGGATTGATTAATCATCGACAAAGCAAAACCTTATAATTATCACATGTTTATCATTACAGGTGTATATGCAATTCGGCCAAATATTAATCTTCCTTTGGGCCGACTAATACTCGCATGAATATATACAAATACTAACATTCAATATTTTTCACGAACTACTCAATTCAAGAGAGGTTACTTTGGTGACTTCTTGACTCAATTTGCTCACAAAAAAATATTAAACTATTAAAAATTTGAATATTATATAACAAAACCAAATTTATATAATTATTTATATAATTATTTATTTATATTGAATATAGTGATTATATAACAAAACTACAATTTGCCAACAACATTCCCCATAGGCAATTTGTGCATTTGATGCAATATGTGGGCTTCAGGAGAGAAAGAATAGATTTATCTAAACTATTGCTTAGTGGTTTCACACTATACAGGATTTACCACAACACATATTGGACCAAATGCGACATTGTTCTTCGATGTTGTCCTCTCACTGTAAAAATAAGATTAAATTGAATATATGCTGACCTAAATCTATATGCCACCCCATCCTAGCCCTGACTAATGATCTAGCTAACTTTCAACAGACTTTCTCAGACACTCTATCAAACTTTCAAAATTTTGGACATGCAATCAAATTTAGTGTGCACACCCACTATAATCTTTTTCCAAATCATCAGACTCAGAATCACTTGCATTATAACATGGAGGTTTATGACCCACTCTCCATACCAAAGATCTAACCCTTGACGCTTTAGTTAGCCAAAGTCATAGCCATGATAGTACATCTGACCAACCAGGACCTGAATGTTGATATCATCCACCTTAGCCTCACCCGTGAACAGATCTCACAGACCACCTGTGCACGAAGACGAAACCACCGTTGATGGAGGAAGCCTTCTGCTGCAATTGAAACACTGCTACTGCAGAATGCACCTCCACAGACCTGCAGAAAACCAAAAACACAAAGGTGCATTCGCAGAAGGGGAAGAGGAATCGCGACAGAGGAGAAGCAGCCCCTACGGCCACTGTATGGTCCTTCACCACCTCTCCTTTACCTTGAACCGCGAGACCTAACCTGCCCACCATGGCCTTGGTCGCACTTGCCCAACCGCACCGGAGCCGCGTCGCGCGGCCTTCTTCAAGTTTGCACCAGTGCTGGAGCTTCCGACCACCGCTTTGATAGAGGTGGCGTGTTGAGCCAGCAGCTACGCCGTCTTCGGATAATCCCATACGCGGAATAGAGAATTGGGTTTTAAGAAACCCTAGGATTCTCAATTTTTTTTTAATTAGGGATTAAGGGTTCCATAAATTAATTTTAATTCTTAAATATTTCCTAAGACAAATATGAATCAAGTATGGGCAGCTCTGATACCAATTGTTAGTAATTCACTATTATGATCTTGATTTTAATTTTAACGATCAAACATAAACATAATCTCATATTGATAAATATGTTGTAAACTGAATGGGAAAGCGTACCTGAATTAGCCATAATGATGATGTCTTTGTAGAGCACTATATTGATCTTATGGTCTTCCACCTGGAGAGCACCTGTATTTCCCTCTAGATTTTCTCTCTTGATAGGGATAGAAAGAAAGGAACAGGACTGAAACTTACGTTTTGTGTGTGTACTCCCAGTAGGGGATCATGACCCTTTAAATAACCAGAATTAGGTTAATTACTTAAGTTTTAGTATTTCCAATTTGGCCCCTCATCAAATTAGAAATTACTCTATGGTCTCTACACAGTTTTATTTTCATGACATATGCCTTTAGCCAAAACTTTAATTTAGTCATATCACTTTATTATTTGGCTTAATAAATAATGACCCTAACACATTTAAATTATGTATCATATATATACATGACTCAATATTTGCTAACAATTAGATTCACTTCCAACTTTATGCACTTAAGTGTGAACATTTATGCATTTAAGTGATAGTAGAGAATACTCTCTTCAACTATGGTCTCTCAAGCATGAATTATTTCATGTATTGTCTATTGGAACAAATATTGAAATTATAGGTTTATATTGTCGCTTAAGCATGGCATTTGTTTCGTTTGAAGTGCTACATTGTGTTTATGTCTCGCTTAAGTTTTCATACACTTTTTAATTTTTTTTTTTTTAAACAAACTTTTCAATGCTCAAGTTATGTTTTATGACATATTATATGTCACAAAATACATCACTATTAGTATAATATTATGTTTGTGATGACATTAAATTATTCCATGGCTGTCTTTACAAAATGCTATCACTAACATAAAATTTTTTGTTTCAATAACTATCTTTACGACAACATTATTTTGTTACTAATATGTCACAATTTTTTATTCTCAAAACGTCATTGTCTGTGATGACATTTTTAATGTCACAAATTTTAGTAAAAAAATATTTTTTATATCAAAACATGCATTACAAGATTTTTTTTAATTCTTTTTATTATATAAAAATAATCGTTTAAGATTATGAAAAGAAAATAAGGAAAAAAAATTGACTACAAGATTACATCTCTATAAAGAATTAATCAATTATGGGTAGGTTTATTTGAGCTTATTTTTCTTATACGATTTTTTTAATAAAATAAACATATATATATTTCTTATGTTTTTTCAATATACTTAACATAAAAATAAGTAATATTTTAATACAAATGACTCTCACCCATATTAATAAGGAGTTTCTAGGATTTGAAATATTGTCTTTGCTATACCATTCTCAGGTTTATTCTCAAAAGCATTCCTTAGCCGGAGACATGATACAAAGCTTTTTTTTTTTTTTTTTCTTATATAAGGGTATTGAACTATATTTTGATATATTTATAAATTACATGTAATTTAGGAATAAGGATGAAAATAAATAGAAAAAAAGGTAAAATCATTAGATACTATTTTTTTTTTAATCTCTTAAAATACTTTCAGATAAAATTATAATAAACAAAAATTTTAAAATAGCTGACAATATATATATCAAATATTAATGCTGATGCAATTAGAATAGACTTAAGGTAGGAATATTCTTTATCTCTTCTGTAAGGAATCACTCTTATACTTATTGAATTCATGTCACATTTTAGTAAGTAAATAGTTCAGCAACAAAAAGGAGAGCTCTCAACCAAAAAATTCAAATTTTCAAGAGTGAAAACTGTAACAGTTTAATTGAATTAACGTAAGCCTCGAGACTTTATGATTAAAACAAACTGGGAATGTTGTGTCGAGTTCACTTCAATAACTTTTCACGCCCACCACAAATGTAATTATAGCTTTGAAAATTGAATTGGTTCAGTTGTTTAATAGGTATAATCAGAAACTGGTCTAGAAATTGGTGCCTTGTTTTTAAATAGTTGGATTTTAATTAAATTAGGTCAAAACTAAAAAAATTGATACAAAACTGGAAAAACTAGTTGGGTTTTAGGATTGAACCGATAGTAAAAAAAAATTTAAAGATCAAAATTTGTTTAATGTATTTTTTATAAAAGATATAATATATTTGTTTTTCTATTTTTAATCTCATATTAGGGATTCAACTTAAAATAATAGTTATTTTATCGTGTTTTAATTTTATTTTAACAATTATCTATCTTATATTTTCTAATATATTTTATATTTGTAACATTTACAATAATCACGATAGTAACTTTTATTATTTTACTTTATTTTATAGAAAACATTGTTATTAATGAATTTATTGTATGCTTGTTATATTATAAAAATATTATTTTATTAAATCTAGTTAGATTTAAGTTGAATCTTTAAATCATGACTTCATCGGTTGAGTGATCAGTCTCGTTTTAAAAACCTTGAATATCACAAGTCATTTTTTTAGGCTAAAGTTAAATCCTCTCACCCTATTTAATCTTGGTTGTTTTCTTCTTGCAATCTCATAATCTATCTTGCAACCCCATATTTAAAATAAATCTCATTTTATCCTAACATCTATCTTCTTCTTGGATTGGTTGTTCTAGAAATGCATTTCAAATTGACTTTTCATAACACTCAATCCATAATGCATTTTTGGAACATCTAATCTGGAAATGAGTTCCAGAACAACTAATATGAATTGGTTGTTTTAGATTGGAAGTTTCAAAAATGTATTATGGATTAATTGTTTTGGAACTCAATTTCAAGTCCAAAAATGCATTATGTATTGAGCAGTTTGGATTTCTATGTACACTTTCAGTCCAATTTTCATGGACATTGGGACGAGTATTATGAAATAGGTACAAATTTATGAACATTATTCTACTCTTTATTCCTTGATCTAAGAATATTCTTTAAGCTAATTATTTTCTTCATAAACTAAGCATTTAACATGTTTTAATTAAAAACATAGCATCATTCATTTATTCTTAATCTATTGCATTTTGCATAATTTAGCATAAAAAAAATACATGCATACATCTACCCTGCATATTTTTCTTAGGAGAAAGGTAATTTGAAATGACCCAAATTGATGGAAATAAAGGCCCAAATTGATGTAGTCAAACTTTATTCTTCTCCAAAATCCAAGTTTGCTTGTGCAACCAATTTAAAGAATGTTACAAATTGAAATTTTGAATCAAGTAAATTAATTGGTGCAAGAATCCAATTTAGTTGAATTAAAAGTAAACGAGAATCAAGAATTAAATGCAAATCAGTATTGAATCACTCAAAATATGAAAGAAGCATATTATTTCCTCTAAATCAATCCTAGAAATTTCTCGTCACAACAATCCAATTTTGTAATTTTTAATTTAGGAAACATTTGATTTGATTTTAATTAATTTCAAACTCAATTTCTCTTGTTCAATCCCCTATAAATAGAGGTTTAATGAGAACGCATCACAATCTCCTCGCTCGGAGCGAACTACTATTTTGTCTCGTCCCCATTTTCTTTTTCAATTTCAGTTTTTAGTTAGGCAAGTTCATCTATTGCTATTGCACTTCCTGTTTTGTTGTTTACTTTTTTTCATTCAATTCTCGTTTTAATTTCTATTATTTATTTATTTAGAATTTTTATTTTATTATAGTACTATTGAATTTTTGTTTTCAATTTACCTCTTTTCCAATTCCAATTATAAGTCTACTATTTTCACGCAATTTCACTCACGCTTAAATTTTATTTTAAATTTAATTACTCGCACTTTTTTATTTTAATTTTTTTTATTTTGCACTTTATTCTAGCAATTTTTAAATTTAATTAAAAGTATTATGTGTAATTCCATAAATTCCATTTATTTTAATTCACGCTTCAATTTAATTTTAATTATCGTTATTATTCTACTACAATTTGATTTTAATTTTTATTATTTTGCATCAATTTATTTTTTCACTCTTTCATTTTATTATCATCAACCCCTTATTTACTATTATTTAGGTGAATCAACACTATATGCTAATATAACAAAACCCAACATCAACAGGCACATGATAACTCTAGACTAGCCTTGGAAGAACTAATGAAATAACTCACACAATAGATGATAATGTAAATCACAGAGAGGGCATGACTTGAGTAGCGCATGACAGCCACCCTTAATGGCATGCAAACCGAAATTGGGCAATTAGTCACTACCATTAACACATTACAATATCAAGGTTTGAATGCACTTCCCTCACAAATAGTGATAAAACCTAATGAGAATGTAAGTGCAATTACCCTGAAAAGTGACCGAGATGTTCAAATGGAGAAAAAGAAATCTGACACATCTTTGCTCAGTGTGGGGGATTTATTCTTAATGAACAGAGGAGAGAAAAAGCTAGAATTATGAGTTAGTCGTTGAACTTAAGTGTTAGAATTTTAGGCTTAGATCAAGAGGGGTTGAATTGATCTTTATAAAACTTTTTTCGCAACTTTCAGATATAGATTAAGATTTTCAAAGATTGAGAAATCAGATCAAGTATGGATCCAAGAAAAATCAAACAAAATTAAAGAAAGAGATGAAAGAAGAAAAGAAACACCAAGATTTATACTGATTCATCCAAATCATTGGACTACGTCCAGTTCCACTAGATTGAATATGTTTGATTACAGAATCAAATTACAAAATACTCAACCTGCACCAAGAACCAAATTCCAGTTCTTGAACCTTACTCACAACCAAATTCCAGTTACATAATCAATGTCCAATCTTCCAGACACCAAGAGTACACAGTAACGAAAAAGAATTGAAAAAATAGAAGAAACTAGAACAATCAAATTGGTTATGCAGATGTAAAATTCCAATTGCAGAATGAGTTTCTTCACAGGCAAGAACAAAAATGTCTCAAGAAAGAATTTTGAAAATTCCCACTAGAAAGAGCGCGCTTCTCTCTTGAAAAGATCTCTAAATATTGCTTGATTGATTTCTAAAAGGTGTATTTTAAATCATTGAAACAAATCTATTTATATAGAGAATTTTCTAACTAACTGATCTAATCAATCGATTAATTCGCTCTTTAATCGACTAAAATAACTTGACTTTAACAATTTCAATTGATGAAAATATCATATAATCGATTAAAATATTCTACAATTTTTTCTGAGGTGTTTTAATTGATAAAAATGTGGTTTAATCTATTAAAATATTTATGGAATTTTTTCAGAGGCGTTTTAACTGATAAAAACGAGTTTTAATCAAAATTGCTTAAGTGTTTTGAATCGACTAATTTGAATTTATATCGATTAAAATTCTAGTAGTAAGTTTTTTAAAACTTCTTAAGTATTTTTAATCGATTAATTCGAAAATATCTCAGCTAAAATATCGATAAAAGGTTTTCCAAAACTTTTAAAGTGATTTTAATCGATTAATTCAAAGATATATCGGTTAAAATCCTGACAGAAGGTTTTCCAAAACTTCCTAAGTGAAATTAATCAATTAATTCAAATATATATCGATTAAAACTGCAATAAAAAATGTGTTCACTTTATTTAAGTGGTTTTAATTGATTATTTCAAAAATATATCAGTTAAAAATGTGACACCAAGTTCCTTTAAGTGATTTTAATTGATTAATTCGTAAGTGTATTAGTTAAGTCCGACACTTATGAGCAAATTAACCGATTAAAAGGATTTTTAACAGATTAAAATTATTTCAAGCATTTTTATTCTTTTCAAATGATAGAGGCTCATGTTATATGACTGGATAGATGATTATACCTACTCAATATTGATGCAGACTCACTAAAGACTACCACACTACGTCTCCTATTTCATGATTCTTTTGACTTCATCAAATCTTCAAGATATTAAATATTTCTTCATCTTCATTAGTCTCCCCCTATTTGATGAAGACAAAAGCCTTTTGAATCCTACAGAGAAGTCACTAGATGTTTTGTGTTAGTCATAATTTTAGTGAGTTTATTCATATATTTCTCCCCCTTTGACTTCATCAAAAATGGAGTAAAAAGCAGTCAATAAAGCATGCATATTATATGAAAGGTTTAATGTATCCTGGTTAGAAGCCAATAATTAATATTATAGACCCAGCAAAAGAAAAGAAGGATAGAAAACTAAAAGAAAAGAAGCAATGAAAAAAAACTTTGTCGTTTTAGTCATGCCATGACCCTTGATTTAGTTGAAGATAATCCAATTTTGTGTAGATGTCAGCAATTTGGTTGCTGAGATTGGAGAATTGTGTGTTAGTATGCTGAAAATATTGATATGTCATCTGCATATGTTTCTGTTGATTTTCTTGAAGAGTTGACATTTAGGACAACATGGTTCGTTCAAATTGGGAGAGTGGAGTGCCCCGATCTGGTTGTGCATTGTATGGGATGATCTCCATATTCTGAAATTTGTAGGCATATGCTCTGTGTCAGCCGCTTGGGGTACTTCAGCAGCAAGAGGGGATGAAATTTCAATATTTTTCGGTTGGTCTTCCTCTTTATCTTCAGACATCCCAACTTTTGTCTTTGAAATCTATTCTCCATCTACTTTAATGAAACCCATTTTGTGGAGTGTAGTGTCATCATTTTCATTTGAGAATTTTGGTGCTTCTACATACTCTCATGACAAATCAACTGCAAAATATTTAAAAAATTTGTTAAGCAACATAACATAAGGTAAGCGGAATAGTCACTTAGCCTTTTGGCTTCAATCATGTGGTCTTTGATTACGTAGACCCAATTAACTCGAATGTTGTTTTGGATGTAGTACATAAGGACTAAGTCACCTATTTCATCATCACTTAAAGCAGATCATTCTTTATCAGTAACTAGAGGACCTATTTCAATGATATTCCAAATATTCATATTAATGGATTCAATAAAGATCTTCCAAAATTGATAACTTGTACCACAAAAACAGTGGAGGTCTATCGATAGAAGCTCCCTCAGAAAAAGGTAATTTGTTTTCACCATTACAGAGAAAAAAAAAAATTATAGGACCGAATTAGGACTTGAGTAACTTTCAAGACCCAGCTCTTGATAACAATTGTTAGTATAGGCTGAGATCAAGGGGGGAGGGGGGTAAATTGATCTTTACAAAAAAATTTCGCAACTTTCAAACACAGATTAAGATTTTCAAAGATTGAGAAGTCAAATCAAGTATGGACCCAAGAAAAATCAAACAGAATTAAAGATAGAGATGAAAGAAGAAAATAAACACCAACATTTATACTGGTTCACCCAAACCACTGGACTACATCCAGTTCTCAACTAATTTCCAGTTGAGTTCCACTAGATTGAATATGTTTGATTATAGGATCATATTACAAAATACTCAACCTGCACCAAGAACCAAATTCCAGTTCTTGAACCTTACTCACAACCAAATTCCAGTTGCAAAACCAGTGCTCAATCTTCCAGTCACCAAGAGTACACAGTAATGAAAAAGAATTGAAAAAATAGAAGAAACTAGAACAATCAAACCGGTTATGCAGATGTAGAATTTTAACTACAGAATGAGTTTCTTCACAAGCAAAAATAAAAAATGCCTCAAGAAAGAATTTTGATTATTCCCATTGGAAAGAGTGTGCTTCTCTCTTGAAAAGATCTCTAAAGATTGCTTGATTGATTTCTAAAAGGTGTATTTTAAAATGTTGAAGCAAATATGTTTGTATAAAGATTTTTCTAACCAACTAACATAATTAATTGATTAATTCGTTCTTTAATCGATTAAAATAAGTTGATTTTAACGGTTTTAACTGATCAAAATTTCATTTAATTAATTAAAATGTTCTACAAATTTTGTCCGAAGCATTTTAATTGATAAAAATATGGTTTAATCTATTAAAATATTTTTGAAAATTTTTCAAAGATGTTTTAACTGATAAAAATGAGTATTAATCTATTAGAATAGTGGTACAAAAATTGCCATAGAACCATAGAAATGGTCATCACGACGCATCGATCTGTCCTTTCTTAGTTTCCTATAAAAGAAATGATAGAATTCATCTAACCAAATCAATTTACCCGTTCCAACTTTGCAATTGGCAATCCCAAATCATATAACAAAATCAAGTCTCTCATCTACATTTTAATAGAAAACTTAATTCATACTCTTTAAACCCCTTTGTCTCCATATAAAGATACAATGTTGTCCACAAGATAATAACAGATAAAAGTACACAATTAATTGAAAATAATTTGTAAAAGCTTCACTCCACGAAGTATAGGATCATTACTAATAAAGTCAGGGTTGCCAACAGGGTTCCAGTTGTTAGCTAGCAAGTAACCTTCTATCAAAGAACCCAATACATTGATTGCATCATAGAGACTCGTAACAAGCTAGAAGAGGAAATAAGAACGATATAAAATCTACCAGGATTCATAATATTTTTATAAACAATGCACTATATTATTGCCTGTTACTCTTGGTTATTCAATCCAATATCTCCTTAGAAATGCTCCTTGTGACTCAAGCTTCCTAAAAATCCCTTCCACTACCTATAACAAATACTCCAAAGTCATTCACCCAAATTTCATTAAAAAAAAAAAAAAAAAAAAGAAGGAAGAAAGAAGAAAGGAGCCCATGACTTATTAAACTAACAAAGAGGTTTTGTTTAGATGTGAAGGTTAGGGTTTGCGTTCATAAGAATCGGGGCTATGCTCAAGCTCGGGAGTGTTGGGATTAGGCTTCAAGCTCACGAGGGTTGGGACGGGGGTTCAAGCTAGTAAGGGTTGGGGTTAGGATTTTTACTTGTGAGGATGAAGGTAGGTGTTCAAGCTCTCTTGATGGTGGCTCACAACTTTGATGACAATGGTGTAGTTTGGACGAAGATACAAGGTCTAGGCTTGAGGAGCTTCAATGACACTAGCGGGTTTGAGAAACTTTAAATGGTGGTATTAAAATTTGAGTTCGAGGATCTTGAATGATGCTAGCAATGTTTAGGAGCCTCGATGGCACTCGATGAGAAAGGTTTAGGGTTACTCGAGGAGGCACACGCGAGAAGATGAAATCTCTTGTGAAAATTTAGGAGGAAAAAATGAATTAAATATTTAATTATAAACAAATAAAATAAGAGAGTAACTGCTGATTTAGTAATTGATTTATTATAGTCAAAAGTTCAGTTACTATATTAGTTACTAAATTAGAATAAATAATTTGGTCACTTTTTTAGTTATTGATAGTAATTACATTTTTCGGTCACTATTTGCTCTTTTTCTAGTAGTGAATGAATTGAATAAGAGAAATTAAGTCTGAAATTCATTACAATAAAATCAAATATTTCTGAAATTAAAAATTACAAAACTGGATTGTTGTGACAAAAGAATTTCATGACTGATATGGAAGAAATAATTTGTTTTCTTCTTATTTTGTGTGATCTAGCGTTGATTTGAATCTAATTCTTGATTCTCGTTAGCCTTGGATCGCAACAATAGTTAATTTGTTTGATTCAAAATTTTAATTTATAACATTCTGCAAGTATGCACAAGCAAACTTAGGCTTCCGAAAAAATGAAGCTTAGTTGCATCAATTTGGACTTTTATTTCCATTAACTTGGCTCATCTCAAATTACATTTCTCCTAAAAAAAAGATATTCCCTACTAATTATTGATTCTCGTTAGCCTTGGATCGCAACAACAGTTAATTTGCTTGATTCAAATTTTTTATTTATAACATTCTGCAAGTATCCACAAGCAAACTTAGGCTTCCGAAAAAATGAAGCTTAGTTGCATCAATTTGGACTTTTATTTCCATTAACTTGACTCATCTCAAATTACATTTCTCCTAAAAAAAGATATTCCCTAAAAAAATGAAGCTTAGTTGCATCAATTTGAACTTTTATTTCCATTAACTTGGTTCATCTCAAATTACATTTCTCCTAAAAAAAGATATTCCCTACTACAGAATATGTTATGTTTTCCACTTAGAGAATTGTCACTGACAGAATTCGAACCTAGTACCTTAGAGTTGAAGGTTTATACTTCAACCACTAAGCTACTAAAATTTTCCAATAAAAACTTACAAATAAATTATATTTATATACAAATAAATGTATATTTGTGTAAATATATAAATATAAAATATATAAATACAAATATATTTATATATTTTGATATATTTATATAGTTATATATTTATATGTTGGATATGAGGGCGCGCTCGATGGTAAAAGTAGGATTGACTCTCGCTTGAGCGAAGCTCACGAAAATTCACTCGCTCAAGCGAAAATATCTCGCTTGAGCGAAAATTGGTATTTTTCGCTAGAGCGAATGACGCGTTTCCCAAATTTATTTTATATCATTATATAAATAAATTATAAAGATTATATTTTGTCATTAAATTACAAACCCATATAAAGAAACTCGTTTACAAATTTGACATCAAATTTTGAAAACTCACTCGACACGCACTTTCACCTTCAAGCGTGCCTTCACATCCAACATATAAATATATAAATAATAAATATATCAATATATCAAAATATATAAATATATTTGTATTTATATTTTTTATATTTATACGGATATATATTTATTTGTATATAAACAGTGGTGGATCTTGACCATTGATCTTGGGGGGCCAAATAATATATTATTAATAAATAATAAAAAATATAAAAGGGAAAAATAAGATAAAAGGGTGAAAGGATAAAATTGTAGATATATACTTAAATATATTAAATGATCATTAAGTTTGAGGTGAACAAAATCATAAATTATATGAGTTACAAAACTGAGGAGAGGTTGAGAGGATAAAATTGTAAATATACAAGTAAATATATTAAATGTTCATTAAGTTTGGGGGGGCCAAAATCATAAATTACATGGGAGTTACAAAACTTTGGGGGTCACGACCCCCTCAGCTCCCAAGAAGATCCACCATTGTATATAAATATAATTTATTTGTAAGTTATTATCGAAAAATTCTAGAAGTTTAGTGGTTGGACTATCAGCCTTCAACTCTAAGGTACTAGGATTGAATCTTGTTAGTGAAAATTCTCTTAAACATTTAATTTGGTAATGATTCAAACTTCTACAAAATATAATAAATAATAAAAATATAATATAAAAGGGAGGGGACCTCTAGATAAATAGAGGGGGTTCTAAATAAATAATAAAGTCAGACTTCCAGAACCGATATGGAAAACCTTAAATATAGTAGTGATTCATTGTGGATGTATGCAAGTTTTTTTTTATGCTTAAACTATTCAAAATGTAACAAATTAAGAAAAATTGATTTATACAATACTTTTAATGAAATCATGTTAAATGCATGGTTTATGAAGAAAATAATTAACTTATAAATGCTCTTAAATCAATAAATAAATAGTAAAATGACATATATCATTACCTCAATTTGATCTAAGCCCTAACAAGTTCAAGCACAAAATAGAGAGTCAGAAATAACTAGTGAGAAGCTTCGAGCAAGAAACAAAAAGAGATAGATACCAATCTAGAAGTTTTAAGCAAGAAGCAATAAAAGAGAAACATTGAACAAAATAAGTGGTGAGAGGGAAAAGACGAGTTAAAAGTAGTAGAGAGAAACTTCAAACAGAGAAGGAATGATAAGGAAGATCGTGACACCAACTAATGATAGAATGATAATGACATTATATAAGTATTAAAAAAATAGAATGAGAATAAGTACTATTTTTACACTATATTAATTTTTAAATTAAACCAACTTAATAATAATTAAATTTTATTAATAAAATTATATGATTTGTAACTATTTTTTTAAATTACTAAAATTAAACCTCTAATAAATAATTAATTATTTGTAGTATCTCTACCAAAATGAAGCATTTGTATCTATGGTTAAGTGGGGCATGTGAACCTGTACCATATTTAAAACATTTCTTTCATTTGGTTACATATTTATTTGATCCAAATTTTGTTTGACAAAACTAATAAATACCTTAATTATCCCATTTTATTCATGGAATCAAGGTTTGACATGAGAAGAATTTGTAATTTAAAGACAAAGGTGTGAATTAGTCTATAGGTGACGGTCTAAGGCAATAACATGCATCCTTGTATTATCTTTTTTTTTTTTTATCGGCAACAAAGAATAAAATTAATGGAAGTACAAAAGGGTACTTCAACCCATATACATAAAAAAAAAATTAACGAAAGAGCAAAAATATGTTGAGTTTAGCGCTATTCAGCCCACTAAGTTCCATGAACACAATTTCGATGGCCCCAACATTATGAAATGAGACTAATTTCTACCATGGTCTTATCATTAACAAAGAATTTGTCAATACTAATAGATGGATCTAATGATCCCCGGATGCTCCTGCCCTCCGTCACCTTGTAAAGATTCTCATCATTATATTAGAGTTTCATGCTTTAACCTGCTAAAATATATATCAGTCATCACATATTAAAGAGAATCTATATAGTAATTAGTCTCATGCATCTTATCGGTTCATAGAATCAGTTTGAGTTTGGTATACTCGCTCCATCCCAGTCTCTAACACACCAAGCTATGAATTTTGCGCTTGCTTTACTGAATCCTACTTCTGCGTCAAATTTCTCATTTTTAAAAATGCACTTATTCCTCTGACACCAAATCTCGTATACCACTGCTACCCATAGTCTTTTCCACAACATATTTCCTTTTACTCCTAGTCCTCCTAATACGAAACTTTCTAGGTTTGCTTTCGCCTCCCAATGGCACACATAACTAATTCCCACCCATCTAAAACACTTGTCCCAAATCTCACTGGTCACTTTACATTTAAAAAATAGATGGCTAGATGTTTCGTCCTTGTTTCCACATAAAGCACATTTCAGATCGCATATAGCAACCCCTCTCCTAACTAGATTCACCTATCCTGAAGAATTCTCCACCCTATAGTCATGGCCTTTGGGATCCCCTTAATTTTCCAGTACCATTTGAAGATCGTTTCGTTCTCCTTGCAAGTTACATTGGATAGAAGTTCGTACACTTCTTTGACAGTATATCCTTTATCATTGTTCTGGCCCCATCGCCATGTATCTACTGTATCCTTGTAAATTATTATGCCTTGGATCATACTTAGCATTTCCTCCTCCATTTCTTTCTCCCATTCAAACCGTTGTCTTCTCCAATTGACTCTCCATTCCCATTTATTGTCAATCCACTTACCCTGTTCTGATATCACCCCTTCCTTGTTCACTCCTATTTGTTTCAACCGTGGGAACAAGCTACCTAAGCTTTGTTCCCCGACCCAAACATCATCCTAGAACCTAATTTTCTCCCCATTTCCTATCTTCCATTTTACAAATTTATCAAACCAAGTTCTACCAGCGTTATCTTTACTTATTCTTTTTATATCTAGCCACCATTTTGACTCCTTCTTAATGTTTTCTGGTTCATCTAATGCTCTCTAAGACCCATATTTGGCTTTTATTACTTCCTTCCATAATCCTTTTGGTTCGACACCTAGCCTCCATTTCCATTTTTCTAGCAGAGCTTCGTTCATCCTCTGAATGTCCTTCACCCCTAACCCTTCATCCTCCTTTCTTCTACATATTTTTTGCCATTAAACCCACGCTATTTTTTCCCTTCTTTACCCCACCCCCAAACAAACTCCCGTTGGATCTTTGTTACCTCTTTAACCACTCTTACTGGCATTTTGAACATCGATAGGTAAAATAATGGGACCGTTGAAAGAACCGATTTTACCATACATATCCTGCCTGCGAAGGAGAGCATTCTACCTCTCAACCTAGAGAGTTTTTTCTTTACTTTGCTTAGAACTTCATCCCAAAACTCATACTTTCTATGGTTTCCTCCAACTTTCAGCCCCAGGTATCTGAATGGCGGTTTCATTGTCTTACAACCTAACTCTCTTGCATATCTTTCCAGTAATACAGACTCAACCCCTATACCTCCTAATTTTGTCTTTCTTAAATTGACCTTCAATCCCGATGCTACCTGGAAGCATCTCAAAATTGCTTTAGTTACTATAATGTTGTTAGGATTTGCGTCACTTAAAAACAAAGTATCATCTGCGAACTGTAGGATATTAACTAGATGTTCCTTTTCCCCCACCTTGGCTCCTTGTAGCTTCCCTTTTGCTACTGCTTGCCTCACCACCCCAGCTAGCCCTTCCACTACAACTAAGAAAAGGAATGGTGCCAAGGGATCTCCCTGTCTTAATCCTTTTTGAGGAAGGAACTCTTTTGTTGGGCCTCCATTTACTAGTACTAATATGGAAGCTGGTTTTAAACAGCCTTCAATCCACCTTACCCACTTCTTGCTAAACCCGAGTTTTTCTAACATATAAAAGAGAAAGTCCCAATCAACAGAATTGTAGGCTTTTTCGTAATCTATCTTAAGTATCAGTCCTTTCTTCCTTTTGCTCTTATACTCATGTATTATCTCGTTTGCAGTCACAACACTATCCAAGAGACCTCTACCTTCCAAGAAAGCAAACTGAGACTCACTTATTACCTTATTTAGCACTCCTTTCAAGCGCCCTACTAAAACCTTTGCTAGAATCTTGTATAGGCTACCTATAAGGGATATAGGTCTATATTCATCCAGTTCCATAGGAATTTCTACTTTTGGGATGAGTGCTATGAATGAGGCATTGCAACCTTTTGGTATATTTCCTTCCCTCTAAAATTCTTCAATAGCTTTAATTATGTCCACCTTCAATGTAAACCAATTATTCTTTATAAAGTTGAAATTAAAACCGTCAAGCCCTAGGCTTTTACTACCTTCGCAACTCCAAACTACCTCCCTTATTTCTTCCTCAGATATTTCTTTAACCAGAGCCTCATTTTGTGTATCAGTTATTCCTTCGAACGAAATTCCATCTAGTTTGATTCTCACTCTTGTTTCTCGTTTGAATCTAGTTTTAAATTGTTGCAGAACCTCTTCTTTTACTCTTTCTGGGTCCTGACACCACACCCCTCTAATCGTAACCCCTGGTAATTCCACCTTGATTCTTTTCCATCTGATCATAGAGTGGTACAACTTTGAGTTTATGTCCCCTTCCTTTATCCACCTATCTTTTATCTTCTGCTTCTCCATAGATGTAATCTTCAACATTATTTTTCTCAACTCTATTTGGCACATCCTTCTTTCCTTCTTTCCCTCTTCGTCTAACTGGTTTAGTTCATCTTTATGGTCCATCACACTAATATTGTTTATCATACTTTGTCTTGCCAGATTCAAGTTCCCAAACGCTTCTCTATTCCATCTTTCTAGGTGTTTTTTTTAACATTTGTAGCTTCTTGGACCAGTTTTTAATTCCCCAACCTATGGTTTCCATTCCTTCCCAAGCCCCTTTTACCTCCTCCCTAAACCTCTTTTCTTCATTCCATACATCCAGAGATCTAAAGGGTTTGGGTCCCCAATCTATATTATTTTCTTTTATTACTATCGCGCAGTGATCTGAGATACTTCTGTCCAGGACGTACTGTTTACTCCCTTTCCACTCACGAATCCACTCCATCGATACCAATGCTCTATCCAACCTACTCATTGAAGAACCATCTGTTTTGTACCATGTAAACTTCCTTCCAACAACCGGTAAGTCCCGAGCCTCCAATTTCTGGATGAATTCATTAAATCTTATCATTTCCACTGTTGCTCTACCTCTTTCACTACTTCCTTTTCTCTCTTCAAATTTTTTGATTGTGTTGAAGTCTCCTATCACACAGTAAACCTTGCATGACAGGTTTTGGACACTCAGATATATGTCTTCCCACAGTTTATATTTTTCCGTCGTTACACAAGAAGAGTACACATTTACCACTGTCAGTTTTATGTTCTTTCTCTTATATTTTCCCGCTACTACTATTTGCCCTTCTCCTATAACCATATTTTCACATTCGAACTTATCCACATCCCAAGTGCTTAACATCCCTCCTGACCCATTGTCTGCCTGCTTAAATGCCCATTGGATATTATTATGGTTCCAAATGTTGTAACATATACTCTCATCCTATCTAGTTAATTTCGTCTCTTGTATACATACCATCTCTATCCCTTCCTTATTTATCATTTCCCTTATGTATTTAATTTTCCCAGGGCTCCTAATACCTCTAACATTTATGCTCAACACCCTCATGAATCACTGCATCTCCCCTCTTCATCTATCTCCTTCAGTTTATTTATCACCGAGTTGTTATCCCCTTCATACGAGAACCCTATCTCTCTCCCTATCTCCCATAGTCTAACCGCTTCCTGATACCCTTTGTTTATCCACAACAGCCTATTACAATTTTCTATGTTGCTATCATTAATATAATTACCAGAGAATAAATCTAACCTCTTCTCTTTACGCAAGCTTTTGGCTGATGCAACTGATCTGGATTGACTGATGTTGCACGTTTCCCCTCTTCCCCTGATCATCTTGATTTCTCGCCAACTCCCATAACTTTTTTGGGCCGCATCTACAATACTTCCTTTGACCAAGTAAGTATCGGAGATGCCGATTTGATTTCTTCTCTGATGAGCATCGCTTGCTTGATCCACCCATTCGCCATCCTCTGAAATGCGTTCAATTCCGTCTTCTTCAGTTGGCTCTCGGGTCGGGCCCTTTCTCCTTTCCAGCACCTTCTCTGCATCATGGACGAGTGAATCACTGACCGCCTCTTTTTCGGGCCGGTTTGCCTTTGATTTTGAGCAACGAGAGCGAGAGCCAACCACATATTGAAACTCCATTGCCTTTTCCTTCCGGTTCTATTTTCTGTCTCGTTTCAATTCCCATTCCTCTCCAACAGTGATAGCCTCTGCCAGAGCCAACCCGTTCTCAGCCTCTGTACATTTGTATATGTGTGCGCGCAAGATTTTGGACAGGGACGTCGAGTCTCCCTTCTCTAGGGATTTGGCCTCCCAATTTGATTCCACCGCAAGGGAGAGACCAGTGTGGGGCCCGATTTCGAAACTAGCCAAATCTAGTTTGTTTGTACATGTGGCCTCCAGGTTTTGCAGATAATGGGCCAGCATATGTTCTTCATGTAGAATCCCAACCTGCTCCCTCTCATTCGGGCCCAAGGTATCCTTCTTCCCTTTTGCGTGAGAGCTGGTCTCCTCTACCTCAGCGTATCTGCTTTTGCAGATACGATCTGACACACCCGCCTCTGAGCATAGATCTTCCTCAGATTTTTTACCATTAAGTTTCAACGGCTTGCTGTGTTCGGAATTTCCTCCGCCGGATTTTGGTCCATCCCTAGCTGGAAAAATTCGCTTTCCGATCCCATCTTCATTCGCAGAACATTCTGATTTTGATGAAATGACCTCCAGTGCCTCCTCTGACTCTTCCTCCTCTTCATCATCTTTACCTTCACACATAGCGCATCTGAATCCCTTTTCCGTCCATTCTTCTTCTAACACTACCATGTATACTCTGCCATTAATTTTTATCCTCTGAGTCAATGTTGCTTGGGTCGAAATTGGCATTCTGATCTTAACTCTAGCATAATCCAGGAGTTGCCACTTTTTAGTTTTCTCGTCCACCTCTAGCAAAGTTCCCAGTACTGATACTACGTCCTCGAAAGTTTTTTCCGACCAAAGAGCTATCGGAATACCCCTACATCTCGCCCATACATGTTTATTCTCGCTCACCATATTTTTTTCCCATCTAATTATGGATGTAAATAGCCTAGAGAGCCATTCAGAATTTGCTTCCACTATTCTTATTAGTTCCTCCACCGAGTTTCCGCTAATGAGGAATAGATTGTCTCCCATTTCCTTCACGTGGACATTGTATATATCGTTCAGATACAAGTTACTTTCGATTTCTGGTTTTTCTATTCCTCTCGCTGCTTCTGCGATAAAACTGTCTTCCATCCATGTCTGCACTTTCTCCTCCACTATCATTGTTCTTCCCTTCCACTCTTCTTCGCTTGGTGTTGTTTCCTCAGTTCCTTTCACGACGTTTACAAATGACCCTTGACTGGTTTTCCTCCTCCAAACCTGCTTAACTTTTGGTTCTAAGTTCACCTGGTTTGACTGAAGTTTGTGCCTCCTATACCTGGGTATGTTAACATACATCTTTGTTGATCCAATCCAAATACCATCTAAGTTTCTTTCCATTTGCTTGACATTACCCACATTTGTGAACCTTACAAAACCAAAGCAATGACCGAGATTGTTTCTTTTTTGGGATATGAATATATCGATAACCCTTCCCCACCTTGTAAAAATTTTCCATATATCCCTTACTCCGTAAGCATCTGGAAATCTGGAGAAGAAGAACGAGGTTCCTCTATCTTTCCACCTCTCTCTGTAACCTGGGTACCTCTCTCTGTACATCACCTTCGTTCGATTTTGTTCCCCTTCTCTTGATAATAATTTCAATAGCTGGAGCAATCATGCAGTGATTCTCACCAGCTGTCCACAAAGATTAGTGATGAAAACACCGAAAATCCTGTGATGCTATGAATCCAATCCAAACAAATAGATCGCTTCTGCAAAAAGTCTTACAAAAGGAAAGAGAGGAGAGACTATAAGATGAAGGAATGAAGCAAGATGGTAGAGAAATAAAGAAAAGTTGAGCATAGTAATACACAATACATTAATTTATACAAACTTTTTCTCCTTTTTTTATAATTAATGAAGGTTGTATTTTTTTCTTATCCAAACATGAATTACAAGGTTTTTTTATTAATTTTTTTTATTTTGAAAAAATAATAGTGTAAGATTTTGGAAAGAAAACAAGGGGAAAATCTTTTGGACTAAAAGATTACATGTATAAGAGGAATGAATCAATTATGGGCAGGTTTGTTTGAGCTTATTTCTTAATTTCTTATGAGTTTTTTTAATATACTTAATATAAAAATATGTATTTTTCTAAATTTTTTAATAAACAAATCCTATTTACTTCTTAAATATAAGTAATATTTTTGTTAATTACATTATTTCAAAAAACACTTATTCTGAGTTTTAACAAACTCACCTACGTATCATCTCTAGGTCTAGTTGGCATGGTGTGCTTTTACTAAACTATTGTGAAATTGATATCCAATACTTAAAGAAATTATGGGAGAAATGTATATAATATAATTGAATAAGTGAGAATTGGTCATAGTTTTACATAATACAAAGAGTTCTCACTTGATAAGTGAAGTACATATTGATTGTGACCATTGATGCAATGATTGAAACTTCTTGAGCAATACTTGTCTGGCATAGGTATGTATGCCACTCTGATTTCAGTAATATGTAAGAACCATGTGAAATCTGAATTTTGAGCACATATGGTCTACATAGAAGTTCTTTGGAATGACTAATGTCATACATTCATTTGGCTTTCATAAAAGGAGATAAAAGCTTCAATAGAAACACAAGATAATCTGATTATGAAAGCTTCATGAGGTTTCTATTGAAACACAAGGTACTCATGCATGTCATATATCCGCCACATGTTTAGTTCTTTTGAATTGTCTCTCGAGGCTTAAAGCAACTCATGTAATTAGTCAGGCTCTTTCTTCTCCTCTGCAAGATCATAAGCCACATTTGAGTTAGCAGATTTTTGTAGTAATTTTGTATAGTGTCTTTCATGTTCTTCCACTCACCTCTCTCTCTTTATCACTTTCATTCCTTTTTAAATGTTAAATAAGTGAAACATCAGTTAGTTTAAAAAATAGTCATCAATTTGGACGTAAAATTGACATTCCCAATCAATTTAGTTTTTAACATTATGAAAACAAATGGTTTAATAACTTTTTTTTATCTCTTATATTTGATTTTCCATATTGTTTTGTGAATTAAATAACTAAATAATAATAATAATAATAACCAAAATCAAACATATAAATATAAATTTAATTTGTGTTTGAATAAATGTTCAATTAGCACACTAATCACCAATTTAATGTGAGAGGATGATAAGGAGAGCCTAAATTTACTAAACCAAACACATTGTTTCTTCTCTTTGATAGTACTTATTAGTTAAGTTAGGTTGTGTTTGAACAAGTGTTCATTAATGTTGAACAACAGTTTAATGTAAGCAAAGTATTGAGCTCAACATGCATAAAAACAAAAAAAATTATTATGATGAAAAATCCTTCTCAATGAGAAAGGATGTGATAAAAGACCTCCTACACGAGGGGTGTAATGAAATCTCACATTAACTAAAAATATGATATAATATTATAATATATAAGTGAATACAATCATTACCTTACTAAGTCAATTTTGTAAAGTTAAGTTAGGTATCTCATAATTTTTAATATGGTATCAGAGTCAATTATAACGATGTTAGAACATAAAAAAATCTCCATCAAAGTGAGGGGTATAATGAAAAATCTCCTCGAGGTGAGGATGTGTGTTGAAAATCCTTTCTCGAGATAGGATGTATGATAAAAAATTTCCCTTAAGGAATATGATGAAAAATTCCCCTTAAGATAAGCAAGCAGTATGATGAAATCTCATTCAATTAGAAAAACAATAACATTACAGTATATAGGTGAATAAATATTCACTTTATTGAGTCAATTTTATGCAATTGAGTTAGGTATCTCACAATTTCTAAAATACTAAATACACTAGCTTTTTCACTTTAGCAATTGTTAATTAGTTAAAGTTATTGAAGTTGAGAATATAATTCTAAAAAAAAAACTTTGTTGTAGGACTTTTGACACCTCTCTCTATATCTATATCTATATCTATATATATATATATATATATATATATATATATATATATATATATATATATATATATATTCATGTCCACTAAAATCTCATACCAAATTTTCTCATATGCAACAAGTTAATAAATTACATTGGTTTGTAGTATTCAATCCAACCAATTAATGAATTGGCTTAAAAATAATGTCAACTTAGAAATCAAATTTTCTTTTATAATATTGATAATAAAGTAAACATATATTACACCCTCTTAAATATTAGAAAGTGGTATAGTTATATTCCTAAAACTATAACGATCAGTTGACATATACATCTTGAAAATGATTCATTTGAAGTTTAAAAAAAGATTTTTTTTTTTTACTATACATGCATGTGGAGATGTAATACAGATTTCCTATTAAAAAAAAAATCATATTTGGTGTATTTTTTTTTTTAATCTTTGTATGACATGAATTTTTGACTATTTTTGTTTTTAATTTTTTAAAATTCACAAGTATTCATGGAAACATTCCACCAAATATGAAAAATTTTAGCAGTGGTTGAAAAATTAAAATTACAAGATTTGATGATTTTAACTATCAAAAGTTAAAAAATTATGCTTAATGTTTGATCTTACATTTAGAGTTGTAATTTTGTATTTAATCCTTTGTAAATTCTAGTTACCCAAAGGTATACCAATCTGAAATGGAATCACATTTGAAGGGGAGATTTTTGAGAATTCAAGTGAGTTTGAAGTCTTACCTTTGGTAGAAATGAGAAAGTTGAGTAATTTATAAGCAAGAAAGACCCATGACCTAATGCCTTAAGGTTTTAGGTTGAGAGTGGTATCATATTCTCTTATATGGTTGGCTCGGGTTCCATTTATGAGAATCTCTCTATTGTTAGCCCCTAGGAAAGCCGCAATAAGTGGTATTAGAGCCAAACATTGATCGGCAGTGGGTTAGACTGGTCTTTGTATCGAAAGTCTTCCTGACAGAGTGAGTCAGGTAAGCGTGTCTCGTTAGAGTGAACGACAATATATGGAAGGACTACTAGTATGCTCGAGGGGGATGTACCAATATGGAGGAATTCACACTTGAGGGGAAGATTGTTGGGAATCCAAATGTGATTCTAAGTTCCACATTGTGTAAGAATGAGAAAGTTAAGCAACCCTTAAGGTTTTGGGTTGAGAGTGGTGTCAATCCCTTAGGTAAGGAGGGGGATGTACCAATATGGAGGAATTCATACTTGAGGGGGAGATTATTGGGAATCCAAGTGTGATTCTAAGTCCCACATTGTGTAAGAATGAGAAAGTTAAGCAACCCTTAAGGTTTTTGATTGAGAGTGGTATCAATCCCTTAGGTAAGGTTTTGGGTTGAGAGTAATGTCAATCCTGTATGTGAGTCAGACTCATGTCTCATTGGTGTTGTTCTCCCTTGTAAATCCCCATGAAAGACCCAACAAGAATCCATTTAAATTACCTACTTAAAGGTTAATAAATAAAAATTATTTTTAATGGATTAAAAACTTTTTTAATCAAATAAAATACTCAAATTGCTAAAAAAAAATAAGAGGGTAGATTAAAATCAAGTTTTGACATTTCAATTTTACATAAATTCACTTTAACTTTTAAGTGATCTTACATTTAATAGATTAAATCAATTAATAAATTAAAATCACTCCAAGACATTTTAATGAACTAAAAACTCAAATTAATCCACTAAATTATTATTACTTTTACTATGAACATTTTAATAGATTAATTTAGTTTTAATGGATTAGAACTATAAATTATATAAAGAAGCAATCTCAAGCAATTTTTATAAAATTCTATTGAAAAAAGTTTCAAAATATTTTCAAACACATAAGGAGACCGTATAATTATGGAAAACACTAGTTGCTTTACGATATGAAAAACTTAAATATTATTGCTTAAAGAATAATGTTTAATATTATCTTTTAGTCTTTCTTTTTTATCTCTTCTAAGAGTTTATCCAAGTGATTGTTCCTTTTACTAAATTCTTATGTAAGTTATTTAGCTAAGTGTGGTCAAGGTAGTGTTTGATCAAAGTGTAAGGTGGTACTTATGAAAGGGTTTCACAAGAAGTTGTAAAGAATCTTGTAAGATTCAAAATCTTGGTATGTGTGGTTGTTTCATTCTTATTTATTGAAGGGTTATTGTAAAAGTTGAATATTAGTTGAATTAATCTAACTAGGTGATTATACACTTAAATATAACTCTCTTGTGAGAGAAAATTAATGTAAGTTATGGCTCTTCATTTCTTCTCCTTCTCCCTGCACTTGTATATTGAATTTTGAATTATTTTTTTTTTATTGTAGAATGGAAGTTAAAGAATATTGTCTTGATATCTGTTTCTTAGGTTAAATAAGTTTCTTGAAAAGTCGATCTTTCAAAATAACAACTTCATCCATTTTCGAAAATCTAACACGGTGTAAATGTGGTTCCAAATTTTATATGATCTGGGAATGTATGGACACTAAAATTTATTAGTATGTAGGTCAATGCATAAGGAAGGTTTAGGTTTGATTTTTATTGAGAATATTAATAAAATTGTTTCTCTCAAATTGACATGGAATGTTAGTCATTTAAACCTTCAATGGGCTTGTTTAATATAAACATGGTTTTTTAAAAAGGATAAAATTTGATGTGTTGTATAAATCCATGCTTATCACTAAAAAATAGTCAATTATCTATAAAACATTTTTTATCAATTAAAATCGGTAGAAATAAATTATCATTAATTTTTTAATCTATATATAATTTCTTATTTATCTATGCATATTTGGTTACGAATCAAGTTTTACATATAATTTTGGCCTATTACAAATTTATTAAGTATATAAGGTTTAAACAATTACTTATAAAATTTTACCTACTAATTTACCTATGAATTAATAAAAAAGAAATTTTAAAAAATTATGGTAAACACTAGTTAGAGACAATCTCACATCTCACTTTCTCTTTTCTAAACATGAAATCAACCTCATCTTCGCTCTCGTTATTTCCTACCTCAAAGTCACTCTCTTGATACCATAATCCAAAGTGAATAGTGTGAAGAAAGAAGTCCCACATCGGTGGGAACTTCAATTGGGGGGCTCTCCTCCTTCTTATAAAAGGAGCCCCTCCCTCCTTATTTCAATATCCCAAAATTTCTTTCCTTCTCTAAGTATTAAAAAGTGTTGTCATTCTTAGGACTAGAGAAGGGGTATGTAATTTTTCTTTCTATTATAAAATTTCCACTTTTGTCTATTATTGCTATTCAATTTTTCTCTTCTCTATTTTAGTTGAGTTCTTGTGCAAGTAGTCTGATACCTAACAGTGGTATCAGAGCCACGTTCTTATTCCGTTGTGCTAGTCACTAGAATAGTGTTGGTAAAATTCTGAGTATGCTCTGTGGTTGCGGTTTAATCTGATCTTCCACATCAGAAAAGAGTCGTTACTGGAAAAGGTGTAGTAGTGTGAAACTGTTGTCTGGGGAAGTTCTGGCTAGGAAAGATTTGGTACTTAAGTGTGTCCATTAGTGACTCACCTCTCTTTCCTGGGAACTTACCTAGTGTATTGGTTCACGGTCTACTACTATTGTTCCAGTAGACAATACTATTCATAAGTGAGAGTTGCATAAGTGGAAACACAACCATGGCAGCAAAGTATGAGATAGAGAAGTTTAACGGGAACAATTTCTCGTTATGGAAATTGAAGATGAAGGCAATTTTGAGAAAGGACAATTGTCTTGATGCAATTGAAGGAAGACCCGCAGAAACGACGGATCAGAAGTGGAAGGAAATTGACAGCAACGCTATTGCAAATTTACACTTGGCAATGGCAGACTCAGTTCTATCTAGTGTTGCGGAGAAAGATTCTGCAAAGGAGATTTGGGATGCCCTCATTAAATTATATGAGGTGAAGTCACTTCACACAAGGATATTCCTAAAGAGAAAACTCTATACTCTTCGGATGAGTGAGTCCACATCGGTGACGGACCACATCAACCAACTGAACACCTTGTTTGCCCAATTAGCAGCAGCAAATTTCAACATAATTGAGAATGAGCGTGCAGATCTTTTACTTCAGAGCTTTCCAGACTCGTACGATCAACTCATCATCAACATTACAAATAATAATATTGAAGGACAACTACACTTTGACGATGTTGCCGGAGCTATTCTAGAAGAAGAATCTAGGCGAATGAATAAGGTAGAAAGTTCTAAACAAGCAGAAGTTTTGACGATGATGAGAGGAAGATCAATGGAACATGACTCAAGTGGGAGTCAAGATCATGGCAGATCGAGATCTCGAAACAAGAAGACTTTCAAATTTAAATGCTACTACTGTGGCAAGAAAGGGCACACGAAGAAAGAGTGTTGGAAGAGGAAGAATGAAGAATCAACCTCACAGGGTTGCGTTGCGAGTACTTCAGAGGAAGGAGTAATTCTGGTAAGCGAAGCAGCAATCAGCTCTAATGGCGGAAACAAATTTCATGACAAGTGGATAATGGATTCAGGTGCAACTTGGCACATGACCCCACACCGAGATTGGTTTCAAACCTACGAGCCTATCTCAGGTGGATCCGTGTTCATGGGAAATGACCATGCATTAGAGATTGCTGGAGTTGGTACTGTTAAATTAAAAATGTATGACGGTACTATTCGTATAATCCAAGAAGTACGACATGTGAAGGACTTGAAGAAAAATATATTGTCTATAGGGCAATTGGATGACCTCGGCTGCAAGATCCATGTTGAAGGAGGAATCTTAAAGGCAGTGAGGGGAAACATAGTTGTCATGAAAGCAGAGAAAATCATGGCAAACTTGTATGTGCTTATGGGAGACACCTTGCAAGAAAATCATGCAACAACTGCGTCAACAAGCCAAGAAGAAGCGGCGGTAACGTGGCATCGTAGACTTGGACATATGTCAGAGCGAGGTCTGCAGATTCTTGCGGAACGTGATCTCATACCTGGGCTCAAGAAGGTCGATTTACCCTTCTGTGAGCATTGTGTGACAAGCAAACAACACAGGTTGAAGTTTGCAAGAACCACCACAAGGAGTAAGCAAACTTTGGACTTGATCCATTCTGATGTCTGGGAATCGCCGGAATTATCTCTTGGAGGAGCAAAATATTTTGTGTCGTTCATCGATGACTACTCGAGGAGATTATGGGTATACCCTATCAAGAAGAAGTCCGAAGTATTTGCGCGGTTCAAAGACTTCAAAGCACAAGTAGAACTTGAGACCGGAAGGAGAATCAAGTGTTTGAGGACGAGACAATGGAGGAGAATATGTAGATGGAGATTTTCTAGCATTCACGCAAGCAAGAAGGAATTGTGAGACAATTTTCCGTTCCACACACGCCTCGCGAGAATGGTGTAGCAGAGCGGATGAATAGAACTCTTCTAGAGAGAACCGAGCTATGCTGCAAACTGCGGGCATAACAAAGTCTTTTTGGGCGAAGCCGTGAATACCGCTCGTTACTTGATAAATCGGTCTCCATCAACGGCAATTGGGTTGAAAACTCCTATGGAAATGTGGAGTGGAAAATCAACCGATTATTCTTCCTTACATGTGTTCGGTTGTCCCGCGTACGTGATGTACAACACCCAAGAAAGGACGAAGTTGGATCCAAAATCCAGGAAATGCATCTTCTTGGGATATGCTCGACAATGTGAAGGGGTATCGCTTGTGGGATCCCACTGCCCACAAAGTTATTGTTAGCAGAGATGTCGTCTTTGCGAGAAAATGAACTGCAAAGCAAGCGGATAAATGACGACTCGGAAAAGGACAAGACTATAGTACGAGATAGAGAAGAAGACTTCGGAACATTCCTCCGAGTCGGAGGAGGAGCATGAAGAACATGAACCAAATGAGGTGGAAGAAGGAGAACTCCGACGATCAACAAGAGAAAGAGTCGGACCATCTTGGCATTCACAATATGTGATGGCAAGTCATGATGCGTATTGTCTCCTAAGTGAAGAAGGAGAACCTTCAACTTTTCAAGAGGCCGTGAGTGGTTCAGAAGCTCCTCTATGGATGACTGCTATGGAAGAAGAAATTGAAGCTCTTTATAAAAACAAGACATGGCATCTTGTGGAACTTCCAAAAGGTCGCAGAGCCATTGGTTGCAAATGGGTCTATAAGATCAAGAGAGATGCCAATGATCAAGTGGAAAGATATCGTGCTAGACTGGTGGTAAAAGGATATGCTCAGAAAGAAGGCATTGATTTCAACGAGATATTCTCACCAGTTGTTAGATTGACAACAATCAGAATTGTCCTGGCGATGTGTGCTGCATTTGATTTACATCTTGAGCAATTGGATGTAAAAACTGCTTTTCTTCATGGAGAACTTGAAGAGGAAATATATATGCTCCAACTAGAAGGCTTCAAAGAGCAAGAAAACTTGGTTTGTAGGTTGAACAAATCTCTATACGGTATAAAGCAGGCGCCAAGGTGTTGGTATAAGAGATTTGATTCCTTCATTATTAGCCTCGGATACTACAGACTAAGTTCGGACCATTGTACTTACCACAATAGGTTTGAAGAAAATGATTTCATCATATTGTTGTTGTATGTGGATGACATGTTGGTGGTAGGCCCTAACAAAGCTCGAATCCAAGAATTGAAGGCACAATTGGCTAGGGAGTTTGATATGAAGGACTTGGGACCAGCAAACAAGATTTTAGGGATGCAAATTCACCGAGACAGAAAAGATAGGAAGATTTGGCTTTCTCAAAAGAATTATTTACTTAAGATCTTGCGGCGCTTCAACATGCAAGATTGCAAGCCAATTTCTACCCCACTTCCTGTCAACTGTAAGTTATCCTCAAGTATGAGTCCTAGCAGTGAAGCGGAGAGGATTGAAATGTCTCGAGTACCGTATGCATCAGCGAGTGGGAAGTCTTATGTATGCCATGATTTGTACAAGACCGGACATTGCACAAGCAAGTGGGAGTGGTTAGTAGATTCATGGGGAATCCTGGTGGAGAGCATTGGCAAAATGTGAAGAGGATCCTTAGGTATATAAAAGGAACCTCAAATGTTGCATTATGTTATGGAGGATCGAAGCGGTTGTTAGAGGCCATGTTGATTCGGATTTTGCAGGTGATCTGGATAAAAGGAAGTCTACTACTGGTTATGTGTTTACCATCAATGGAGGGGCAAGTAAGTTGGTTATCCAAGTTACAAGATGTGGTAGCTCTGTCTACTACGAAAGCTGAATACATGGCTGTCACCCAAGCATGTAAAGAAGCTATCTGGATTAAAAGAATAATGGGGGAACTTGGTCACAAGCAACAACAAATTGTTGTGTACTGTGATAGTCAAAGTGCCTTACACATTGCAAGGAATCCAGCCTTTCATTCGAGGACAAAACACATAGGAATAAGATATCATTTTGTTCGAGAAGTAGTAGAAGAAGGAAGTGTAGATTTACGAGAAGATTCACACCGAGAAGAACCTAGCAGATGTAATGACAAAGCCTAGGTTAATGTCGACAAGTTTATACTGAGTCGATCCCTCTATGGCCTATCGAAAGCATAAGCAACATGGATGTGAGAGAAGAAGACATAGTGTGAAGATTTGATTAATTTCATCAAAATCTTCAAGTGGGAGATTGTGAAGAAAGAAGTCCCACATCGGTGGGAACTTCAATTGGGGGGCTCTCCTCCTTCTTATAAAAGGAGCCCCTCCCTCCTTATTTCAATATCCCAAAATTTCTTTCCTTCTCTAAGTATTAGAAAGTGTTGTCATTCTTAGGACTAGAGAAGGGGTATGTAATTTTTCTTTCTATTATAAAATTTCCACTTTTGTCTATTATTGCTATTCAATTTTTCTCTTCTCTATTTTAGTTGAGTTCTTGTGCAAGTAGTCTGATATCTAACAAATAGTCCATCAAGTTTTTGTGAGTATTTAATTGTGAGATTGAAAAAACAAGAAATGATGATTTCAGAATAAGTTTTTGAAATCGTTCGAAGCATATAGTTTTCTCAAGATAAAGAAAAATTTAGAGAAGTCCAATAATGGAAGAGAATAATAAGGTATTTGACGTAATATCAACTATAAACAACGATGGAGATGGAGTTGGAGATTTCAATTTTTTTTTTTGGTGATGTAGTGTCTCATCTTTGAGTTTTCAAGAACTCATTGTGCTTAGTGATTAACATATTATGGTTTTGGATAAAGTTAATGTTCATGTTTGTTTTTCTTGGGTTCTTTGGAGAAAAGGAAAAGGGGTAAGGTTTTCCTTATAGATATTTTGAACAAAGGGTGGAGTTCTGTGTTTTAGTGAATTAGACCTTATGTTAATAGATATTTCAAAGAGAACGAATTGGTTTGGAGCATGACTGATCTATGTTTGTTGTGTCTTGTTTGGTATTTTGGTTTTGTCCTTTGTGTTTGAGACTTCACACGCCCATCAATAAATCCTTCATCATATTGATTGAATTTTAATCAAATTATAACATGGTGTTTTGAGTTATTGATTCATCTTTTGCAATTTACTTCAAATGTTTTTGGATATTCTACATCAACTTAAGATGTTTTCAGATATTCCACAACAAGTTAAAGTTGTTGTTTGTATTTTTTATTGAATGATGAGTGGTAAATTCCACGATTTATCTTGCATAAAATACTAGTTTAGGTAAGAAACTAAATTTTTTTAGTTTCTTTAAATGATGGTATTCTTACCTATAAAATTGCTTATTATTTGGTTCTTTACAAATGTTTGTCTTATCTCTTCATTTTTCTTTTCAAGATAATTTGGCCCTCTTGTATTCCTCCATCAATATATTTATTCATAGTAAGTCTTGCATATTCATATATATATCTACAACTGAACGTTTAGTGTTAGATGTTTTCATTTGTAATCTTTGTTGTGAAAAAATATTGGTTCTTTGGTATTGGTTTAATGGTGTCTTTGGATATCATATAAGTCTAGTTAATATTCCTTACACTTTTCCTTTATACATCGAGGTAAAAGCAAAATTTAGTACGTGAGGTGGGTACTATTGGTATCTTTTAGGCTATATGGTGTTTACATAACAATTTGTGGTTCAATAAGAGGTGCACTCTCCATGATCTTGTTAGGATTATCATGTAATTTTCTCACTTTTTAAAGGTCACATACTTAATGCATAGTGGGTTTTAAAGTTTTAGAATATTTTAATATTCCTTTACTATTATTGCCCCCAAAATTTATTGATATTTTTTGCGGTTCCACTGAACAAGGTTATAGTAAGTGTAATATTAATGATGCTATATGTGGAAATAGAGGTTGAGTCATATGTATATATATATATATATATATATATATATATATATATGGGATGAGTTGGTATATTTGAAGGAAGTAATGGTAATTTTTTGAGATATCCCACACATTGAGTTCAAATTGAGCTTTTACTGTTGACTATTGAGCTAGCTGCTAATAGGGATGCTATAATTTGTCTTGAATGTGATTTGAGTTTGTTAGTGTTAGGTTATTAAATATGTTTTTTTGGTTTACTAGTGTTTAATTGAAATGTTTTCGTTGAGCGGCGAATTTTTATTATTCATTTTGGGTGAAATAATATATAATTAATAAATAATAAATAAATATTAAAAGATGAGAAAATATAAAAAATGTGAAATATCAAAATTATAAATATATTTTATAATTTTACTTGTATTTTTTATAAATATTAAATTAAACTATTAAATACATTAAATAAAAAAAATATTTTATATCCTCACCTATTTTCATTTTTTTTTTACATTTTTAATTAATGTATTATTTATTTTATTTGATGAGTTTATTATCGTTATTTGTAAAGATCGATCACTAGTCTTTGTAGCTATACACATATTTTTATTTTTGTTTTCATTTCATTTTACTTAAATACATTTTGTTTTGATTCTCTACTGAATAGTTTTAATCCATTTTAATTCCTATAAACTATATCATAGAAATAAAAGAAATTTGCTTTTAATTATAAAACAAAAAAATATTAATTTTATATTTGTTACCATTAAACACACTACATCTATTATTGATCCATGTGCATTAATTAGGGGGTATGGATCAAAATTAGGTGTAGTAGTTGCTAAGTAACATAAACTAGTGTTGGAAAGGCAATTTTTAAGAAGAAAATTCATAAAGTAATAATGAACATATGTGATTAAGAAACTTCGATAGTAAAGTAGTGAAGATTAAGTTCTCACTATGGTAAGAGGATCTTCATCATCACGTCCATGACTAGGTCCAGCTCCATGTCCATGTTCATGTCCACCATGACCATGACCATGTCCATGACCATGACCATGACCATGTCCATGTCCAAATCCATGACCATTTCCTCGACGATGGTTGCCACTTAGGGGATCCCTGTCATTTCCAAGGCTTAAACGCTTGACTTCACCCAATTCAGTCTTTTGAGTCTTCTTGTTTGCACGAGCTTGACTAAACACCATTGAATAGTCAGTAGGCACTCCTGCAGCCTTTTGTTCCCACCCTCCAAATTTAGGCACAGACGTCTTCGTAGGTTTTTTCTGCATACATTCAAATATTCAAACATAGGATCACTTTAGTAACTTTGTTCCTCCTTTTTCTTAAAATGCATATACAAATAAATAAATATATATACAGAGAGAGAAAAGAATTAATAATTTCAAAGGAGAATCATGTTGAATCCCTTTGAATTGTATTGGTTAATACCCCCTTATCAATGCACATTAACCAATACAAGTTCAAGGTTTCAATCAAACTCATATAATAAAAAATAAAAATAAATAAATTTTTTATAGACTAAATTTAGTAAGCTTATAAATTAATGTGTACACGTTTTCATTTTTAATTTTTTTGAAATTTAATTTTTAATTTATTTATAAGTTAATTTCAATTGATACAAAAATTATACTTTCTTTCATAAATATTTATCCTAACAATTTCATGCACACAACATAATATATCTGTTTTTGACATTATAAGTTAATAATATTGTTATTAATCAATGGAGATCGATCAAGTTCAAGATATTATGGATCTTTTGTGAGAAAATTGATTAGGGAGAGACAACACTAATAAGATATGAGTTAAATCTACTTAAAAGATTGACATCATATTCCTAACTTAAAACTTTAAGGTATAACTTAAAATCTTAAGGTATTAAACAATAAATCACACTTTTTAAAATATTACTTAAGTATCTTATTCTTTGTTAATGTAGATTTACACTACAAGAAATTTTGATATTACCGACGGTCAAAATTACGTCGGTAATAACAAAAATCTCGTAATTACCGACTGGACAGGAGTCCGTCAGTAATATTTTTATTATTTATTAAATATTTTACTTATATAGATTATTTATTTTATAGAATACCCCTTCCCTTCCCTTTATATTTTTATTATTTATTATTAATTATTTTTCCCTATTACATTTTTATAGGCTTCAATTATTATATTAAGAGAATTGTCATTGATAGGATTCGAACCCAAGTACCTTAGAGTTAGAGGTCGATACTCCAACCACTAAGCTACTGGAATTTTTCGATAATAATTTACAAATAAATTATATTTATATACAAATATATTAATATATTTATATACAAATATATTTATATATTTATATATTTATATATTTATATATTTATATATTTATATATTTATATATTTATATATTTATATATTTATATATTTATATATTTATATATTTATATTTTATATATTTATATATATTTATATATATATATATATATATATATATTTATATACAATTAAATATTTTTATATATTTTTATATATTTATATATAATTAAATATTTATTTTTTATAATTATTTAATTTAAGAAATTATTATAAATTAATCTAATTATGATTAAATGAAATTATTAAATAAAAAATATTTAATTTTTTAATTAGTTGAATATTTATTAATTGATAATTTACCGACGGAAATATCCGTTCGGTAATTTACAGATGAATTTACCGACGGATATATCTATCGGTAATTAATTTATCGACGGATTTATTGACGGATATATCCGTTGGTAAATTCATCCGTCAATTACCGACGGATTTATCGACGGATATATTCAGTCGGTAACTAATTATTATTTTATCGATGATATATCCGTCGGTAAGATCAAATTCCACAAATATTTTATATCTATCGGTAATTTCCGTCGGTAATAATTATTTTCCGATCGGATACAAATCCGTCGGTAAATATCTCATCGGTAATACGCGATTTTCTTAAATTTGTAGTCATTACCTATTAAGCTATATGAAAAGAAGATAAAATCTTCTCTTTAATTAATTATTGCTGGGAGTTTTTGTAATTTCCATAAGTGAATAATAATAAAAAAACTAAAATAGATTAATTTCGCCCTTCTATACTTAAGCTATAAAGCTAGTTTGGGTCGGTAGTACAAATCATCCAAATCTTAGGTTAGGTTTTTATATTTTTTTTATACAACCAAATTTCACATATCCACTCTTGATCGGATTGGGTTGGGTTGATCGGATATAAATAAATTAAAATTTTAATTTTAAAGTATATTATTTAAAATATTTTTAAAATAGATTAAATTATTTATTATTAAATAATTTAATAATATAATATTTAAAAATATATTTATTTAATATAATAAATATATTAAATAATAATTATTATTATTATTATTAATGTTAAAAGTTATTTAATAATTTTTATTTAATAAGTTATGTTAGGTCTTGGATTGAACATATAAAATCTATCATCCAATCTGTTAAAACGGAACCCAATTCATTTGAATTGGATTGGGTCATACTACATGTTATCTCCAATTCAATAAATAGCCCTAAATTTGTGTTTTATAAACATTTCCATGTTTCATCAATTGCATGTTTGAGTGGGATAAGGTACTGTTGAAGAGAACCTTGCTGCGTCCATAGAAAATTTGGTCAGATATTCAGTAATATTAAAATAAAAAATAAATTAAGATTACAGAATAAAATTTCTACATATAATCATTTATCAACAATAGTAATAGAAGAGCCATAAAAATATATGAAAGTAATAATGATAATAACATGAGCATTCATTGAAAAATCTACATTAATGATATAATGCATTATATTTACAATTGATGCAACAGTATGCTATTTTTTATATTAGCAATTGTCTAATAGTAATATATATATATATATATATATATATATATATATATATATATATATATATATTATCATATTGTGAATTACAGATTCACAATGGCCATATAAAAATATTGTACCAATGAAGAAGTTCAATCGAAGTCAAGTATGTAATTTTTTTAGTGAATTAATACTACCACTTATGTTATATTCATAACTATATGATATATTTCACGTTTTTCTTAATGGTTCCAAAGATAGGGCAAAGGCATAATACAAATATTATAGTATGAACAAGATTGGTGTATGAAAATTGTGGAAAATTCTATGTATGAATCTTATATAAGACGAGATTAATCTGATAAATATAGAAATAAAATATTTAATAAATTTTTTCATCCTAACAAAAATGTCATGAAGTTTTATTTTTCATTTCTATTCCACTATAAATACATAAATGCAAATTAATAAAAGATTGAATAAAGTAAGCACGCAATTATTAAAAGGACATTTGAAATGAAAACATTTTTTTCCCCTAAAAAATCCATAATTAAAAAGAGAGGGGAGGAAAGAGTGTGAAGTTACATGCATGTATTTTAATACCCAAATGTAAATTATGGTAACGTTGATCCTAAGTCTTGTCCATTTATTTGTTTCATTGACCATTTATTGTTGGAAAAACCATTAATTTCTAATGGCTCATCAACAAAAAAAAAAAAGAATTGAGTCTACAATTTAATTCTGAATAAAGAAATTGTAGCCTCCCACCCATTCATAATTCCCCAATTAATTCATAAGCTTACCTCCCTTCTTTCCATGGTGATTGAACTAGTGAACTTGATGAGACCCTTGGATTGGAATCTTCAACAATGTGTTTGCTTGTATATAACACCTTTTTTCAAGATGTATTTGGCCTAGTTAAGAGGGTGAGAACATTCATGTTATGGGTGTTTGAGATAGGATTTTCCGACCAATATTAAAAATATCCCTTCTTCAAATGAGGGTTCCATGGAATTGAGGTATTTGAAGCTAGATGTGCCTTGATGAACTCTAACAAGAGTAAAAGTAGGGCAAAAAATTATGGTCGCCCGTTCTTCACACCTTTCCTTTTGTAAATTATGAATCGTTACGTTGCATATTAAAGTATAGCCGAAATTTAGGGTAAAAACCCTCAATTTAGCTGGAAAAAAGATAGCTACATAACATCTTTTTATCATTTAATACCACGTTTTTACGAGACATTTTATAGCAATAATCCTCCAAATGTAACATACTTGACATCAAAATCCTCACATAAACATATCATCATTATTATTTCATAACACACTATCATCTTTAAAAGCATATTTAAAGGAGTTCTTATAAAAATTACTTAAACAAAAGTATTATTTTAACGTCATCTCATATACATAAATAACTTTTTTAAAATTATAAATGGTTTATTATGTAAAAATCACATTAAAATAATATTTTATTTATAATAACGCAATGAAAGATTCAAACTCAAAATCAGGCAGGGTTTTTTTTATTATTTATTGATTATTTAATAAAATAAAGGAAAGAAAAACAGTATTTAAGAATGGTGCAGAAATCACTGACGACGCATGCTGTTTGGATTGATCTAAATATTATCAGCCAAGCATCATTCGTAGTTTAATAGAGCTCTCAATTATAGAAATTTGATGATTCTCGATATAATCACCAAATAATAACACGTACTTTTGCCATAATGAGAATTATATAGATGCGCAAATCATTATTTTATTTTCCATGTAGCCCCTAAAAAAGTACAAGCGAGAAGAACATATATCTTAATATTAAAAATCAGATCTTTTATATATATATATATATATATATATATATATATATATATATATATATATATATAATTCTTCATATTTATAGAAGGAGAAAAATTGATAATTAATAGAGAAATTATTTCTTAGATATTAGTGAAAAATGTTTCTTTATACTTCTTTTGATATGGAAAGAAATACTTTAAAGAATTAAAGAAGAAAATAAAATTGAATGAAAATATAATAATGATAAAAAATACAAATAAACTTTAAAAAAAATAAAAAATTTAAATAAATAAATATTAAAATAAAGATAAATGATGAAAATATTATTTTATTATTTTTTATTTAAATTATTATTAATTTTTGACATGATATAAAATAATGGATTAGTTTTCGAATGATAAAATTATTCGGAGGTTAAAATTCTATCATGATGCTGGACATGACATACCCTTTTAATAAAAAAATTAAAAATCAAATTATAAAGATGTAAAATCAATCAAATTAGTTGTTGAAATAAGTAAAATGGTAAAATAGTTCTTAAAATGGTATATTGTTAAACAATGTCAATGTGGTATGTGAAATTAAAACAAACAATCAAACTAGTCTTTACAATAAAATGTGGCGTTTTGAACATTAGTTTACAAGTTTTATCCTATGTTTAGTTGAATATTTGAAATTTCACCCCTTATTTATTCATATTTGCTTCTACAGTGATAAAGTGTTGAAAGTGAGATTTGAGCAATTGACTTATTCCTTCTTCATTGTCATGAAAGGCACCGAGACATTTCACACACACACACACACACACATATATATATATATATATATATATATATATATATATATATATATATATATATATATATATATATATACTATATATATATATATATATACATTACTGAATTCGTTCATTTTATTTTTAAGTCTCCATCTCTATGTTTATATTTGTTATCTAATACTAAAATTTAAATGATAAATTTATTTTTTAATTTGATAAAGTTATTAGATAAATTGACAATTTACAAATTTAATTATTAAGTTTAATTTTATAAATAATTATAACCTGAAAATAAAGTTGTAATAGATTTATAAGGCCGTTTTAACTAAGTTTTTTTTAAAAAAAAAAAAAACAGGAACCTATTCTGACCTATTTCATCAGTTTCTTAGATCAGTTTTTTTATAAATCAGTTATTGGTTTTAAATATTATAAAAATGAATTAACTTGTTTTTTTTAAATCCTTAAAAATATTCATATATTAAAAATAAAAAAGATAAAATAATAATTTTAAGAAAATTAAAAAATACTTATATAATATTAAAAGTAAAATGTAAAAGAATTGTAAAACCACGTGCTTCCACAATCCAATACATATATTTTTCAATAATATGCTCGTAATCACGTTTTGGGGTTTGAAGGCTTCACGTATTTGTGTAGTGATGACATGCCTATTTATTTATCATTTCACTTAATAATAATTTCTTGATAAATTGACTTAAAAATACGTGATAAATAAAAATATAGTTTTTTAAAGAAACTTTTCTCTTTAAAATTCATTTAACATATTAAAAAAAATCATTAATTTAATTTTAACTACTGTTTATTTTTTTTAATTATGGAAACATTAAAATCGCAAAAGTAAGTAAATTTTACGTATTTTAATGTATAAAATTTTAAAAATAAAAGAAATCTTATTCTTTAACATCAGAAAAAATAAAAAAAATTTTAAAAAATAAAAGTAGGATATATTATCGACTATGTAAATATTTACTTTAATTATAGAGTTACAGATAATCGAATGTAAATGTAAATAATTATTTATATAATAGATTATATAAATCCATAATTAATTATTTTTGAAAATATTTTAATTAATATATTTTTTATATTTATTGTAATAATAAATAATTAAAATTTATATTTAATTATAAATAAAATTATTAATAATAAATTATTTTATTTTATTTTCTACTCCCTTTTTATTGTTTTTTAATCTAAAAAACTTATCTTTTTAATATCTTTTTTTCATTTTTTTTTAAGCTAAGGAAGTTTAACAGTTTTTCCCTCAAATTCCTTCTCTGGTACAAGAAATATATGAGCAGATAAAGAGTGAAGAAGAGTGTAGGGAAAACCAAAAGACTCTGTTGTTCTGTTTTTGGGAATGCCAAAAGTTACCTCTTAGAAAACCAAGGATTGGTTGTGTCAGACTTTTCAAAATTGATCTAGCTGCTTCACTTTTTGTTACTTCCTTTCAAGTGATTAATGCAGTTAACATGCAAGTAGTTATATCTACACTACTTGCAAGCTTTTCGTGAATATATTTTCTTCCAAGGAAAATGAGCCAACAAGGAATGATGGGACTTGAGACTTCATGTAAGAAGAAGGCCAGTGGTGATTATGGCTTCACGGATGTGATTTTATCTTGGTCAATTGACAACATTCAAGATGAAGATCTTTACAGGAACAAGGTTAGCAGTGTCACTGTTCCTGCATTATATCTCATGTTCAGTTGAACTTGTTTTTTTTTTGGTGTAGATTTATCTTATGTTAGATATTTCATTCCTTATTTTGACACACACTCACCAAAGGTCTTTCATATTGTTCGTTGTGGTTGGTGTGACCTTTCACTTGATCCAAAAAGTGTTTTGCATAGGTATATGTATATTTCACATTTTTGAGACAAAGTAAACTAATTTTGGATTATTTTAGTAAGTACAAGATAATGACCAACAATTTACAGTTTTGCTCTACAAGTTATGCATGGTTTGATTTTGATTGTCCTTTGGTTTTCAGGTAGAGAAGATTGAACTATCATTTCAGTCCATTAATTATTACCTTGGATCTTATAAGTACCCTTTGTTGGAAGAAACCAGAGCACAAGTATGGTCAAGTATGGAGATCATACACGAGGCACCTTATACCGAGGTAATTGGTCTAAAGGAGGCCAAACCACTTCAACATCAATTGTATAACTTGAAAATTGATAGCTGGAGAAGTAGGTTTTCTCATTGTGGAGAACCATACAAAACATTGCCTGGTGATGTTTTAATATTGTCTGATTACAAAGCAGAAGCAGTAAAAGACTTGCAAAGGATTGGAAAGATGTGGAGTTTTGTCTCCGTTGTAAGTACAACAGAAGACGAGGGTGATAACAATATCATGTTAAAAGTTAAGGCATCGAAGGAATTTGACCCAATAGAGTTTAGGTACAAAACTCTTTTTCTCATTTTTTTGACAAATGTCAGCCCTAATAGAAGAATTTGGGCTGCACTTCATATGCCTGGTAATTTAAAGCTACTCAAGCAGATCTTATGCAGCAAGGAGGTAAGAATTTCTATTTTTGGCTTTAATATGCTTTTTTCTTAGAAATATGGAGTATATTTATTTTAGTAATAATTTATTAAGAATAGTATATTTTTTTGCCCTCATGAAAGACTACAAATATACAGCTTTTATAGGTTTCATGGACAAAAAGTGAATAAAATTTCAACAGGGACCAATTTAAGAAGTACAATAGTTCTAAGCATTGAAAAATGTTTAGAGCTGAATTTTATGTACTGATATTATATTCTAAATGCAGCATCTTAAAATATTATTCACTGTTAAATGCTAAGCTGGTGCTAACATATATCCATCCATGATTTGGTAAATCCATATTATCTGTTATTTCATTGTTGTAGAATTGAACACAGTATTCTCTATTGCTCTTATTGTTTAATGATTTTTATACCAGACTAACTACACCAACCAGATGAATCGATTCTCCAATTCAAATAACAAATTATTAAGTTGTATGTTATTTTAAGATAATTGATTTTGAAATTAGTGCTATAACTGATGAATGTATGATGAAAAACAGGATGAGGAATGTGGTTGTTGTAGCTCACTTTTACGCGATGACTATTCATATAAACTGTTATTATCAGAGCTTAATGAATCGCAAAAAAAGGCAATTTCTTCATGTCTTTCTGGCCTCAAATGCAATCACAACAAAGCCGTGAAGCTTATATGGGGTCCTCCAGGGACAGGAAAAACAAGAACTTTGGGGACACTACTTTTTGCTCTATTAAAAATGAAATATAGAGTTCTTGTATGTGCTCCCACCAATGTTGCCATCAAAGAAGTTGCGAGCCGTGTAGTAAATATAATGAAAGAGGCACATAGTAAAGAATATGGTGATTTGTTCTGTCCACTGGGTGAAGTGCTATTGTTTGGAAACAATGAGAGGCTTAAAATTGGAGAAGATGTTGAAGATATATATTTGGATCATCGTGTGCAACAGCTCACAGAATTCTTTTTCGATTCTACTGCTGGATTTAGATCTTGTCTTAAAGCAATGATTGATCTTCTTGGAGATTGTATTTCAGATTATCAGTTATTTCATGAGAATGAGCTGTTAAAGAGGGAGAAGAACCACAAATCATTTCTAGTGTTTCTGAGAGAAAGGTTTCGTGCAGTAGCAAGTCCACTAGAATCATGCATTTCTATCTTGTGTACGCATGTGGCCAGGAGTCACCTGTTGAAACATAACTTTCGGAAATTAGTGTGCTTAAATGAGGCACTTGAATCATTTCAGGACTTGTTGTTTCAAAGTAACTTGCTTTCTGAAGGTTTGGAAAAGCTATTCTCTGATAAAAATTTACCAGAGATGACTTCTTGGTTATTTGATGGTGCAGTATTCAAGTTGAACATGAAGCGAATTGCATGTCTTAATGCTTTAATGGCTGTGGTTGATTCACTTGAAGAGTTCATGCTGATAAAATCTTATAACAATGACATAATCAGTGAGTTTTGTTTCCAAACATCGTCATTGATATTTTCCACAGCTTCTGGTTCTCATAAGTTGCACTCTTTAACCACGAAGCCATTCAACATTTTGGTGATAGATGAGGCAGCACAGCTGAAAGAATGTGAATCAATAATACCTTTGTTACTTCCAGGGATAAGCCATGCTATTCTTGTTGGCGATGAGCGTCAACTTCCATCAATGGCTAGAAGTAATGTATGTGTAATCACTATCAAGCATGTACCCTTTTTTCTATCAGAGAATCCTTCATCCCAAATCGTCCCCTATTGCTAATTTCATTTGTGTTTTTTCATTTGTACAAGGTTTCTAAGGAAGCTGGTTTTGGGAGAAGCTTATTTCAAAGATTGAGTTCATTAGGCTACCCAAAGTATCTCCTTGATATGCAACATAGGATGCATCCTCAAATAAGTTCTTTTCCAAATTCGTATTTCTATTTTAACAAAATTCAGGATGCACCAAATGTTGTAAGAAATGATTATGGGAAGAAATACCTCCCAGGGCCAATGTTTGGTCCTTATTCTTTTATAAATGTAAGTGGAGGCAAAGAACAGTTTGATGATGCTGGAAGAAGCTACAAAAATATGGCTGAAGTCGCAGTTGTGATGACAATACTGAAAAATTTGCACAAAGGTTTGTTCTTCTATTAATAATTTCAGTAGTAACTTCCAAAACTTTTTCTTGCTTTTACTTTTCTTTCTGTCTTTGGTGCTAGAGCTTAGAGGACAATACAATAGCACGTCCGTTTAGAAGAAAATCTGTAATCTTTTAGTCTGCATTTCTTTATTTGAAAGAAGTTCAATAAAAATATTTAGATGGTTTCTTAAACTGTTATATTCTCTTAAAAGTTTTTATCTACGAAATTGTAGTAGTTGTGGTAGTATTAACTAAAGTTATACTTGTGATTGTGAAAAAAGATTAACTTTATTATCTTCACTTGTATATTTTACCAACTCAAGTAGCCAAAAGGAAAAAACAGAAAGACAGTGCTTAAAATCCATGATGTTTGAATTTTTATGTAAAGCTTTGTTTTCCTTATTGTAGAATGGTTGACCTCAAAGCAAAAACTCAGCATTGGTATTGTGTCTCCCTATGCTGGCCAAGTTGCGGCAATTGAAGAGAAACTTGGAAAGATTTTTATAGGTCATGATGGATTTAATGTCGATGTGAAGTCTGTCGATGGTTTCCAAGGTGGGGAGAAGGATGTTATCATGTTATCAACTGTAAGAACCAAGAATAGAACATCTCTTGAGTTCATTTCCTCTCCTCACAGGACTAATGTTGCCCTTACAAGGGCTAGGTACATCTTGTTCTAACTTATCTATTTATTGCAGTCTTATTTGTTTTTTAGGGTCTCATATTAACTGAAGAGCTGCTGTTGTTTTAATATCTTGCAGGCACTGCTTGTGGATTTTGGGGAATGAAAGGGCCGTTACAAATGCAAATGTTTGGAAGGCTATAGTGCTTGATGCCAAGAACCGTACGTGCTTCTTTGATGCAGACCAAAATAAGGAAATGGCAAAAGCTATATTGGATTCCACAAAAGAGGCAGATCTGTTTGATGATTTGCTTGATACAAACAGTATCATTTTCAAAAGTAAATTGTGGAAGGTATGTCAAAATATCAAGATACCAGAGAACATTTTACAATATGCTTTGCGACCTTCCTTTTCTTAAATAGACAACATGATATATGCTTTATAGATTGTTGGAATTTATACAAGGAAGGGAGAGATTATAGGAGATTTCCTATTACAGAAGATATACAGGTAAGGGAGATATTATCCCAGATTTCCTGACAACTAGGATATACCTATTAAAATAGGTAATATTAATAAATTATATTAATATATTTTAACATCCCCTCAAATTGATGTTGGTACATCAACTAGCAACAATTTGCCAACAAGAAATTAATTGTGCTGTCTAGCCATAGCTTTGGTAAAAACAACTTGGAGATCTGTAGAGATGTAAGGAAGAGAGATGATTTTACTGGTCAATGCTTCTTCATATAATAACAATCAACCTCCATATGCTTGTTACGTTCATAGAACACAAGATTTGCAGCAATCTTAATAGAACTTGTATTATCAACATGAAGGGGGTAGGGTTAGGCTATGAAAAGCCAAGCTCCTCCAAAAGGCTATGTAACCACACCATTTTAGCACAATCTGAAAACATTAAACGATATTCAACCATAGTAGAAGATTTAAAAACACGATCCTGCTTCTTATATTTTCAAGAAATGAAGGCATCATTGAGAAACATACACCAACCTATAGTAAACCGATGGGTATTCAAACTCTCTACCCAATAAGCATCACTATATGTCATAAGTTGTAAAAGTGAGCCTTTAGGAAAGAATAACCCATGTGTCGGTGACCCTATAAGATAATAGATAATGCGACGAACAACAATAAAATGAAGATAAATGAAGATGTTGAGGAGAAGACATAAATTGGCTGACTTAGTGAACGACATATGAAATGTTAGGTCGAGTTGTTGTTATGCAGATAAGACTTCCTAGCAAGCATCAATAGAGAGTTGGATCAACCAAAAGATTCCCTTTATCTTTTTTGTATTTGACATTTACTTCTGTAGGAGTATCAATTGAAGTAGCTCCTTCTAAACCAACCTAAGTAATCAAATCTTGAATGTTGGTTTAAAAATGTGCCAATGGATTGATGGGAGTTATCCAAGATCTTTCATGAGAAATGTTTCATGTAGCACTGCTTGAATGTTGAAGCCATTTTATGCCCGACTTACATGTATTGATTTTATCTCTATGTACTGGATCTATTATTAACATCACTGCCAATCTACATATATGTGCAGGTTTATTTTAGTGACAAATTTCTGAGATCATTCAAAAAACTAAGATCTGAAGAGACCAAGAAGAAGGTTATAAACCTTCTTGAAAGACTTTCTAGCGGGTGGAGGCCCAAATGGATTAATGTGGATTTGTCTTGTGAAAACTCATCTCAGATTTTGAAACAATATAAGGTTGAAAATAACTATGTTATTTGTTCAATAGAAATAGTCAAAGCTTTAAGGTATATTCAGGTTTTGAAGGTATGGGACATATTGCCTTTAGAGGATATCCCAAAGTTGGTTAAGCGCCTTGACAATGTGTTCAAAAGATACACTAATGAATATATTAGTAAGTGCAAAGAGAAAGGAAGATATCCTAGGTGAGTGCTATCAGTTGCATTATTTTAAAAAGATTTAGGCTCTTTTTGCATTGTTTGATACGGAGAATTTGTCTTTTCTTCTTGTGAACAGGGACATAGAGTTTCCATTGAATTGGCCACTTTCAGCCAATATCCAAAAAAATGAGATTGTTCATAATAATGCAAATGATGGATACAGAAATGCCAATGAAGATATTGATGCAGAAAACACAAGGGTTGAGCTCGAAGAGTGTACCTTGTTGATGAAGTACTCCTCCATCTCAAGAGATTTTATGCTTAATGGCCAAGATAGTTTACAAATGGATCTTCCATACGAGGTAACTGCTGAGCAGCGAAGCATCATTCGCTTCTCTAAAAGTACCTTTGTACTTGGTCGTAGTGGTACCGGAAAAACCACGGTTTTGGTTACTAAACTGATTCAAAATGAGAAATTGCACCGCAAGGGAGTTGAACAATTCTACGGTTCTGAAATTGCTACTACTGAGACTGAGAGACCAGTCTTAAGACAGTTATTTGTGACATTGAGTCCTGTACTATGCGAGAAGATCCAACATCATGTTTCTCTTTTGAAAAGGTATGTAGCTTCTTCCGTAAGACTATATATCTGTTGTCAACCTGTTCTTTTTCCTTAATATCTAAAAGTATGAAATGATGATGGAAATTTAATGTGTACTTAGGTATAGACCTTTATATCAGATTATAGCTTACATTCACCTATTTTTATATCTAGCTCCCAAAAGGTGTATTGATGATGGTGCTCACATACTTTCATTGAATTGAATTAAGCAAGCCTTTTGTTATTTTATTTTAGTTAGTAAAGTTTATTTGGTTGCATGCACCACACAGGTCCTTAGGAGAAGGAAGCTCTTTAGCTGAAAGTTCTACAGCAAAACAATTTGCTAATATCCCAGATTCTTTTGATGGTCTTTCATATGATTTATATCCGCTTGTGATAACATTTCGTAAATTTTTGCTGATGCTTGATGGGACATTGGGAAATTCTTATTTTGATAGATTTCATAATATGGAGGGTAACGACCTCGGTTCAAGGTTGGCTGCATCGGAAACCTTCTTAATGATGAAGGAAGTGAGTTATGATAGGTTTGAGTCATTATATTGGCCGCACTTCAGTGAGCATCTATGTAAAAAATTGGATTCTTATCTAGTTTTTACTGAAATTATGTCACATATAAAAGGTGGTGCGAGAAGTATTGAGCATGGTAAGTTAAGCAAGGAGGACTATTGTGCTGTATCTGAAAACCGAGCTTCCAGTCTGAGCACACAGACAAGATTTAGAATATATGATATATTTCAAAATTATGAAAAAATGAAGATGCAATATGGTGAGTTTGATTTGGCCGATATAGTGATTGATCTCCACAATAGACTGAGGAATCAAAGATACAAGGGTGATAAATTGAATTTTGTGTACATAGATGAAGTGCAAGACCTCACCATGTCTCAGATTGCTTTATTTAAATATATTTGCAGAAATATTGAAGAGGGTTTCGTTTTTTGTGGAGATACAGCCCAAACAGTGGGGAGGGGCATTGATTTCAGATTCCAAGATGTAAGATCCATCTTCTACAAAATGTTTGTGTTAGAATCCACGAGTTGGAATCAGAACAAAAGAAAGGGAAAAGGACACATTTCTGATATTTTTGTACTGAGTCAGAACTTTTGCACTAGTGCCGAGGTTCTGAAGTTGTCAGAAAGTATCATTGAACTTCTTCATCATTTCTTTCCCCAGTCTATAGACTTGTTGAAAGCAGAGACTAGTTTGATAGAAGGGAAAGCCCCACTTGTGATTAGATCTAGAAATGATGCAAATTCAATCCTAAGAACTTTATTCAAGGGTGATGTTGGGAGATTTGGAGGAGAGAGTGTAGTTTTGGTAAGAGATAACTCAGCTCGAGAGCAAGTGCTTCGGGTTGCTGGAAAAGAAGCTCTTGTTTTAACCATTTTGGAGTGCAAAGGTCTTGAATTTGAGGTTGGTCTCACAATAGAACTTGATTGGCTTTACTATATATATTTTTTTTCTTGAACAATTTTCTTATGGTTTCTTTGTGGTTATCATCTTTAGGATGTGTTGCTGTATAACTTCTTTGCCTCTTCACCTCTGCAAAGGAGATGGGGTGTGATATATGACTATATGAAGGAACAGCATATGCTTGATTCAGGATCACACGCCAACTCTCGACGATGCTTTGATCGAGATTCTAAACACAATGTTTTGTGCTCAGAACTCAAGCAACTATATGTTGCTGTAACTCGCACTAGGAGTAGACTTTGGCTTTATGAGGATGCAGAAGAGTTCTCTACACCTATGTTTGAATATTGGAAAATCAAGAATCTTGTCCAATTCCACTAGCTGCAATAGCTCCAGGGATTTAGGTAACGAATCAATTTAAAAATAAAGTAAAAAAAATTAATAAAAAATTAAAAATCAATTAAAATTATTTTTTTTAATTTTTTCTTTCACAAGAGCAATTCAATTCAAATATATATATAATTTATTTATAATTAAATTTAAAATTGTGTTTATTAAGAAATATATCCAAATAGAAATAACTCTTATGTCGTGTAAGCTTTTTAGCGTTTTGTTGTTATGTCAATTCTGTCATTCATTTACCTGATGATATTGTACACCGTGACTCCATTTTGCAGCTATATTTTGTGTGTTGAATGCTGCTACTCCATGAGAAACAATGTGATTTCATGTTTTGATTGCTGCTGGGGATATGCAAGTATAACTCTTTCTTTCATAGACGAGGAAAAGTTAAGAGATATTAAGAATAGCTAACACTTTCTTTTGTGATTAGGGCTCTTGAAAGAGCTTTTCTGTGTAATATTTATATGCGTTTGATTTTGTATAAGCTGAAGGAATATGTTTCTACAGCTTTTGTTTATAAAATATTTCCTTCTGTCTTTAAAAAAAAAAATCTTTTTATTTATTTCTTCATTTGAAGTGAGGCAGTTCTTGTTTGATTTGATTTAAATTAATTTTTTATCAAATGATCTTCCCGAGAGTAAAAATAATTTGGTTGAGTTAGGGTTAATTTAAAATAAATAAAAATTAAACTTAATGAATATTTGCGGTTTCATTGGGTCCATTTTACTATTTTTATTATAATAAAATTAAAAAATTATTTTGGTAAAAAATTGTAAAATATTTTCTTAAAGAAATTATTAGACATTTATAATAAGAAAATCTTAAATAAAGAGATAATCATATATTTTTACTAATTAATAATTAATTTCAAATATATAATATTATATTTAAATACACAAAATTATTTAATTCGGTTTAATTTTTAATTTGAAATCTAAATTCAACTGTTTATTATTATTATTATTATATATTTTAATTTTGAAATCCAAACATTAGAAAACTGTTTATTATTATTATTATTATTATTATTATTATTATTATTATTCATTTTTACTGAAAAGATTAAGAAAAAAAAGTTAAAAACACTATTTAAAAAAAATTAATGTTTGGTGTTGTTGAGTTTTGTGTCTGTTAGCATAGCCTTTGTAATTAAACAGTCAGACTGAATATTAGTTACATAAAAAATTTAATGCCGTATAGAGAATATAAATTTATTATATATTCGTGATACATATGTTTTGTATAATTCAATATATTATAAACCTACTCTTGTATTTCATTATTAACAGATGAAATTTTCTAAGATTAATGTTGTAATTAATGAAGGCATGCCAATGCTTAAACTTTTTATTCAGCTAATCTTGTCTTGTTTGGATAACTTTTTTTTTTTAACTTGTAATTTTCTAAGTTAAAATTAATTTATGTATAAATAGTATAAGGATAAATCCTGAGTCGAAAATGAACTCACTTATTTACAAATTTGACGTAAACATTCATCAGGATAAGAATGCTAATTTGTATATTATGAACTTAATCAAGTATGAGAAAATGTTTAAGTTCACTACAAAAATTTAATATACTTTATTTTTATAACACTAGACCCGCTTACGTGTAGGGACTTACCAAATTTCAGTGTCATACATGAATGTAAGAAGAAGACAGAAGTAAACGATGGGCCTCTAAGATTGTTTTACTTAGAAATCACATTTTTCTTTGATACACTCTAAGTATGCACGTGCGCTAACCTAAGCACCTAACACTCTTGCCCCAACATTAAAATGAGAATCACCATTCCTAACTTGTCAAATTGCCATTGAACCACCAACTTTTCCCCTATATATAAAAACGACTCAATTAATTTTATGGCTACCAACGAGGGAATTCATATATTTTTATGTTATTGACGTTTCTAATAAAATAAAACATAAGTATTAAATGGTGTACAGAATAGTTAAGTTATTAAAGGAAAACAGGAAAGAAAATATTAGGCAATATATAATAAATAATTTTCACGTGTGCGAAGGTATTGAATTGAAATTAAAGTTTTATTGCTTAAAATTTTGTGAATAATTTGTGTTGTAAATAAATTAAATCTTGTTTTAAGAATATATGTGCAATAAAGAATATTAATTTTTGTTATTTATAATTAAAATAGTTGTATTTCTAAAAATACCATTTTGCTTTTTTATTAGGAAATTTAATATGAATAAATGTATTAAATTGGCCATCTTTTTTGTTGTTGTTAGATATACATATTTTGCATATGTACACTACAAATAAAATGAAATATGTTTTGTAATTAGGCCTTTATTTTAATCCGAAAAGTAAATATAATAAAAAATATATATCAATGTAAAAATGTAATAAAAAGGAGAAAAAAAAACAAAACAAAAAACACCATGGTCATGGAAGGACTTTTTTGTTTTTTATATGAAAATTTCGTTTTCTCTTTTTGTTGTTTTATTTTGTATTTTATTTTAATTTGATCCTCCTTCACTTTGTTTGTTGAGAGTAAGAATATTTTTTTTACCAAATTCTTGTGACCTTCTTAAAAATATTGCGGCTTTCATGACAAGATACACTAATACGTAAATCACTTTTAACATTGGTCTTTCCACATCGGTTACATCGGTTCTTAAAGAACCGATGTGGAAAATCTTTTTATAAAATTAAGAGAATTGTTACTTGCGGGATTCGAACAAAGTGCCTTAGAATTAAAGACTAATACTCTAACCACTAAACTACTAGGATTTTCCGATAATAACTTATAAATAAATTATATTTATATACAAATAAAAATGTATATCCATGTAAATATATAAATATAAAATATATAAATATAAAATATATAAATATAAAATATATAAATACAAATACAAATATATTTATATATTTATATGTTGGATGTGAGAGCGCGCTCGAGAGTGAAAGTGTGTGTCAAGTGGGTTTTCAAAATTTGATGTCAAATTTGTGAGCGAGTCTCTTTATATGAATTTGTAATTTAATAATAAAATATAATCTTTATAAGTTATTTATAATAATATAGAATATAATCTTTATAATTAATTTATATAATGATATAAAATAAAGAAAAAAATTATTTTATATCATTATATAAATAATTTATAAAGATTATATTTTGTCATTAAGTTATAATCCATATAAAGTGACTCGCTCACAAATTTGACATCAAATTTTGAAAATTTACTCGACACACACTTTCATCCTCGAGCGCGCCCTCACATCCAACATATAAATATATAAATATATTTGTATTTGTATTTATATATTTTATATTTATATATTTACATGGATATACCTTTTTATTTGTATATAAATATAATTTATGTATAAGTTATTATCAAAAAATCCTAGTAGCTTAGTGGTTGGAGTATCGACCTTCGACTCTAAGGTACTGGGTTCAAATCTTGTCGATGACAATTCTCTTAATCTGATAATAATTCAAATTTCTAAAAAATATAAATAATATAATAAATAATAAAAATATAATATAAAAGGGAGAAGAGACCTCTAGATCAATAGATAGGGTAAAGTCACCCTTACAACCGATGTGGAAAGTCACACTTTCTACATCGGTTCTAGAACCGATGTTAAAAGCCTATTTTGTACTAGTGATATTATATCGAATCTCATCCTCGTATTTTCTAATGAGAAAAAAATTTATGACCACTTATTTATTTGTAACAATCTCACCTTCTTCACTCAACTATTAAAGTTTATAGGGATTGAAGTTTCTCCACCACATTACCACAATTACTTTGGTCTATTATTATGGAACAACTTGATGATAAGACACCTTGTATGAAAAATATTTTCTCTTTTACATATTGTTAAAGTTCTTTTGAATTTGACCAAGTATTTGTATTACTACCAACACATCAATTTTACTACCAACACATCAATTTCATAAGGACCTTCAGATTCATTATCATTGTATGAAAGTGAAAGTTTGAGAAGAACTATTTTTACACTGATTGAGGGTAATATGTTTACTAGTGAGTATGCCTTTCTTAAGTATCATGACTCTCTTATTGGGAGAATTAGAAGTTATATTTTCAAAACTCGAACACTTGAATCATTTAATTTGACTTGTGTGTTGAATGGAACGAGAAGAAGATGGTGAAAAATGTTTTTCTTAGAGACATTATGAAAGTGATGAAGATCTTATTGATCCTTATGAAAAGACTTATCTTGAAGATTTGATGAAGTCAAAAGTTCTTTGGGTTACAGGATGTAGTGATTAGTGAGTCTGCATCAATATTAATAGGTATAATCATTCATTCTTCTTTGCTGCATAAAGGGTTCATCATTTGAAAGAATTTGAAATGCCTCTATTTAATTTGTCAAAAATCAGTTTTTTGTTAATTGATTAAAATCACTTGAGATGATTTAAAAAGTGTTCTACCAGTATTTTAATCAATGTAACATCGAATTAATCAATTAAATCAACTTAGAGAAATTTTTTCTAAATATTTTAATTGATTAAATCATGCTTTTATTAGTTAAAATCACTTATGAAGTTTTGAGAATTTATTTAACAGTATTATAATCGATTAAACTGCGAATCAATCAATTAAAATAACTTAGGAAATTTTTGTATAATTGTTTTAATCAATTAAATTGCATTTGCATTAGTTAAAATAAATCTGGAAAATGGTCAAGCTCATTTTAACCAATTAAAAAAGAAGTTTTAATCGATTAATCAAGAATTAATAGTCAATTAAAAGAAGTTTTAGCCGATTAATTAAACCAGTTTGTTAGAAAAAGTCTCTATATAAACATATTTGCTTCAACGTTTTAAATAACTAACTTTGAGATATCAATCAAGCAATCAATAGAGATCTTTTCAAAGAAGAAGTGCGCAAGTTTCTGTGAAATTTTTCAAAGTTCTTTCTTGAGGCATTTTTACATTCTTGCATGTGAAGAAACTCATTCTGCAGAGAAAGAATTACATCTGCATAACCGGGTTTGGTTATTCTTGTTTCTTCTCTTTGTTTTCTGTAATTCATAAACTATATTAAGTGGTGTCTGGAAGTCTTGGGCACTGGTTTTGTAGCTGGAATTTGGCTGCAGGTTGGTTCAAGAACTGGAACTTGGTTCTTGGTGAAGGTTTGGTAGAAGAACTAAAATTTGGTTCTTGGTGCAGATTGGGTGTTTTGTGATTTGGGTTTGTAATCAGAAACATAATCAATCTAATGGAACTCCACTGGAAATTGGTTGAGAACTGGATGTAGCCCTGTGGTTTGGGTGAACCAGTATAAATCTTTGTGTTTCTTTCTCCATTCTTTAACACTCTTTAATTATGTTTGTGCCTTATACAAAATGCTTGATTTTCTTGGATCAATATTTGATTGGAATTCTTAATCTTTGAAATAGATAATCTCTATTCTTAAAAGTGTGAAAAAGTTTCAAAAGATCAATTCACCCCCCCTCTTGATCTCAACCTACACTTCTAACAATTGGTATCAAGAGCAGGGTCTTGAAAATCGCTTAAGACTTTCGGTCCAAATTTTTTCAATGGCTGAAAACAAATTAATTTTTACTAAGGGTGCTTCTATAAACAAACCTCTACTGTTTTGTGATACAGATTATCCATTTTGGAAGATCAGGATGAAGATCTTTATTAAATCTATTGATAGGAATGTTTGGGATGTAATTGTAAATGGTCAACTTATTACAGAAAAAGAATTGTCCAGTTTGAATGATGAAAGAAAAGAAGAATGTTCAAAATGATTGCATTGCTAAGAACATTATTACATCTTCTCTTAACATGGATGAAATTTTCAGGGTGTCATAATGCAAATATGCATAACAAATGTGGGAAGTTCTTGAGGTGAATTATGAAGAAACAACATATATATGTTTGATGGCTAATCTAAATTCTCCAACCACCAGTGAAAGTTTTATTCTTCTATTAACTCTATAAGTTACAACTCATTATAGGATGCTTTTAATGAAATGCATAAAGTAGCAAAAAGATTAGAAAAAGAAAATAAAAGGTTAAAAAGTATGAACAACTGGTTACAAAATAAAATCATTCTTCTTGAAAATAAAATTCTTGATGAAGAAACTGATGTTGAATATTTGAAAATGATTACTAACAATTCTGACTTCATGTGTATAGATAAAAAGATTTGTGAAAATGGTCTTGAATTACAAAAGAAAATTGCATACTTAATAAAGTTCGCCTCTAAACTTGCACAAGGTAAAACCAATCTTGATGTTCTTCTTCATTCTCAAAAATTAGTTATTGATTGCGCTGGTATTGGTTTCATACCGTTTGGTGAAAAGAAAACTAGAACTTTCAAAATCTACTTTTCATGTAGAAAACCTAACACATTACTATTTACTACATGTTTCTATTGTATGAAAAGAGGTAATTCTGTAAAATTCTACAAAATCAAGAAATATACAGTACCAAAAGGAAGAATGAAGTGGACTCGTAAGAAATAATTTCAAATAACTTGATAGGACCCTATTATCTTAAAAAAGGGTACCAGATTGTGCTAATATTTTTTGTAGGAACAAAAATCTAGAGATCTATTGGTACCTGGTCAACAAATAAGTATTTTGGATATGAGGAACATGGAACAATCTCATGAACTGATTGTTTTAATTGATATAAAATAGTTTTTAATCGATTAAATTCGATTACAGAGAAATTCTGAAAATCTGTCTGTATAGTTTTAATCGATTATTCATCGAATTAATCGATTACAAGCTCTCAGGTTTGAAACAAATATTTCAGATATCTGTTTTAATCGATTAAAAATGATTTACATAAGTTAAATTCATTATTTGATTCAAAATTAATCGATTCTTTCTTGTTTTAATTGATTAATATTTTGTTATTATTTTTCCAAATCATTTCAGTAAAAAAGTAATCGATTATTTCTCTCTTTAATCGATTAGTATCACAACTATACTGATTTGTTTTTCAGAAACATCAAACTAAAGATCTTTGGTATCTTGATAGTGACTGTTTAAAACATATGACAGGTGATATCTCAAAGTTTCACAGACTAAAACTCAAAAAAGGTGGTACTGTCATCTATGGAGATACCATCAAGGGCATAATTCTTGGAATTAGTGATATCAAATGTACAAAATCAAGTATCATTAACAATGTACTGTATCTTGAAGGATTGAAATATAATTTGATCAGTATCAGCTAGTTATGGGACAAAGGTCACAAAGTTATCTTTGAACCAGAACAATGTCAAATACTAAGATCAGGTATTGATCACTGGTAAAAGAATACTTAAGATTAATAGAGAAAAAATATATCTTTAGGGCTTATGGGACCCTTCTCCCTTTCTTCTATTTATAATGGAAATCTGATACAATGAGACATAGAAGACTAAGTAAGAGATTGCAACTACGCCCCTAGGTGTAGATCTAGATACAGTTGTAGGAGGTTTCCCACACTCAACACCCTGTACTTAGGTCAACACTCAACTGATGTTAAATATTTGAAAATGATTGCTAACAATTTTGACTGCTTGTATATAGATCAAAAGATTTGTGAAAACTGTCCTGAATTACAAAAGTAATTTGCATACTTAGTAAAAATTGCCTCTAAACTTACACAAGGTAAAACTAATCTTGATGTTCTTCTTCATTCTCAAAAAATTGGTTATTGATCGCGCTGGTATTGGTTTCATACCGTTTGGTGAAAAGAAAACTAGAGCTTTCAAAAATTACTTTTCGTATAGAAAACCTAACACATTACTATTTACTACAGGTTTCTATTGTATGAAAAAAGGAAATTCTGTAAAATTCTACAAAATCAAGAAATATGCAGCACCAAAAGGAAAAATGAAGTGAACTCCCAAGAAATCATTTCAAATAACTTGATAGGACCCTATTATCTTTAAAAAGGGTACCCGATTGTGCTAATTTTTTTCGCAAGAACAAAAATATGGAGATCTATTGGTACCTGGTCAACAAATAAGTATTTTGGATATGAGGAACATGGAACAATCTCATGAACTGATTGTTTTAATTGATATAAAATAGTTTTTAATCGACTAAATTCACTCACAGAGAAATTATAAAAATATGTCTGTATAGTTTTAATTGATTATTCATCGAATTAATCGATTAAAAGCTCTAAGGTTTGAAACAAATATTTTAGATATCTATTTTAATAGATTAAAAATGATTTACATAAGTTAAATTCATTATTTGATTCAAAATTAATCGATTCTTTCTTGTTTTAATTGATTAATATTTTTTTATTATTTTTCCAAATCACTTCGATACAAAATTTATCGATTATTTCTTTCTTTAATCGATTAGTATCGCAACTATACTTGATTTATTTTTCGAAACATCAAACTTAAGATCTTGTGTATCTTGAAAGAGGCTTTTCAAAACATATGACATTGGTTATGTCAAAGTTTCATAGTCTAAAACTCAAAAATGGTGGTACTTGTCATCTATGGAGATACAAACAAGGCATAGTTCTTGGAATTGGAGATATCAATTGTATAAAATCAGGTATCATTAACAATGTACTGTATGTTGAAGGATTGAAACATAATTTGATTAGTATTAGTTAGTTGTGTGACAAAGGTCACAAAGTTATCTTTGAACCAGAACAATGTCAAATACTAGGATCAGGCTCAGATCAGGTATTGATCACTAGTAAAAGAATACTTAAGATTAATAGAGAAAAAATATATCTTCAAGGCTTATGGGACCCTTCTCCCTTCTATTTATAATGGAAATCTGATACAATGAGACATATAAGACTAAGTAAGAGATTGCAACTAGACCCCTAGGTGTATATCTAGATACAGATGTAGGAGGTTTCCCACACTTAACACCCTGTACTTAGGTCAACACCCAACTGATGTAGAATATTTAAAAATGATTGCTAACAATTTTGACTGCATGTGTATAGATCAAAAGATTTGTGAAAATTGTCCTGAATTACAAAAGAAATTTGCATACTTAATAAAAACGGCCTCTAAACTTGCACAAGGTAAAACCAATCTTGATGTGATTCTTCATTCTCAAAAATTACTTATTGATCGCTCGGGTATTGGTTTCATACCATTTGGTGAAAAGAAAATCTAACACATTACTATTTACTACATGTTTCTATTGTATGAAAAGAGGTAATTCTGTAAAATTCTACAAAATCAAGAAATTTGCAGTACCAAAAGGAAGAATGAAGTGGAATCCCAAGAAATCATTTCAAATAACTTGATAGGACCCTATTATCTTAAAAAGGGTACCAGATTGTGCTAATATTTTTTTGTAGGAACAAAAATCTAGAGATCTATTGGTACCTGGTCAACAAATAATTATTTTGGATATGAGGAACATGGAACAATCTCATGAACTGATTGTTTTAATTGATATAAAATAGTTTTTAATCGATTAAATTCGATTACGGAGAAATTATGAAAATGCATTCGTATAGTTTTAATCGATTATTCATCGAATTAATCAATTAAAAGCTCTCGGGTTTGAAACAAATATTTCGGATATCCTGTTTTAATCGATTAAAAATGATTTATATAAGTTAAATTCATTATTTGATTCAAAATTAATGATTCTTTCTTCTTTTAATTGATTAATATTTTGTTATTATTTTTCCAAATCATTTCAAGTACAAAATTAATCGAATATTTCTCTCTTTAATCAATTAGTATCGCAACTATACTGATTTCTTTTTCAGAAACATCAAACTAAAGATCATTGGTATCTTGATAGCGGCTGTTCAAAACATATGACAGGTGATATCTCAAAGTTTCACAGACTAAAACTCAAAAAAGGTGGTACTGTCATCTATGGAGATACCAACAAGGGCATAATTCTTGGAATTAGTGATATCAAATGTACAAAATCAGGTATCATTAACAATGTACTGTATGTTGAAGGATTGAAACATAAGTTGATCAGTATGAGTTAGATGTGTGACAAAGGTCAAAAAGTTATCTTTGAACCAGAACAATGTCAAATACTAAGATCAGGTATTGATCACTGGTAAAAGAATACTTAAGATTAATAGAGAAAAAATATATATTTAGGGCTTATGGGACCCTTCTCCCTTTCTTCTATTTATAATGGAAATCTGATACAATGAGACATAGAAGACTAAGTAAGAGATTGCAACTAGGCCCCTAGGTGTAGATCTAGATACAGCTATATGAGGTTTCCCACACTCAACACCCTGTACTTAGGTCAACACTTAACTGATGTTGAATATTTGAAATGATTGCTAACAATTTTGACTGCTTGTATATAGATCAAAAGATTTATGAAAATTGTCCTGCATTACAAAAGAAATTTGCATACTTAATAAAAATTGCCTCTAAACTTACACAAGGTAAAACCAATCTTGATGTTCTTCTTCATTCTAAAAAAATTAGTTATTGATCGCACTGGTATTGGTTTCATACCATTTGGTGAAAAGAAAACTAGAGCTTTCAAAAATTACTTTTCGTATAGAAAACCTAACACATTACTATTTACTACAGGTTTCTATTGTATGAAAAAAGGAAATTCTGTAAAATTCTACAAAATCAAGAAATATGCAGCACCAAAAGGAAGAATGAAGTGAACTCCCAAGAAATAATTTCAAATAACTTGATAGGACCCTATTATCTTAAATAAGGGTACCAGATTGTGCTAATTTTTTTGCAGGAACAGAAATCTGGAGATCTATTGGTACCTGGTCAACAAATAAGTATTTTGGATATGAGGAACATGGAACAATCTCATGAACTGATTGTTTGAATTGATATAAAATAGTTTTTAATCGACTAAATTCACTTACAGAGAAATTCTAAAAATATGTCGTATAGTTTTAATCGATTATTCATCGAATTAATCGATTAAAAGTTCTCAGGTTTGAAACAAATATTTCAGATATCTGTTTTAATCGATTAAAAATGATTTTCATAAGTTAAATTCATTATTTGTTTCAAAATTAATCGATTCTTTCTTGTTTTAATCGATTAATATTCGGTTATTAATTTTCCAAATCATTTCAGTACAAAATGAATCGATTATTTCTCTCTTTAATCGATTAGTATCGCAACTATACTGATTTCTTTTTCAGAAACATCAAACTTAAGATCTTGGGTATCTTGATAGTGGCTTTTCAAAACATATGACAGGGGATATGTCAAAGTTTCACAGTCTAAAACTCAAAAATGGTGGTACTGTCATCTATGGAGATACCAACAAGACATAATTCTTGGAATTTGAGATATGAAATGTACAAAATCAGGTATCATTAACAATGTACTTTATGTTGAAGGATTGAAACATAATTTGATCAGTATCAGGCCACTATGTGACAAAGGTCACAAAGTTATCTTTGAACCAGATCAATGTCAAATACTAGGATCAGGCTCAGATCAGGTATTGATTACTAATAAAAGAATACTTAAGATTAATAGAGAAAATATATATCTTCAGGGCTTATGGGACCTTTCTCCCTTCTATTTATAATGGAAATCTGATACAATGAGACATAGAAGACTAAGTAAGAGATTGCAACTAGGTCCCTAGGTGTAGATCTAGATACAGCTGTAGGAGGTTTCCCACACTCAACACCCTGTACTTTGGTCAACACTCAACTGATGTTGAATATTTGAAAATGATTGTTAACAATTCTGACTACATGTGTATAGATCAAAAGATTTGTGAAAACTGTCCTGAATTACAAAAGAAATTTGCATACTTAATAAAAACTGACTCTAAACTTGCACAAGGTAAAACCAATCTTGATGTGATTCTTCATTCTAAAAAATTAGTTATTGATCATGCTGGTATTGGTTTCATACCGTTTGGTGAAAAGAAAACTAGAGCTTTCAAAAATTACTTTTCATATAGAAAACCTAACGCATTACTATTTACTACATGTTTCTTTTGTATTAAAAGAGGTAATTGTGTAAAATTCTACAAAATCAAGAAATATGCAGTACCAAAAGGAAGAATGAAGTGGACTCCAAAGAAATCATTTCAAATAACTTGATAGGACCCTATCATCTTAAAAAATGGTACCAGATTGTGCTAATTTTTTTGCATGAACAGAAATCTAGAGATCTATTGGTACCTGGTCAACAAATAAGTATTTTGGATATGAGAAACATGGAACAATCTCATGAACTGATTGTTTGAATTGATATAAAATAGTTTTTAATAGACTAAATTCACTTACAGAGAAATTTTAAACATATGTCCGTATAGTTTTAATAGATTATTCATCGATTTAATCGATTAAAAGCTCTCAGGTTTAAAACAAATATTTTAGATATCTGGTTTAATCGATTAAAAATGATTTTCATAAGTTAAATTCATTATTTGGTTCAAAATTAATTGATTCTTTCTCGTTTTAATTGATTAATATTCTGCTATTATTTTTCCAAATCATTTCAATACAAAATTAATCGACTATTGCTCTCTTTAATAGATTAGTATCACAACTATATTGATTTCTTTTTCAGAAACATCAAACTGAAGATCTTGAATATCTTGATAGCGGCTTTTCAAAACATATGATAGGGGTATGTCAAAATTTCACAGTCTAAAACTAAAAAATGGTGGTACTGTCATCTATGGAGATACTAACAAGGCATAATTCTTGGAATTAGAGATATCAAATGTACAAAATCAGGTATCATTAACAATGTACTGTATGTTGAAGGATTGAAACATAATTTGATCAGTATCGGTTAGCTGTGTGACAAAGGTCACAAAGTTATCTTTGAACCAGAACAATGTCAAATACTAGGATGAGGCTCAGATCAGGTATTGATCACTAGTAATAGAATACTTAAGATTAATAGAGAAAAAATATATCTTCAGGGCTTATAGGACCCTTCTCCCTTTCTTCTATTTATAATGGAAATTTGATACAATGAGACATAGAAGACTAAGTAAGAGATTGCAACTAGGCCCCTAAGTGTAGATCTAGATACAACTGTAGGAGGTTTCCCACATTCAACACCCTGTACTTAGGTCAACACTCAACTAATATTGAATATTTAAAAATGATTGCTAACAATTTTGACTGCATGTGTATAAATTAAAAGATTTGTGAAAACTGTCCTGAATTACAAAAGAAATTTGCTTACTTAATAAAAACTGCCTCTAAACTTGCACAAGGTAAAACCAATCTTGAAGTTATTCTTCATTCTCAAAAATTAGTTATTGATCACGCGGGTATTGGTTTTATAGAGTTTGGTGAAAAGAAAACCTAACACATTACTATTTACTACATGTTTCTCTTGTATGAAAAGAGGTAATTCTGTAAAATTCTACAAAATTAAGAAATATGCAGTACCAAAAGGAAGAATGAAGTGGACTCCTACAAAATCATTTCAAATAACTTGATAGGACCCTATCAACTTAAAAATTGGTACCAGATTGTGCTAATTTTTTTTGCAGGAACAGAAATCTGGAGATCTATTGGTACCTGGTCAACAAATAAGTATTTTGGATATGAGGAACATGGAACAATCTCATGAACTGATTGTTTGAATTGATATAAAATAGTTTTTAATCGACTAAATTCACTTACAGAGAAATTCTAAAAATATGTCGTATAGTTTTAATCGATTATTCATCGAATTAATCGATTAAAAGTTCTCAGGTTTGAAACAAATATTTCAGATATCTGTTTTAATCGATTAAAAATGATTTTCATAAGTTAAATTCATTATTTGTTTCAAAATTAATCGATTCTTTCTTGTTTTAATCGATTAATATTCGGTTATTAATTTTCCAAATCATTTCAGTACAAAATGAATCGATTATTTCTCTCTTTAATCGATTAGTATCGCAACTATACTGATTTCTTTTTCAGAAACATCAAACTTAAGATCTTGGGTATCTTGATAGTGGCTTTTCAAAACATATGACAGGGGATATGTCAAAGTTTCACAGTCTAAAACTCAAAAATGGTGGTACTGTCATCTATGGAGATACCAACAAGACATAATTCTTGGAATTTGAGATATGAAATGTACAAAATCAGGTATCATTAACAATGTACTTTATGTTGAAGGATTGAAACATAATTTGATCAGTATCAGGCCACTATGTGACAAAGGTCACAAAGTTATCTTTGAACCAGAACAATGTCAAATAGTAGGATCAGACTCAGATCAGGTATTGATCACTAGTAAAAGAATACTTAAGATTAAGAGAGAAAAAATATATCTTCAAGGCTTATGGGACCCTTCTCCCTTTCTTTTATTTATAATTGAAATCTGATACAATGAGACATAGAAGACTAAGTAAGAGATTGCAACTAGGTCCCTAGGTGTAGATCTAGATACAGCTGTAGGAGGTTTCCCACACTCAACACCCTGTACTTTGGTCAACACTCAACTGATGTTGAATATTTGAAAATGATTGTTAACAATTCTGACTACATGTGTATAGATCAAAAGATTTGTGAAAACTGTCCTGAATTACAAAAGAAATTTGCATACTTAATAAAAACTGACTCTAAACTTGCACAAGGTAAAACCAATCTTGATGTGATTCTTCATTCTCAAAAATTAGTTATTGATCACGCTGGTATTTGTTTCATACCATTTGGTGAAAAGAAATATGCAGTACCAAAAGGAAGAATGAAATGGACTCCAAAGAAATCATTTCAAATAACTTGATAGGACCCTATCATCTTAAAAAATGGTACCAGATTGTGCTAATTTTTTTTGCAGGAACAGAAATCTAGAGATCTATTGGTACCTGGTCAACAAATAAGTATTTTGGATATGAGGAACATGGAACAATCTCATGAACTGATTGTTTGAATTGATATAAAATAGTTTTTAATAGACTAAATTCACTTACAGAGAAATTCTAAACATATGTCCGTATAGTTTTAATCGATTAGAAAACACCTCTCTTGAGTCACACAAGAGATGAACACTTCCTTTGAATCTATAAAGGATGAATAATAGTTTTTCCTAGAAATGACACAACACACAATCCACCAAGAGTCTCACTTAGTGATTCTTATCGCTTCTAGTCCACTCTAGGTTTCAGAAGCCCATTTTTCTTCCGTACACAAAGTTCTCTAGTAATCATGGCTCTTATATTTTGTATGAAAAAGGTTATATTGTTCAGAGATCCTTAGAGAACCTTAAGTATAGAGATTTAGGGTCTACGGAATAGAAGTTTTCTAAAATAGGAGTATTGGAAATAGGTGCATCGAAAATAGGTCCAAATTTGAATTTTAAAATCATAACAGACGCAAATAATCGATTATCCTAAGTGATAATCGATTATCACAGAACTATTTTCGTAGAGAAGATTTTTGGACCAGGATAATCGATTATCCTCTAAGATAATCGATTATTCCAGAGTTTTCAGAAACCAAAATTAAGTGGAATAATCAATTATCAACCTAGATAATCGATTATTCCAGCAAGCTTTTCAAAAAACAATTTTCAAGCAGGATAATCGATTATCCTGGGTGATAATCGATTATCATAGAGTGGTTTTGATAAAAATGAAGTTTTTAGAGGAAGAACTATGTGCTGACTATCTTGGACTCTAATTTTACGAGACTCAAAAAGATAAAACAAAGTTATTACAAGTAAATATAAATGATTATAAGTCTTCAAGACTTCAAGTCCTTTGTTCTTGAATCATCACCAAAATCTTCAAGCATCATATTCTTGTATGTTCAACAATCTCCCCCTTTTTTATGATGATTAAAATCTGCTTTAAATCCCTTTGTAATAACCTATTTTTACTATCACAACTAACAAAAAATATTAAACATACCAGGCTTTAAATATTTTCTCCCCCTATTTTTATTATAATAAAAAAAGAAATTAAAGCTCCCCCTCAACATGTGCATAAAAAATAAACAACTCCCCCTAAAAATGTGCAACATATAAACACAAGTTGATATTTTAAGTTTGAGCAAAAAAATACAACATATAAACAAAAATTCCTAAGCCTAAAATTCTTCACTGTCCGAGTTAAATGGCATATCAAATATGTCTTCCAGATTTGATACACGTTCATCTACATCCAAAATTAGATTTATAACTTCTTGATGACGTTCAACAGAGATAGAGAAGAAATCTTGCATTCATTGGTTCATGCCGACAAGCATATCCTCAATGGAGGAGCGAGGATCAGCATGAGTACCAAATGAAGTTCTAGTGACAGGAATATCTGCAAGACATTTCTTCATCATCAGAATCTCCAACAACTTCAGCAGCATGGGGAACATCATCTTTATGAAAGTATGTTCCATTAACATTTACCATCTGTAGCTGAGATAACGTTCCATCAAGCATCCGATTGGAATTTAAAGTCCGAGCCCGTTGTTCACCTTCAACATTAACACCTTTATATTCTAGAATCCTGGAGATAAGAAGTGCATAAAGAATCTTAAAGGTGAGGTGACGCTTCACTTTGAGCATAGTCAAAGTAACAAGACTGGGGTAATCAATTGACTCGTTGTTCATAATGGCATAAATGATGCAAAGATCAGTGGTAGAACATTGAGCATGATTGGTGGCTCGAGGACAGAGTATCCAGACAAGAAGATGAAGTAACATACGTTCCTCTTTATTCAGAGGACCAACCAGAAGTTGTCTGCCAATCTCCATGGCAGGTTTACAGAGGAATGAACGATATGCCAGAATTCTGTTGAATTCTTCTAGATCAGCAAGAACGTTGACAACATCATCTCTAATAGGAAAATGAGCAACATTCTCCCAAATGTCATCATCAAGAATGATGGTAACCCCTTTTACTCTGGAAGTGGTGACATTATCTCTGAACTTGAAACGGGAATAAAAGACTCTGACTAAATCAGGATAGTAGGTGCCCTGCATTTCAATGAAGGGTAGAACTCCTTGTTGTTCAAGGAGATTTGGGAAATTGAAGCCCTTGTCAATGAAATGATCACCAATAATATACTTAGGAGATATAATACTCCTTTCCTTCCAAAAATTTAGATATTCTTGTCTTCCTTTGTCATCAGAGATCCACCCTTCAATAGAGTTAGGGCGGGGATGAGATGCAGGAGCAAATCTTCTCCTAGTTGGAATGTTACGCCTAGAAGAGGAACCCATTTGGGATGAATTTAAGGTTGGAAAGATGAAAGTTTAAGAAACTTGGAGAAAAGCAAGAGCTTGGAGGGATACAAGAAGGCAAGAAAAGCTTGAAATCTATGAAAAATGCTTGGAAGTGAGGTAATAGGGTGTGGTGATTCGAAAATGAGTTCATCTATATATAGGAATTGTTCCCAACAACTATATTTCCAAGAATCCATGAAAAAAGAGCCATTGCCAACAACTAGAATATCTCTAACGACGTCAAATAATCGATTATCACTTATGATAATCAATTATTTCTTCATCTTTTACCCAAAAATATGCATGGATAATTGATTATCACTTGAGATAATCAATTATCCCAGAGAGAATTTATTGATTTGGCACATTGAATTATAGATAATCGATTATTAGCCCAAATAATCAATTATTATAGAAATATTTTTCATGAATTACACATTGAAGCTTTAATAATTGATTCTTTCACAAGATAATCGATTATTCCAGAGAGTTTGACAAACTTAACATGTATTAGACACAAGATAATCGATTATTCCAAGTACAAAAAGTAAAATGTTTACGGTTGAGCAGAGTTTATGCTATTTCTAATATTATTAAGTCTCTCCGAAGTTCATAGAATCTATCCTTGGGAAGAGGTTTGGTAAAAATGTTTGCTAACTAATGCTTTGTGTCTACATATTCAATTTTACAATTTCCTTTAGAAATGTGATCTCTTCAAAAGTGATGTCTAATCTCAATGTGTTTAGTTCTAGAATGCATAACATGATTCTTTGTGAGATTAATTGCACTTGTATTATCACACATTAAAGGAATGTCACTTAGAAAAATATTATAATCTTCTAGTTGTTGCTTCATCCATAGAATTTGAGCACAATAATTTCCAGCTGTAATATATTCAGCCTCAGTTGTGGATAAAGCAATACAGACTTGTTTCTTAGAATGCCATGAAACTAAGGATGATCCTAATAGATGACAGGTACCACTAGTGCTTTTTCTATCTACTTTACAACCTCCATAATCAGCATCAGAATAACCTGATAAGCTAGGAGAAGCTTCAGATGGGTACCATAAACCAAATCCTGTAGTTCCTTTTAATTATTCTTTTTACTGCATTTAAATGAGATTCTTTTGGACATGCTTGAAATCTAGCACACACACACATACAAATTGTATGATATCAGGTCTACTTGCAGTTAAGTATAATAGTGAACCTATCATACCTCTATACATAGATTGATTTATTTCCAAACCTGATTCGTCCTTATCTAGATAAAAGGACGTTCCCATTGGAGTATGTGCAGCTTTTGCAGTATCCATTTCAAATTTCTTGAGAATCTCTTTGCAGTATTTGGTTTGTGACACAAAAGTGTTATCTTTAAGTTGCTTAATTTGAAGTCCAAGAAAGAAGGTTAATTCTCCCATCATTGACATTTCAAATTCACCCTGCATTATCTTAGCAAAATTTTTCACACAAGGAATTATCAGTTGATCCAAAGATAATATCATCAACATATACTTGAACTAACAAAATATGTTCTTTTACTTTCTTAATAAACAAAGTGGAATCAATTTGTCCTCTATAAAAATCATTTGAAATTAGAAAATTACTTAACCTTTCATACTATGACCTAGGAGCTTGTTTCAAACCATAAAGAGATTTCTTTAATTTAAAAATATGATCAGGATATTTAAAGTCTTCAAATCCAGGGCGTTGGAAATAATTACTTTATTTAACAATAGGAATCCAAACATATTTTCCCTTTGGAACACCAAAATGCTTAATTTTACATTTATTTGATGTGTCCATGTTTCATGCAATAGAAACATGCATTTGATGATTTACCATTTGAAAAGGATTTACTTCCATTTTGTGAAGTTTTAGTTCCTTTCACATTTCATACCCTATGAGTTCTTTTATTTTTAGGCTCTTTCAATGGAACATGACAATTTACTTGAGTTTGTACATTAACTTCATTCTTGTAACAATCACTTAATTCTTTCTTTACTTTTTCAAGTAAGAATCTAAGTATGTCAATATCATATTTAAATTCTTTACATGATGCACATGCTATTTTTTTATTTTCTTTTTCTTCTAAAGTTACTATTTTTTATTTTAAAGATTCTACTTCTTTTTCGATTTATTCAAATTCTTTTTCAAAGATTTATATTCAGTTTTTAAATCTTTAAAAGCAACAAATAGTTCTTGATATGCATTTTGTAAAACATCATAGTCATTTTCATCATTACTTGAAGAATAGTTTGAATCACTTACCTCACAGTCAGAAGAATTTCTGTCATTTGCCATCAAGCAAAGATTTGCTTCAACATCCAAATCACTTGAATCCAAACTCGAATAACTATCATCCCAAGCTATGTAGGCTTTCTTTTTATAAGATTTTCTTCCTTTAAGATCATCACTCTTCTTGTTGGGACATTCGGATTTCACATGTCCTGTTTCACCACAACCATAACATTTGAAACTTAAAGAAGAACTTTCTTTTACCTTTCCCTTACCTTTGAAAGGTTGCTTCCCTTTAGCTTTCATGAACTTTGTAAATTTTTTTATCATAAGACTTAAATTTTCATCTTCTTCATTTTCAGAGTCTTCTTCCTCCTTCTTGTTCTTACTTTTTTGAAATCTCAGTTTTGAAGGTAATGTTTCTTTTGACACTTTGGCCTTCCTCATCATTTAGTCTTCCAAGTTCAAGTTCATTCTCTCTCAACTTTCCAAAGAGAGCTGCCATTGACATAGTGGCAAGATTTTGTGACTCCGTGATGATAGTCACCTTTGGTTGTTATTTCCTATCTAAAGATTTCAAAATTTTGACATTTAATTCGTCAGTATAAAAAATCTTACCAAGCCCAGTAAGATGGTTGACAATATGAGTGAAATGCTTTTGAACGTCAAAGATAATTTCTCCTTGTTGCATTCAGAATATCTCATATTCTTGTATTAAAGATTTCTTTCGTGCTCTTTTAACATCATCAGTTCCTTCATGGGTTACTCTTAACATTTCCCACATCTCTTGAGCACTTTTACAAACTGATATCCTGTAAAACTCATCAAGGGTTAAGGCTGACGAAATAATATTTCTAACTCTAACAACATATTGAGATTTTTTATTTTCTTCTGCAGTCCATCTAGAAAATGGTTTAGGTGCCTCTACTTCATTTTTAGTTATTTTTGGAATAAAAGGACCATTTAAAATAGCATCCCAAACACCCCTGTCAACAGACTCCAAAAATATTGGCATTTTAACTTTCCAAAAGGGATAATTTTGTGCCACAAAAATTGGGGGTCTATTCATAGAAGCACCCTCGGTAAAAGTTTGATTTTATCCGGCCATTTTCGAAGTTTTTGAAGAACTATCAAAGTAAGCTGTGATACCACTTTTTGGTATCACGCAGCAGAATGTTTGCGGTTGCGGACAAAACCAAGAGGGGGGGGGGATGAATTGGTTTCTTATAAAAATTAGGGTTTTAATTTTTTTTTCCCAAATTTCATCGATTAAAATGCTTGCAAAGTAAAGAGAGAAAGGATAAGAAGATTACACAAGTGTTTTATACTGGTTAGAATAAAAAACCCCTACGTCTAGTTGCTAATCACTCTAAAAGAGGATTAACACTGCCACTATAATCACAGTTCAAACAGATTATAAATACAAAGATAAAGATTAGAAAACACCTCTCTTGAGTCACACAAGAGATGAGAACCTCCTTTGAATCCACAAAAGATGAACAATGATTTTTTCTAGAGACGGCACAACACACAATCAACCAAGAGTCCCACTTAGTGATTCTTATCGCTTCTAGCCCACACTAGGTTTCAAAAGCCCCTTTTTCTTCCTTGCACAAAGTTATCTAGCAATCACAACTCTTAACTTTTGTATGAAAAAGGTTGTATTGTTCAGAGAGCCTTAGAGAACCTGAAGTAGAGAGATTTAAGGTATGGGGAATAAAACTTTTCAAAAATAGGATTATTGGAAACAAGTACATCGAAAATAGGTCCAAATTTGAATTTCAAAATCATAATAGACACATATAATCTATTAGCCTAAGTGATAATCGATTATCACAAAATCATTTTTGCAGAGAAGATTTTTGGACCAAGACAATCGATTATCCTCTAAGATAATCGATTATTTCAGAGTTTTATAAGAAAATATGCATGTTTGCTAAAAACTGGTCTCATGTCAAAATATTGAGTATAGGTTGAGTTATGCCAAAAATACTGAAACTTGTTCATGTTTGCTAATAGGAAATCAGTCTCAAGCTTTGGAGAAAATAAATGTGGACGTACCAAGTATGGGGAGCTTGTCCTAATATCTCTTTGTGATGATTGGTGCAAGGATAATTGAATGAGTGGGTGTTGTGTATTGGATGATTGTGATGAATAATGTTATGTGATATGCTTAGTACTAATTATGAGTAAATGGAATTAGTGTGACAATGTGTATGAGAATGTTATATGCTAATGAACAATTGTATGATGTGAAAGTACAATGTGGGTGTAGACCCCAAATCTTGCCCGGCCTCCAAATAAAGAGTAAAAGACTTCCTATTCGAAGATGGACGAAACCTACCAAAGCCACTAGGAGAGACTATTAGGCCCCATGCTAGGATAGGAGGGATTTTTTCGGAACGAAAAAAAGGTTTCTCACCTTTTAGGGGACGAGACCGCCGTCTCGCCTCATGTAAGTGGCGAGACGGCGGTCTCGCCACCTGCGAAGTCGAGACGGCGATCTCGTTTGGCGAGACGGCGGTCTCGTCATTTTGGCATGGCGAGACGGCGGTCTCATTTGACGAGACGGCGGTCTCGACCCTGTCAGACGAGACGACGGTCTCGACCTGTCAGGCGCGAAAAACTATAAATAGGGGCCTCCATTCCCTCATTTCCACACACAGTTTCTCCTCCTTCTCTCTAGAATTTCTCTCTCTAGAACCCCTCCGAAGCATTTCCGGAGTTTCTGAGCATCTCTAAGAGTATTTTTGAGCGTTTCGAGAGGTTTACGAAGCTGTGTAGAGTGAAGGGCTGCCAAAAAGTACCCAAGTTATCAAAAAATTAAATAGAAAAGCTTGCCTCAGAGGTTTCTACACTCTCTCTCTACTTTACTACTTTAATCTTCATTATGCAATAGAAGCTAGGGCCATGTAGTCATAATTTTAATTCCGCAAATAAAAGGGCAAAAGCGTAATTTTCACTGGTTTAAATATTTTTAAATAGCTGGCCTATCATAGGGAACCCGAAAGGGGCGTCGTAAATGAACCAATACTTCCTTTACACGTAACTAACTCCCTTACCCAACTCTGGTTTTAATGACCAAAGTTGGTTTTTCGAAAACCAACGCCTTTTAATCCCTTTTCCGATGTTTCCGGTAAAAACATCGGTGGCGACTCCACAGAACCTTTCAAAACTAGCTTTTGGATTAGCCCGGTTATCGGACAATCCAAGAGCGCCTTTTCGAAAACCTTGCCCTTAGGTTCAGCCCAGTTATTGGACAATCTAAAGGCGTTGTAACCATCAACAAAAAACGCGAAAATTGGAAAGTCGAAAAGACCATCGCGTCGCTCCGACCGCCTCTTTTTGACGGCGGCGACAGATGGCGACTCCACTGGGGAAGCCTAGAGAGTTGATCCCATTTAGTGATGGGCCAGCTTAAAAATAAATAAACCAAGAAAATAACGCTTTTGCCCTACCTTGTATTATAACATGTTTTACGGTTTGGCTTTAATAACTGTCGCTTGTTTATACTTACACAATTGTGTGAAATACAAACTGTACACAAACCCTTGCACACAACAGTTCCCTCTATACCCAGGGGCAAGTGAGAAAACCATAGGGAGTGGGTGGCATGTACGGTTCGCTGTAGTGATGACCTTGTGCCCACCGGTTGTTAGAAAAGTAGTTTTAAATCAAGAGGGGGGGTGAATTGATTTTTGAAAGTTTTTCGCAATACACAGATTATCTAATTCGAAAATTAAGATTACTTATCAATTCACAAATCACAAAGCAATCAAACAGTTTAAGTGCAGCGGCAGAAATTAAAGAGAGAAAGGTTAGGAAAGATTTCACCGGTAATTTTATACTTGGTTCACCCAATACCGGGGCTACGTCCAGGACTCCGGCCAAATTCCAGCTTGGGTTCCACTAGAATAGATGTTTTACGAGACTCACCCTCTTACACCTATTCTAACTCTCCACCAAGAACCAAATTCCAGCTCTTGGAAACCTCTCGCAACCAAATTCCAGCTACGAGAGAAACCGGTGCCCAAATTCCAGGCACCACACACAAGAACCAAATTCCGGCTCTTGCTTTAACCTTTCCACCAAGAACCAAATTCCGAGTTCTTGGCAACTTTCTACAACAGTATTGCAGAAAACTTGTACCCAAATTCCAGGTACAACACAATACAAATGAATGAATAGAAATTTAAAAGAAGAAACAAAGAAAGCTCAAACCGGATTACACCAATCCACGATCAGTATCTTCTTCAAAGAAATGCAAAGTGCCTCAAGAAAGATTTCAAAAGAAGTTCACAAAAACAGTTGTGTATCTTTCTTGAAAAATGCTAATAGTTGTTTGTATTGATTGCTTGAATTGTGTAAAAACTGATGTATGATCTATATCTCAAAGTTTCAAGCAAATCTGTTTATAAAAGAGTATTTTCAAATCTGCTGCATTAATTAATCTGTTGAAAGTTTGTTTTAATCTGTTGAAATAGCCGTTATAATCTGTTAAAAGTCCTTTCAACCCATTAATGCATTCTTGATCTTTAACGAGAAAATGTTTTAGTTGATACGACCACGTTTTTATCAGTTAAAACGTTTTACAAACATTTTCTAAGTATAAAACAATCGATTGAATCGCGTATTAATCGATTGATATGTTTAAAAACCTTCTTATAAAACTTTCTAAGTTATTTTAGCTGATATAAAGTCGTTTCAATCGATTGAAAAACTGCACATATATTTTCAAGTCATTTTAATCGATTGAAAGTTCGTTTTAATCGATTGAAAAGATTTTCTAAGTTATTCTAATCGATTGAAATGCGTTTTAATCGATTGAAATAAGTCTGATCGGTCATAATTCAATTCGATCGATCATAACCAACTCTGATCGGTCATAATCTCATTCTGATCGATCATACTGACATCCAAAGTGATTTTAATCGATTGAAACGTGTTTTAATCGATTAAAATAATTCTAATCGCTCATATTTAAGATCTGATCGATTATATTGCATTCTGACCTATTACATTCGAATTCTAATCGGTCATAAAGAGTTTTAATCGATTAAAAGAAGTTTGTATCGATTAAAATATTGTAAAAACACTTTTTAAAACATTCTAAGTGTTTTAAATTGATTCTTTCAAACCTTTATCAGTTAATAACTTGTTTAAGAAAATTCTTTGCCAAAATGCTTTTGTTTTTTATTTGTTTAAAACTATTTTTGAGGCATTTTGCAAATTGAGTGAAGAAGCTTTATGCGATGGAAAAGGTAAAGTGGTTTTACCTAAGCTTTCTGTTTAGACACACTAAGTCTTCGACTCCTTTGTTACGAGTGACTTGTTTGACTAGCTGCAGAGTTGACCCTTGACTTTATCTTTGACTTCATCAAATCAATGAGATCTTTGCTAGGATCACTTTCAGTCTCCCCCTATTTGATGAAGACAAACACCATTTTGAAAAAACAATCTCTGCAAAATAAGTCACTTGATAATGCAGTTAGGTGAGAAATATAAGAATGTAATAAAGTTTTGTTTCTCCCCCTAAAACTTATTTCTCCCCCTAAAATGTTGCACTTAAATTTATCTTAAAGTGATGCAACTATTTCTCCCCCTTTTGACTTCATCAAAAATAGGGAATAGAAGAGAAAAGAATAAAATGTAAGGTTTCGAAAAAATATGCTCAAATTTTTGAAAATACAAAGTGAATCAATATTTCACTCATGAAAAGAATCAATTAAAGTTGATTCAAACTTATCTCCATTAACACGTTTGTAATGAATACAATTAACACGTGTAAAGATAAGGGAATCACGCTTTAGTAGCATGTTACAGGAACAACCATTAACTAAAGCCTTTAATTTTCTTTTTCCAGAATAAAAATCGATTAAAAACAGAGCATAATCGGTTAAAATGTTCTTGGTAAATGATTTTAATCGATTGAAAGAAAAGTTTAATCGATTAAAACATTTAAGATTTTGAAAACATGAAACTTTAGTAAAAATAATCGATTATTTCGATTTTAAATCGATTAAAACAGTAATGAAAACTGTTGTTTAAGTTTATTTAACCGATTAAAAGGTGTTTTTATTGACTAAAACAACCAGACTTTGAAAACCATGATATATCTGATGCTAATCTTTTATATGTAATCTATTGGATATGTTGTGAACTGATTGTCTAGATTACTATCAACTATATTGATTGTCTTTTTACTAACAGATTAACAATATCAGATTTTAGATTCTTTGGGATCTATGATCTACTTCTATCTATGCCAGTTTAATCTCAATTAGACCCTAAATCATATCAATCAAGGTTAAGGCAAATGTTCCTGGTATAACACCAGTTAATATCACAGTCCATGCAAACAATATAAAGATAGAAATAAGCAGAAGATAAAGATGATGAGGGGAACTAGTCATCCCAATTTCCCTGATTGAACTGCTTATCCACCAGGCTTGGTGATCATTCATTTGATTCCCACCAATATCAAAAGATAATAGGCTTTCCTTTTTGCTTGGAACCAATTTTGCTCTATCAACTATTTGAGTCAACAAGCTGCTGTCTCTCCTGTATCGACATCAGACACAGAAACTTTCCTGAAAAGAAATCTTTTAGCAGTTCTTGTTACTATTGACTGCATTACGAGTCCATGGTTGACACCACTACTGGAATTTCTACTACACATCAGAGGCATAATCATGTACTGACCAAATCCCACACAGAATGCATGATACCATAAATTGCATGAATCACAGGTTAATGATGTACTCGAGATAGGAATTTTCTTTCATAATAGCCAACCCATTTTGAACCTCGCAGTTGTCATTATCCAAGCAAATAACTGCATTCTTATTAATGTAGTATGATGGGTGTTATTCTCACTTATAGTGAACCGAGTCATCATTATCTTTTGAGGAATGAGTCATTTTTAACTTTGTTGTTTCCAGTGGTATCATATGCACAAGTGATTAACAAAAAACTTATTACGGTAGAGTGGGCAATGATTAGTAATGAGGACAGGTGATGACAATCAATCCAGAATTCAAAAACAATATAAAATTTATCCTGTCATTGACCATAAAACATACATTCCCTGTACCACGTTATTCAATTTTTGAATTGCTGTTCCAGATTGGTTCCCTTATAGTGTCACCTCGTGACATTGATGATTAAAGCAAATTATCAGGGTTGCACAGTTCAATGAATTTCACCAAGAGTTTTGAACCAATGCATGCTCAAGATTATTTCAGAAATATTGCTAGGTAATATCAAGAAATCTAATGAAAACATGTGTTTATTGGATTTCCTAGTAATGAATAACTTATTACCAGAAACAATTATCACTAAAAAATTTTTGATAAACTATGTTTTCAGTCCTAACAGTTTGACCTGTTTGTAACTAGTGTCTATAAGAAAAGTTACAGTCCATTCTTTGATAATTTCTTTGATTTTCAGTGTATTACCATGCAGCATTCCATGTAAAGTATTAAGAGAAATGTAAACATCTACAGCTTGAATCATGTTTATGTTGTTGTCAAAATAAAAGACTCTTTCATTCATGAATAACAGTAATAGTTTTCCCACATTATGTCACTGGTCGAGTTCCCAATTCAAAGATTTGTTCAGCCTTCGCTTTCTAATTTAAAAATTTGTGTCATTGAAAGAAAATTGAATATGGATACGTTTCGAAACAGACTGCTCGAACCAGTCATGATTTTGATCATGTTTACAGCAGAGAATTGAGAGGAGATTTTGAAAATATGAAAACAGAAGAAAGATGATAAGTTGAGAAATGATAAGTTCAGAACCTGGTTTGATGAAGAAACGGATTTCAAGTTTTTGAAATTCAAAGAGACATTTAAACACATTATGCAGATTCTGTATTATCATAAAGACCTGGGTTTTTTAATCGAATTGGCCTATCAAACTTTAATTAGATGCTGTAAATCATGTTTTCAGAACCTAATTAATTGATTAATCAACTCATTATCTATTAATTTGATTCTTGACATTAGGGTTGAAAACATCTACAGTGAATTAATCGATTGTTTTATGAAAGAATCGATTAGATAGGTACGAGAATGAAATCAATAACATGACACCAGAATTTAAATCGATTAAAACGTAAATGAATCGATTAATTTTGATACCTAAGTGTTTTTAGTTGATATACGAGATATTATAATCGATTAAAACAATTAAACCAAAATCCTGAGATCAGCTTCAATCGATTATTTCGATATTTCAATCGATTAAAATGGTACGGACAGATATCAGTAAGTTGTTTTAATCGATTAATATTGATTTATATCAATTAAAACAATTAATTTAAATACACAGAACCTGGTTTCGCAGCTTCTGATCTTCAAGGGATTCCCGAACTTGTTCCTGCAAAACAATTAAGTATTTTTCTGGTACCCTTTATAATTATTGGGTCCTGATCATGTTATTTGAAAAGAATTAATCTTTGGAACCCATTTCATTCTCCCTTTAGGAATAGCATACTTTTTAATTCTGCAGTATTTTACTGAATGCCCTTTCTTCATGCAGTAAAAACATTTGATTGTAGAGTATGAATTCCTATTTATTTTTGTTTTACTTGGATCTAGATTTAAATCCTATTTCAGATTTGTCAAAAATTAATTTTTGAGATCCAAGTAATACATCTAGATTGGCTTGCCCCTGAGTGAACTTTGAAACAGTTTGAGATAAGAATTCAATTTTCTTTTGCAATTCAGAACAGTTTTTGCATGGTTTATTGCATTTACAATCAGAGTTATCATGAATCAGTTTCAAGAATTCATTATCAGTTTCATTTTCACTAATCTGTTTTTCAGAGAATCAACCTTGTTAACTAGCCAGTTATTTAATCCTTTTAGCCTATTATTTTCTTTTTGAAGTTTCTTAGCCTCCTCATGCATTTCATTAAATGCTTCTTGTAATGCATCATAGTTAACTATATTTGAAGAGGAGCTAGAACTTACCTGGCTGGTTTGTGGATTTTGACTCGCCATTAAGCAAAGATTGGCTTCTTCATTTTCAGAGTTATCTGTTGATGACGTATCATTATCATCCCAGGCTATGTAGGCTCTTCTTTTTGATTTTTCCTCTTTCTTTTCACTTTGTTTATTTCTTTCTGGACATTCCATTTTAACATGGCCCTGTTTGCCACAACCATAACATTTAAAGTTAGAAGAATCAGTTCTTTTCTCATACCTTTTGTGTCTTTCCTTGTCTTGGATCTTTTTCTTGAGGAATTTGTTGAATTTCCTAACAAGCAGTCCAAGGTTCTCATTATCTTCTTCTCGATTCTTGATTTTCTTCAACTTTAAGTGCAATGCTTCTGTTCTTCTTCTCGAGACTTCTTGCTCATTGAATCTTGTGATTTCCATTTCATGTTCTCTGAGTTTTCCAAACAGTGAGGCTGTTGTCATGGTGGACAGATCTTTTGATTCTGATATTGCAGTGACTTTTGGCTGCCAGGACCTGTCAAGACATTTCAATACTTTAATATTTAGTTCTTCCTTATCAAAGGTCTTACCTAGGCCCATTAAGTGGTTGATGATGTGCGTGAAGCGTTTCTGCACATCTGCGATGCTTTCACCATTCTGCATTTTGAACAGCTCATACTCTCTTATCAAGGTGTGCTTTCCTGGCTCTTTTAACATCTGCGAGTCCCTTCATGAGTGACCTCAAGAACATCCCACATCTCCTTGGCAGAATTGCATCTGGGACACCTGAAAAATTCATCCATGTTAAGAGCAGAAGTAATAATATTTTTTGCATTGCAGTCACTTTGAACTTTCTTCTTCTCTTCATCATTCAAGCTTGACCATCCTTTATCTGTAATTAGAGGACCATTAGTAATAACATCCCAAGCATTTCTGTCAATGGATTCAATGAAGATTTTCATCCTAATTTTCCAGAAAGGATAATCTGTTCCACAGAATAGTGGAGGTCTGTTAATAGATGCCCCCTCAGAAAACGGTAATCTGTTCTCAGCCATGGATCAAGAGACTTGAATAACTTTCAAGCACCTTGCTCTGATGCCAATTGTTAGAAAAGTAGTTTTAAATCAAGAGGGGGGGTGAATTGATTTTTGAAAGTTTTTCGCAATACACAGATTATCTAATTCGAAAATTAAGATTACTTATGAATTCACAAATTACAATGCAATCAAACAGTTTAAGTGCAGCAGCAGAAATTAAAGAGAGAAAGGTTAGGAAAGATTTCACCGGTAATTTTATACTGGTTCACCCAATACCAGGGCTACGTCCAGACTCCAGCCAAATTCCAGCTTGGGTTCCACTAGAATAGATGTTTTACAGACTCACCCTCTTACACCTATTCTAACTCTCCACCAAGAACCAAATTCCAGCTCTTGGAAACCTCTGCAACCAAATTCCAGCCGCAGAGAAACCAGTGCCCAAATTCCAGGCACCACACACAAGAACCAAATTCCAGCTCTTGCTTTAACCTTTCCACCAAGAACCAAATTCCAGTTCTTGGCAACTTTCTACAACAGCTGCAGAAAACTTGTACCCAAATTCCAGGTACAACACAATACAAATGAATGAATAGAAATTTAAAAGAAGAAACAAAGAAAGCTCAAACCGGATTACACCAATCCACAGTCAGTATCTTCTTCAAAGAAATGCAAAGTGCCTCAAGAAAGATTTCAAAAGAAGTTCACAAAAACAGTTGTGTATCTTTCTTGAAAAATGCTAATAGTTGTTTGTATTGATTGCTTGAATTGTGTAAAAACTGATGTATGATCTATATCTCAAAGTTTCAAGCAAATCTGTTTATAAAAGAGTATTTTCAAATCTGCTGCATTAATTAATCTGTTGAAAGTTTGTTTTAATCTGTTGAAATAGCCGTTACAATCTGTTAAAAGTCCTTTCAACCCATTAATGCATTCTTGATCTTTAACAGAAAATGTTTTAGTTGATACGACCACGTTTTTATCAGTTAAAACGTTTTACAAACATTTTCTAAGTATAAAACAATCGATTGAATCGCGTATTAATCGATTGATATGTTTAAAAACCTTCTTATAAAACTTTCCAAGTTATTTTAGCTGATATAAAGTCGTTTCAATCGATTGAAAAACTGCACATATATTTTCAAGTCATTTTAATCGATTGAAAGTTCGTTTTAATCGATTGAAAAGATTTTCTAAGTTATTCTAATCGATTGAAATGCGTTTTAATCGATTGAAATAAGTCTGATCGGTCATAATTCAATTCTGATCGATCATAACCAACTCTGATCGGTCATAATCTCATTCTGATCGATCATACTGACATCCAAAGTGATTTTAATCGATTGAAACGTGTTTTAATCGATTAAAATAATTCTAATCGCTCATATTTAAGATCTGATCGATTATATTGCATTCTGACCTATTACATTCGAATTCTAATCGGTCATAAAGAGTTTTAATCGATTAAAAGAAGTTTGTATCGATTAAAATATTGTAAAAACACTTTTTAAAACATTCTAAGTGTTTTAAATTGATTCTTTCAAACCTTTATCAGTTAATAACTTGTTTAAGAAAATTCTTTGCCAAAATGCTTTTGTTTTTTATTTGTTTAAAACTATTTTTGAGGCATTTTGCAAATTGAGTGAAGAAGCTTTATGCAGTGGAAAAGGTAAAGTGGTTTTACCTAAGCTTTCTGTTTAGACACACTAAGTCTTCAGCTCCTTTGTTCTGAGTGACTTGTTTGACTGCTGCAGAGTTGACCCTTGACTTTATCTTTGACTTCATCAAATCAATGAGATCTTTGCTAGGATCACTTTCACCGGTGTGATCGGAAACCACCACTCAAGGTGATAACCTTCCTCTTTTGGCACAAAGACTGACTATGGCCTTAGTGCTAAGCATGGTCGGAAGGCTGGAGAGTGGGGACCCTATAATGGGGGCACCTGGGGAGCCTTAGCCTGGTGAGAACAGTTAGAACATACCCTCACCAATGCACTTTTCTGCAGGAAAACCCTACCTCGTGATAAAAACGAATTCTCGCCTGTTCGTGGATGATCGAATTGTGTGTGCATATGTTTGTTGCATTTGTCTGTTGCATAGCATAACCAAACAACAGAAGAAAAATCACAAAAAATATTTTTACAATAAACACCCTTATCTCGGACAGTCTGCCTTTTAGCTAGCCTGGTTTCAGGTTCTTTGTAAGCTAAGTAGCCACGCAGTTCCGACAGAAGAGATAAGGGACGCTAACTATTCTTTCACATAAAGCCACATTTTATCTCGGACAGTCTGCCTTTTAGCTAGCCTGGTTTCAGGTTCTTTGTAAGCTAAGTAGCCACGCAATTCCGACAGAAGAGATAAAAGGCTATAAAATAAACAAATAAAAATAAAATATGTTTCCAAAACAATAAATGGGACCTGAGTCATAAACATCCCAAACCATTCATATAGGTAGTTTATTTTTTCGAAAAAATACATATCATACAAAACATGATAAACAGAAAATAAACACTCACATAAGCATCATTTTCATAAAACATGCATTTTGGTTTTAGAAAATGGAGGGGACTAGTAGACAGTTGAAGAAGGTGGATATTCCCCGATATCATACTGAGAAGTTAGAACGGCTTTGCGCGGTAATGCCACCGGAGGTCTGCGCCGACTTTGAAAAATCCTACGGACGGATTCTCGACCTGCTAAAGATCTGTGTCGATCATGTGTTCCTCAGGGTATTAATCCATTTCTGGAACTCCAGTCTACGGTGCTTCGAATTTCCGCAGTTCGACCTGGTGCCCACCTTAGAGGAGTATGAGACTATGTTGAGATGGCCCAAATCAGCCGGGGTCCATATCCGCCACGAGGCATACACTCCCGCAGCACCAGTCGCTGCCCTCATTCAACTACCTTTCCGGCAGAGTACCCTGATAGGAAAAGGGAACACCAGGGGTTGGAATGTATCAATGTTAGAAGACCACCTGTCCTACTTGGCTGAAAGGGCAGAGTGGGTCGCCTTCAACAAAACCCTGGCCTTAATGATTTTTGGAACGATCTTGTTCCCCTTTCACCTCGACACAGTAGATCAAGCCGTCATGGACGCCTTCTTCGCCTGGGACGTAAACTCAAAGAGTCCCCTGCCTGCAATCCTTGCCGACACCTTGCTCTCGGTGGAATTCTGCCACCAAAAGCAAGGAAAAACACTTCGCTGCTGCTCTTCATTACTGTTTGTGTGGAGCGTCACGCACCTATACGCCTCTAGACACATGGGGATGTTCCCTGACCCCTTAAAAAGCTTCTCCAAAATCCCTCTCCAGCGACGCTTAACTTCAGAATGGAGGGACGAGTTGGAACGAAAGGACGCCAACAGTGTGTCCTGGGTTTGCCCTTGGTTCCGACCTGGCCCAGTTCTCATCAGATGTGGAGACTACCCGAACGTACCCTTGATAGGACTCAGGGGTTGCATAGCCTATTCACCTAGAGTAGCTATGAGACAGCTCATGAGGACCCAAACTACCATTTCTCGGGGGGAACTCGGAGGACTGTGTTTCTTCGGAGACCCATGCACAATCGCCAACTCACTAGCTGTGAGAAAAGCATGGGAGAAACCAGTCTACATGGGAGACAGAGAGCTAGGAAAAGCTCGGGTGACTGTCACCAGTGACTACGAGGCGTGGAGGAAAAGAAGAGGGATGGCTCAACCATCCACCACACCCATTACGAACGCCAATAATGAAGAGCTGCAGGCTCAAATTGATGCCTTGACCCAGAGGATGGAAATCATGGGAGCCCAGATGAGGGCCCTTGAGGAAAGAGAGCAAGCATCCATCCTCACAATTAACGGTCTGCAAAGGCAAGGCAAGAAAAAGGATCATGAAATAGAGCGCCTCAAGGATCAATGTGCTGACTCCAATGAGCAAGCTATCCGAGCATCCAAAACTGCTAGAACCAGTTCGGATAGCCAACTCCAAGAAATAACCACCAAGTCAGCACGCCTTGAGGCCGAATCAGCAAAACAGGCTCGAACGATCAAGGAGTTGTCGCAAGAGCTCACCAAGACTCGGTTAGACATACGCCAAGAGCGAGAGGCCAACCGGAGACTCAACAGAAGTCTCGCTGAGCTATGCTGCAAAGAAAAAAACGGACTAGCTCAGTACGGCTAGGTACTACAAGAGAAAGACCGAGCCGTCACGAAGCTCGATGAACTACAAGCCTTGGTCGTTCATCAAGAGGCGAAGATCAAAGAGGCTCAGAAGTACAGTGAAGACATGAGCCAGGCGGTCCGAAAACAAAGCGAAGCACTTGCTCGTCACGTCCGGGAAGCCGAAAGAGAACTATAGAGAGATCAAGACCCTCCTGTGGGTTTCTTTAAAGTTTTTCGCTTTTGCCAAAAGTTGCTTCGTAGTGTGGAATAGGGGAATGTACACCTTCTGTTGAATAAATAAAATCTTTTTTTCAACGATTGTGTACTTGCATGCATACACATTCATTTGCATATTTAATTTCCCCTCCTTCACGCTTAATAAATAAAGATAATAAAAAGGAAGGATTAACTAACACATCTTCCAAATCAGAAGAATGGAGAGAAAGCCGCTCCTAATAAAGCTTACCCCAATGGTCGACTCGCCGCAAAAGGAAAATAAGCCTCGGCCATTGGTCCTCAAGAATAAGGAGGAGGGGACAAGGACTCCAGTGTGACTATTTATGCCACGTCCTTTCCCCTACTAATCAAATAAAGTTGTACCGTGGAGATATGGAGAATCTCCACCAATAAAAGAAGAAATAACAAATATAGCTGGCATTGGGGGCATGACTAGAAGTGGAAGAGTCTACTCCCCCAAGGACACACAGGAAGATGTCCTCAAAAATAAAGAAAAAAATAAAAAGACCGAAGAAGAAAAAGAAAATAAGGAATCCAAAGAGGAGACAGAGGAATTACTCCAGTTTATAAGGCAAAGCGAGTATTCCATTATAGACCAGCTCAATCGCACACCTGCAAAGATAACATTGTTATCTCTGATATTGAGCTCGGAACCGCATAGAAAAGCCCTACTGAAGGTCTTGAGCGAGGCGCATGTACCTCATACTATATCCCAAGAAAAGGTTGAGAGGATCGTCGGTCACATTACGGCAAGCGATCACCTCACCTTCACAGAGGAAGACCTCCCCCTCGAGGGGTCAAACCACAACAAGCCCTTGCACATCTCAGTCAAATGCAAAGAGTACCTCATCGCCAAAGTTCTTGTGGATAACGGGTCATCCTTGACCGTGATGCCCAAGTGCACACTGGACAAGTTAAATATCCAAGGAACCCGTCTGCGCCCAAGCAGCACCATCGTTCGAGCCTTCGAAGGATCCAAACGAGAAGTAGTGGGAGAAGTTAACTTGCCAATTCAAGTCGGGCCCACTATCTTCAACGTCGATTTCCATGTAATGGATATTACTCCAACATATAGCTGTCTCCTCGGCAGGCCTTGGATTCATGACGCCAAGGCAGTACCTTCAACGCTCCACCAGAAAGTAAAGTTCATAGTGGACGACAAATTGATCACGGTCCAAGCAGAAGATGATATCCTGATCAGTGGACCGTCCACCCAGCCTTATGTGGATGCGGCTGAAGAGGCCCTTGAAACATCTTTTCAAGCGCTCGAAATTGCCAGCGTAGAGTGACTTCCCAAAGACACAAAGGTAGCCCACATGATGTTGAAGCATGGTCACCATCCTGGCCAAGGACTGGGGGTAGATTCCCAAGGCATGAGGGAACCCCCAGAATTCAAAGATAATCCTTGCAAGTATTGCCTAGGATATGACCCTACTAAGGGCCGGATGGAAAGAAGAAAAGGGAAGTCTCCCCTCCGCACACTCAAGCAAAATTTCCGAAGTGGAGGGGTGCAAGCGTTAAGAGCAACCTTAGTCATTAGGAGAACTTTTTCTTCATTTAAGGGATGAAAACCCCATGATTGTTAGAGATTATCCCCCGGGGCTAGCCCGACCCCCGGGCATTTTAGGGCACATATTCCCTTATTAATTAATAAAGAATGATTCTTACAATCTGCTTCTCTTCTCTCTATTTTTGACTAGACCTCATGAATAACCCTGTCTAAGTAAACAAAAAAAGAAGAAGAATAAAAAGCGCATTCAAATAATCAACATTTACCATTGCTATTATCGTCAAGCTAGTTGATTAGAAGCACATAAAAATAAGACTTCACCTCATCCATAAAGAAAGTCATGCTTCGCCAATATAGTGAATAAAAATAAATACAAAAAAAAAGAGAGAGAAGAACCCAGAGAAGCCAAAGGCCAAGGAAAAGGGGAAATAACCCGGTAGGAAACCCACTAAGGGGGCTACACAAAAGATAGGGTTGACCCGGTAGGATACCCGAACAACAATAAAGGGTAGCCTAGGCAAAAGTTAGGGTTACAAAATAAGGTCCACTAGGATTCTCCAAAAACTATAAAAAGAAGGAACCTAGACAAAAGATAGGGCCAAAACACAGTATCCTAGTTCGAAAACCCAAAGGGCGATCTAGGGAGGTCAGCTAGCCATAAAAAGCAATAGGGATAAAACCAAAAGGCACAAGTACAAAAAAGAAAGGAAACTGTTTGCTTAGACAAAAGCTTAAAACACCTAGGCCTAACCCTAGCCAACCATGCTTACAAAAACTCTATAAAAAAAAAATTAACCCTCTAAAACAGAAGCCATTGAATTTGCCTTTGTTTCTTTTCTCTTGACCCTCACAATAATATTCTAATAATTAATTTGGGAATATGGAGGCGTATAGTCAACAAGAGGATTGAAATCCCTAAAGTGAGGAAAAATGGGCAGTACATGACAAAGAGTGCTCTACAAAAGAAAAAGAAGAAAGAAAAGAGGCAAAACGAAATGACTCTTCGGTCACAAGAAGTCCGGCATGGTACAACATGTACGAAAGCACAGATCAGAGGGTACTCGGCACTGCAAGACACATCGGTTAAATCCTTCTGAAAATATAAACAAAGTAGGCATTATAGGACATCAAACATGAAAACATTGCATGCATAAAATGTTTTTGAACCACGTCCTATTTTCTCTTCAAAAAAAAAAAAAAAAACAAAACCCCTGAAATTCGAGACCGCTGTCTGGATCTTCCAGACCGTCGTCTCGGTCCACCGGCAAGATGAGAACGTCGTCTCAACCAACGAGACCGCCGTCTCGACGTAGGAAAAAATGAGACCACCGTCTCGACTTAGCCAAAAATGAGACCGCCGTCTCGATGATCCAGACCGCCGTCTCGACTTGTAGGAGACTCGAGACCGCCGTCTCGCCTTCCCAGACTTGTAAATGAACCAATACTTCCTTTACACGTAACTAACTCCCTTACCCAACTCTGGTTTTAATGACCAAAGTTGGTTTTTCGAAAACCAATGCCTTTTAATCCCTTTTCCAATGTTTCCAGTAAAAACATCGGTGGCGACTCCACAAAACCTTTCAAAACTAGCTTTTGGATTAGCCCGGTTATCGGACAATCCAAGAGCGCCTTTTCGAAAACCTCGCCCTTAGGTTCAGCCCGGTTATCGGACAATCTAAAGGCGTTGTAACCATCAACAAAAAACGCGAAAATTGGAAAGTCGAAAAGACCATCGCGTCGCTCTGACCGCCTCTTTTTTACGGCGGCGACAGTGGGACTTTGTAATATGGAGCTAAGTGCATTGAGAAATATTGATGTGTGCTTGAGTTATGATTGGCTTTATGGTTATGAATTGTTTGTAATTAAGACTGTATGCCTGAAACATGAAAACCATGCTTTGGGGGTCAGATGGTTTTGCTAATTGAGACTGTATGCCTAAGATATGCAAACCAGACTTTGAGGGTCAGATGGTTAAGCTAATTGGGGACCCTACTGTGTGTCAGGTGGTTTCCCTGAAAACGGCTGTGTGCCAGATGTTTCCTTGAAGGCGAGGCTATATGCCAGATGTCGCCCAAGAGAATGAATTGGATATTTATATTATTGCCTGATTATACTCTATTAGAATTGTGAATTATAAATGTTGATTTAAGCTCACCCTTACATTTCTTTGTGATGTGTTCTGCTGTGATCGTACTTGGTACGGGAGTAGGTGATATAGGTGGAGCCTCGGCTACCCAAGGGGATGGGTAAGCTAGGAGGAGCTGAGGGTGGGGGAAAGTTTGGGCACGTTGCTCACTTCCCATATATAGGAGAATGGTCATGAGCCTTATTGTATTTTGAAAGACTTGGCTTTGTACCTATTTGAAGGATTGATGTATTGTACTTGATTATATATATATATATATACATATGTTTTAATGAATGAATGAAATTGTATTATTAAAAAAATTTGGTCTCTCATGAAAAAAAAATCTATTTTTCTGCATATTTAATGCATGTCAGATTCCTTATAAAAAAAGGGGTCGTGACAGTGATTGATGGTGGTGGACAAGACCAGACAGAAACCAGAGCGAGATCGACCCGCTTTGATACTAACTTAAGATTAATAGAGAAAAACTATATCTTCAAGGCTTATGGAACCCTTCTCCCTTTCTTCTATTTATAATGAAAATCTGATACAATGAGACATAGAAGACTAAGTAAGAGACTACAACTAGGTCCCTAGGTGCAGATCTAGATATAGCTGTAGGAGGTTTCCCACACTCAACACCCTATACTTAGGTCTAATGATAGTACTAGGAAGTAATGATTCTAATAAGAATCAACAACATTTACATGTTAAATACTAATTCTGCCAATAACTGTTGTCTAATTGCCAAAGAAAATGATTCATGGTTATGGCATAGAAGATTAGCACATATTCATATGCATCATCTTAACAAATTGATTTCAAAGGATCTTGTAATAGGTATACCTAAACTAAAGTTTGTGAAAGACAAAGTATGTGATGCATGTCAAAAGAGCAAGCAAAGAAAAAGTTATTTTTCGCAAAAAAATGTTGTTTCAACTTCAAGACCTCTTGAACTTTTGCAGATGAATCTCTTTGGTCCTTCAAGAACTGTAAGTTTAGGTAGGAAACTATATATATATATATGCATTGGTTATTGTAGATGATTTCTCAAGATTTACCTAGACAATTTTTTTTAAATTGAAATCCAATACTTTCCATGCTTTTAAAAAATTTGTTAAACAGATTCAAAATGAAAAAGGCTATTTCATTTCAAACATTCAAAGTGATCATGGGGCAGAATTTTCAAATGAAAATTTTGTGAAAAACATGGGATTAAGCACAATTTTTCTGCTCCTAGAACTCCTCAATAAAATGGTGTAGTTGAAAGGAAAAATCGTTCCCTTGAAGAGTTAGCCAGGACAATGCTTAATGGAAAAGATTTACCAAAATATTTTTGGACGATGCCATGAGTGTTGCTTGCCATGTTTTAAACCGTATTTTAATTAGACCATTTCTTAAAAAGACTCCCTATGAATTATATAAAGGCAAAAAACCTAATATAAACTACTTTAGAGTGTTTGGATGTAAGGTTTTTGTTTTAAATAATGGAAAGGAAAATCTTGGAAAGTTTGACTCCAAATCAGATGAAGGTATTTTCTTGGGTTATTCATTAAATAGCCATGCCTATAGAATCTTCAAAAAAAAAAAGAATAAGTTCATGTTGTATTTGATGAAACTATTCCAGATATGCGAGAAAAACTCAGTTTGCAGTGTAAATGATGATCTTTTAAGCTGATAAAATGTATTAGTTAAAACTACAGAATCAACTACTTTTCGAAATAGGAAGAGTCTATTGAAGAATCTGAAGAACAATTTCCCAAAGAATAGAAGGGTCCAAGAAATCTTTCAATGGATAACATCACTGGAGAAATAAAACAGGGAGTTTCTACTCGAAGATCTTTAAATAAATTTTGTAATCACAAGACATTTGTATATCAAATTGAACCAAAATCCATATCGATGCATTAAAAGATAACAATCTGGATTAATGGAATGCATGAAGAGTTAAACCAATTGACAAGGAATAATGTATGTGAATTAATTCCAAAGCCAAATGATGCAAATATTGTTGGAACTAAATGGGTTTTTAGGAATAAATTGGATGAAAATGGTATTATTACAAGAAATAAAGAAAGATTAGTTGCTAAAGGATATAATCAACAAGAAGGAATTGATTTTGATGAAACATATGCTCCTGTTGCTAGATTATAAGTTGTTAGGCTTTTACTTGCTTATGCCTCAATGAAGAATTTCAGGTTATACCAAATGGATGTCAAAAGCGTTTTCTTAAATGGCTATTTAAATGAAGAGGTTTTTGTTGCTCAGCCCCCTGGATTTGAAGATCATATTCATCCAAAGTTTGTCTAAAAACTAAATAAAACATTGTATGGTCTAAAGCAAGCCCCAAGGAAATGGTATGAAAGGCTAAGCAATTTTCTCTTATCAAAAAGCTATCAAAGAGGTGTTGTTGATAAAACATTATTTCTTAAGAAAATTAATAATGACACCATACTTGTTCAAGTATATGTGGATGACATTATATTTGGAGCCACTGATGAATCTTTGTGTAAAGATTTTATTAAAGATATGCAGGAAGAATTTGAAATGTCCATGATGGGGGAGGTTAATTACTTCCTTGGATTACAAGTCAAACAACTTCAGGAAGGGTGCTTTCTTCATCAAGGAAAATGCTGCACAAAAATTCTAAAGAAATTTGAAATGGAGAATTGCAAAGAGGCATCCACACCAATGTCAACTAACTGCTATCTTGATGCAGATGAAAAAGGGAAGCCAATAGATCAAACAAAATATAGAGGGCTTATTGGATCTTTATTATACCTTACGACAAGCAGACTTGACATTATGTTTAGTGTTTGTATGTGTGCCAGGTTTCAGTCTGCACCAAAAGAATCCCATTTTACTGCTGCAAAGAGGATTCTCAAATATCTCAAAGCAACATCGAATGTTGGGTTGTGGTATCCTGGTGAGTCTAAACTAAATCTAATTGGTTATTCTGACTCAGACTTTGCAGGGGTGTAAGCTTGATAGAAAAAGCACTAGTGGCACCTGTCATCTCCTTGGAAGCACTCTAATTTCATGGCATAACAAAAAGCATTCATGCGTTGCACTTTCCACAGTTGAGGCCAAGTACATTGCTGCTGGAAGCTGTTGTGCTCAATCTTTATGGCTCAAACAACAACTTGAAGACTATGGTTTAATTCTCAGTAAAATTCCTCTTCTATGTGATAATACTAGTGCTACCATATTAACAAAGAATCCAATTCAACATTCTAGAACAAAACATATTAAGATTAGACATCATTTCATTAGAGATCATATTTCAAAAGGTGATTGTGAAATCTTTTTTATAGAAACTGAAAAACAATTAGTAGATATATTCACAAAACCTCTTGCTTGTGATCGCTTTTATAAAATCATAATTGAATTAGGAATTCTAAATGCATCAAACATTACATAATTCACATATTCTGATCATTTTAATTGATATAAAATTGTTTTAATCGATTAAATTCATTTTATATACACTATCCATATTGTTTTAATCGATTATTTTACGAATTAATCGATTAAAAGTCGTTTATTTTGTAATGCACTTCTGTGAAATTTATTTTAATCGATTCAACGTGATTTACATCACTTTATTTTCCTAATTGGTTTGACCTTTCTATTACTGTGCGAATATTTGTTCCAAATCTCCTCTTTCCCTATTTTGATGAAGTGAAAGGGGAGAAATTAATATTGAATACTCACTAATAATCTGTATATCCAAGTGATTTATTTTGTAGATCAAGATCATTCAAAATAAATTCAAAAGAGGTGTTTGTCTTCACCAAATAGGGGGAGACTGAAAGTGATGAAAATCTTATTGATCCTTATGAAGAGACTTATCTTGAAGATTTGATGAAGTCAAAAGTTCTTTGGGTTAAATGATATAGTGATTAGTGAGTTTGCATCAATATTAATAGGTATAATCATTCATTCTTTAATGCATAAAAAGTTCATCATTTGAAAGAATTTGAAATGCCTCTACAACGTTTTAATCTGCTAAAAATCATTTTAATTGATTAATATATTCTTAAGACTAAATATTTAATTGATACACTTAAAGATTAATCGATTAAAATCAACTAGAAACATTCCTGACAGAATTTTAACTAATGTATTTTCGAAATAATCTATTAAAACCACTTAAAACATTTATTGTCAATGTTTTAATCGATGCACATTCGAATTAATATAACTTTCTGTCACATATTTTAACTGATATAACTTCGAATTAATCGATTAAAATCACTTGAGATGTTCTAAAAGTGTTCTGTCAAGTATTTTAATCGATGTAACTTCGAATTAAATGATTAAAATCACTTGAGATGATTTGAAAAGTGTTCTACCAATATTTTAATCGATGTAACATCGAATAAATCGATTAAATCAACTTACAAAAATTTTTGTTATATGTTTTAATTAATTAAATCATGCTTTTATCAGTTAAAATCACTTATGGAGTTTTGATAATTTATTTGGTAATATTATAATCGATTAAACTGCGAATCAATCGACTAAAATAACTTAGGAAATTTTTGTATAACTGTTTTAATCGATTAAATCACATTTGCATCAGTTAAAATAAAGCTCGGAAAATGGTCAAACTCATTTTAACCGATTAAAAGAAGTTTTAATCGATTAATCAAGAATTAATAATTGATTAAAAGAAGTTTTAACCAATTAATTAAACCAATTTGTTAGAAAAAGTCTCTATATAGACATATTTGCTTCAACGTTTTTAAATAACCAACTTTGAGATATCAATCAAGCAATCAATAGAGATCTTTTCAAGGAAGAAGTGTGCAAGTTTCTATGAAGTTTTTCAAAGTTCTTTCTTGAGGCATATTTACATTCTTCCATGTGAAGAAACTCAATCTATAGAGGAAGAATTGCATCTGCATAGTCGGGTTTGGTTGTTCTAATTTTTTCTCTTTGTTTTATGTAATTCATAAACTGTATTAAGTGGTGTCTGGAAGTCTTGGGCACTGGTTCATTATAACTAGAGTCGGGTAAGGGAGTTAGTTACGTGTAGGGAAGGTATTAGCACCCCCACGATGCCCCTTGCAGGTTCCCTATGACGAATTAATTCATAAATAAAGATTATAAGAGATTACGCTATTACCCTATTTTATTACCCGATATTAGGATGATTATCTACATGAACCTATTTCTATTGCACATAGGAAAGCAATAAATAAAGCAATTAAAGAGAAGAGTAGTGAAAAGAACCTCCGAAGCAAGATTTATTACAAATCTTTAACTCTAAGGACGCTTTTTGGCAGTCCTTCCACACTACAAGCACTCTTCTCCCCAAAATACAAAGAAAAAATCTTAAACTATGAGTGTATCAGAGAGTAGAGAGAGGTAGGAGGGAGTAGATATGACTCAGGTGTCTCAAGGTGAGTCAAGATGTGTCTAAAAATTGCAAATGAGGTCCCTATTAATAGTTTGGCAGTGGTAGGACACCGGGACGACCATCCCAACTTCTGACAGGTGAAACGAGCGTCTGGACATTTGGGACGGGCATCCCAAAGTGTAAAAATTGTTAGGATGGCCGTCTGAAATTTGGGACAACTATCCCAAAGTGCAAAACATCTGGGACGTGCATCTGACTTTTGGGACGCGCGTCTCAGGGCTGAAAATTCACTTGGGACGACTGTCTGGAATGTGGGACGACCATCCCAAGTGTTTTTTTAAATTTTCACTTTTTATTTCTTTAGAAAAACTCTCCTTTCCTTAAATAGAAGCTGGTTGATGCTGCTAGGTGCCCAACAAAGCTTTACCCATCTTCAGAACGAAGGTCTTCTGATCTTTATTGAGAAGTCGGGCAAGATTTGGGGTTTACAGCTGCCCCCCCCCCCTCTTCACCTTCCTTTGGATGCTCCTTTGCTGTAGTTTCCGTTCCTCTGGATAGGTACGAACCCCTATCCTGTTTGATGAGTACCAACCCCCATCTGGTCCGAGCCCCCTTTTGTAAGGCTCTTGTGAGTACCAACCCCCATTAGGTCCGAGCCCCCTTTTGTAAGGCTCTTGTGAGTACTAACACCCACCAGGTCCGAACCTTCTTTTGTAAGGCTCTTGTGAGTACCAACCCCCACCAAGTTCGAGCTCCCTTTTGTAAGGCTCTTGTGAGTACCAACCCCTACCAGGTCTGAGCCCCATTTTGTAAGGCTCTTGTGAGTACCAACCCCGACCACGTTGTAAGCCAATGAACCCCCTTTTGTAAGACTCTGTCGATTTGAGGAATCCCCTTTTTTAAGACCCTCATGGTTGATAAGCCCCCTTCTGTAAGACTTATCAGGTGTGAACTCCCTTTTATAAGGTTTTATTAGTTGAGAAATCCCCTTTTGTAAGAATTGATCTGGTTTTGAACCCTCTTTTGTAAAGCTCTGTTGGTTGAGAAGTTCCCTTTTGTAAGACTGTCGTTGTCGATAAGTTCCCTTTTGTATGCCTTGATCTGGTTTCGAGCTGACGAGTCCCCCTTTTGTAAGGTTGTGCCGATTGAGGAGTCCCCTTTTGTAAGACCCTCATGTTTGATAAGTCCCCTTTTGTAAGACTTAATCTGGTTTCAAACCCCCTTTTGTAAGCTCTACTGGTTGAGAAGTCCCCTTTTGCAAGACTCTCGTTGTAAGTCCCCTTCTGTAAGACTTGACAAGTATGAACCCCCGTCTGGTTTTTGAGTTGACAGACCCTCTTTTGTAAGACTCAGTCTTTTAAGAAGTCCCCTTTTGTAAGACTCTCGTGGTTGATAATCTTGAAACCCCAGGATGCTCTTTCTGGTAGTCGATCTTGTGGCTAATGAGTATGAACCCTCATCTGGTTTTGAGTCTTTTCTTCTAGACTGAAAGTGTGTTGGTGTCTTACTGCTTTTTGGTCATGCGCCAAATCCATGGGGAGTAGTTGTTATTTTGAAAGTATTTTTTCTGATTTTGCAGGTATAGTCATCCGGCTTGCTGGGGATTCTTTATTTTTGGGCTTTTTCTGTAGCCATCCAGCTTGCTAATTACTGGGGATTTTTTCAAATTTTGGATTTTCCAATAGTCGTCATGCTTGTTGGTTGCTGGGGATTCTTGATTTTTGGTTTTTTCTATAGCCATCCAACTTGTTGGTTGTCGGGGATTCTTGATGATTGCCTCTTGATCTAGGCAGGAATCCTCCACTAAGGATTTGTTGATTTCTGTTGATTGTGCCTCTTGATTAGGCAGATGCTTTTATAGTGCTGAAGACTTTATGCTTGGGCTTGTATTGCCTCTGAATAGGTTGATGTCCCTTTCTGGGGATATTGGCTTTTTGCTTGCCAAATCTTGCCTATGCATTCCACTGGCGATATCCATATTGGGCGTATAGGTAAATATCTCCCTGAGGATATGAATTTGAATTTTTCCTGTGGAATAGGCTCACTAGGGATGATTTTTTCCTTTTTTGTGATCCACCGGGGAATTTACTATCTTCTCGGGGATCTAATTTTGTTTTACTCTCTAAGGGATTGGAGTTTTCGACTCCTTGTTGAATGTTGTTGGTATGAGCTGGCTTTGCTGATGCTCTTATTCCGCTGGCGAATGGGCTTTCTGATTATTTAATTTCACCTTTTTCTCGTGTTTTATCTCTTTTTCTACAATTCTGAAATTTGGCTTCTTTCTTTTGGATAATGCGTGCACCTTTTTACTTTTTAATTTCTTTTATGCACGCAGGTTTTTTCTTCTTTTTGGGTATCCGCTGGGGGATGGAGGATTTTCTTCTTTTTTCTTTTCTGTTGAAACCATGGGGATATGGAGATTCTGACTCTGTAAGTGTTTTGATGGACTTTCGTGAAGCCCTTATTCTCCTTCGGGGAGTGTGGCGGAGACTCTGGATGAGTATGCTTGATGACTCATGTGATGGCGATATTGAGCCGTGAGGTAATATTTTCATTTTGCCTTTGGAATAGGCAAGGATCCTCTTGGAGATGATCGAACCTTTCTTTTGGCTTTTCTTTATTGTGCCTCCTTCTTTATTTTAGCGGAACGAGGAATGATTGTAGCTGTAAGTTTTGGACGCTCTTTATTTTGTTGGAATGGTTTTGAAGATAACCTGCATCTCTTTTCTTGAGGGAACTTTTATCTGGAGACTGGGTTATGACACATCCTGTTTTCAATCACAAGTATGGAGTCTAGCCTCATATGCATGATTATTATTTTTATTTAGAGAAATTTATTTTTTCTTGATTTTGACAAAGTCATTTTGTGCAACTACTTTGTGTGTGGATTCCCTAAATGCCATCTATTTGTTTTCAATGCATTTAGAAAGTGACCGACATTCTCCTACTAGATTTTCATGATTGAATTGATGAGCTCCTCTTTTATGACCATGTCTGATGGGCCCCTCTTTTATTCATTTTTGTTTTGTTTTAGCCCTATCTTTTGCCTAGACTCGCCCTTTTAGGGTTTTCGATCTAGCGGGTTGCCTTAATTTTTACCTAGGATATCTTAGGGGGCTTTTTCTTTTGAATGTCTTAACTTTTGCCTAGACCGTTCTTTGGGGTTTTCGATCTAGCAGGCTGCCTCGATCTTTACCTAAGAATATCCTAGAAAACATTTATTCTTTTCTTATTATATATATATATATATATATTTTTTTTTCTTTTTTATGCTTCCCCTTTTTAGATGCATGCTTGATCTTTGATTAAAGGTCTTTGCGCATATTTTTGATTTATCAATAAAGAGACATTTCCATAATATTTGGTCAAGAGAAAGGAAATGAAAGGGAATTTTATTGAGAAATGAGGAAAAATTTATTTCTTTTATAGAAGGATTATAAAGGGAATTTATAAGAATGGTTGGCCAAGGTTGGTTATATTGTATAGGCTTCAACAGTCATGTCTCTGATATATGCCCCCTGGTTCTCCTAATTGATTTAGTTGAGATGTCCAAGCTCAGAGTGAAGACTATGCAAACTACCTGCTTCTGGAAGAATGTTACCTTAGTCGCCTTTCGGTTTTGAGCTAAGACAACCATTGCTCATAAATTTTTCTTTTTTTTTTACCTCTAGTTTTTTCCTAGGACGTATCCTAGCGAGGAATATGGACCCTATCTTTTGCCCAAGACGCCCTTTGCAGGTTTTCATTCTTGACGGGTCTTGAACAATTTCTTAAAGCATAATACTTCTTCACCGCATCGAAGTTGATTTGGTGTAGAAGTTCCTTTCCATCCATATCGGCAAGGATAAGAGCTCCTCCCGCGAAAGCTCGCTTGACCACAAAAGGTCCTTCATAATTTGTTGCCCATTTCCCATTTTATTCTTCTGGGCCGGAAACAATTTCTTTACCACTAATTTCTCCTCTTGTTAGGTATGAGGATTGACCTTTTTGTCATAATCCTTTTTTATCTTCTTTTGATAGGCTTGTACATGACATATGGTGTTCAACCGTTTTTCTTTGATTAAGTTTAGTTAGTCGTACCAGCTTTGAACTCATTCGGCTTCTGTCAATTTTGCTTTATAATTTGTAGGGAAGATAGGCTCTCTTCCTTTTATCGTTATCACTAATTCCCTTGGGATATTTGCCCTTCATGAGGTATTGCTTGATGTCATGATACCAAGGGGATCTATCTTCCTCGTTGTCTATTGCCATGCTAAAAGCTTGTTTATTATGTCGTCTGACATAGATGATTGGCATTTGACATTTGCAAACTGGTTATCATCCTGAGGGATGTACTCGAAATTGACACTTTCCATCCTCAAAATCATATTATTGATATACTTTAGATACGAGATTAGATTGGAATTCCTAATTTCCCATTCACCCTTGAGTTAGTAGATGACAAGGGATGAATCACCGAATATTTTGAGCTTGGTTACCCTGTGATCTAGAGCTGCTTGGATACCTAAAGCGCAGGCTTCAAATTCGGTCATATTGTTTGTGCAATCAAAGTTCAGTCTGGCTGTTACCGGGATGTATTTCTTCTCGGAGATATTAGAACAACTTCCAATCCCGTGTTCAAGCATGTTCGAGGCTCCATCGAAGAACATGGTCCATGCATTATCTCCTAATTCTTCGTGCATGATATGTTCATATGGAAAGTCATCTTGTAGGGATTGATATTCATGTGTTGATCCATGTGCTAGGTAATCTGCTAGAGGACTACCTTTTGATAGCTTTACTTATTTTGTTTTTTTTTGTGACATAAACGATGTCAAATTCTGATAGGAGTATTTGCCACCTGACTATCCTTCCGATCAAGATGGGATTTTCGAACAGATATTTGATTGGATCCATTTTGGAAACCAACCCAGTCGTATGCCTAACCATATACTGCCGAAGACGCTGAGTTGCTCACACCAATGCACAACATTTTTTCGAGTGGTGTATAACGTGTCTCATTGTCTAGAAATTTCTTATTGAGGTAATATATGACTTGCTCCTTTTTTCTATATCATCTTGTTGACCGAGCACACATCCCATAGACTCGTCGAGTACTGATAAATAAAGGATCAGAGGTTTTCCTTCCATAGGCTACACCAATACTGGTGGATTGGTCAAGCACATCTCAATCTTTTCAAAGGCTTGCTGTCACTCTACATTCCAAACTATCGGTTGATTTTTGCACAACAGCTTGAAAAGGGGTGCACATTTATCTGTTAGTTGGGTAATCTTGCTATGTAGTTTATCCAGCCTAAAAATCCTTTGATTTCCTTTTCATTTCCCGGTGGGGGTATTTCCAAAATCGCCTTTGTTTTATCAGGATCTACCTCGATTCCCCTTTTACTGATGAACCAAGGAGTTTATCCGACCGTACTCTAGAAGTACATTTAGCTGGGTTTAGCTTAATCTGGTATTTTCGAAGTCGATCAAATAACTTCCTCAAATATTGGAGGTGGTCCATCTCATTCTTGGCCTTGGTAATCATCCACATAAACTTCAATCTCTTCGTGGATCATATCATGAAATAATGTTACCATAACCCTTTGATAGGTAGCCCCTACGTTCTTGAGCCCAAAAGGCATTACTCTATAACAAAATGTTCCCCACAGCATGATAAAGGATGTCCACATATTTCCTTAGCAACTATTTTAATCCTTCCCTGATGTTGCTATTGATTTGGGTACCAATATTTATTTCTTTCTAATCATCTCCTTGCCCCCAAATCCATGGCCTCGCTTTTTTTCTAGTAGAGCTGCATTAATTAAGCTTATTTTTTTTCCAACAGTCTTAACATGCCCGAGGAAATGGTCCCCTTCTCACTGTCTGACCCGATCCATTCGCCTTCAGCTTTAGGATCCCATAGAGAGTCCTCAATCACAGACATGACTATTTATATGGTCCTTATTTGGGTTTAGATTTTATTTAATTATTTTGGAATGAGAGAGAAAAGAATGAAAAGAATATGAACATTATGTAAAATGCCTCATTGTATTGATGAAAGGAGAAATATGTACAGATCCCTTTTAATCAAAAGATCTCGCGACCACGGGCAGGGACCACGAGAGATACATTGGAAGTTTTTTTATTTTTTTATATATATTATCTATATTTTTTTTAATGAGGAGCCCAATCAGATGGCCTTCCCTGTCATTTCGGTTGAGACAGAGGCATGATGTCCACCTTAGGGTTGGGAGCATCGAAAGTGATCCACCCAACATCTAATAAATCTTGGACCTTATACTTCAAGGTCAAGCAATTGTCCACGGAATGCCCAGGGGCACCCGAATGTAATCACATTTCTCATTTAGCTTGTACTAGTCCGGGTAGGGTGGTTCCATCTTTCTTGGAGGACGTGCATTAGGAGCTTGACCTCTAGCAACTTTGGCAGCAGACTCTCATAGGAGGATGGAAGAGGAGTGAATTTCCTCTTTCGATTATGTGACTGCCTAGTTGGTCGTGAAGAGGAAGAAGGGGTAGTGAGGTTGATGGCATTTACGCTCCCCTCCTTCTTCTTGCTAAAGGGCTTCTTGAATGATGCGCGAGACTTCTTGAACTTGGTAGGGAATCGAGTATTTTTGACAAGGCGTACATTTGTTGCCTCCTTCACATCAAACATGTGTCCCTCTAATGCCCTTAATTTCTCCTCTAGGGCAGGAATTTGTTGCTTGGAGACCTCATTGTGGAGGTGTTGCTGGTACATCAACTCCATAAACTGTGTCATTTGTTATTTTATGGCATTAAGCTCAGTGGTGAGCATGCGGTTCTGTTCCTCTAATTTCTCCATCTTCTTAACTTTTGCGCGCGAGTAATGACAGGAAGAAGACCAACCACTTTTTAAATGATTTAAAGATTTTTATTATAGTTTTTTATTATGAATGATTAGTGTGGGATAGATATGTCTTAAATAATAGCTTTGGTATCTTCTTTAAAGCTTACGCTTTAGGAAGCACCATACCCACTTCGGTGAATGGTTCCTTCTTCATCATGAATTGACGAGTATAATGAAGGTTACCACACCTTAGCACACTTGTCCCTTCTTTGTTATAAATTGACAAGTATGATGAAGGTTACAAACGCACTGGGGTCTCTTTTGATTTTGTCTAAAGATACCTAGTGCCCCCTAGAATGAATGTGTTTTATGCATGAGAAACTTTATTAAGATGATGCGTATACATACTTTCTTTAATGTATTTATTTTCTCTTATGGTTTTACCACTTATGAAATGATGTGGGTATGAAGGATTTGACTTTGTCAAAAATATTTTTGTTATTTAAAAAATAATTTTGTTGTTTTAAAAATTATTTTATTTATTTTTTTAATTATTTTTACAACTTTTTATCTCTTTTGTTGGTCAACGTATCTACTTAGCTTACAAAGAACCTGAAACCTGACTAGCTTAAATGAAGACTGTCCGAGATAAAGTTGGTTGTTCTTATTTTCTTTTTATTGTTTTAAGAATTTTTTTTTATTTGCTTAAACTGTTGTATGATTATTCTATGCAAATGCATCAAACAAATGCAACAATCAAATGCACACACAATTCACTCATTCGCGAATAAAGTGATGGAGTTTAATCACGAAGTAGGGTTTTCCTGCAGAAAGGTGTCTGGTTAAAGGTGGTTCTAAACTGTTCTCATCGAAGTCAGGCTCCCAAGGTGCCCCGATTATAGGGACCCCTCAATCTCTCAATCTTTGGACCATGCACGGATCTCCGTGTCAACATTCTTAGACCAAGAGAAGAGAGTTATCACCTTGAGTTGGTGGTTTCCGACAATGACCTATAGCTGTAAGGTCAACATAACCGGCCATACCTGCCACCCACTCCCTAGGGTTATTCACTCTTACCCCCGAGTATAGAGGAACTGTTGTGTGCAAGGGTTTTTGTGTACAATTTGTATTTCAAACAATTGCATAAAAAATAATCACGCAACAGTTATTAAAGTCATACAATAAAACATGTTATAAATACAAGGAAGGGTAAAGGTTTACTTTCAAATCTGTATTTTATTTGAATTTGTCCGTCCCTAAATGGGATCAACTCTCTAGCTTCCCCAGTGGAGTCGCTATTTGTCGCCGCCATTCGTTTCGACGTCTCGAGACGTTACGAACGTTTATGTGAGCGATTGCGATAAGATGGTTTAGACTCGCGTTTTGTAAAAAATGATCATCACTTTCAAGATGTTCATCAACTAAGCTAATCTTTAAGAAAAGCGAGGTTTTTGTAAAAAAGGTTCTATGGAGTCGCCACCAATGTTTTTACCATAAACATTGTAAAAGGGTAAAAAGGCGTTGATTTTAAGGAAAACCAAACTTGGTCATTATAACCAGAGTCGGTTAAGGGAGTTAGTTACTTGTGGGGAAGGTATTAGCACCCCCACGATGCCCCTTGCGGGTTCCCTATGACGGATTAATTCATAAAATAAAGATTATAAGATATTACGTTGTTACCCTATTTTACTACCTGATATTAAGATGATTATCTACATGAACCTATTTCTATTGCACATAGGAAAACAATAAATAAAGCAATAAAAGAGAAGAGTAGTGAAAATAAATTCCAAAGCAAGCTTTATTACAAATCTTTAACTCTAAGGATGCTTTTTGGCAGTCCTTCCGCACTACAAGCGCTCTTCTCCCCAAAATACAAAGAAAAACTCTTAAACTATGAGTGTATCAAAGAGTAGAGAGAGGTAGGAGTGAGTAGATATGACTCAGGTGTCTCAAGGTGAGTGAAGGTGTGTCTAAAAGCTGCAAATGAGGTCCCTATTTATAGTTTCGCAGTGTCAGGATGCCGGCATGGCTGTCCCAACTTCTGATAGGTGGGACGACCGTCTGGAAATTTGGGATGACCGTCCCAAAGTGCAAAAATTGTTGGGACTACCGTTTGGAATTTGGGATGACCGTCCCAAAGTGCAGAACATCTAGGACGTTCATTTAGCTTTTGGGACGCGCGTCTTAGGGCTGAAAATTCACTTGGGAGGCCGTCTGGAATGTGGGACGGCCATCCCAAGTGTTTCTTCAAATTTTCACTTTTTATATCTTCAGAAAAACTCTCCTTTCCTTAAATGGAAGTCGGTTGATGCTGCTAGGTTCCCAATGGAGCTTTACCCATCTTCAGAATGAAGGTCTTTTGATCTTTATCGAGAAGTTGGACAAGATTTGGAGTCTACAATCATCAATAGAAAACTCAGGTGAAGAAGAAGCAAATATGTGTTTGATGGCAAATCTTAACTCTCCAATTAGTAGTGTAAGTTCTACCTCTTCTACTAATTCCATGAATTACAATTCTTTACAAGATGCCTTTAATGAAATGCATGAAGAAGCTAAAAGGCTTGAGAAAGAAAACAACAGATTAAGAGGTATGAATAACTGGCTAGAAAACAAACCCAATACTCTTGAAAAGAAAATTCTTTTAGAAGAAACTGATTCTAAATATTTGAAAATGATTCACAATAAATCTAACTGCCTTTGTAATGAAATCAAGACTTGTGAGAATTGTCCTGAATTGCAAAAGAAAGTTGCATATCTTATAAAGGTTGTTTCCAAATTTGCACAAGGTATAGCCAATCTTGATGTTCTTCTTGGTTCTCACAAGCTTGTTATTGATCATGCCGGTATTGGTTTCACACCTATCATTGGTAGGAAAACTAGAGCTTTCAAGAATTATTTTCATATAGAAAACCAGTTTCATCACCATTCATTACTTGTTTTTACTACATGAAAAAGGGACATTATATTAAATTTTGTAAAATAAAAAGTATGTTGTCCCAAGAGGAAGAATGAAATAGGTTCCCAAAAATTTTCTGAATGTAACCTAAGCAGACCCAACTATCTTCTTAAAAATGTACCAAGATTATATTAAATTCTTTTACAGGAACAACCAGACCTTTGGTATCTAGACAATGACTGTTCAAAACATATCACCGAGAATATTTCAAAGTTTCAAAACTTGAAACTAAAAAATGGTGGGACAGTTATCTACGGAGATAACAACAAAATCATAATTTTTGGAATAGGAGATGTTAAGTGTGCATAATCAAGTATTATTATGTATTATATGTTGAAGGGTTAAAACATAACTTGATCAGTATCAGTCAGCTGTGTGACAAAGGCCACAAAATCATCTTTGAGCCAGAACAATGACTAATACTTTGACCAGGTTCAGAACAGGTATTGATCACTGGTAAGAGAATCAACAACATATACATGTTAAATACTAGTACTGCTAAAAATTGCTGCTTAATTGCTAAAGAAAATGATTCTTGGTTATGGCATAGAAGATTAACACATATTCATATGCATCATCTCAACAAAATAATTTCTAAAGATCTTGTAATAGGCTTACCCAAACTAAAGTTTGTGAAGGACAAAATATGTGATGCATGTCAAAAAGGCAAGCAAATGAAAATTTCTTTTATACAGAAAAATATTGTTTCAAATTCAAGATTACTTGAACTTTTACACATGGATCTCTTTGGACCTTCAAGAACTATAAGTTTAGGTGGGAATCTATATGCATTAGTTATCGTAGATGATTTCTCAAGATTTACCTAGACAATATTTTTGAAATTAAAGTCCAATACTTTTCACGCCTTTAAGAAATTTGCCAAACAAATTCAAAATGAAAAAGGCTATTTTGTATCAAACATTCAAAGTGATCATGGGGGGAGAGTTTTCAAATGAAAATTTTGAAAATTTTTGTGAAAAATATGGAATTAAGCATAATTTTTCAGCACCTAGAACTCCTCAACAGAATGGTGTAGTTGAAAGGAAAAATCGTTCTCTTGAAGAGTTAGCTAGGACTATGCTTAATGAAAAAGCTTTGCCAAAATATTTTTGGGTTGATGCCGTAAGCACTGCATGTCATGTTTTAAATCGAGTTTTAATTCGACCATTTCTCAAAAAGACTCCTTATGAACTTTATAAAGGCAAAAAGTCAAATATAAATTACTTTAGAGTGCTTGGGTGCAAAGTCTTTGTATTAAATAATGGAAAAGAGAATCTTGGAAAATTTGACTCCAAATCAGATGAAGGGATTTTCTTGGGATGTTCACTAAATAGTCGTGCATATAGAATATTTAATAAAAGATTTAAAATAGTAGAAGAATCTGTACATGTTGTATTTGATGAAACTAATCCAAACGCGCAGAGAAATTCAGTTTGTGATGCACATGATGAATTTTTAACTGATAAAATGTATTAGTTAAAATTGCTAGAATCAACTATTTTTCAGAAACAGGAGGAAATTCTTGAAGATTCTGAAGGAAAATTGCCCAAAGAATGGAAGGCTCCAAGAAAACTTTCAATGAACAACATTATTGGACAGATTAATCGGGGAGTTTCCACCAAAAGTTCTTTGAATAAGTTTTGCAACCACATGGCTTTTGTCTCTCAAATAGAACCAAAATCTATTATTGATGCATTAACTGATGTCAATTAGGTAAATACTATGCATGCAGAATTAAACCTATTTACAAGAAACAATGTATGGGAATTAATTCCAAAACCAATTGTTAAGTGGTAAAAAGTTGATATAATTATGTTTTTAATTGTTATGAAATCACTTAACTTATGTCAATTCTAATATATTTTTCTCCTAATGTAGGATGAATTTGAGAATACCTTGATACACGATTAAGGAGCATAATTGTCAACTTAATTGGATCAAAATTGAAAGGAGGAAGAAGATTTTCATCATGGAAGTCGTTCGAGCGAGATAGATTCTCGCTTGAGCAAAAATCGGTTAAAACTCTCTAGAAGTCAGTCGCTCAAGCGCCAAAAGTTATTCTTCTCTGGAACTCACTCGCTCAAACGAGCACTTTGTCGCTTGAGCGAGAATAGGGAAATTTCTCTTGAGCGAGTGTTGTCGATTTAACGAAAGATGCGAGGTCTAATTTTTCCAATAAAAAGATAAGATGTGTTTTAAGAAAAGGGTGGAGTTTTGGGGAGAAGAGGCGTGACTACTGCTAGGGTTTCGTCTGGTCTTCATCAATTCTTCACTTTTTCATCATTTGGAGCATTGTAATGGCCATCATGAGTGACTAACTTCATTCTCTTTGGATTGGGTGCATTTCCTTTGAACTCTTTTGTATTTTGGTGATATTTTGAGATATTAATCTATGCTTTGATGTTGTTATTCCTTTATTTTGTGCCTTGAAATGATTTATTCTTGATGTTTAGGATATGATTGAAAAATATATCTTGAACCCTAGATCATTGTAAGAGTATTTGTTACGTTAATTTCCAGGAATGGAATGAATGTAACAATTGCTTAACACCCTAACCCTAATGCTGAAAAATCTCTTAATTGTGTGCAAAATCAACATTTATTAGGTTTTCTTATGAATTTCATGTGTGAGAAATCAACATGGATGATTTGAGTAGGTGACATCAACATTGTTAGGTTAATTGATGATCTTAATTTAACATAGCAATTGCAAAAGAGGGAAAAGGAAGAAAGTTAATCCTAAGTGCTTTAATTGATATTTTCTAAACAATTTACAGTTCTTTGTCATATACTTTCAATTCGACTCTTTAAGAAAAAACCATTCTGTTTAATCCACTTAGTAAGCATATAATTGGGAATTTCCTTTGAAACTGTTCCTCGTGAGATCGACTTTTATTTAATCAAAATACTATATTGCAATTGATAATTTTGGTACGCTTGCCAATGATTCAACAAGTATTTCTGAAGTCGTTGCCGGGGAACAGTGTTCTTAGGAAAGTCTTTGTTTAGCTTATTAAGTATTTTAATTTTATTTCTGTTTTGTTTATTTTTTATTTTGCTTAATTATTGTCCTGTCCTAATCTTGCTTGAATTACTCTTTGATTTATGCGTTTAAGAGGACAAGTATCTACAGATCAATTAGAATTTGATCGTGAGATTGAAAAGGCTGCTCGTAGGAACTGGGGTAAAAGAAGAAGAGAAACTCAAGAACAAGCAACAAGAGAATCTGTGAACTCTTCTCCGACACTCAACTTACTAGATCCAATCATAGAAGACATGGCGGAGGAAAATCCAAATCCAAATCCACCTAGAAGAACACTCAGAGACTATGTTATGCAGCAAGGTCCGAGACACTTCGCCAACATTACAGTACCAGCCAACCAAACATTGGAGATGAAGCCAACATTCTTAAGTTTGATTAGTGCTCATCAATTCAATGGAATGGATCATGAAGACCCTTACATTCACTTGTCTACTTTTTATGAGTTGATTGGTAACATGGGATTTAGACAAGAAGATATTGAAAATCCATACTTAAGATTATTTCCTTTTTCTTTGGCTGACAGGGCAAAGGAGTGGCTGAAGGCACATCCTAATCAAAGTTTGACTAACTGGAGTAATGTAGAAGAGAAGTTCCTAAACAGATTTTTTCCACCATCCCGCTACATCAAGGCCAAATCCAACATCTCTACTTTCAGACAAGGAGCAGATGAACCTTTTTGTGAAGCATGGGAAAAATTTAAGTCACTATTGAGAAGATGCCCAAATCATAGATTTGAAGACATTGCTCAATTGAATATTTTCTATTCTGGCCTGTGACCTGATACAAAGATGCTATTAGATGTTGCAGCAGGAGGATCCATGTTGGATGTAGACATCGAACAGGCCACAAGAATTATTTATGCACTAGCTTCTACATATCAACAAACCCAACATGATAGACATCCAGTTCAGAGGAAACGAGTACTTGAACATAGCACCTCAGATGCTCTCTTAGCCAAGAATAAACTTATAACCCAACAGATTTAAGCATTGAATAAGAAAATAGAGAAACTACCTCAACAAATGAATGTAGTACAATCCACTCCTAACCAACAGATGAGTTGTGACGTGTGTGGAGGTGATCATCCAAATGGACACTGCTCTTACCAAGGCAACCTACAACAAGAAGAATCTAATTATATGGGTGCTCAAGGTAGTAGTGGTCAAGGTAGACAAGGTAATTTCCATAATCCCAACAATTATCAGAACATTTTTTCACAAGGATGGAGAAGGAATCAGAATCAGAACTTTGGGTGGAAACAAGGTGCTGGGCCATCTAATCAGCAACAGTAATATCAAAAACATCCATATCAACATCAACATCAACATTATCCTCCAATGCATGACAGAATGAGCAAATTGGAAGACACTTTAGAGAAATTCATGCAAGCTACTTTGTCTAGTTAGAAAAAAACTGATGCTTCATTCAGAAATCTAGAGACTCAGATGGGTCAATTGGCTAAATAATTATCTTAGCAAGGAGGATAGTTTTCTGCACCTAGAACTCCCCAACAAAATGGTGTAGTAGAAAGGAAAAATAGGTCACTAGAGGAACTTGCTAGAACAATGTTAAATGAATCAAATGTTCCTAAATATTTTTGGGTTGATGCTGTAAGTACTGCATGTTATGTATTGAATAGGATGCTTATTAGGCCAATTATAAAATCAACTCCTTATGAACTGTTAAATGGTAGGAAGCCTAATGTTTCTAATTTAAAAATATTTGGATGTAAATGCTTTGTTTTAAATAATGGAAAAAATAACTTAGGAAAATTTGACTCAAAAGCCGATGAGACCATTTTCTTAGGTTATTAACTAACTAGCAAAGCATATAGAGTTTTCAAAAGAAGAACTTTGAATATTGAAGAATCTGTACATGTCACATTTGATGAAATTGTAGACCTTGAGGGAAATCCTATTGAGTCAATAAAGAATTTGCAGGTGATGATGAGTACATAAGAGAAGCTCTAGAAGAAATGTACTTAAATGAGAATGAGTCATCTCAACCTACTGAAATTGCAAAAGAGTGGCAACCACCAAGAATACTTTCAATGGACAATATAATTGGTGATATCTCAAAAGGGGTAAGAACTAGAAATATGACAAATTTATGTATTTCTGTAGCTTTTGTTTCACAGATAGAACCCAAAAGTGTTGAGGAAGCTCTTAAAGATGACCAATGGTGCATAGCAATGCAAGAAGAACTTAATCAATTTGAAAGAAATCAAGTTTGGGAATTAATTCCAAGAAGAAGAATCTCATCAAGTGATTGGAACAAAATGGGTATTTAGAAACAAATTTGATGAAGATGGAAATATAACAAAGAACAAAGCCAGACTTGTTGCCAAAGGCTACTGTCAAGAGCAAGGTATTGATTATGATGAAACTTATGCTCCTGTTGCCAGGTTAGAGGCTATACGCCTACTTCTTGCTTATGCATCAATGATGAAATTTAAACTTTATCAAATGGATGTTAAAAGTGCATTTTTGAATGGATTTATCAAAGAGGAATTTTATGTGGAACAACCCCCTAGATTTGAAGATTTTAAATATCCCAATCATATTTTTAAATTGAAGAAAGCTTTATATGGTTTAAAACAAGATCCTAAGTCTTGGTATGAAAGATTAAGTAGTTTTCTAATTTCAAATGACTTTTCTAAAGGAAAAATTGATTCCACCCTGTTTATTAAGAAAGTAAAGGAACATATTCTGTAAGTTCAAGTATATGTTGATGATATTATTTTTGGATCAACTGATAATTCTATGTGTGAAGGATTTGCTAAGATTATGCAGGGTGAATTTGAAATGTCAATGATGGGAGAATTAACATTCTTTCTTGGACTTCAAATTTAGCAACTTAAAGATGGTATTTTTGTGTCTCAAACCAAATACTGCAAAGAGATTCTCAAAAAATTTGAAATGGAAACTTCAAAGGAAGCTAACACACCCATGGGAACATCATGCTATTTGGATAAGGTTGAATCAGGTTTGGAAATTAATCAATCGATGTATAGAGGTATGATAGGTTCTCTATTATATTTAACTGCAAGTAGACATGATATTATGCATTCTGTTTGTGTGTGTGCTAGATTTCAAGCTTGTCCAAAAGAATCTCATTTAACTGCAGTAAAACAAATTTTAAAATATTTAAAAGGATTTACAGGATTAGGATTATGGTATCCATCTGAAGCTTCTCCTAGTTTAATAGGTTATTATGATGCTGATTATGGTGGATGTAAAATAGATAGAAAGAGTACTAGTGAAACATGTCATATGTTAGGGTCATCCTTAGTGTCTTGGCATTCTAAGAAACAAGCATGTGTTGCTTTATCCACAACTGAAGCTGAATATATTGAAACTGGTAATTGTTGTACTCAAATCTTATGGATGAAACAACAATTAGAAGACTATAGTATCTTTCTGAGTAATATTCCTTTAATGTGTGATAATACAAGTGCTATCAATCTCACAAAGAATCATGTTATGCATTCTAGAACTAAACATATTGAAATTATGCATCACTTTTTAAGAGATCATATATCTAAAGGAAATTGTCAAATGGAGTATATAGACACAAAACATCAGTTAGCGGATATATTTACCAAACCTCTTCCAAAGGATAGATTCTATGAACTTAAAAGAGACTTAGGAATATTAGAAATAACTTAAACTCTGCTTAACTGATCAATCTTTGTATTTTGTACTGTAATAATCGATTATATGGGGAAATAATCAATTATCCTTTGTCTAAAACATTGAAAATTTGTTAATCTCACTGGAATAATCGATTATCTTGGATAATAATTGATTTGGTTAATAATCGATTATTGAAGTTTAAATAAATGAATTATGTAAAATCTTTCTGTAATAATCAATTATTTGGGGTAATAATCGATTATCTGCACCAAAAATGCTCAAAACCAGTATTTTGCCACTAGAATAATCGATTATCCAGCCTGATAATCGATTATCTCTACACTTGAAGAAATAATAGATTATCAGAGCCTGGTAATCGATTATCTCTACACTTGAAGAAATAATCGATTATCAGAGCCTGATAATCGATTATCCTTCAACGTTATGGGTAAACTAGCCATTTGTAACGGTTATTTTGGCTTCAATTCTCCTCCAACTAGTCGTTTATCACCGTTAGGATGTTTCTCTATATATAGGAAGGCTCCAATTCACATCTACACACCTCCAAACCTTGAATCAAAGCATTCTACACACAATCAATCTCTCTTGTCTCCTAAAAACCTACTTCTTCTCATAAACTTATTCATCTTCCTCTTCTTTTTATCTAAAATGCCTTCATTATCTCGTAGCAAGATTCCAACAAGGAGAAGATCCGCTCCTGCTTTTCATCCCCACCCTAATTCCATTGAAGGGTGGATCTCCGATGATGAGGGAAGACAGAAATTCCTGAGTTTCTGGAAAGAAAGGGGTATTATCAATCCCAAGTATATTATTGGTGATCAATTCATCAATAGGGGCTTCAACTTCCCCAATATCCTTGAGCAGCAAGGTGTCCTTCCCTTTGTAGAAATGCAAGGCACTTACTATCCAGATTTAGGTAGGGTCTTCTATTCATGCTTTAAATATAGGGATCACATTGCTACCTCTAGAGTCAAGGGTGTGACCATCATCCTTGATGATGATATTTGGGAAAATGTTGCTCATTTTCCTTTAAGAGAAGATGCTGTAAATGTTCTTGCAGACTTAGAAGATTTTATTCGCATTATGGCATACCACTCTTTTCTACGTAACCCCTTTATGGAAATTGGCAGCCAACTTTTGGCTGGGCCTTTGAAGAAAGAAGAACGCCTTTTGCTGTATCTTCTTGTCTGGATTCTATGTCCTCGGGCAACCAATCATGCCCAATGTTCTTCTGCTGACCTTTATATTATTCATGCCATCATGAATAATGAGCCCATTGATTGGACAAGCTTAGTTACAGTAACAATGCTCAAGGCGAAGCGTCACCCAACATTCAAGATCCCTTACGCTCTCCTAATATCCAAAATTCTTGAGTACAAAGGCGTAAATGTTGAAGGAGAACAACGAGCCTGGACCCTAAATTCAAACAGAATGTTGGACGACATGCTCACTCAACTACAGATGGTGAACGTAAACGAAATTTACGTTCATAAAGATGATGCTCCTCACATGGCCAATGTGGCTCAAGATTCTGATGATGAGGACATGCCTGCTGTTGACATGCCTGTTGAAAACATTCATACTGCTGGAACGTCATCTGCTCATCCTACATCCCGCCCTTCTATGGAAGATATGTTGTTTGATATGAATCAAAGAATGCAGGAATTTTTCTCTATCTCTCAAGAACGGCATCAAGAAATTATTCGCCGTATTTCGGATGTAGATGATAGAGTATGTAATTTAGAGGACATATTTGACGCCCAATTTAATAGTGATTAAAGTGAAGAGTTTTAATCTCTTCAACATATTTCTTGTTTGTAATTCATTTGCTTTATGGAATAAAAACTTTATTTTAGCTTTGATTGAGGGGGAGCTATTTTCTATATTATGCACTTATTGAGGGCGAGCTTTCATTTTTTATCATAATCAAAATAGGGGGAGAAATTATTTAAAGCCTCTAATGTTTAATAATTTTAATGTTGTCTGGTATGTTTAATGTTTTTGTTAGCTGTGACAGATAAAACAGGTTATTACAAAGGGCTTTAAAGAAACTTTTGATCATCATCAAAAAGGGGGAGATTGTTAAACATACAAGGATGTGAAGCTTGTAGATTTTGATGATGATTCAAGAACAAAAGACTTCGAGATTTGAAGACTTGTAATCTTATGTAATAACTATGTGTTTATGTTTTTGAGTATGTAATATTAGAGTCCAAGATAGCTAGCACATACACCATCCTTTAAAAGCTCTAAGAACTCATTTTTATCAAAATTACACTGTGATAATCAATTATCACCCTAGATAATCGATTATTACAGCAAGAAAATCATTTTCAGGAAAAGCTCTCTGTGATAATTGATTATCACTCAGGATAATCGATTCTCACAGGCAAATAATCGATTATTTGCCTGTGGCCAGATAATCGATTATCCTGGTCCAGTTTTGTTCCTCTGCGAAAATGGCTCTGGAATAATCAATTATCACTCACGATAATCGATTATTTACGTCTGTTATCTGTTTTGAAATTCAAATTTGGACCAATTTATGAAAACCCTATTCCCAATTCTTCTGTTTTCGAAAATCCTCATTTCCTAGACCCTATTCTCTCTACTTAAGGTTCTTTAAGGCTCTCTGCAAATGAACAAACCTTTTTCATACAAAAGTTAAGAGCTGTGACTGCTAGAACTTTCTGTAGGGAAGAAAAAGGGGCTTTTGAAAACCTAGTGTGGGCTAGAAGCGATAATAATCACTGAGTGGGTTTCTTGGTGGATTGTGTGTTGTGCCGTCTCTAGGAAAAGTTGTTCTTCATCGTTTGTGGATTCAAAGGAGGTGTTCATATCTTGTGTGACTCAAGAGAGGTGTTTTCTATTCCTTATCTTTTCAATTTGTAATATGTTTGTAAACTGTGATTATAGTGACAACGTTAATCCTCTTTCTGAGTGATTAGCAATTGGATGTAGGGTCTTTTGATCCGAACCAGTATAAATCAACTGTGTAATTCTCTATCCCTTATCTATTTACTTTACAACACATTTTAATAGGTGAAATTTGGGGAAAATTATAAAACCCTAATTTTTGTTTAAGAAACCAATTCACCCGCCGCTTGATTTTTGTCCGTAAATGCAAACAATCCGCTGCGCGATTCTAACAGTATCTTCAGAGCAGTTAAAATTTAATTCAGAGATTGAAAAAACCGCTCGGAGGAACCGGGATAGAAGAAGGTAAACTCAAGAACAAGCCATAGGAGAATCAGTTAACTCTTCTTCCACACTCAATTTACCAGACCCAATAATAGAAGACATGGCGGAAGACGGAGCAAATCTAAATCCAAATCCAAATCCAAATCTAAATCCACCTAGAAGAACACTTAAAAATTATAATATGTAGTAAGGTCTGAGATGAAAGAATTAATGGTTGAGTTCAAGAGGGGGGGTGAATTGAACTTAAAAACTTTTTCGCAAAACTTTACTTTCTTTTGGAAGAATGAGTTATCTTTATTCAATTCTTGAAAAGATGATTTGATTTAAAACACAGCAAGATTATATTCAGAATTTAAAAGAGATGATAGAAAGAAATCAACACACAAATTTATACTAGTTCACTCTAATCCAGATCTACGTCCAGTTCTTGACAAAACCTGTCAAGTTTTCACTAATACCAAGTGACAATTACAACCCGTAGATCCTCACCAATCTACACCAAGAACTATCTTTTCAACCTATAAGATAGAATCTTGAAAAACACCCGATAACCAAATCTAGATTACTTGTACCAAGTGTAGATTACAATCCAATCTACACAATTCACACGATACAAAAGAATAAGGAAAGAAGAAACCTGGACTTTGAATTCTAATTGCCCGACACCAATTCTAAAGCACTCTCTCGTCGTGAATGACCACAATGTTGATCAAAGCACCTTATGATATGACAAAATCTTGAATGCGAGAGAAAAACGTAGATGAACGATTCACAGATTGATTTCTCAAGTTTTCTCAAGTAGTGTGTTGTATTGTATATTCAAAAGATGGATCAAATTTGTATATATAGAGTAAATCAGAAAAATAGAACGTTTCATCTCGTTAAAAACAGTTTTAGAGAGTCAAAAGATAAGTTGGTTAGCAGTAAAGCAGTTTAGAAGAGACTCTGATCGATTAGAACTGAAGTATGATCGATCAGACCGAGTTATGATCGATTAGAACTGAAGTATGATCGATCAGACCGAGTTATGATCGATTAGAACTGAAGTATGATTGATCAGACCGAGTTATGATCGATTAGAACTGAAGTATGATCGATCAGACCGAGTTATGATCGATTAGAACTGAAGTATGATCGATCAGAATATTATTTCAATCGATTAAAAGATCGATTCAATCGATTGATTTCATTTAAAGTTCCTTTTAATCGATTAAGACATCGATTCAATCGATTGATTTCATTTAAAGTTCCATTTAATCGATTGATTCGAGTTTTAATGGATTAAAACAACTTAATGAAAAATGACAGCACTCTGTTTCAATCGATTGAAAATCATTTCAACAGATTAAATTCCTGCAAATACTTAGTTAAAAAATAGTCTCTCTGTTTCAACAGATTGAAAAATATTTCAACAGATTGATTTTCTAAAAACTCTTAGACTTAAAAAATATCTTTATTTTAACAGATTGAAAAACGTTTCAAGCTGATTGTTTTTCCGAAAACTCTTAGATTGAAAAATATCTTTCTTTTTCAACAGATTAAAAAGTATTTCAATTGATTGTTTTTCCGAAACCTTCATATTGAGAAATTTACTAAGTTATTTTAACTTGTTGATTCTGCGAATCAATCAATTGAAAATACGATTATATAGAACTACTTACTCGTTAAGTGATTTTAACCGATTGAAAATCTTCTTCAACAGATTGAAAAACTTAGTTTGTTCTTTTAATGCGGAAAATGATTTTCAATGCTATGCGAAAGATTAAGGCGCTTCATCACAACATATAATGGCCTATCAAGGGATTAAGTGCTCAAGCTAAAAACCTAATCATCTACACACCCACAACCTAAACTAAATTTATGTCTTCATCAAATTATATCTAAGTCTTCATCAAATCCACCAAGTGCTTCAATCTCCCCCTATTTGATGGAGACAAATAACCACTGCACCTGCATAAAATCGGACCAGAGACATGCATACCGAGAGACATATATTTTGTGATGTGGTGTGTGTGTAGTGGCGGTTTTAATCAAAATAATTCTCCCCCTATTTGATTGCATCAAATAGATTGTCATGGATACGATCAATGGGGCCACTTGAGAACCCCCAAATAAAAAGCGAGAATATAAAACCAACTAAGAAAAGAAAAAAAGCAGATTATCAGCGAGACATTGATCGAGTAAACTTCAATCATCTCCGGGACCTGGGTTGAATTGTATTTCCACAATTCCGTTGTAAATGTCTTCAAGTTGATTATCGATGTCTTTGGAACCTTGCAATAAAATTCTCATCCAAATATTCGTTGTCGAGCCCTTATAGGCTGTAGTCATATTCATATGCCTCCTTTGATCAGCTTGAAGTTGATTCATTTCTTTGCGAGCATTGTTCTTTCAAGCTGTGACAGAGGTGTGCCACGGTCGGGGGTGGATTATATGGAATCATTTCCAGTGGGATCACTTCTTCCATAGGATCGGATGGATGAGCTCCGGAAGTGCCGGGAATATCGGTGTTGATATTTTCTTCCTCTTGTTCATCTTCATCACTTTCTTCATCTCTTCCGACATCCTCCTTGGAGACCCACTCACCATCAACTTTCATAAATCCCATTTTGTGAAGCATAGAGTTATTTATTTCGTTTGTTGAACGAACTGTCTCGACAAGTTCTCCTTCAAGATCAACACCAAAATATGTTAAAAATTTGGAAATCGGTATAGCATATGGGTACTCGAAATCACCGAGTCTTTTTGCCTTGATCATGTGGTCTTTGATGACAAAAACCCAGTTCACCCGAATCCTGTGGTGAATGCAATACATTAGTACTAAATCTCCCTCATTTAGCACCGCATGATTGCTCCCCCTCGGAGTGAGCTGCCAAGACACAATGCGGGCAAGCAACCTTTCTTCCAATTTTAGTTTCCCGGTATTGAACGAGCTGACAGAGGCATGCCTATTCTTCATGCATGACCAGAAAATATTGAACCTTATTAAATTCCTCCACATCGAAGTACACCCTTTGGTGACTTTCACTCCTAAATCCTTTAAACCGGCAACCTCCTTCCGGATGTTAGGAGTAATCTCAATGTCCACACCTTTAACTTGGGTTTTCAAGGTGGAACCTTCAAAGGACAAATTTGTGAAGAAAACTTTGATCAAGTCGGGATAAATCCTACCGTCCAACTCCAGAAACTTCTGAAGCTTTTGATGTTGCAGCAGCTTTCTGATGCCTCTAAATCCTTCAGCATCAAACCAGGAAAACTTTAACAGCTTTGGTATGTTGACTTGTTTTCTGCTCAACTCATGGATAAACAAATCCATTTTCTCTTGGTCCCCATTGAACCAAGTTTCAATCCTACCTCCAACATTCTGTTCTTGCCTAATGAACAGAACAGAGAAGAACCGAGAAAAGAGAAGCTCAAAGGAGAAAATAATACTATAGGAATGAGAATACACAATCTTTATCAGCTTAAAAAAAAATTTTGTCTTTACTGATTTATTGTTTCTGTGCAGTGATGATAAAGAGGAGAGAGAATTGCTACTGTACACTTTAATTACCCACACATCTGATATCCAATCAGAGTCATTCAACTTTTATTGGATATCTTTGATATTTAAGAGAGTAGTTGAAGTTTATCTTGTTGTAAATGCTTTCAATTTACTCTGCAGAAATCGGTTAGAGACAAAGTACATACAACTAGCCCTAGAAGAAAAATAATCAATTGATATTTCGTGAAACCAACTGATTTTGTAATCGTAGATACTTATAAGTGAAATACACCGATTGAATCAAAAAATAAATCGATTATTTTGTAAAAGAAAATGATTCAGAGTACCATTAGTGAATTCAATCGATTGAATCGAAGATTTAATCGATTGATTTATAGAAGAAAATGTGCGGAGCAACAAGATTAATGAAATAAATCGATTAAAAACTTATTTAATCGATTGAACTACTAACACATCAATACCAAAGAGTAAGAATCAGGAAATCAACAGATTATTTCGCAATTTCAATCGATTGAAACAAATAATATCAAGTTTTTCATGCAATTATTAATCGATTGAACTTGTTATCGACTCGTTAAAGAATATACACTTACTGTAAAGAATCAGTTATGCAATACTAGATATATCTAGAATTCCTAATTCAGTCCTAAGCATATTAAGTCTGTCTCTAGGAAGTGGTTTAGTGAATAAATCGACTAACTGTTTTTCGATTCAACGAATAATATCTCACAATCACCCCTAGATACGTGTTCTCTAATAAAGTGATGTCTAATTTCAATATGCTTAGTTCTAGAGTGTTGAATAGGATTCTTAGTTAAGTTTATTGCACTAGTATTGTCACAAACCGGAGGTACCTTGTTTAGAGTTACTCCATAATATGTTAGTTGTTGCTTGAGATAAATGCTTTGAGCACAACATGCTCCCAGCTGCAATATATTCGACTTACTGCAGTTGATAGAGCAACACACACTTGCTTTTTGCTTGTGCCACGATATAAGACTGCTCCCTAGTAGATGACAAGTACCGAGGTACTTTTTACGTCCAATCTACATCCTGCAAAGTCGAGAATCGGAAAATCCAACAAGCTTAAGGGACGTACCTTCAGGATACCATAGTCCAACATTGATTGTTCCCTTAAGGTACTTCAGAATCCTTTTGGCAGTGATAAGATGTGATTCCTTTGGATTTGCTCGAAATCTTGCACACAGACATACACTAAACATAATGTCAGGCCTACTAGCGAGTTAGATAAAGCGAGAGAACCAATCAAACCTCTATATTTAGTTTGATCAATGATTTCCCTTTTTCATCTAAATCTAAACGACGAGTTAGTAGACATTGGTGTAGAGGATTCCTTGCAATTGTGCATATCAAATTTCTTTAACAGTTCATTGCAGTATTTAGATTGACTAAGAAAAATGCCATTTGTTAATTGTTTAACCTGTAGACCAAGGAAGAAATTCAATTCTCCCATCATAGACATTTCAAATTCACTTTGCATTTCTTTTACAAACTTATTACACATGGCATTATTGGTGGAACCGAAAATGATATCATCTACATACACCTGCACCAGAATAATGTCAGTTCCAGATTTCTTAATGAACAGAGTTTTATCAACCTCACCTCGCTTGTACCCTTGATCAATTAGGAAGTTACTTAACCTCTCATACCATTGTCTAGGTGCTTGCTTTAAACCATAAAGGGCCTTTTTCAATTTGTAGACATGGTCAGGATGTTTGTGATCTTCAAACCCAGGAGGTTGAGAAACATACACTTCTTCATTGATGAGTCCATTCAGAAAGGCACTCTTTACATCCATCTGTAGTAATCTGAAACCACTTAAGCAGGCATAAGCTAATAACAATCTAACGACTTCAAGTCTAGCTACGAGTGCAAAGGTTTCATCAAAATCAATACCCTCTTGTTGGTTATACCCTTTGGCTACCAATCTAGCTTTATTCCTAGTGATAATGCCGTGTTCATCTAGCTTGTTTTTGAATAACCACTTAGTACCAATTATATTGATATCTTTGATTTTAGGAACTAATTCCCACACTTTATTTCTTTCAAATTGATTAAGCTCATCATGCATGGCACTAACCCAATATTCATCATTTAATGCTTCTTTAAGCTGTCTTAGGCTCTATTTGTGAAATGAATGCCATATGATTACGGAATTGATTAAGAGAATGTCTAGTAGATACTCCCTTATTAATTTGCCCGATGACATTGTCTAGAGAGAGATTTCTTGGGACAATCCACTCTTTAGGAAGCTCTTCCGAACATCTTCTTCCTGTTCTACGATAATTGTAGATGGATCAGCTTTTGCAGAGTCCACGAGATGGATCACCCTCTTCAACAGGTATGCTTGATCGTGCTATCTTGGGACATTTCAACCGATAAGAATTATCAGTTAAATCTTCTTCATCGACGAGTACTGTTGATCTATTACGCACAACTCGAGGAGACTCATTAAACACAACATGTACAGATTCTTCAAGCTGATTTCAATCTCAAATTATAAACTCTATATGCATGGCCGAATTTAATTTGGATGTTTTGAAAATGATTTTCGAGTAACAAACTGATTAAACAAATTATTTTACTAATTTGGTCTTTAATATTCGTTTTGAAAATGCAATAGTAAAATGATCGAATAATACTTGAAAGAATCGATTGTTTACGTATTGGAAGAGATCTAGAAGATGATACCGGAATTTAAATCGATTAAAACGAAAGTGAGTCGATTAAATTTGATACCTTAGTGATTTTAGTTGATATAAATTCATTCTAATCGATTAAAACAACTAAAACTCAAATCATGAGAACATTTTAATCGATTGATTCGCATTTCAATCGATTAAAGCTGTACGGACATATTTACTAATATCTTACGTAAGTTTTTTTAATCGATTAATACTAGTTTATATCAATTAAAACAATCGGTTTAGACAAACAGAACCTGATTCGTAGCTACGAACTTCAAGGGATTCCCGGACTTTGTTCCTGCAAAACAAGTTAAGAATTTTTACGGTACCCTTACGTATTTTGGGTCCTTAGGAGTCAAATTTTACGTTTAACATGTTTTGGAACCCATTTCTTCCTTCCTTGCGGCACAAAATATTTCCTAGCATGACAGAATTTTATAGTATGTCCTTTCTTCATGCGAGTAATGACAAGATGAGAAAGGGGATGCTTGTTGTTTTTCTGTATGAAAAGAAGTTCAAATATTTTTTAGTTTTTACCCCATTCTTAGGTTTGTACCCGATTCCGAATGTTCAAACACACGGTTTTGAGATCCAAGCAAGTGCATCTAAATTCTCTTTACCTTGAGTAAATTTTGTTAAGGTTTTAGTTAAGTAATCAACCTTATTTTGTAAAACAAGTACACTTTTCACAATTCTTATTAACAGCAACATTATCTGCAGATGAATAGATAATATCTAGATGTTCTAAATCTGTTTTGCTTTCTAGCAGTTCTTTTTCCAAAGTTTTAACTCTATTTTCTAACCGAGTTATTTAGCCCTTTCAACCGATTATTTGTATGAGATAAATTTCGGCTTCACTATGCATTTCATTGAAAGCATTCGGTAATGTCTTGTAATTCATTTCATTTTACGTAGGAGTTGAACTTACATGTGATGAAGAGGATTCACGACCGACCATCAAACACAAGTTCACCTCTTCACCTTCGGATTCGAAGCTGGAAGAAGATTCATTGTCTTGCCAAGCTATGTAGGCCTTTTTCTCTTTGTATCTTGAATCTTTCTTGTTCCGATTCTTGGTCTTTTACGGACGATCGCTCCTTATGTGACCACTGTTTACCACAAGAATAACAAGTAATATTATTTTGAACAGATTCGGTCTTTCTATCATTGTACCTTTTTACTTGGCCAGTCTTGTTCTTTCTTCTCGAAATTTCCGAATTTCTTAACCAATAAAGTCGAGTTCTCGGACTCATCTTCTTGAGAACCATCTGTTTTCTTCAATCGTCTTGAGAACAATATTTCTACTTTTCTTTTCTGCATTCTCTTGTTCTTTGAACCGATTGATTTCCAACTCGTGTTCCCTTAACTTACCAAAAAGTGAGGCGGTAGTCATTTCAGTCAAATCTCTTGATTCGGATATTGCTTGTCACCTTTGGTTGCCAAGTTCATGTCCAAACACTTCGAGTATTTTGATATTCAACTCCTCCTTGTCAAAGGTCTTCCCTAGCCCGATCAAATGATTAACTATGTGCGTGAATCTTTTACTGCACATCCGCAATTGTCTCCCCTTGCTGCATTTTAAACAACTCATAGTCCCCGATTAACTCATGCTTTCTTGCCCTTTTCACATCAGACGTTCCTTCATGTGTAACCTCTAAAATTTCCCACATCTCTTTGGCAGAGGCACACTTGAGACACCACTGAAAAACTCATCAAGATTTAAGGCAGAGGTAATAATATTCTTTGCGGTATAATCATATTGCACTCTCCTATTTTCTCGCATCGATCAACTCACTCCAACTTTTCTCAACAGCTTTACCATCTACTATATGAGTTGGTTTAAAAGGACCATTAACAATTGTTTCCCAAATGCCTCTATCAAGGGATTCAATAAAGATTTTCATTCTAACCTTCCGGAAAGAATAATTCACACCAGACAAAAAGTGGAGGCCTGTTTATGGAGGCTCCTTCGAAAAATTCATCTTTCCCTCGGCCATTGGACCGATTACTTGAGTAACTTACAAGAACCAGCTCGGTACCAATTGAAAGAATTAATGGTTGAGTTCAAGAGGGGGGTGAATTGAACTTAAAAACTTTTTCGCAAAACTTTACTTTCTTTTGGAAGAATGAGTTATCTTTATTCAATTCTTGAAAAGATGATTTGATTTAAAACACAAGCAAGATTATATTCAGAATTTAAAAGAGATGATAGAAAGAAATCAACACACAAATTTATACTAGTTCACTCTAATCCAGAGCTATGTCCGAGTTCTTGACAAAACCTGTCAAGTTTTCACTAATACCAAGTGACAATTACAACCCGTAGATCCTCACCAATCTACACCAAGAACTATCTTTTCAACCTATAAGATAGAATCTTGAAAAACACCCGAGTAACCAAATCCGATTCTTGTACCAAGTGTAGATTACAATCCAATCTACACAATTCACACGATACAAAAGAATAAGGAAAGAAGAAACCTGGACTTTGAATTCTAATTGCCCAGACACCAATTCTAAAGCACTCTCTCGCTGTGAATGACCACAATGTTGATCAAAGCACCTTATGATATGACAAAATCTTGAATGCGAGAGATAAACGTAGATGAACGATTCACAGATTGATTTCTCAAGTTTTCTCAAGTAGTGTGTTGTATTGTATATTCAAAAGATGGATCAAATCTGTATATATAGAGTAAATCAGAAAAACAGAACGTTTCATCTGTTAAAAACAGTTTTAGAGAGTCAAAAGATAAGTTGGTTAGCAGTAAAATAGTTTAGAAGAGACTCGATCGATTAGAAGCTGAAGTATGATCGATCAGGATCAGAGTTATGATCGATTAGAAGCTGAAGTATGATCGATCAGACCAGAGTTATGATCGATTAGAACTGAAGTATGATCGATCAGATCGAGTTATGATCGATTAGAACCGAAGTATGATCGATCAGATCGAGTTATGATCGATTAGAACTCGAAGTATGATCGATCAGAATATTATTTCAATCGATTAAAAGATCGATTCAATCGATTGATTTCATTTAAAGTTCCTTTTAATCGATTAAGACATCGATTCAATCGATTGATTTCATTTAAAGTTCCATTTAATCGATTGATTCGAGTTTTAATGGATTAAAACAACTTAATGAAAAATGACAATGACTCTGTTTCAATCGATTGAAAATCATTTCAACAGATTAAATTCCTGCAAATACTTAGTTAAAAAATAGTCTCTCTCGTTTCAACAGATTGAAAAATATTTCAACAGATTGATTTTCTAAAAACTCTTAGACTTAAAAAATATCTTTATTTTAACAGATTGAAAAACGTTTCAACTGATTGTTTTTCCGAAAACTCTTAGATTGAAAAATATCTTTCTTTTTCAACAGATTAAAAAGTATTTCAATTGATTGTTTTTCCGAAACCTTCATATTGAGAAATTTACTAAGTTATTTTAACTTGTTGATTCTGCGAATCAATCAATTGAAAATACGATTATATAGAACTACTTACTCGTTAAGTGATTTTAACCGATTGAAAATCTTTTTCAACATGATTGAAAAACTTAGTTTGTTCTTTTAATGCGGAAAATGATTTTCAATGCTATGCGAGAAGATTAAGGCGCTTCATCACAACATATAATGGCCTATCAAGGGATTAAGTGCTCAAGCTAAAAACCTAATCATCTACACACCCACAACCTAAACTAAATTTATGTCTTCATCAAATTATATCTAAGTCTTCATCAAATCCACCAAGTGCTTCATGAGACACTTCTCTAGCATTGCAATACCAGATGACCAAACATTGCAGATGAATCCAACTTTCTTAAGCTTGATTAGTGCTCATCAATTCATTGGATTGGATCATGAAGACCCTTACATTCACTTTTCTACTTTTTATGAGTTGATTGGTACCATGGGAATTAGAGTAACAAATATTGAATCTGCATATTTGAGATTATTTCCTTTTTCTTTGGTAGGTAGGGCAAAGGAGTGGCTGAAGGAACATCCTAATCAGAGTTTGACTAATTGGAGTAATATAGAAGAGAAGTTTCTGAACAGATTTTTTCTACCATCCTGCTACATCAAGGAAAAATCCGACATCTCTACCTTCAAACAAGGAGCAGATGAATCTTTTTTTGAAGCATGGGAGAAATTTAAATCACTGTTGAGAAGATGCCCAAATAATGGATTTGAAGATATTGCTCAATTGAATATTTTCTATACTGGCCTACGACCTGATACAAAGATGTTATTAGATGCTGCAACAGGAGGATCCATGCTAGATGCTGAAATCGAACATGTCACAAGAATTATTGATGCACTAGCCTTTACAGACCAACAGGTCCAACATGATAGACATCCAGTTCAAAAGAAAGGAATGCTTGAGCTTAACACTTCAGACGCTATGCTAGCTCAGAATAAAATTCTGACTAAACCGATGGAAGCATAAACTTAACAAATAGCAAGGTTACCTTAACAAATACATGTTATCCAAGCTTCTCCAGGTCAATAATTCATGAAATGTGACTTGTGTGGAGGTGATCATCCAAATAAACAATGCTCTTATCAAGACAACCTACAACAAGAAGAAGCTAATTATATGGGTGCTCAAGGTAATAGTCAAGGCAGACAAGGTAATTTTCCTAATCCCAACAATTATCAGAATAATTTTGCACAAGGATGGAGGGGGAATCAGAATCAGAATAAAAACCAAAACTTTGGGCAAAAATAAGGTATTGGGCCATCTAATCAGCAACTCCCAAACTAGCAACATATCAGCAACCTCAATATCAACATCAGCAACAATATTATCCTTCAATGCATGACAGAATGAACAAATTGGAGGACACTTTAGAAATATTCATACAAGCTACTTTTTCTAGTCAGAAAAATACTGAGGCTTCATACAAAAATTTAGAGACTCGGATAGGCCAACTGGATAAACAACTATCGGAGCAGCAACAAGGAGGACAATTTTCAGCTTACACACAAACCAACCCTAGGAGCAATGCAATTCAATAACTACAAGAAGTGGAAAAGTTGTAGGTAAGGGGATTGGTGATAATATAACTGTCGAAGAAGAAGTTTTGGTAAAAGAAGATGAAGAGCAAGAAGAGGAGAATAATAAAGAAAGAAGTATTCCTAATAAGAAGAACGAAGAGGGAGAGAAAAAACAAATGATAGAAAAAGGAGGGAGTCAAAAACCATTTATACAGAAGTTACCATATCCCAAGGTTCCCTCACAAATAGACAAAGTAAGACAATTCACCAGGTTTATGGATATATTCAAAAGACTACAAATCAATATACCCTTTGTGGAAGTTATGGAGCAAATTCCAACATATGCCAAATTCATGAAAGAGCTTTTAATTAAGAAAAAAAGATTTCCTGATGAAACAATAGAGTTAGAGGCAGGGTGCAGTGCTATATTCCAGAAATCATTACCTCAAAAGTCCAAGGACCCTAGAAGCTTCACTATACCAGTCACAATTGGTACATTATTAGTGAAAAAAGCATTACTTGATTTAGGGGCTAGCATAAACCTCATGCCATTATCTATGCTCAAAAGAATATGAGACTTGGATGTTAGACCAACTAGAATGACTCTACAACTGGATGACAGATCAATAAAGATTCCTTATGGAGTAGCAGAAGATGTTTTAGTTAGAGTGGATAAATTCATATTTCCTGTTGATTTTTTTATTATTGACATGAAGGAAAATGCGGAAGTCCCATTGATCCTGGGAAGGCCAATTATGAAGACTCCCAAAGTAATTATAGATGTTGATAAGGGCAAGTTTAAAATTAGAAGTGGAGATGATGAAGTTAATTTTAATCTGTTTGAAGATGTACACCAACCGGAAGACAAGAAAGATTTCCTCAGAATAGATACTTTGGAGGAATTACTCATCTCAACTGAAAAACAAGATTACAAGCCTATTGCACAACTCCAAAGACATCTCAATCTGACTATGAAGGAAGTTGTTCAAAAAGAGGTATTGAAACCTCTTGATGCAAGTATGATTTACCTAATCTCTGACAATAGTAAGGTGAATCCTGGGATGACAATTATTCACAATGAAAAGAATAAATTCATTCCCACAAGGATAGTCAAGGGATGGAGAATGCCTATAGATCACCTTGATCACTCACCTGCATGAGCCCTAAAGCAAATAGGCGTCGAGCTGAAGACGTTAAACAAGCGCTCCTGGGAGACAACCCATTGTTTTGAATTTGTTTTTTCTTTTTGCAGTTTAAGTTTTTTTATGCATTTTTCTTCCTTAGGTTCTTTCTTTGCAAGATTGCTCTAGGTACATAGTGAACTTCTCCTCAAGACTTTAAAGCCTTACTTCAATGGCTTGGGGAAAATCCAACTTTTCCGGGAGGGGGTGAGAAAGTCTGTAGCTGAGGCACAAGAAGAAGAAGGAGAATCAGCAAGTGAAGAAGAATAAAAGGGAGACAATAATTTAATTTAAGTTTAAGTTTTTTTGTGTGTGTTAAGTTATTTGTTTTGTTAATTTGATGTTTTTAAGTTTTTTTTTTAAATTGTTTTGTTTTTAATGTTTTGAATTGACATCTGGTACTTAAAGTTGATTAATGTTCTCAATTTGATGTGATTAAATTTATTTGCTATCCCATATAATTTTTATTAGAGTCATATATGAGATTATTTCTTATTTTCTAATTCAAATCTGGAATGTGAAAAATCATTTTGATTGTTTCCAATAACAAGTGATTTTGGGATATTGAGTATGATAGTGAAAAAGGAATTGACGGGGATAACTAGGAATTAACTGAATTAGAGAAGCTAGCCAAAACCCAGGTGAGTAGAGTACCACAAACAGTTCAAATTAAGTGTCAACACTTAATGATGATAACTGATATTGATTGATTCTTTGATGTGATTACATGTTAGCGAGACTTGAAAATGATAAAGGCATTTTTTTCTTGTGTAATAGATATAACTCAGAGCCAAATAGCCAACCTTGCATTAATTATAGGACATCCATTTGAACCCCATTTGAGCCAAAAACAAGATATTTTCTTAAACAGAACCCTTGAGCGTACATAATAATTATCCACCTTCATATATTTGAGAAATGAAATGATTATGAATGTTAATGGTTTTCCTACAGGTATTGTTGGGTATTGCTATTGTTTTCCTACAGGTATTGTTTGGTACCTTAAAAAAAAGGAGTAAAAGAGGTTGAGAAAAAGGGAAAAGAAAAGCATAAAAGTTGAGGCTAAGCCGAAGTGATAAATGCAAAGCATGAGGAATGGAAAAAGAAAGTCAAAGTGGTGTAAATGACAACTGGTGAGATTATTAATTCACTATCTTTATGTTGGAACAAAAGCAGGAACTCTAAGACCCGACTTGATGAAATGTTAAACAAGAATCATTCATATGATTTGAATTTCTCAAATACTTTTGTGTATCCCAGAAAAACCAATGAATTTCTTCTTAGCCCAGCCCCATTACAAGCCTCAAAAGACCTTTTGATTTAAGTCTTGCTTAACAAATGCTGATTGCTTGAAGATGATTATCAATATTGGATTGTCTAAATGAAGTGATTGAATGAGATAAACACTTACCCATGAGAGTTAGAGATGATTATATATCACTCTATTTGAGATATCATGCTTCTCTGAGGATAACTGATGACTAATTATTCTTTGTTAGTTTCTGTAACTTGAATGCTTATGTATTCTATTTTCATTTGGAGTTGTGAGCATCGCATCTAAAAAGCTATTTTTATGTTGTGGTTCTGGAAGATAAAGTGATAATAGGTGATGCTTTTGTTTTGAAAATATTACTTTGCTTGGGACAAGCAAGATTCTAGGTTGGGGGGAGTACTCATACAACCCTACAAAGTGGACTGCAAACCCGATGGGGGTTAGTACTCATCAACCACGCCAAAGAAGCAACATGGAAGCTTCACATTCATCGTCCAGAGGGTCAGCTACTGCACTAGAGGAGCATTCGAAGGACAATTGGGCAAGAGGGTTAACTCCTTCACCTGCCAGCCAGTCTCTTGGTGCACTAGCCAACAACTGGTCAGTCAGGTGAAGGGGGGGGCAACTGTAGACCCCAAATCTTGCCCAACCTAGCAATAAGTTTAGAAATCCTCCGTTTCAAAGATGGTCAAGACTTTGATAGGTCCCTAGTAGCATTTTCTAGGTTCCATTTAAGATAAGGAGGGTTTTCTGAGAAATTAAAAATTGGAAATTTTGTCAAAAACGTCAGATGGTCGTCCAAGCTAACCAGACGGTCGTCCATGCTCATTACTAAGCAATGGATGGCCGTCCATTTGGACCAGACGGCCGTCCATGCCTATTTTTAGCCATGGACGATCGTCCATGTTAAATAGACTGTCGTCCATACTCATTTTAGGACATGGATGGCCGTCTACTTAAGCCAGACGGTCGTCCGCTTTTCCTGGCTCGTTTTCCTATAAATAGGACCCTCATTTCTCATATTTCCACACACCTCACACTCTCCTATGCTTAGAGAACCTATTTTGGGATTTCTAATCAACTCTGAGCATTATTCTGGAGTACGAGTGATCTTTTGACACTCGAGGAGCTTAGTTCTTAATTTTTCTGTTCGAAGGAAGAGTGTCTCTGTAGAGAGCGGGTGATGTGGACATAAAGTCCCAAGCCCATAACGAGAAGAATCAAGACCAAGATCCAATCCAAGACTAAGGTGGACCTATGACAAGAGGCAGGCTCAGAAAAGCACAAGAGGCATTGCAACACAAAGTGACCAATTTGCTAAAGGCCCAACTATTAAAAGCTCTAAACATGGAGGAGTCTAGCCCTATCACATGCATAAAATGTTTGGAGAGCTAGGAGGCCCAAATAGAAGATTTAGTTATTATTTTTATTATTATTTGCTACAGTGGGAATTTGAACCCAAGACCCAAAGCTTATAATGCCTTCACTGAACTATCTGAGCAACTTAACTTTGCTTGGGATATTATGATTTTAATTTATCTTTATTTCCTACAATGAGACAAACTCATAAAATTAAGTTGTATTAAACATTTGGAAATTCAGAATGAACGTACGTAATATTCAGAATCTCTTTGTGAGTTGTTGCTCTACTAGGGTTCTTCCTTGCATCACTTGATCTTATCAAGAATTATCCGATTCTTGTGGCGATCCTTCTTGGCTTATCAAATATTCTTATTTGTGGCACCTACGATATCTTTTATGTTTTTTTGTTTTCTATTTCCAATCAAATCAACTCTTAAAACCTAACCCTAAATTATTTCCCTTCTATTCGAGTGTTGTCATTTGGTATTCAGAGCAAGGTTCAAAAGCGGTACTGTTCATCGAGACTGTTCATGGTACTATTCATTGTCACTGTTCACGGTACTGTTCATTGTTAATTTTCATGGTACTGTTCATTTGTTACTATTCACGTGTACTGTTCATTTGTCACTGTTCACGTGTACTGTTAAAAAAAAATAAAACTTGTTGTTTATGCAATTTTGATATTGAATTTCATTTATATATATATATATATATATATATATATATCAAAGTTGTGTTTGAAATTAGTTTTCTGCAGAAAGGAATCGAAAAAGGAAAAGAATAAAAAAAAAATCAAAAGAAGAAATGAATCAGAAAAGAAAAAAACATTATATATATATGTGGCAGTTGTTCTTCCTTTAAATTTCAGTGCACATTAACTGTTTGATAAAATTCCTAAGTGTCACACATCTTTGTCTAATCTTTGTTTTCCCATACAGTTTAAATTTGTCTTGCTTGTTATTAGTAGTAAAATTTTTCTTTGCTACTTGTCCTTTGTTGGTACTACAATTCTGTTTTATTCCTTGTGATTGCTATAGTTGAAAGTGATTCTTGAACTATAGATTGTTTGATTCTTGTAAGAACCATAAGTCAAAGAACGAGTGGAAAAAGGCAAGAGTGCATATTATACAAAAGCCAAATTGAGAGTAAACATGAGTGGTACATCTTTGAGTACAAACACGTGAGAAGAGTGGTGAGGTCCTGTTACTTCATTTGTTTGGTCCTTTCTTTTTTTTACTTGAAAGATGGCAGGTGCAGGTGGTGGTACCCCTCCTCTAGGGGGTGACAATAGATTATTGATTGATGCCATTACAACCCAAATGCAAAGAATGTTGACAGAACATACCGAGGAGTTGTATGGGAGAATTGAACAACTAGAAAATCAAGGAAATGATGATGATGGTGGAGGTAGAAGGAGGAGAAGGAGAAATAATGAAGGTGATGTTAGATATAACAGAATTGAAGGAGTAAAGCTGAACATACCCTCTTTTCAAGGAAAGAGTGATCCAGAAGCATATTTGGAGTGGGAAATAAAAATTGAGCAACTGTTTGCATGCCATAATTACACAGAAGATAAAAAGATGAGGGTGGCAGCCATGGAATTCACTGATTATGCTCTCATTTGGTGGAACCAATTACAAAGGGAAAGGGTGAGATATGAAGAACCCTTGGTGGAAAGTTGGGAAGAAATGAAGAGGTTGATGAGAAGAAGATTTGTTCCTTCTCATTATCAAAGAGATCTTCACAACAAGCTCCAAATACTCATACAAGGTAGTAGAGGTGTTGATGAATATTACAAAGAGATGGAGGTTTCCATGATTAGGGCTAATGTTATGGAGGCACGGGAGGCTACTATGACCCAATTCCTACATGGGCTAAATAGTGATATAAGGGATGTTGTGGAGCTGCAAAATTATGTTGAGTTAGAGGATTTAGTACATCAAGCTTCTAAGGTGGAACAACAATTGAAGAGAAAGGGTGTAATGAGGAGGAGTTCATCTAATTTTCACTCTCCTAGTTGGAAGGACAAAAATAAGAAGGAGGGAGGATCATCAATAAGCAATCCCAATGTTATAGCTCATAGAAATCAAAATAAGTCTGATGAGGCACTTAAGAAAACAAGGAGTAGTGAGATTAAGTGCTTCAAATGTTTGGGAAGAGGTCACATAGCTTCTCAATGTCCCACTAAGAAGACTATGTTACTTAAGGATGATGGAGAAATAATTAGTGAATCTTCTTCAAATTCTCCATCTAGTGATGAAAATGAGCATGAAGATGAAAGAGAGTTAGAAGGAGATCTGTTCATGATTAGAAGGATGTTGGGTAGTCAATCAGTTGAATTGGATGATTGTCAAAGAGAAAATATTTTTCATGCAAGGTGCCTCATTCAAGGGAAGTTGTGCTCTTTGATCATTGATGGTGGGAGTTGCACTAATGTGGCTAGTGCACGGTTGGTTTCAAAAATGAATTTGGAGACTAAGCCACACCCACGACCTTACAAACTTCAATGGCTTAGTGAAGATGGTGAGATGACCGTGAATAGGCAAGTTGAAGTGGGTTTTTCCATAGGGAAATATGAAGATTTTGTTTTGTGTCATGTGGTGCCTATGGAGGCTTGTCATTTACTTCTTGGGAGACCATGGCAGTATGATAGGAGAGTTATGCATGATGGTTTCACTAATAAGTTCTCTTTTATGCATAAAGACCGCAAAACTACTCTTGCACCTTTGGTTCCAAGAGAAGTTAGTGAGGATCAACTAAAAATGAGAAAGAAAAGAAAAGAAGAAAGAAAAGAAAAAGAGAGAGAAAAGAGAAAAGAAAAAGAGATTGAAAAGAAAAAGGAAAAAGAGGAAGAAAAAGAGAAAGAGAGAAAAAAATCAAAAGAGCTATGCAATTGAGAAAGCCAATACTTTTACTTTTGAGTAAAGAAAGTAAATCAAACAGTCCATATTTTACTAACTCTCTTCCAAAAGAGGTTTCTTCTTTGTTACAGGATTTTGAAGATGTTTTTCCCAAAGAAGTGCCTATAGGTCTACCCCCTCTTAGGGGTATTGAGCACCAAATTGACCTTATTCCAGGAGCTTCATTGCCTAATAGACCAGCCTATCAAAGCAATCCCCAAGAAACCAAGGAGATTCAAAAGCAAGTTGAAGACTTAATGCAAAAGGGGTGGGTTAAAGAAAGCTTGAGTCCATGTGCAGTCCCAGTCATTCTAGTCCCTAAGAAAGATGGAACTTGGAGGATGTGCACAGATTGTAGAGCTATCAATAACATCACAGTAAAGTATAGACATCCCATTCCTAGGTTAGATGACTTGTTGGATGAATTGTATGGTGCTTGTATCTTCTCTAAAATTGACTTGAAAAGTCGACATCATCAAATCAGAATTAGAGAAGGAGATGAGTGGAAAACAACTTTTAAAACTAAATATGGGTTGTATGAGTGGCTAGTTATGCCCTTTAGGTTAACTAATGCTCCAAACACTTTTATGAGATTGATGAACCATGTCTTGAAAGAGTTTTTACGCAAATGTGTAGTGGTGTATTTTGATGATATTCTGATATATAGCACTAATTTTGCTTTGCATGTTGAACATTTGCGTGTTGTCATGAATGTGCTTAGGAAGGAAAAATTATTTGTTAATCTTGAAAAATATACCTTTTGCACTGATCATGTTGTGTTCTTGGGATTTGTGAAAGTGATGAAGATCTCATTGAAATACTTTGGCAAATATCTCATTGATTTGATGAAGTCAAAGATGAAGTCAAAAAGCAACTTTGCAGTGGACAAAAGTCACTAAGATAGAAGAGTAGAAAAGTTAGTGTGTCCGCAGCTGTGCTTAGGTATAATCATTTTATCTTTTCTGCTGCATGAGGTTTCTTCACTTAAAAGATTTTGCAAAATGCCTCTAAAAATGTTTTTAACAATTAAAAAAAAGTATTTTGACAAAAGCTTTCTTAAACAAGTTTTTAACTGATACAACTTTGATAGAACCGATTAAAATTACTTAGAATGTTCAGAGAAGAGTTTTTATAGTATTTTAATCGATACAACTTGATTTTAATCGGTTAAAATCACTTGGAGTTCAAGGTGATCGATCAGAATATAATTATGACCGATCAGAATCGGATATGATCGATCAGAATCAGTTATGATCGATCAGAATTTAGTTATGACCGATCAGAACTATTTTAATCGATTAAATCTCGTTTCAATCGATTAAAACAACTTATAAAATTTCTACACAGCATTTTAATCGATTAAAACTTATTTTTATCAGTTAAAATAACTTGAAAAGTTTTACAAGAAAGTTTTGCAGTATTTCAATCGATTGAATCGCGGAACAATCGATTAAATCAACTTAGAAGATTTTTTGTAAAGTGTTTTAATTGATACAAACGTTGTCGTATCAGTTAAAACAAATCTATTAAAGAATCAAGAACGTATTAATGGATTAAAAGAAGTTTTAACAGATTAAAACTGCACTTTTAACAGATTAATTAATACAGCTGTTTTGAAAATCATCTATAAAAACAGAGTTGCTTGAACTTTTTTTAACACACATTGAACATCAGTTTTTACACATCCTTGAGCAATCAATCAAGCAAACTTTAGCACTCTTTTCAAGAAAGATTCGCATCAGTTTTTGAGAAGTTCTTTGAAAATCTTTCTTGAGGCAACTTGATTTCTTTTGAAGAAGAAACACTTACAGCAGAATTGCATAAACTGGTTTGAGCATTCTAGTTTCTTCTTTTTCATTTCTTTACATTCTTTTTGTATTGTTTGGTGCCTGGAATTTGGGCACTGGTTTCTCTGCAACTAGAATTTGGTTGTAGAGGTTATCAAGAACTGGAATTTGGTTCTTGGTGAAAGGTTGAGTGCAGGAACTGGAATTTGGTTCTTGTGGTAGATTAAGTGTAAGATTGTAAATGTGTAAAACATTTGATCTAGTGGAACCCAGCTGGAATTTGGCTGGAGACTGGACGTAGCCCTGGTATTGGGTGAACCAGTATAAAACATCAGTGATATCTTTCTTAACCTTTCTCTATTTTAATTCTGTCGCTGCATTTATATTGATTGATTGCTTTCTAATTCAAGAACAGATCTGGAATCTTAATTTTTGAATTAGATAATCTGTTATTTGCGAAAAACTTTTAAAGATCAATTCACCCCCCCTCTTGATCTCAGCCTACTTTTCTAACAATTTGTTGTGAGTTCTAAAGGGGTACAAGTTGATGAGGAAAAGATTAGAGCCATCCAAGAGTGGCCTACCCCTAAGAATGTGAGTGAAGTGAGAAACTTTCATGGGTTAGCTAGTTTCTATAGGAGGTTTGTTAAAGACTTTAGTACTTTGGCTGCACCTCTTAATGAAATAGTCAAAAAGCATGTTGGGTTTAAATGAGGTGAAAAACAAGAAAAGGCATTTTCTGAACTTAAGCACAAACTATCTAATGCCCCCATCCTTGCATTACCAAATTTTGCAAAATCTTTTGAAATTGAATGTGATGCATCTAATGTAGGTATTGGGGCTGTTTTGCTACAAGAAGGTCATCCAATTGCTTATTTTAGTGAGAAGTTGAATAGGGGTGCCCTAAACTATCCCACCTATGATAAGGAATTGTATGCCTTAGTGCGTGCTTTACAAACTTGGCAGCATTACCTTTTACCAAAAGAATTTGTAATTCATAGTGATCATGAATCTCTCAAACACTTAAAGGGACAAGATAAGTTAAATAAGAGGCATGTCAAATGGGTTGAGTTCTTGGAGCAATTTCCATATGTCATCAAGCATAAAAATGGAAAAGGGAATGTAGTAGCTGATGCACTTTCTAGGAGACATGCATTTCTATCTATGCTTGAAACTAAATTGTTTGGCCTTGAATCTTTGAAAGATATGTATGTGAATGATGTGGATTTTGCTGAAACTTTTGCTGCATGTGAAAGGTTTTCTAAAAATGGTTACTTTAGGCATAATGGATTCTTGTTTAAAGCAAATAAATTGTGTGTGCCTAAGTGTTCCATTAGAGAGTTGCTTGTGAGTGAATCACATGAAGGGGGTTTGATGGGTCATTTTGGGGTTCAAAAGACTTTAGAAATTTTGCAAGAGAATTTCTTTTGGCCTCATATGAAACGTGATGTGAATAAGTTTTGTGATCACTGCATTGTGTGTAAAAAGGCTAAATCTAAGGTTAAGCCTCATGGGTTGTATACTCCTTTACCTGTTCCTGAATATCCTTGGACTGACATTTCTATGGACTTTATTTTAGGGATGCCTAAAACAAAGAATGGAAAGGATTCTATGTTTGTTGTTGTTGATAGGTTTTCTAAGATGGCACATTTCATACCTTGCAAGAAGGTAGATGATGCTTGTCATGTGGCTGATTTGTTTTTCAAGGAATTAGTAAGGCTACATGGGCTGCCGAGGAGCATTGTAAGTGATAGGGATTCAAAATTCCTTAGTCACTTTTGGAGGACCTTGTGGGGTAAGATTGATACTAAATTATTGTTTTCTACTACTTGTCACCCACAAACTGATGGTCAAACTGAGGTAGTCAATAGGACTTTAGGCACGTTGCTTAAGACTATTTTAAAGAAAAATCTTAAGACTTGGGAAGCATGTTTACCGCATGTTGAGTTTGCTTATAATCGGGTTATCCATAGCACCACTAATTGTTCACCATTTGAGATTGTGTATGGATTTAATCCTCTGACTCCTCTTGATTTGTTGCCTTTGCCTAACATTTCTATGTTTAAGCATAAGGAAGCACAGGCTAAAGCAAAATATGTGAAGAAGTTGCATGAGCAAGTAAAAGCTCAAATTGAAAAGAAGAATGAGAGCTACGCGAGGCAAGCTAACAAGGGTAGGAAAAAGGTGGTGTTCCAACCTGATGATTGGGTTTGGGTACACATGAGAAAGGAAAGGTTTCCTGAACAAAGAAAGTCTAAACTTCAACCTAGAGGAGATGGGCCATTCCAAGTCTTAGAGAAGATCAATGATAATGCTTATAAGATTGATCTACCAGGAGAGTATAATGTAAGTTCTTCTTTTAATGTTGCTGACTTGACTCCTTTTGATGCAGGAGATAAATTTATAGATTTGAGGGCAAATGCTGCCCAAGAAGGAGGGAATGATGTGGACATAAAGGCCCAAGCCAATAACGAGAAGGATCAAGACCAAGATCCAATCCAAGACTTAGGTGGACCTATGACAAGAGGCAGGCTCAAAAAAGCACAAGAGGCATTGCAACACAAAGTGACCAATTTGCTAAAGGCCCAACTATTAAAAGCTCTAAACATGGAGGAGTCTAGCCCTATCACATGCATAAAATGTTTGGAGAGCTAGGAGGCCCAAATAGAAGATTTAGTTATTACTTTTATTATTATTTGCTACAGTGGGGATTTGAACCCAAGACCCAAAGCTTATAATGCCTTCACTGAACCATCTGAGCAACTTAACTTTGCTTGGGATATTATGATTTTAATTTATCTTTATTTCCTACAATGAGACAAACTCATAAAATTAAGTTGTATTAAACATTTGGAAATTCAGAATGAACGTACGTAATATTCAGAATCTCTTTGTGAGTTGTTGCTCTGCTAGGGTTCTTCCTTGCATCACTTGATCTTATCAAGAATTATCCGATTCTTGTGGCGATCCTTCTTGGCTTATCAAATATTCTTATTTGTGGCGCCTACGGTATCTTTTATGTTTTTTTGTTTTCTATTTCCAATCAAATCAACTCTTAAAACCTAACCCTAAATTGTTTCCCTTCTATTCGAGTGTTGTCAGTGGGGACTACCAAAAAATGTCCTCAAGTTCAAGATTTATAAAAGTCCGCTTCGGAGGTTTTTCTTTATATCTCTTCTATTTTACTGCTTTCTTTTACTGCTTTCCTTGTATGCATTAGATACTAGGACCATGTAGATATTTAGAATTCTGTAAAGTAGATAAATAAATAGGGTAGAAGCATAATTTCTCTTAGTCTTATTTTATGAATCAATCTATCATAGGGAACCCGAAAGGGGCGTTGTGGGGTGCTAACACCTTCCCCACACGTAACTAACTTCCTTACCCAACTCTGGTTATAATGGCCAAAGTTGGTTTTCTTAGAACCAACTCCTTCTTTTTCATTCTTTTTCAATGTTTATGGTAAAAATATCGGTGGCGACTCCTTAGAACTTTTTTTTAAAACCTCGGTTCCAGGGATAGTTCTGTTATTGGACATCCCGAAAGTGATGACCAATCTACTTTTATAAACTACGAGTTCAGTCATCTTATCACGATTGTTCGCTTCCCTCTCGTAGACCCCCTAAAAGACGCCCTCAGGCATCTCCTCCAGGGAGAGAGAGAGGGAATGGTGACGACGCTCTTGATCTCTTCATTTATTTTCTTCATTTCTCTTCTTAATCTTTCACAAATTCTTACCTTCAAAGATTTTGAAATGATCTAAATCTGGAAGGAATAAAAATAAAGGATAATATTCTTGTGTTGCTGCCAATCAGGTTGTCATCTTGAAGGATGGTTCAATGGTGATCTCAACCAGATGAACTCGTTCATTTCTGAATATAGCCAGAAGCAACTAGTTATTCCCAAGTATATCAGATTTGCATGGGTCGACGATGAAGGCTTCATTTCTTTAAGAAGGCATCTAAAGAATCAAAAGCTGAAAACATTCATGGATATACTAGGAACATCCAACCTGATCTTGTCTGTGTCTTCTACTCAAATCTCACAGTTAGTGGCTCAACTATTAAATCACAAGTGAAAGGAGTTGAAATGGTCATCACTTCTTTTGAATGGGATCAAGTACCTAGTCTCAAAGATACTGGAGTCAAGGTATCTAGGGGAAATGTCTCCGAACTGCCAGAGTTCAACAAAATTCAATTTTTTAGGTCGTGCCTCAAGAACACCAATGACTCGGTCAGAATCTTGAATGCCGGGAAAATGAAACTGGAACAAAGACTACTAACTTTCATCATAGCATGGGTGCTTACACCCAGGGGGAGAAATCATGCTCTGTTAAATGAAGGAGATCTTGCTCTTATGTACTGCATTCAAAATAACATACAGGTTAATTGGGTGTTTGTGATCAAGGATCACATGATCAAGGCCAAACGTCTCGGTGACTTTCTCTTACCATATGATTTGTTAATTAACAAATTTTTTCTATACTCTGCAGTTGACTTGATAGGAGAATTTGTTGAAACTCCAAAACCCACAAATGAAATTGATGATTCAACCCTTCGGAATATGGGCTTCATCAAAGTGGATGGAGATTGGATTTCCAAAATTGAAGCTGGAATGACTGAAAATGAAGATGAAGATGATGAAGATTCTGAACATGATGAAGTTCCTTCTCCTCCAGTAGCAGAGGTTCCCCAATCTGCTTAAGATCAACCATCTGCTAACTATCACAACATGGAAATCACTACATACTATGCTCAACCTGATCAAGGAACACCTCTCTTATAATTTGAGGATACAATGCTCACTCAGATGTCAGCACTGCAAGAAAACCAAAGGAAGCATATGCAGATGACCTTCCAACATTTTCAACACACCAGTTCTCAATTCTCCAACCTTGGTCATCAAATTGCTGATCTATACACAAAATTGGAGGATATGCAGATGAATCAAGATCAGTGGGATGACTGAATAAGTCATGACTAAAAGGGTCCCTATCTTTATCGCAATTTTTCTTTATCTTCTTTTCTTTTATTTGGGCCTATAATATTTTAACTGTCTTCTAAACTAGAACACTATGACTAGATTAATATCTAATGCATGCTTACTGCATTTTTTTTCTGATTTTGATGAAGTCAAAGGGGGGAAAATGAATATGGAATTAAACTCACTAACACAAAAACTCCTATTGTCTTCTCTGCAGGTTTGTCTTCATCAAATAGGGGGAGATTGATAATGATTGAAGATCTTGAAGATTTGATGAAGTCAAAGTATTTTCAGAATTAGTGAAGATTTGTTGAAGTTAGAAAGTTTTTGAGTTATGGGGTGTAGTGATTAGTGAGTGTGCATCTTGTTTTAATAGGTATAATCATCTCTTAATTCCTACTGATTAAGATTTTGTCATTAGAAAGAACTAATAATGCCTCTAACCCTTTTAATTTGTTAAAACTCTTATTAATCGGTTAATATGTTCTTGAGACTCGAAATTAACTGATAAATTTCCAGTTTAATCGATTAAAAATAGTTAAAAACACTTTTGTCACAATTTTAACTGATATATTTTCGAAATAATCGATTAAAACCACTTACATCATGTATTATCATCATTTTAACTAATATAATTTCGAATTAATCGATTAAAAACACTTAAGAAGTTTTGGAAAACATTCTACCAGTATTTTAAGCTGATACATCTTCGAATTAATCGATTAAAAACATTTAAGAAAGTTTTGAAAAATGTTATGTCAGTATTTTAATTGATTAAAACTCGAATTAATCAATCAAAATCACTTAAGATGTTTTAGAAAATATTCGCCAGATATTTTAATCGATTAAAACTTGAATTAATTGCTTAAAATCACTTAAGAAGTTTTAGAAAATATTATGCCAGTATTTTAATCAATTAAAACTCGAATTAATCGATTAAAATTACTTAAGAATTTTTTGGATAAATGTTTTAATTTATTAAAACGTATTTTTATCGATTAAAATAATTTTGAAAAATAAAGAAGAACATTTTTATCAATTAAATGGTATTTTCATCAATTAAAACAGTTAGAATCAATAATTATTAATCGATCAAAAGACAATTGAATCAATTAAATAAACTAGTTAGTTACAAAATGTCTCTATATAAACAAATTTGTTTGAGCTTTTTAACACCTTTTTGCGAAATCATTCAAGCAATTATAGAGATCTTTCAAGAAAGAAGTGCACAATTTAGTGAGAATTTTCAAAGTTCCCTTTTGAGGCATTCTTGTGTTCTTGTTAGTGAAGAATCTCAATCTAGTGGAATCTTTGCATCTGCATAAACCAGGTTTGATTATTCTAAGTCTCTTCTTTCATTCTTTTTCAATTTATTACTGTCTAAGTGCCTGGAAGTTTGGGCATTGGTTTTGCAGCTAGAATTTGGTTGCAGGTTTGTTCAAGAACTGGATTGTGGTTCTTGATATAGGTTGATTGTTTTGTAATTCTGTTCTGTACCCAAAACAATTTCAATCTAGTGGAACTCAACTGGAATTTTGGTTAAGAATTGGACATAGCCTTATGGTTTAGGTGAACCAGTATAATTCTTGGTGTTTTTCCTTCTCTTTAAACTCTTTCTTTAATTTCTGTTTGGATCTTTTTCAATTCTGTTTGTTTAGCTAGATTTAATACTGGATCAGAATTCATAATCTTTCAAATTGTAAATCTGAATCTACTAATTGCAAAAACTTTTTAAAATATCAATTCACCCCCCTCCCCCCTATCTCTTGATCTTAGCTTATATTTCTTATAGTGGGAAATTTAGGAAATTAGGGAGAAGGTGGATTAGATATAGAGTGGTGAAAGTTTTAGGGTTGGACAATATTTTTGAAACATCGATATCTCATGTTATAAAATTCCGATTGAGGTGATTAAAAAATGAGGTGAAGTTCTCGTTATGAATTTCAATTAGGCTAAAAACACTTAATTTGGACGAGTAGAATGGAGGTTATGACCACAAAATAAATCTTGACAGAATGAAATTTTCTAGGTTATGGTGAAGAAAGGACAAGAGGTGAATGTGAAAGATTGAAGGAAAGAATCACTCTTGCCAAAGAAGACAACTCACAAAGGATGTGAAAGTTCTTTGATACAGCCAATGATTCTTGAATCAATCAAGAACTTAGGAGAATCACTCTCACCAAGATAAAAGTGCTAAACTCTAATATTTCTTAATAAAACACAACTTATATATATATATATATATATATATATATATATATATATATATATGGTTCAACTTATATAAAAAGTTTTTGCCATCGAGTTACAAATACTTGAAAAAAGGAAAATAAATCCTAATAATGATCCATTAATCTAGGAATTGAAAATTACTTAATGGAGACAAATAAATGTTAATAATGATCTATTAACCTAGGAATTGAAAACTACTTAATGTGGATTATAATTGAAATTGTGACAACCAAAAGTCAATCAGCTATGCACCATCTTAGTCTTCCAAAGGCTGATCCCTAAGTTTCCAATTGGACCCTTATTACAACTTGAAACAAAACCAAACTAAAACTCATGAATTGATTAACCCAAAATATAATTTGGTAAGACAATTTTACAAAGCATTGGACCATTATTTAAAAAAACCTAAAGACTTAAACAAAGTGATGTATTGGTCCTTCTCCATTTGGGTCATGATGCAATTCACAACTTTAGTCTTCTCCTTGAAATGTGGGTTTGTATTCAAATAATATGGACAACACTTGTTGAAGAGCTTCCTTTGCTTCTCTTACTCTAGCACTTGTTGTAGGTTCTCCAAGTCCTTCAAGTGGATCCTTACCCTTGCTCATGGTCATGTCTCCATCATAAACACTTATATTTTCTTGTTGAAACCATCGTCAAAACGTGCACACTTTCAAAAGAATTTCTTTCTAATGAGGAGGAATAAACATGCACACATTCAACCTTTTAAATCTTCCCAAGGGACCACATTTGCCCTCTTATTTTCCCTATAATGCCCAATAATGTTTTATGCCACAATTGCATGACATTTTATTGCTCAAATTCTAAGAGGCTACTGTTAAATGTTTCCTATCATCTACATCAAACACAGTAAATATTTATTCTACTTTATCCTCTCATTCTAAACATACATTGGATCACAATTTCCATCAAACTTACCTAACTACAAATTGAGATTGTTTAGTTTTGGATTTGAAAATGTGTGTCTTTCCTCGTATTGTTGCAACCTCCATTCTTCTTCTTCATCTTCCCTCCTCCATATTAAGACATATATCTTGTGTAATGTCTTCTTCAAAAACGTCATCCCTTGCCACTTCTCCTGTCCTTGTTTGTTATTCTTCGTAATATTGAAGGAATTCTCTTATTTCATTTTTTTTTTCTCCTTTTGAAGGCTTCAAGTTTACATATGGTGACAAAATAAGCCCGTCTATCCTATTTTGACCCTACCTACCTTTAATCCATGAAAAATACGATAAATTAAATTAGTCATGTAACCCTTAGCGTACCAATTGAAAATCTGATAGGTCAACCTACCATTTTTTTTATTTATATATATTTTTCATATATTTTTAAAAACACACTTAATTATAAGAACATTTTCTAAATATTTACTCATTACTTAATTTTTTTATTGAATAACCTGAAAAAAAATTACATACATATTAAAATACTCAATTATAATCAATTGATTAAGTTTAATTTATTAGTATTATAATTTAAATTACAATGTTATAGTTTATTTGCATGATCCAACACGATACAAATTTGTAATACTTATATATATATATATATATATATATATATATATATATATATATATATTTTATTTTATTTAAAAAAAAAAGTCAATGGCCGGTCTAACTCATCTTATTTTTGGTTTGTCAAAGTTGACATATAAGGCTCACAAACTAGATGGAGTGGGTCAAAACTAGCTAATATAAAACCATGTTTCAATATTTATAAGCTCCGATATCAATGATGCTCTTATAAGGAGAAACGAGTGTCGATGATTCTCTCAACATTTTATAATCAAACAAATAATAAAAATATATATGTATAATTTTATTTTTTAATTTGAGTATGTAGTCACACCTAATCATATATCAACCTATAAAAGACAAAACCTTGAGAATTTTAAAGACAATCAGTTCAAGTTCAAATGAAGAAAGCTAAACCAAATACTTTTGAAAGTACGTATGCACTTTCCTTTAGCAACGCAACTAGATTTATATTCCTGTTCTGAATTATGTATACCTGGAATGCTATAGTTAGTTTTGATTATAACATCGTCCAAAACTACATTTCATATTGAACGTGATTTTATTCTTCATTTCATATTATATCTTAAATAAAATTAATTGTCTATCCTGTACACAAACTTTTCAACACTATTAGTTTTTTTGATATTTTAGCATGGAGGCATAACTTGTTCCACTTTAATATATATATTTCAAAAATGACTTTAAATAATGTGTACAAAATGACTTTAAAATAATAATCTCAAAAGAATGTGTTATAGTTTTATTCTGACTCAAACTTAACATTTATGTGAACTTTCTTACATAAAAATATTTTACAAGTTTTAATATAATATTTTCAAGACACTGTATTATTATTATGGTTTCAATGTCTTAGAGATAAAAGTTATATGTTCATGAACATACGTAAGAAATGAACCAATATCTACTTAATTTAATTACTAATATCATTGTTCTTAATGCTATTCCATATTATGATTACTGTCACCATCATATAAATTTTACTTCACTATCATTATCTACGTCATGACAATTTCTGCATTGTCACCACCGTAATAATGAATATTATAAGAACCATAAACACCATGAGTGCATAATTACAAAGGGAAAAAAAGAAGAAGAAGCAAGAATATCCAAAAAGATTATTAGAAGTATGAAAAGCGAAAACATATTTTCTTGTAAAAATATTTCTTTATTTTCTTTCTTCACTATTTCATAAACTTAAAAAATTTAGGACTTGTTAAATTTCTTTTATATTGGGTTTAAAATTGAACTCTAATTGTAATTCAATCAAAGTAGAGTTGAGCTCGTAAGCAAAAAAGAAAAAAAAGTGTCAAGAAAACATGATATATATATATATTCTTATTTTCATTGTCATATTCTTAATTCATCTAAATTCTTATTTTATGAATTTATGTATCCAAGTCAATCACGAATCCTTCATGTTTCAAGAAAAATATGAGATTGAGTCCATACTTGTGATCTTGCAAGATATTGAAACTTACTAAAACTTTCGAATGCTTACTTATCTCCTATCAAATTTTTTTCACCATTATTGTTAAAATATGTCGCTCTTTCTATCACTGTAATGTCACTCTTTCAATCACTGCATCACTCAATTTTTATCATGAGAATTATAACTAAAACATTACCATCATTAATACCACAACTTTTTTATCATTTGTCACGAGTGACAGATCTTGACTATTGATATTAGGGGTCAAATAATATATTATTAATAAATAATAAATAAATATAAAAGGAAGAAAGAATATGAAAGGATGAAAAGATAAAATTGTAGATATATACTTAAATATATTAAATGATCATTAAGTTTGAGGGAAACAAAATGATAAATTATATGAGAGTTACAAAACTGAGGAGGGCTGAGAGGATAAAATTGTAAATATATAAGTAAATATATTAAATATTCATTATATTTGGAGGGGCCAAAATCATAAATTACATGGAAGTTACAAAACTTTGGGGGCCACGACCCCTCAACTCCCAAGAAGATCCGCCACTGTTTGTCACAATAATTGTCATAACCATTATTATCACACACATTTTTATCATCATGATGGTTCTCCTATATAGTGACAATACTTCTTAAGAACCAAAGGCAGTTTAACATCCAATTTTTTATTTTATATATATATATATATATATATATATATATATATATATATATATATATATATATATATATATATATATATATATATGGAGTGACTTTTATATAGAAATTGGTGTTATTATGTTTTACATGTTTAACACTCCCAAAATTTTGTCACCCTAAAATAATTTAGTAAAGATCAATCATTACTCATCCATTATTATTGTTTCACTATTGTCACTTCCAACGTTATCATTTTCAACAGCATTACCACAATCTATTATTAGCTAGTCCTTATCTTAGTGCACACCAAACAATCAATTATATTTATTTTACTCTTGTTCTATCATTTATTTAACCTACTTGTGTATTATATCCTATTTTATATATATATATATATATATATATATATATATATATATATATATATATATATATATATTAACAACCAAAGAAACCCTTAAAATATGTTACTTCTACTCCTATCATGTTATACTAGTATGAAATAATTATAATCGATTGTCAATTCCTATAAATAGTAACTAACACCTACAAACAAGAAACAATTTGTAACTTCCTTGTATTATCTTCTTCCCCCAATAAAGTTTTGGAATCTTTCTTCTCAAGGTTTCTTCATTCTGTATATTCTTCGTGTTATTACATTCATTCATGTAAAGAGGATGTTGAGTAATGCCTAGCTCTGGCGTTTGAAAGAGTTGTTGTGTAATGCTTTAAATATGGCGTTACCTAATTTTTCTAAAGTTTTCAAAGTGAAAGTGGATGCTTTAGGTTTTGGCATTGGAGAAATGTGTAACAAGCAGAATGGAGAAAACATATTGCGCATGAAATTTGGTCGAAAGGATTGGACATGTGGAAGAGGATCCACAAAAGAAGGACATGAGGAGAAGCACGAGACCATACAAGGAGAATGTGCTTTTAAGGGATTTTGATCACTAAGAGAGACATGGTTTTGGTATGAACTTTCTCTCTACTCTCTTTTTCTCTCCCTGCCGAATATTCTTCTCATTCCTTCTCTCTTTGAAATTTTGTTACCTTACCCCATCTTTTCATTCTCTTTAGTTACATTGTTTCATTGATGTTTTCATTGACATCAATGGCTGAGAACACTCATGAAAGAAATGCAAGTCCAACTCACTTCAATTGTGAATTGGATAGAGAAACAACCTGATCGTGATAAAGATAATCACAAATTGATCTTCCAATTCCAAACAAAAAATAATGATAGAATGGACCAAATGCAGAAATCGTTAGATTTGCTGAATCAAGACAATAATCAGCATGTTGATGATTCAAACTCAAATGATTCACTGTGGGGGGTGACACCATGTGGTTCGGTGAGGCCGATATGCAATATCTGAAGCACTTGGTGGATTTGATAAAGACAAGCACTTGGTGGTTTTGATGAAGAATAGATATAGCCTAGGTTGTGGGTGTGTAGATGATTAGGTTTTTTAGTTTAAGCACTTAATCTCTTGATAGGACAATATATTTTGTGATAAGCACCTTATAATGTTGCATCCCATCGAAAATCATTTTTCTGCATGAAAAACTAACATCTAAGTATTAAAAGAACAAACTAAGTTTTTCAATCTGTTGAAAAGGTTTTTCAATCTGTTAAAATCACTTAAAAGAATAAGTGGTCATATATAATCGTATTTTCAATTGATTGATTCGCGGAATCAACAAGTTAAAATAACTCAATGAATTTTTCAATATCAAAGTTTCGCATTTTTCAATCTGTTGAAATGATTTTTCAATCTGTTGAAACAGAAAGATTTTTTCAGTCTAAGAGTTTTTCGAAAAATCAATCTGTTGAAATATTTTTCAATCTGTTAAAACAGAGAGGCTTTTTTTTTAACTAAGTGTTTGCAGGATTTCAATCTGTTGAAATGACTTTCAATCGATTGAAACAGAAGAGCTGTCATTTTTCATTAAGTTGTTTCAATCCATTAAAAACTCGAATCAATCGATTGAAATGGAGCTTTAAATGAAATCAATCGATTGAATCGACGTTTTAATCGATTGAAATATATTCTGATCGATCATAGTTTTATTCTGATCGATCATAACTCGGTCTGATCAATCATAGTTTCATTCTGATCGATCATAACTCGGTCTGATCGATTATACTTCAGTTCTAATCGATCAGAGTCTCTTCTAAACTGTTTTACTTCAATCTAATCGATCTTTTGACTCTCTAAAAACAGTTTTTGACAGTTGAAGCATTCTGATTCTATGTTTTACTCTATATATACGTAATTGATCTATCTTTTAAAATACAACAATACAATACACTACTTGAGAAAACTTGTGAAATCAATCTGTGAATCTTTCATACGTGACTTTCTCTCGCATTCAAGAATCTTTTTCATATCATAAGGTGCTTGTGATCAGAATTGTGGTCATTCAAAGAGAGAAAGTGCTTGATAGAATTGGTTCGGACAATTAGAAACTTCAAGTCCAGGTTTTTTCTTTCCATATTCTTTTGTAAAAGTTGATTGTGCAGGTTGGATTGTAATCTGCACTTGGTACGATGAATCGGATTTGGTTACTTGGGTGGTTTTCAAGATTCTCGTCTTGTGGGTTTTGCAAGATAGTTCTTGGGGTAGATTGGTGAGTATCTACTGGTTGTAATTTTCACTTGGTATTAGTGGAACTTGACTGGTTTGTCAAGAACTGGATGTAGCTCTGGATTAGAGTGAACCAGTATAAATTTGTGTGTTAATATTCTTCTTTCATCTCTTTTAATTTCTGTCTATATACGTGCTGTGTTTAAACCAAATTACCTTTGCAAAGATTGAATAAAGATAACTCATTCTTCCAAAAGAAAGTAATTTTTGCGAAAAAGTTTTTAAGTTCAATTCACCCCCCCTCTTGAACTCAACCATTAATTCTTTCAATTGGTACCAGAGCTGGTTCTTGTAAGTTACTCAAGAAATCGGTCCAATGGCTGAGGGAAAGATGAATTTTTTAGAAGGAGCCTCCATAAACAGGCCTCCACTTTTTTCTGGTGTGAATTATTCTTTCTGGAAGGTTAGAATGAAAATCTTTATTGAATCCCTTGATAGAGGCATTTGGGAAACAATTGTTAATGGTCCTTACAAACCAACTCATACTGTAGATGGTAAAGTAGTCGAAAAAGATTGGGCTGAATTAATCGATGTAGAAAATAGGAGAGTCCAATATGATTATACTCGCAAAAATATTATTACCTCTCGCTTTAAATCTTGATGAGTTTTTCAGGGTGTCTCGGTGTGCCTCTGCCAAAGAGATGTGGGAAATTTTAGAGGTTACACATGAAGGAACATCTCGATGTGAAAAGGGCAAGAAAGCATGAGTTAATCAGGGACTATGAGTTGTTTAAAATGCAGCGAAGGAGAAACAATTGCAGATGTGCGAGAAAAGGTTCACGCACATAGTCAATCATCTAATTGGGTTAGGAAAGACTTTTGACAAAGAAGAGTTGAACATCAAAATCTTAAAGTGTTTGGACAGAACATGGCAACCAAAGGTAACAACAATATCAGAATCAAGAGACTTGACTGAAATGACTACCGCTTCACTTTTTGGTAAGTTGAGGGAACATGAGTTGGAAATCAATCGGTTCAAAGAACAAGAGAATGCAGAAAAGAAAAGTAGAAATATTGTTCTCAAGACGATTGAAGAAAACAGTGAATCGAAGAAGATGAATCAGAGAACCCGACTTTGTTGGTTAAGAAATTTGGGAAATTTCTTAGAAGAAAGAACATAACCGACCAAGTAAAAAGGTATAATGATAAAAAGACTGAATCTGTTCAAAATAATATTACTTGTTATTCTTGTGGTAAACAGGGTCACATAAAGAGTGATTGTCCGGAAAAGACCAAGAATCGGAACAAGAAAGAATCAAGATACAAAGGGAAAAAGGCCTATATAGCCTGGCAAGACAATGATTCATCTTCCGGTTCGAATCCGAAAGTGAAGAAGTGAACCTGTGTTTGATGGTCGGTTGTGAATCCTCTTCATCACATGTAAGTTCAACTCCTACGAGAAAATGAAATGAATTACAGACACATTACTTGAATGCTTTCAATGAAATGCATAGTGAAGCCAGAAATTTATCTCATACAAACAATCGGTTGAAAGGTTTAAATAACTGGTTAGAAAATAGAGTCAAAGTTACGGAAAATGAATTATTAGAAAGCAAAACAGATTTAGAACATCTAGATATTATCTACTCATCTGCGGATAATGTTGTTGTTAATAAGAATTGTGAAAAGTGTATTATTTTACAAAATAAGGTTGATTACTTGACTAAAACCTTGACAAAATTTACTCAAGGTAAAGAGAATTTAGATGCACTTCTTGGGTCTCAAAACTGTGTGTTTGAACATAGTGGAATTGGATACAAACCTAAGACTGGGGTAAAAACTAAAAAATATTTGAACTTCTTTTCATACAGAAAAACAACAGCATCCCCTTTCTCATCTTGTCATTACTGCATGAAGAAAGGACATACAATAAAATACTGTTATGCTAGAAAATATTTTGTGCCGCAAGGTAGAAAGAGATGGGTTCCAAAACATGTTAAACAGAAAATTTGACTCTTAAGGACCCAAAATACGTAAGGGTACCAAATACTTGATGTTTGATCTTTCAGGAACAGCAACAAGAGTCCCTTTGGTATCTAGACAGCGGATGTTCAAGGCACATGACAGGTGACATTTCAAAATTCCAGAAGTCTGAAATTGAAGAATGGAGGTCATGTGACTTATGGAGACAACAACGAGAGGAAGAATTCTAGGTTCGGAGATATTGGTGATGGTGAATCGGTAATCATTCACAATGTTCTTTTTGTTGAAGGTCTCAAGCACAATCTGATAAGCATAAGTCGGTTATGTGATCTTGGTCACAAAGTCATTTTCAAACCGAGAAAAGTGCCTTATCTCGTGAGCCGAGAATCGATACGGTAATGTTGGTAGGTAAGAGGTTAAACAACATATACATGTTAGATATCAAACAGTCTATATCATCTCAAAGTTGTTTTCTTACTAAAGAAGAAGAATCTTGGTTGTGGCATAGAAGGCTTGCTCATATACATCTTAACCATCTTGACAAGCTGATTTCAAAAAAATTAGTTTCAGGTCGCCTAAGCTTCGGATCTTGAAAGACAAAATCTGTGAAGTTTGTTTGAAAGGCAAACAAACTAGAAAATCTTTTTCAAACAAAAACATTGTTTCAACTTCTAAACCTTTGGAACTCGCTTCACATGGATTTGGTTGGTCCTTCAAGGAATAAAAACCTAGGTGGTAATCTTTATATCATGGTAATTGTTGATGACTTTTCCAGATTTACCTGGACTATTTTTCTTAAAGCCAAATCTGATTCTTACAAATCTTTCAAAAAGCTTGCCAAGGTTTTACATAATGAAAAAGGATATTTCATTACATCTATTCAAAGTGACAATGGTGGAGAATTTGTAAATGAAAAATTTGAATCATTTTGTGAAAAGTTTGGCATAAAACACAATTTTTCTGCTCCAAGAACTCCTCAACAAAACGGTGTTGTGGAAAGAAAGAACAGATCCATTGTGGAACTTGCTAGAACAATGTTGTGTGAAAATTCTTTACCTAAATACTTTTGGGCAGATGCGATAAACACTGCTTGTCATGTTTTGAATAGAGTCTTGATTAGACCCATGCTTAAGAAAACCCCATATGAACTCGTACAAAGGAAGAAAACCCAACATAAACTATTTCGGGGTTTTTGGATGTACATGTTTCGTTTTAAACAATGGGAAAGAAAATATTGGCAAGTTTGATGAAAAATCGATAAAGGAATTTTTCTTGGTTATTCAACTCACGGTCATGCATATAGAGTTTATAATTTAAGATTGAAATCGAGTTGAAGAATCGAGTACATGTTGTGTTTAATGAGTCTTCTCGAGTGGTGCGAGAATAGAACAACAGAGTGCTGCAGATGAAGAATAATTAACCGATAATTCTTATCGGTTGAAACATGCCAGAAACACAGATCGATGTACTATAGAAGAAGATGATCCATCGATGGACTCTGCAAAGGCTGATCCACCAACAATTACTGAAGAACAGGAAGAAGATGTTCGGAAGAGCTTCCTAAAGAGTGGATTGTCCCAAGAGATCTCTCTCTAGACAATGTCATCGGGCAAATTAATAAGGGAGTATCTATTAGACATTCTCTTAATCAATTTTGTAATCATATGGCATTCATTTCACAAATAGAGCCTAAGACAGGTTAAAGAAGCATTAAATGATGAATACTTGGGTTAGTGCCATGCATGATGAGCTTAATCAATTTGAAAGAAATAAAGTGTGGGAATTAGTTCCTAAAATCAAAGATATCAATGTAATTGGTACTAAGTGGGTATTCAAAAACAAGCTAGATGAACACGGCATTATTACTAGAAATAAAGCTAGATTGGTAGCCAAAGGGTATAACCAACAAGAGGGTATTGATTTTGATGAAACCTTTGCACCTGTAGCTAGACTTGAAGCCGTTAGATTGTTATTAGCTTATGCTCGCTTAAGTGGTTTCAGATTACTACGAGATGGATGTAAAGAGTGCCTTTCTGAATGGACTCATCAATGAAGAAGTATATGTTTCTCAACCTCCTGGGTTTGAAGATCACAAGCATCCTGACCATGTCTACAAATTGAAAAAGGCCCTTTATGGTTTAAAGCAAGCACCTAGACAATGGTATGAGAGGTTAAGTAACTTCCTAATTGATCAAGGGTACAAGCGAGGTGAGGTTGATAAAACTCTGTTCATTAAGAAATCTGGAACTGACATTATTCTGGTGCAGGTGTATGTGGATATCATTTTCGGTTCCACTAATAATGCCATGTGTAATAAGTTTGTAAAAGAAATGCAAAGTGAATTTGAAATGTCTATGATGGGAGAATTGAATTTCTTCCTTGGTCTCCAGGTTAAACAATTAAGAAATGACATTTTTCTTAGTCAATCTAAATACTGCAATGAACTGTTAAAGAAATTTGATATGCACAACTGCAAGGAGTCCTCTACACCCATGTCTACTAACTGCTGTCTAGACTTAGATGAAAAAGGAAAACCTCGTTGATCAAACTAAATATAGAGGGTTGATTGGTTCACTACTATATCTAACTGCTAGTAGACTCGACATTATGTTTAGTGTGTGCCTTTGTGCAAGATTTTAGGCAAATCCAAAGGAATCACATCTTACTGCTGCCAAAAGGATTCGAAGTACCTTAAGGGAACAGTTAATGTTGGACTATGGTATCCTGAAGGTGCATCCCTTAAACTTGTTGGATTTTCCGATTCGACTTTGCAGGATGTAGATTGGACAGAAAAAGTACCTCCGGTACTTGTCATTTACTCGGGAGCGATCTTATATCGTGACATAGAAAAAAGCAAGCGTGTGTTGCTCTGTCAACTGCGAAGGCTGAATACATTGCAGTTGGGAGCCAGTTGTGCTCAAAGCATCTACCTCAAGCAACAAGTCGACAGATTATGGAGTTACTCTAAACAAGGTACCTCTGGTTTGTGACAATACTAGTGCAATAAACTTAACTAAGAATCCTATTCAACACTCTAGAACTAAGCATATTGAAATTAGACATCACTTTATTAGAGAACACGTATCTAGGGGTGATCTGTGAGATTTTATTCGTTGAATCGAAAAACGGTTAGCTGATTTATTCACTAAACCACTTCCTAGAGATAGACTTAATATGCTTAGGACTGAATTAGGAATTCTAGATATATCTAGTATTGCATAACCGATTCTTTACGAGTGATTGTATGCTTTTTAACAGTCGATAACAAGTTCAATCGATTAATAATTGCATGAATAACTTGATATTATTTGTTTTAATCAATTGAAATTGAGAAATAATCTGTTGATTTCCTGATTCTTACTCTCTAGTATTGATATGTTATTAGTTCAATCGATTAGATAAACTTTTAATCGGTTTATTTCATTAACCTTGTAGCTCTGCATACTTTCTTCTATAAATCAATCGATTAAATCTTCGATTCAATCGATTGAATTCACTAATGGTACTCCGAATAATTTTCTTGTACAAAACAATCAATTTAACTTTCAATTCAATCGGTTTATTTCACTTATAAGTATCTCACGATTACAAAATCAATTGGTTTCACGGAATATCAATTGATTATTTTTTTTGGGCTAGTTGTATGTACTTTGTCTCTAAACAATTTCTCGCAGAGTGGATTGAATGCATTTACAACAAGATAAACTTCAACTACTTTCTTAAATATCAAAGATATCGAATAAAAGTTGATTGACTCCGATTGGATATCGGATGTGAGGGTAATTAAAGTGTACAGTAGCAATTCTCTCTCCTCTTTATCATCACTTGCACGTAAACAATAAATCGATAAAGACAAAAATTTTTGAAGCCGATAAAGATTGTGTATTCTCATTCCTATAGTATTATTTTCTTCTTTGAACTTTCTCTTTTCTCGGTTCTTCTCTGTTCTGCTCATCCCAAAGATCAAGTATGCTCAAGCGCACAAAGTCTCGGTAGGAAGAAGTCCAGCAGAGGCGAGTCCTCTATGGCAAGGCAAGAACAGAATGTTGGAGGAAGGATTGAAACTTGGTTCAATGGGGACCAAGAGAAAATGGATTTGTTTATCCATGAATTAAGCAGGAAGCAAGTCAACATTCGAAGATGTTAAAGTTCTCCTGGTTTGATGCCGAAGGATTCGGAGGCATTCGGAAGTTACTGCAACATCAAAAACTTCAGACGTTTCGGAGTTGAATGGTAGGATTTACCACGACTTAATTAAAGTCTTTTTCACTAACTTGTCCTTTGAAGGTTCCACTCTAATAACTCAAGTAAAAGGAGTAGACATTGAGATAACACCTAATGTCCGGAAGGAAGTTGCTCGGAATAAAAGATGTAGGTGTGAAAGTCACCAAAGGGTGTACTTCGGATGTTGAAGAATTTAATAAAGTTCGAGTATTTCCGCTCTTGCACGAAGAATAGGCATGATTACGTAAGTTCATTCAACACCGGGAAGTTGAAACTGGAAGAAAGGATTCTCGCTTTCATTGTTTCTGGCGGCTTACACCCGGGGGAGCAATCATGCAGTGCTAAATGAAGGAGATTTAGTTCGATGTACTGCATTCATCACGAATACGTGTGAACTGGGTCTTTGTCATCAAGGATCACATGATCAAAGCCAAGAGACTTAGTGACTTCGGGTATCCCTATGCTATTCCGATTTCTAAATTTTTAACACATTTTGGTGTCGATGTTGAAGGAGAACTTGTTGAAACTGTCCGATCAACAAATGAAATAAATAACTCGTGCTTCACAAAATGGGATTCATTAAAGTTGATGGTGAATGGATCTCGAAAGAAGATGCTGGGAGAAGTGAAGAAAGTGAAGAAGAAGAGCAAGAGGAAGAGATCAACACCGATATTCCCGGAACTTCTGCAAGCACGTCCGTCCGATCCAATGGAAGAGGTGAACCCAATGGAGATGATTCCATACAATCCACCGCTCTGACCGTGGCACGCCTCTCGTCTCGGTTCGAAAGAACAATGTTACATCAAATGAGCGAACCGCAAACCGACCAAAGGAGGCATATGGAGATGACTCGTCGCTCCGAGGGCTCGACAGACATTATTTGGATGAAAATTTCATTGCAAGGTTCCAGCATATTGATAATCAACTAGAAGACATTTACAACAGGATTGTGGAACTGCAATTCAACCAAGGCCCCGGGGACGAATGAAGATTTTCTATGTTTCTGTTATTCTGTTCTCTTTTCTTAGTTTTTAATGTTCTGTTTTATATTCGGGGTATCCACGTGGCCCCATTGGACTGTATCTAAAACATTCTATTTGATGCGATCAAATAGGGGGAGAAGTATTTTGCTTAAAACTGTCACTACACACACACCACAAAATATATGTCTCCGGTCTCATTATTTTTTTATGCAGGTGCAATGGTTATTTATCTCCATCAAATAGGGGGAGATTGAAGCACTTGGTGGATTTGATAAAGACAAGCACTTGGTGGTTTTGATGAAGACATAGATATAGCTTAGGTTGTGGGTGTGTAGATGATTAGGTTTTTTAGTTTAAGCACTTAATCTCTTGATAGGACAATATATTTTGTGATAAGCACCTTATAATGTTGCATCCCATCGAAAATCATTTTTCTGCATGAAAAACTAACATCTAAGTATTAAAAGAACAAACTAAGTTTTTCAATCTGTTGAAAAGGTTTTTCAATCTGTTAAAATCACTTAAAAGAATAAGTGGTCATATATAATCGTATTTTCAATTGATTGATTCGCGGAATCAACAAGTTAAAATAACTCAATGAATTTTTCAATATCAAAGTTTCGCATTTTTCAATCTGTTGAAATGATTTTTCAATCTGTTGAAACAGAAAGATTTTTTCAGTCTAAGAGTTTTTCAGAAAATCAATCTGTTGAAATATTTTTCAATCTGTTAAAACAGAGAGGCTTTTTTTAACTAAGTTTTTGCAGGATTTCAATCTGTTGAAATGACTTTCAATCGATTGAAACAGAAGAGCTGTCATTTTTCATTAAGTTGTTTCAATCCATTAAAAACTCGAATCAATCGATTGAAATGGAGCTTTAAATGAAATCAATCGATTGAATCGACGTTTTAATCGATTGAAATATATTCTGATCGATCATAGTTTTATTCTGATCAATCATAACTCGATCTGATCGATCATAGTTTCATTCTGATCGATCATAACTCGGTCTGATCGATTATACTTCAGTTCTAATCGATCAGAGTCTCTTCTAAACTGTTTTACTTCAATCTAATCGATCTTTTGACTCTCTAAAAATAGTTTTTGACAGTTGAAGCATTCTGATTCTATGTTTTACTCTATATATACAGAATTGATCTATCTTTTAAAATACAACAATACAATACACTACTTGAGAAAACTTGTGAAATCAATCTGTGAATCTTTCATACGTGACTTTCTCTGCATTCAAGAATCTTTTTCATATCATAAGGTGCTGTGATCAGAATTGTGGTCATTCAAAGAGAGAAAGTGCTGATAGAATTGGTTCTGGACAATTAGAAACTTCAAGTCCAGGTTTTTTCTTTCCATATTCTTTTGTAAAAGTTGATTGTGCAGGTTGGATTGTAATCTGCACTTGGTACAGTAACTGGATTTGGTTACTGGGTGGTTTTCAAGATTCTGTCTTGTGGGTTTTGCAAGATAGTTCTTGGGGTAGATTGGTGAGTATCTACTGGTTGTAATTTTCACTTGGTATTAGTGGAACTTGACTGGTTTGTCAAGAACTGGATGTAGCTCTGGATTAGAGTGAACCAGTATAAATTTGTGTGTTAATATTCTTCTTTCATCTCTTTTAATTTCTGTCTATATACGTGCTGTGTTTAAACCAAATTACCTTTGCAAAGATTGAATAAAGATAACTCATTCTTCCAAAAGAAAGTAAGTTTTGCAAAAAAGTTTTTAAGTTCAATTCACCCCCCCTCTTGAACTCAACCATTAATTCTTTCAATATCTCCCTAGGATTTCGTCACTTTGATGGTACAACTCTTATTTTAGAATGGATCTTTAAGGTAGAGAAGTTTTTCAATTATCACCGTACTCCTGAACAAGAGAGAGTAGATATAACTTCAATTCATTTTGAGAAAGATGTGATTCCGTGGTTCCAAATGTTGCAGTGCATGTCAGTAGTTCAGACTTGGTTCGATCTGACCCAAGCTTTGGAGAGCCATTTTGGACCATCTCTTTTTGATTCTCCCATGGCAGAACCTTTTAAACTATATCAGTCAGGTACTGTTTCAGAATATTACTTGACATTCATGGCACTAGCAAATAGATGTGAAGGTCTTAATGATGTTGTTGTGTTGAATTGTTTTTTAAGTGGCTTAAACCGTGACATCAGAAGGGATGTTATGGCTCAATGTCCTACTAATCTCCTGAGAGCAATTGCCTTAGCAAAATTGTGTGTAGAAAAGTATACTCTTATTGTTCAACAGCGTTCTACCAATTACAATCAGAGATATTTTCCACTGTCATCTACCAGTACCAATCTTAATCCACCAAAACCTACACTTAAATAATCCTTACCACTGTTTATACCTGTAGACCCCAAATCTTGCTCGGCCTCAAAATAAATAGCAGAAGACCTCCACTTCGAAGATGAGAAAGGCCTAAAAGGTCCCTAGGATAGACTAATAGGCCCCATATTAGAGTATGAAGGTTTTTTTTTGTATGAAAAAAATAAGAAATTCCACCTGGAAAGCCGAGACCGCCGTCTCGCTTGGCGAGACCACCATCTCGCCATCAGCAAAGGGCGCGACCATCGTCTCGTTTGGCGAGACGACCTTCTCCCCATTTATCAAGGGCGAGGCCGCTGTCTCGTTTGGCGAGATGGCAGTCTCGACCTTGTTAGGAGAGACGTCGGTCCCGACCTAACAGGCACAAATCCTATAAAAGGAGGGTGCGACCCCCTCCTTTTCATAGCAATCTACAACTTTCCCTTCTGCAACTTTCACAAATTCTTCTCCTAGGATCCCTTCGAAGCATTTCCGGAGTTTCTTAGTATTCTTAGAGAGTGTTCTATAGAGTTGCGAGGAAGAACGACCAACATTGTAGAGCGGGGGATTGCCAAAAAGCATCCTCTACCAACAATATTCAATACAAGAGCTTGCTTCGAATGTTCCTACACTTTCTCTCTTCTTTTATCGCTTTTTTATTACGTCTATCTGTGTTAGCTGTTAGGGCCATGTAGTCAACATTTAAATTTCACGAATAAATAAAGGGTAAAAGCGTAATTTTAGAGTTTTTATTTATAAAATAAACAGTCCATCATAGGGAACCTTAAGGGGCGTCGTAGGGAAGCTAATACCTCCCCTACACGTAACTAACTCCCTTACCCAACTCTGGTTATAATGGTCAAAGTTGGTTTCTCAAAACCAATGCCTTGTTTTTTTTCCTTTTCCAATGTTTCCGGATAAAACATTTGTGGCGACTCCATAACCCTTTTCGAAAACCTCGCCTTTAGGTCTAGCCTGGTTATCGGGACAACCTAAAGGTGTTGTACCACACTTTAAAGACACGATTCGAAGTCAAAATCCATCGCGTCGCTCCGACTGCCTCTTTTGACGGCGGCGATAGATGGTGACTCCACTGGGGAAGCCTAGAGAGTTGATCTCATTTAGTGACGAGCTAGTTTAATAAATAAATAAACTTAAAAATTTTTCTTTTACCTTGCCTTGTTTTATAACATGATTTATTTGCTTGACTTTCAATAACTGTTGTTTGTTTATTTTACGCAATTGTTTGAAATACAAACTGTACACAAATCCTTGCACACAGTAGTTCCCCCTATACCCGGGGGCAAGTGGGAAATCCATAGGGAGTGGGTGGTAGGTACGATTTGCTGTAGTGAGGGCCCTAAACCCATCGGTATGGTCGAAAACCACCACTCAAGGTAATAACCTTCCTCTTTTGGCACAAAGACTGACTACGGCCTTAGTGCCATGCATGGTCGGAAGGCTAGAGAGTGGGGACCCTATAATGGGGGTACCTTGGGGGTCTGGCCTTGGTGAGGAAAATTAGAACTACCCTGAATATGCACTCTTCTACAGGAGACCCCTACCTCGTAATTAAAAATGTCATCCTACTTGTTCGCGGATGAGTGAAATTGTGTGTGCATTTGTTTGTTGCATTTGATTGCATAACATAACCATACAACAGATAAAAAATATAAAAACCACAAAAATACTTTTGCAATAAACACCCTTATCTCGGATAGTCTGCCTTTTAGCTCGCCTGGTTTCAAGTTCTTTGTAAGCTAAGTAGCCACGCAGTCCGACAGAAGAGATAAGGGACGTTAAAATTTTTCTTTCGCAATAAACCATTTTTTTGTCTCAGACCACTACTGCAGAAAAGGCTTTTTACGTCGGTTAAAATGGGCCTTCTACGTCGGTTAAAGCGGCGACATAGATACAGGGGTCATAGAAAGTAAGCCTTTCTACGTCGGTTATCCAGGGAATCGACGTAGAAAGTCTTACTTTCTAACTTTCTATAACCCCAATATCTATATCGGTTAACAGTAACCGTGATTGTATGTGATATCAATGTCGGTTATGCTTATAACCGACATAAAATGTTAAACTTTCTACGTCGGTTAACAGTAACCGTGATTGTATGTTATATCAATGTCAGTTATGCTTATAACCGACATAAAATGTTAAACTTTCTACGTCGGTTAATGACATAACCGACGTAGAAAGTGTTATTTTTTTTACAGAGCCAGTAGTTTCTTCACAGATCCTACCTTTCTTCGAGTAGACCTGCCTATTCATCATAGTTCCAGACAAATATTCAGAGTTCCAAACATTTGTACAGACAAATATGCACAGTTCATATATATATAGTTTCAGACAGATATATATGTACATATATGAAACATATTGAAATCAATATATGTACCTCAGTTGCAGACAGTTCATATTTACTTAAACGAATGTAAATTTGCTAACTTAAATTAATTCAATCAAAATTGTTACAAGTCAAATTTGCTATGAAGATTGAATACTTAAAAGGAAAGAAACCCACTGCTCTTTAATATCGTTTAACACTTCAATCTTCAATGGAGATGAGTCTGTAAATTCCTACATATTGAAACATTTCAGATTTAGAAACCATTTACATAATTGGCATATTTAACTTAATTATAGTATATTTACCTCCCTCCATGAGTCAATAATATCTTTGGCTACGATGGTGTGCATGTGCTTCATCACATAATACCCACACTCATGGTTTCCCGGTTGGCGTGGACACTACAAGTTAAATACATGTCAGATTAACTTTAAATGACAAATTGAACAACAGTAAGAGGAATGTTTGGTCACCTTTGGTGCAATATACGTCAACTTGTTTCTAGCATGAGATGGAAGTCCTTGCAACCTTAGGTGAGCTTCCAAAGCTCTACAAAAGGACAAATAATTTTGGTGTAAGTGCACATATGATACAACAATTAAAAAAACCAAACTTACGCGTCTATGTGCTTTCTAATATCCAAATCATTTGGTTTCTTGTGTAATGAACACAAGAGAATCACAACAAATTGCCGAGGAACAATGATTATGAGCTGCCAATGACCCCTGCATGTTGAAATAATATTAGTAAAATTTTAGTTTTACATAAATGTGCATTAATTTATAAGATATATACTTACTGATGCAAGTAAGGTGCTAAGTAGACTTCTTTGCCCCCATTTTGAAATGTCTCTATTAAGTACGTTTGCACCTCTTCAGGTTTATTTGAAAGTGATCCTAGCAAAGATCTCATTGATTTGATGAAGTCAAAGATAAAGTCAAGGGTCAACTCTGCAGCTAGTCAAACAAGTCACTCGTAACAAAGGAGCTGAAGACTTAGTGTGTCTAAACGGAAAGCTTAGGTAAAACCACTTTACCTTTTCCACTGCATAAAGCTTCTTCACTCAATTTGCAAAATGCCTCAAAAATAGTTTTAAACAAATCAAACAAAAGCATTTTGACAAAGAACTTTCTTAACAATGTTTTTAACTGATATAGTTTTGAAAGAAACAATTAAAAACACTTAGAATGTTTTAAAAAGTGTTTTTACAGTATTTTAATTGATACAAAAACCTTTTAATCGATTAAAACTCTTTATGACCGATTAGAATTCAAATATAATAGGTCAGAATGCAATATAATCGATCAGATCTTAAATATGAGCGATCGAATTATTTTAATCGATTAAAACACGCTTCAATCGATTAAAATCACTTTGGATGTCAGTATGATCGATCGAATGAGATTATGACCGATCAGAGTTGGTTATGATTGATCAGAATTGAATTATGACCGATCAGACTTATTTCAATCGATTAAAACGTATTTCAATCGATTAAAATAACTTAGAAAATCTTTTCAATCGATTAAAATGAACTTTCAATCGATAAAAATGACTTGAAAATATATGTGCAGTTTTTCAATCGATTGAAACGACTTTATATCAGTTAAAATAACTTGGAAAGTTTTATAAGAAGGTTTTTAAACATATCAATCGATTAATACGCGATTCAATCGATTGTTTTATACTTAGAAAATGTTTGTAAAACGTTTTAACCGATAAAAACGTGGTCGTATCAACTAAAACATTTTCTCGTTAAAGATCAAGAATGCATTAATGGGTTGAAAGGACTTTTAACAGATTATAACTGCTATTTCAACAGATTAAAACAAACTTTCAACAGATTAATTAATGCAGCAGATTTGAAAATTCTCTTTAAAAACAGTTTTGCTTGAAACTTTGAAACAAGAGATTGAATATCAGTTTTTACACAATTCAAGCAATCAATACAAACAACTATTAGCATTTTTCAAGAAAGATACACAACTGTTTTTGTGAACTTCTTTTGAAATCTTTCTTGAGGCACTTTGCATCCTTGAAGAAGAAACTTACTGTGGATTGGTGTAATCCGGTTTGAGCTTTCTAAGTCTCTTCTTTGTAAATTCTTTTTCATTACTTTGTATTGTGTTGTACCTGGAATTTGGGTACAAGTTTTCTGCAGCTGTTGTAGAAAGTTGCCAAGAACTGGAATTTGGTTCTTGGTGGAAAGGTTAAAGCAAGAGCTGGAATTTGGTTCTTGTGTGTGGTGCCTGGAATTTGGGCACTTGGTTTCTCTGCGGCTGGAATTTGATTGCAGAGGTTTCCAAGAGCTGGAATTTGGTTCTTGGTGGAGAGTTAGAATAGGTGTAAGAGGGTGAGTCTCAGAAACATCTATTCTAGTGGAACCCAGCTGGAATTTGGCTGGAGTCCTGGACGTAGCCCTGGTATTGGGTGAACCAAGGATAAAATTACCGGTGAAATCTTTCCTAACCTTTCTCTCTTTAATTTCTCGCTGCACTTAAACTGTTTGATTGCTTTGTAATTTGTGAATTCATAAGTAATCTTAATTTTCGAATTAGATAATCTGTGTATTGCGAAAAACTTTCAAAAATCAATTCACCCCCCCTCTTGATTTAAAACTACTTTTCTAACATTATTCCCAACGGACTGAATGGCAACAGGGTCAACAAATCCATAGATAAAGGCAATCTTCCTCTCAACACACAAACGATGTAAATACCTTCAACATTGAAAATAAATAAAGTTATAAAATAATGTACCAGTGAGAATATAAAAAATATGTAAATTTACTTACAATTCCCAAAGCTGCAACACTGATACACATAGCATATCAGTACCAGCAAGAATATCAAAAATATCCCTTTGGAGTAACAAAAAAGGGATCGTCTTGGTCCTGCATACGACTTCGGGTGGCATATCTAATTGTATGGGAGTAGTCCCGATAGTCGCTACTAGTGCACCGAGTCGCTGTAAAGCACTCGGTGGTGGTGGTGATTCATGCACAACTTCCTTTTCTTTTTCAGACTCTTTCTATACAAGTACCAAAAATAAATAACATTAATATACATCAACATATCAAAAAATAATAAGTAAAAGGGATAAATGCATGACACAACCTGTGCATGTGTTGGGATGGGTCTTGTTAATGAAACTGACCATAAAATAAAATTTCCAGGTGCCTGTCCCACTGTTTGAACCTCTTCAGTAGGAATAGGGATTGGGGCAACAGCATCCCGAACATCTACAACCACCACTCTTATCATATCATGTCCAATACTCTGGTGGTAGATGGTTGACCCCAATGCATACATTTTCCCTAAGGTAAACAAATGATAAAATATTTTAGACTATATAATGCTTAACAGTGTACCAAATACATGTCAAAGATATAATACGTACCGTATGCCACCAAATGCTCGGGAGGACCCGCAACATACAACTCACAGTCAGCAGTGTCAGTAGGAGCAACCTCTGGCCCTCTATCAGGAGCATCACAACTCTCCTTTGTGCTGACATAAATCAGGGATGCCTCTCGTGTGGGGACAGAAGGTTGAGAGGACAAAGATGCCAACTCTGCTCGCATTGAGCTCAATAACTCTGCCTTCAAGTCAGAGTACACCTCATCTCGAATCTCCTTCCTAATTTGTTGTTTGAGGGACTCAAGCTCCAACTCATTCAGCTACCTCAAAGGATGAGTTGCCACGGATGGGGCACCAAAGTACTGTCTAATGCCCACCCCTCGTCTAGCAGCACGAACACGTCCAGGATGCTCTGGGGTACCAATGGTCACTGCCAATATATCCTGACGGCCATGTGGGTGGAATGATCCCTGAGTGCTCTGCTCAACCAACTCATCCTACAACACAAAGGAAGGATTTTTTAGCAAATACCTATGCCTATTGTAGTATAACATATATAATTAGTTTAGGATATGCTACTTACAATACGTTGAGCTACAACATTAGTTTGCTCATATAAGTAATTCCCTGATGAGGTCTGGCGAGCTCTCTTCCATTTATCATGGCGTGAAGGGCGAGTGACAGAACTCACAACCGAGTCATCTGAAGGTTGACTTGAAGATGTCTCCTTCATCATCTTCTCCTCCAATTTCTCATAACCCCCACGAGACAACCTGTGGGGGTGGATATTCTTTCTCTGAATATCCTGTGCCTTCTGCCGCTTGGCCTGTTGCATTCCATGTTAAATACCAGATTTAAAACCTCTATTTAAAAAAATGACTGCAAACAAATGACAAATGTGCTAACCTGAAACTTAGGGTCTAAACGCTGAGTCCGAAATGCCTGTCATGTCTCCTCATCCAAAAACTGATACTGGTCACATGGGTTCTTGTTGCTCAATGCCCCATATATGTATCGACTAGTCAGATCACTCTTAAAACCTCTCCAGCGTTCCCCAGCATATGAGATCCACTTTGTCCTCAACAAAGTGGTGTTAGGGACATCATATGTGACCTACACAATAAAAATAACATGAAGTTCCCAAAAAGTTAAATATATATACATGTTAAATGCTCAATAAGAGTAGGTACCAAGATACTCGCCAAATCTGCTTCTTCGATGTCTCCGGAACATGGTCCCAATCCTCAATAAGAATACTAACCTTGCTTCTCCCAAGCAAGGCCACATAGCTAGTGAATCTAGCACTGTGCTCTCCTGTGGCTCTACCTGTTTGCATGTCAAACTGGATAGGCAATTTCGATCGAAGCTACGACTGATATTCAAGTCTCTCAACCGTGTAGCACGCCTACCCTTTTTGCTGGTAGACGACTGACTCTGATCACCACCTTGTGTAGGAGGGGGGGACTGTGTAGGAGGAGGGGTACCAGATGAATCTGCCATATCTGTGTTCAAAGAAAAAAATAATAGTTATTAGTTTAGACAATATGACTGAAGATAATAAAAAAAGTGCATACATTAAAAAATAATACATTAAAAAAGTGCATACATGATCAAGTTGGAACATTCTCCCAAAATCCTTCCATATGGTCATAACGTGTAGCATGCACATCATCTATTTCTACATTAACACTCAAGTTTGGCATATTTGAAGAGAAACATGGTGTCTCTGGTATATCAAGTACTAATTCATCATTCTCATGAGAAGTATACACTAGTGGAAAAATATGATTCTATGACGACATTTTATCACGGTTGTAATCCACCCGTCATAGTATATAGGGCGGTGGCATTTTTGTAATAATATTATGAACTTTTTATGTCGGTTGTTATATAACCGACATGGTATGTGGGCAAATTCACTTTTTATGTCAGTTAAATTTTAACCGATATAGAAAGTATTTTCTATGTCGGTTAAAATTTAACCGACATAAATAGTGAACTTTTTATGTCGGTTAAAATTTAACCGACATAGAAAGTGAACTTTTATGTCGGTTAAATTTTAACCGACATAGAAAGTACTTTTATGTCGGTTAAATTTTAACCGACATAAAAGTTCACTTTCTATGTCGGTTAAATTTTAACCGACATAGAAAGTGTATATTAAATAAAAAAAATTAAATATATAAGTATATAAATATTTATATATCAAAACATATAAATATATTTGTATTTATATATTTTGTATATAAATATAATTTATTTGTAAGTTATGTATCGAAATTCGTAGTAGTTTAGTGGTTGGAGTATCAGTCTCCAACTCTAAGGTACTTGGGTTCGAATCTTGCCGAGAGACAAATCTCTTAAATAGATAATAAAATAATATATTATAAAGTATAATAAAAATATAATATGAATAAATAAATAAAAATCGTACTAGTGTAGTGGTTGGTCTAATTCTAGACTCTAATGTACTGGGTTCGAATCCTACCAGTGACAATTTCGTAAAAAGCCCATTACTTTCTATGACGGTTCATCACAACCGATGTAAAAAGTCATACTTTTTATGACCCCTATATCTATGTCGCCTCTTTAACTGACGTAAAAAGCTCATTTTAACCGACATAAAAAGCCTTTTTTGCACTAGTGATACATGGGTTTTCCTTGTAGAACCACTGACCATCCTTTGTTAGCGGGATCAGTGACATAAAACACTTGTTTTGCCTGAGATGCCATGATAAATGGTTATTCGGTATAACGAGTATTTTCAAGGTTAACCAAGGTAAATCCAAGATCGTCGGTGCAGATGCCAGTATTGAAATCATCCCACTTAAATTTAAAAATAGGTACTCTGAATATCGTGTAATCTATTACCCAAATCTCTTCAATTACACCAAAGTAGCCCATTGACGCCCTTATCGGATATTTATCCTTTGAACTCGAGAAATGCATTGATTCAGCCACCACCATGACTCCACTATTTTGCATTGTGCTTATTTCATCTTCTCCCTTTGTATAAAATGAATAGTTATTTATATCATACCCACCCCAACATATCACATCAAAGTTTGGCTCACATGCTAGCCACTTTAGTGTATCAGAAGCTATATTGTCACCTTCAACTTGTTGTTTAAACCACTTCAAAAAGCTCTTATTGTGTTCAGTGATCACCCACTTTTTAGGCATACGTGGATTATTTCGCTTCACAATGTCTTTATGAGCACTTAAGTAGGGGATGACTTCTTCACTGTTATTCAATATGTACTAATGCGCTTGAAGTACTTCATCTCGATACATTGTCACAACTTTTGCACCTCGAGTTCCCCTACCAAGACCTATTCCATGGTAACGAGTCTTAGGTAACCCTATAGCTTCAACTTCTGATAAGTATTTTGTGCAAAACTCAATAGCTTCCTCTGCAATATATCTTTGAATAATTGATGCTTCAGGACGATATTGGTTCTTCACATACCCTTTTAATATCTTCATGTATCGCTCAATAGGGTACATCCATCGTAAGAAAACTGGACCACAGATTCTAACTTCCCTGGCTAGATGAACAATCAAGTGAACCATAATATCAAAAAATAATGGAGGAAAGTACATCTCAAATTGACACAATATGACTGCAGCCTCATTCTCTAACTGATCCAAAACATCCGGGTCCATAACTTTACTACATATGGCATTAAAAAAAAAAGCATAATCGAGTTAAGGAATATCTAACATTCTCTGGTAAGATACCTCGAATAGCCACAAGTAGAAGTTGTTGCATCAATACATGACAATCATGAGATTTTAACCCAAGCAATTTTAGATCTTTCATAGATACAAGTCTCTTCACATTGGAAGAGTAACCAAATGGAACCTTCACACCTTGTAAAAACTCACAAAAACTTCTTTTCTCTTTTTTAGACAGTGTGTGACATGCTGGAGGCAAGTATGTTCGGTTACCATGAGGTTGAGGAGCTAATTGTTCTCTTATACCCATTTCAACCATGTCCAAACGAGCATTGACACCATCTTTTGTTTTTCCTTGAATGTTAAGGAGCGTTCCGATGATACTGTCACACACATTTTTCTCTACATGCATGACATCTATACAATGCCTCACATCAAGAACCCTCCAATATGGAAGAACAAAAAGGATTGACATTTTCTTCCATATACCTGTGGCTTTCTTTTGCGTCTTTCCAAACTCATATAACTACATTATAATAAATCACGAAAGAATGCCTACAGAAACACGAAAGAATTCCTACTTAAAATGAAATAACTACATTATAATAAATCTAATTTTCAAAATCAAAATCACGAAATAATGCCTACAGAAACACATTCAAATGACTAAACTACTTAAAATACGTCTCTAAATTAGCTAAAGTCACCCGTGATCTTTCCATCTCTTGACAGCATTATTACATACCAGATTCAAAATTGTAAACCTACAATGGCTAAAGCAAGCACGAAAACTTACCTCTTGAAGACCTACAGAGGTGGCAGGTGGCGTGACGTGCAGAGCTGGGTGGGGAGAAACGTCCACAGGCGACGGGCACCAACGACAGTAGCAGCAGGCGGCACGACGAACAGAGTTGGCAAGTGGCGTGACGAGCAGAGCTGGGTGGGGAGAAACGTACAAAGGCGATGACGTTTGTAGAAGAGACAGAGAGAACGGGGAGCTATACTATGGGTGAAGTGATGAAATGGAGCGCCGCGGCAGGTGTAAAACAGAAGATACTATGTCAGTTGCCCTAACACCCGTCATCAAATACACTTTCTATGTCGGGTAAATTTTAACCGACATAGAAAGTTCACTTTCTATGTCGGGTAAATGTTAACCGACATAGAAAGTTCACTTTCTATGTCGGGTAAAACTTAATCGACATAGAAAGTGAACTTTCTATGTTGGTTAAATTTTACTCGACATAGAAAGTGAACTTTCCATGTCGGTTAAGTTTTACCCGACATAGAAAGTGAACTTTCCACTTACCATGTCGGTTACCTATTACCCGACATAAAAAGTTTATGATTTTATTACAAAATTGCCACCGCGCTACATACTATGACGGGTGGACTACGACCGTGATAAAAACTCGTCATAGAATGCTATTTTTCCACTAGTGGACAACCTTCCTTTTAGCTAGCCTGGTTTCAGGTTCTTTGTAAGCTAAATAGTCACGCAATCCGACAGAAGAGATAAAAGGTTATAAAATACACCAAATAAAAACCGAATGAAACCAAATAAGTCCAATAAAATAAAAATGGGATCTTGTTCAAAAAGAATCAAATTCATAAAACATCCATATAGGTAGTTTATCTTCCTTTTGAAAAAATGCAAAAAATAGAACACTATCATGCATCATGTAGAAATAAAACATGATAATATTTAGAAAAAAACACTTGCATGCATGCCTACATTAAGCATCACATTCATAGCATGCATTTTTTTTTTCTAGAATATGGAGGGGACTAGTAGACAATTGAAGAAAGTGGATATTCCCCGATACCATGCCGAGAAAATAGAACGGATTTGCGCGTTGATGCCATCAGAGGTTCGCTCCAACTTTGAAAAATCCTACGGATGGATTCTCGACCTGCTGAAGATCTGTGTCGACCCTATTTTCATCAGGATTCTAGTCCATTTTTGGAACTCTAGTCTGCACTACTTCGAATTCCTGCAGTTCGATATGGTGCCCACTTTGGAGGAGTATGAGATTATGCTAATATGACCCACGTTAGTCGGGGTCCATATTCGCCATGAGGCATATACTCTTGCAGCCCAAGTCGCTGCCATCATCCGATTGCCATCTCGGTAGACTACCCTAATAGCAAAAGGGAATGTCCAGGGTTGGAAAGTCTCAATGTTAGAAGTTCATCTGTCCTCTTTGGCTGAAAGGGAAGACTGATGTGCTTTTAACAAAACCCTGGCTTTAATCGTGTTTGGGACGATACTATTTCTCTTCCACCTCGACATAGTGGATCAAGCCGTCATGGATGTTTTCTTCGCCTGGACGTGAACTCGAAGAGTCCCTTGCCTGCACTTCTTGTCGAAACCATGCTTTCGGTGGAATTTTGTCACCAGAATCAAGGGAGAACACTCAGATGTTGCTCTTCACTGCTATTTGTGTGGGGTATCACACATTTCTACACCTCTAGTCACATGGAAGGTCAAGTTGGAACAATGGGACGCCAACCGTTTATCTTGCGCATGTCCTTGGTTACAACCCAGCCCAATCCTCATCAGATGTGGGGACTATCCGAGCGTACCGTTAAAAGGTCTTAGGGGTTGCATAGCCTATTCTCCTAAAGTGGCTATGAGACAACTCATGAGGACCCAAACCGCATTATCACGGGAAGAGCTCGAAGGACTGTGTTTCTTCGGAGACCCATGCACTGTTGCTAATTCACTTGTTGTACGAAGAGCATGGGAGAAACCAGTCTTCATGAGAGATAGAGAGCTAGGAAAAGCTTGAGTAGCTGTCTCTAGTGACTATGATGAGTGGAGGAGAAATAGAGGGATGTCACAACCATCTGCCCCACCTGCTGCGCCTTCAACCAGTGGAGGGCTTCAAAGCCAAGTCGATGCCTTGACCCAGAGGATAGAAATCATGGGAGCCCAGGTGAGGGCCCTTGAGGAAAAAGAGTAAGAATCTATCCTCACCATTGACGGTCTACAGAGGCAATGCAAGAAGAAAGATCATGAGATAGAGCGCCTCAAGGACCAGTGTGCTGATTCCAGTGAGCAGGTTATCTGAGCATCCAAATCTGCCAGAATCAGCTCAGATAACCAACTTCAAGAAATAACCGCCAAGTCAGCACGTCTTGAGGCCGAATGTGCAAAATAGGCTCAGACGATCAAGGGGCTGCTATAAGACCTTGCATGGACTCGGTCTGAAATACGTCAAGGATTGGAGACTACCCAGAGACTTAATAGAAGCCTTACTGAGTTGCGCTACAACGAAAGAGACAAATTAGCTCAGTATGGCCAAGTGCTACAAGAAAGAGACCGAGCCCTTGAGAAACTCAACGAGTTACAAGCCTTGGTGATCCATCAAGAGGCGAAGATCAAAGAGGCGAAAAAATACAACGAATATATGAGCCATGTGGTCCACAAACAGCCCGAAGCACTCGCCCAACACGTCTGGGAAGCCGAAAAGGAATTACATAGAAATCAGAACCCTAGGCTTTTCCATTTCTGTCAAAAAGTGTTTCATAGCATGGAGTAGGGGAATGTACATTTTCAACAAATAAATAAAAATTCCTTTTATTCAATAATTGTCTACTTGCATGCATTTCATTCATTTGCATATTTGATTTCCCCTCCTTCACTTTTAATAAATAAGATAATAAAAATGAAGGATTAACTGATATGTCTTCCAATAAGAAGGATGGAGAGAAAGTCCCTCATAATCAAGCTCTCCCCAACGGTCGATTCACCACAAGAGGATAATAATTAAGTCTCGCCGTTGGTTATCAAAGTCAATAAAGGAGAGGGGGCAAGGACGCCTGTGCGATTATTTGTGACTCGTCCTTTCCCCTATGAATCAAATAAAGTTGTACCGTGGAGATATGGGGAATCTTCACCAGTAAAGGAGGACATCTCCAGCATGGCCGACATTGGGGGCATGACCAGAAGCGGAAGGATATACTCCCCAAGGAGTTACAAGAAGATGCCCCCAAGAATAAAGGGAAGAATAAACAAACTGAAGAAAGAGAAAATAAAGAATCCAAGGAGGAGACCGATGGATTGCTCCACTTCATAAGGCAAAGCGAGTATTCCATCATTGACCAACTTAATCATACACCTGTAAAGATAACTTTGTTATCTCTAATGATGAGTTCGAAACTGCAGAGAAATGCCCTGATAAAAGTTTTGAGCGAAGCGCACGTACCTCATACTATATCCCAGGAAAAAGTTGAGAGGATCATCGGTCACATCACGGCTAGCGATCACCTCACCTTCATAGCTGAAGAACTCCCCCTAGAGGGGTCGAGCCACAACAAGCCCTTGTATATTTCCATCAAATGCAAGGAGTATCTCATCGCTAAGGTTCTAGTGGATAACGAGTCATCCTTGAACGTGATGCCCTAATGCACACTTGACAAGTTGACTATTCAAGGAACCCGCATACACCCAAGTAGTACTATCATTCGAGCCTTCGACAGATCTAAACGAGAAGTAGTGGGGGAAATCAATCTGCCAATCCAAGTCAGACCCACTATCTTCAACGTCGATTTTCACGTGATGGACATTGCTCCAGCATATAGTTGTCTCCTCAGCAGACCTTGGATTCATAATGCTAAGGCAGTACCTTCAACGCTTCACCAGAAAGTCAAGTTCGTAGTGGATGACAAACTGGTCATGGTCCAAGCAGAAGATGATATCCTGATCAGTGAACCATCTACCCAACCTTATGTGGATGTGGTTGAAGAAGCCCTTGAAACATCTTTTCAAGCGCTTGAAATTGCCAATGTAGAAAGACTTCCCGGTAATATGAAGGTAGCCCACATGATGATGAATCATGGTTAACATCCTGGCCAAGGACTGGGGGCAGACTCCTAGGGAATGAGGGAGCCCCCAGAATTCAAAGATAATCCTTTAAAGTATGGCCTAGGATATGACCCTACAAAAGGCCGAGCTGAAAAGAGAAAAGGGAAGTCTCCCCTCCAAACTCTAAAGCAGATTTTTCGAAGCGTAGAAATACAAGTGTCGAGAGCTACCCTAGTCATTAGGAGTTCTTTTCCTTTCTTAAGGGATGTAAACCCAGTGATTGTTAGAGATTATCCCCCGGGACCAGCCCGACTCCCGAGCATCTTTTGGGCACATATTCCCTTACTAATTAATAAAGAATACAGTTCTTACCATTCGCTTCTTTTCTTGCTATTCATGTCTAAACCTCGTAATAACCATGTTTAAGTAAATGAAAAAAGAAGAAGAGAAGTACGTCAAAATAACCAAAACACGCCATCGCAATAATAATCGAGCCGATTAATTAGAAACATAGAATAAGGTTTTACCTCATCATAATAAAATCGTGTTTCGCCAATATTGTGTAAAAAGAAATCAAAAGAAGCCCATAGAAGCCAAAGGCCAAAAAAGAAAGGGCAAAATACCCGGTAGGAAACCCACCAAGGGGGCTACGCAGAAATTAGGGTCAACCCACTAGGAAACCCGAACAATAATAAAGGGTAGCTTGTGCAGAAGTTAGGGTTACAAAATAAGGTCCGCTAGGATTCCCAAAACAAGAAAAAAGGAGGCTAGACAAAAGATAGGACCAAAACATGGTATCCTAGTCTGAAAACCCAAAGGGCGGTTTGGGGAAATCAATTAGCCATAGAAAGCAATAGAAATGGACTAAGATGCGAACCCTCAAGGAAAAACGTTTGTTAAACATCAACTTAAATACTCGGACCAACCTTGGCCAACCATTCTTACAAAACCCCTTTCTAAATAAAAATCAACCGTCTCAAACACAAGCCGTTGAATAAATTATCCTCTTACTTCTTTTCTCTTGACCCTTACCATAATATTCTAACAATTAGTCTAGGAATATGGAGGCATATAATCAACAAGAGGATTGAAATCCCGGGAGTAAGGAAAAAGTGCACCGACATGGCGAAGTGTGCTCCTCAAACCAACAGTTATTCTTCGGTCACATTAAGTCCAGAAAGGTACAAACAAGCACAGCAGAAAAACAACTTCAGAGGGACCCCGTCTTCCGAAGACACACCAGTTAATCCTTATGAAAAATCAACGAAATAGCATTATAGGACATCAAACATGAAAACATTGCATGAATAAATGTTTTTGAACAAGGTCCTATATTTTCCCTAAAAAAAAATCCTCCGAAAAGCGAGTCATCGTCTCGCTTAACAATACCGTTGTATCGCCTTTTGTTCAAAGTGAGACTGCCTTCCTGTATGGCGAGACCGCCATCTCACTATCTTCCAAAAGTGAGACCGCCTTCTCGCTTGGCGAGACTGCCGTCTCAAAATTCTAGATGGTGGTCTTGTGCTTTGAAAAATCGAGACCGTCGTCCCGAAATCCCAGACGGCGGTCTCGACCAAAATCAAAATTTCTATATAAAGGGGGGCCTTGGGGTCAGTTCTAAGCACTCCATTCCTGCATCCTCATACACATTCTCATACATTCTTGAGTGCCTTTGTCAAAATTCAATGAGGTGAATCATCTAGATCCCGGAAGAGAGGTCGAGGCCCCGACCCAAGCGCACCTACAGCCCCAGCTCCCCTAGATCCTACCCAGCTTACGCCGTAGCATCAAGCTAGGATGGAGCACATCAAGGGTTACTCTGGCACCCCATAATGAGGCTAGAATTTGGTATCCTGGACGAGTTTGGTTGGGAGGACGATGTGCGGGGTTTCATTCAGAATATCGGGTGGGACTTCCTCCTCTAGTCCCCCCCGACCCGCATCTACACACAGGTCGTAATGGAGTTCCTCGCCTCCATTACGATGATCGAGATGCCCACAATGTTCCCGGGTGTCCCTCCGGTGAAGATGGTCTCATACTATATGAACAAGACCTATTGGACGACGACGTTGGACGAGTTCAATGTCGCCATAGGCTTCATACGGCCTGAGGACACCCTGACGCCAAAATATCAAGGGGTCATCTGTGAGCGGCCGACTGCCCTCACAACCGGTGAGATATGAGAGGATCTCACCAGGTCACAGATTCTACCGGTCCTGATGAAAGGGTCGGCACTCAACCCTTCTCTCTGCATCTGCCACAAGCTGCTGGTAGGGACTATCCATGGGTGGAAGGAAAGCCAGGGGAAGATTACCCAGTCCGACCTTTTCGCACTGCACTGCATGCTTTACGGACACCGGTGGAATCCCGACTACTTTTTTCTGAAAGCTCTCAAGGACTTCGGGAGCCGCCCCGTCGGAGCATCCTCATGGGTCCTCTCATCACCCCACTAGCCGAGAAATGGGGGTGCCCCGGCGGGGAGGACATTCCCTCCACTCTCCGACCTGAGTACATCAGCGGGTCCATGCTCGTAAGCATGGGGATGCTCATCAGGCACAGATCCCAGGTGGTCCTTCACCCTATGCTTGCCATGACCTTTGATATCCAGGATTTGGAGGCGACGTAGGAGATCCCGATGCCCCCAGAGTTTGGGCAGCAGTAGCAGCAATAGTACAGGGATGACTTTTCTGGCATGCACCATCATATGCACGACATCTGCCAGCAGTTGGACCAGATGTCCCTAAGGCAAGATGTATTCGAAATGTGGCTGGAAGCCTTCAGCCAGACACAGGAAGGAATGAATCAGGACCTGAGCATGATCACCCAGTGTCAGCTCGACATGATCCGAAGCCAGGAGGAATTCCAAAGGCATATGTTCTGGCAGTTTCCCCTCCTGGGTCGTCTCCAGGCTCGCAGTCGAGTCCATCGCAGTCTTAGGGATATCATTGTATTAACATGATCATTGTACAGATCTTATCATATTTGAATAAACTTTGTTGGTAAATTTGTTTGTCTTTATTCTTTCACCAAATAAAAAGCCAGGATATCAAAAGAAATTGAAAAGTAAAAAGGCTTACGCACAATCCAAAAAATTCAAAATCCAAAATCGCGAGAAAAAAGATAAACCGCGGAAAAAGGCAAGATCAAATCTAAAACATAAGCCACCATCTTCCTAACAAAGAGGAAAAGGTGAACCAGCAAAACGACCACGTTCACCAAAAATCCTCGACAACCAGCAAAGTCGGATGACAAATACCAAAAGATCAAAACAAAGAATCCCCACCAATCAACAAGCTGGATAGCCATCGAAAAAGCCAAAAATCAAAGAATTCCCGACACACTGGAAGACTCACCTAAAAAATTCAAAGACATTTACCAAAGCAAGATTATTCCCCATTAACCGCCACATGAGCTAGAGCAGTAAGCCGCCGCCGCCACCACCACCAGTCCTACAAAGTGGACTGTACTAGCCAGATGGGGGGTTCATACCCATCAACTGGCGCATGAGCTAGAGCAGTAAGCCGCCACCACCACAAGTCCTACGAAGTGGACTGCCCAAGCCAAATGAGGGGTTTATACTCATCATGTCCTACAATAGTGGACTGCAAACTCTACCAGCCAGATGAGGGGTTTATACTCATTCAGTCCTACAATGGTGGATTGCAAACGTTACCAACTGGATGGGGGTTCATACTCATCAACCGAAGGGTCGGCTACCGCAAGAAGGAGCATCCTGAGGTTTTACCACTTGTCAGCCAAGGGGTCGGCTACCGCAAGAAGGAGCATCCCAAAGCTACAAGTAACTGGATGGGGGTTCATACTCATTAACCGAAGGGTCGGCTACCGCAAGAAGGAGCATCTTGAGGTTCTACCACATGTCAACCAAAGGGGTCGGCTACCGCATGGAGGAGCATCCTGGAGGCGCACACACACATTTTTCGTTTAGACGGTCGGCTACCGCAAGATGGATCATCCGAAGGACAGCCGGGCAAGAGGGTTAACTCCTTCACCCTCCAACCGATCTTTTTGGCATAACAGGCCAACAGTCGGCTAGTCAAGTGAAGGGGGGCCAGCTGTAGACCCCTTCCCAGCCTCAAAATAAAGAGTAGAAGACCTCCAATTCGAAGATGGGTAAGGCCTAAATGGTCCCTAGGATAGACTAATAGGTCCCATATTAGAGTAGGAAAGTTTTTTTACGAAAAAAATAAGAAATTCCACCTGGAAGGCTGATACCGCCGTCTCGCCATCGGCAAAGGGCGAGACGGCCTTCTCGCCACTCACCAATGACGAGACTGCCATCTCGTTTGGCAAAACGGCCTTCTCGACATTTTTCAAGGGCGAGACCGCCGTCCCATTTGGCGAGATGGCGGTCTCGACCTTGTCAAGGGAGACAACGATTCCGACCTGACAGGCGCAAATCCCTATAAAAGGAGGGCGCGACCCCCTCCTTTTCACAGTAATCTACAATTTTCCCTTCTGTAACTTTCTCAAATTCTTCTGCTAGGATCCCTCCGAAGCATTTCTGGAGTTTCTTAGTATTCTTAGAGAATGTTCTATAGTGTTGAGAGGAAGAGAGACCAACATTGTAGAGCGGGGGATTGACAAAAAGCATCCTTTACCAACAATATTCAATACAAGAGCTTGCTTCGAAGGTTCCTACACTTTCTCTCTTCTTTTATTGCTTTTTTATTACGTCTATCTGTGTAATTAGTTGTTAGGGCCATGTAGTCAACATTTAAATTTCGCGAATAAATAAAGGGTAAAAGTGTAATTTTAGAGTTTTTATTTATAAAATAAACAGTCCATCATAGGAAACCCGAAAGGGGCTTCGTAGGGAAGCTAATACCTCATCTACAGTAACTAACTCCCTTACCCAACTCTGCTTATAATGGCCAAAGTTGGCTTTTCAAAACCAACACCTTCTTTTTTTTTTTCCTTTTCCAATGTTTCCAGATAAAACATTGGTGGCGACTTCAGAACCCTTTTCGAAAACCTCGCCTTTAGGTCCAGCCCGGTTATCGGACAACCTAAAGGCATTGTACCACACTTTAAAAACGCGAGTCAAAGTCGAAATCCATTGCATTGCTCTGACCGCCTCTTTTGACAGCGGCGACACTACCCACACCTTCCACTCCACCAATCAGAAGTTCAAATGTGAAAAAAATTACATCTGCTGAGATGCATTTGAGGAGAGAAAAAGGTTTATGCTATTTCTATGATGTGAAATTCACCTTTAATCACAGATGTCCTAACAGACAATTGTTGATGCTGCAAACTGAAGAAGAGGATTTTGAAACTGATAATACTACTAAAACTGGGAATTCTATCACTCATACAAATAGTGACGAAGGATTAGAAGATAATCATCACCTGTCCTTAAATGCTATGAGAGGAGGCTTAGGAGTTGGCACCATTCATTTTATTGCTCGTATCAATACTTTGCCAGTCACAATATTAGTGGATGGAGGCAGCTTAGATAATTTCTTACAACCAAGGATTGCTAAGTTCCTTAAGTTGGCCATAGAACCAACTCCACTATTTAAAGTCATGGTGGGACATGGAAATTACATGATTGCTGAAGGAATTATTAAAGAACTCAATATTCAAGCTCAAGGGGCTAAATTTGAATTGTCTGTCTTTTTGTTACCTATTTTAGGAGCTGATTTGATCTTGGGGGCCAATTGGTTAAAAACCATAGGACATTGCTGATTATGATTCCTTGCAATTGAAGTTTTTATATGAGGGGAAATTTATAACTCTACAAGGGGAAATTCCTTGCTCACCTACTCAAGCAAATTTACATCATATAAGAAGAATGGTTAACATTGATTCTATAGTTGAGGTTTTTAGTATGCATCTTGTTGAAGATAACTTTTATCAGTTTCCACTCAATGAATTACCTGATGATATAGAACTAGAATTGGCCTTGTTGCTACATAATTACAACTCCATTTTTGAGATACCTACATCTTTACCAGCTCCTCGATTTTAAGATCACTCAATTCCTTTAATTGAAGGATCTCAATCGGTCAAAGTTAAGCCCTATAGGGATCCACATAGTCAGAAGGCAGAAATTGAAAACTTGGTGCAAGAAATGCTTGATGAAGGCATAATACAACCCAACAAGAGTCCCTTTTCTTATCTAATCATTTTGGTCAAGAAGAAGGATGGATCATGGAGGGTATGTACTGATTATAGAGCCCTTAATGTTATTACTATTAAAGATACATTTCCTATTCCTACTGTTGATGAACTTATAGATGAGTTATTTGGAGCCACTTTTTTTTCTAAGCTAGATTTAAGATCTGGCTACCACCAAATTTTGTTGAATCCAGAAGATAGACATAAAATTGCATTTCGAACCCATCATGGACACTATGAATGACTTGTAATGCCATTTGAGTTAACTAATTCCCCTGCCTCTCTCCAAAGCCTAATGAATGATATTTTCAAAGAATAATTTTTTTTATGATACTTTGGTGTTTAGTTCCACGTGGAAGGATCATTTGTATCATCTGGAGTTAGTATTGAAAACCTTACAGCAATAACAATTATATGCTCTACTTTCCCAATGTTCATTTGGTGTACCGAAAATTACATTATCAGGAAAAGGTGTTGCCATGAACACTTCTAAATTATAAGCTATTAAAAATTGGCTTAGACCCACTATAGTGAAACAATTTAGAGGGTTTTTAGGCCTCACAAGTTACTATAGGAAATTTGTCAAGGGTTATGTTGCAATAGTTGCCCCTCTAACCGACTTGCTGAAAAAGGACTCATTTAAATGGACAAAATATGCATCTCTAGCATTTGACACATTGAAGGGCGCTATGACTTCTGCCCCTGTCCTTGATATTCTTGTCGCCGCCGTCAAAAGAGGCAGTCGGAGCGACGCGATGATTTTGTTTGACTCACATTTTTTAAAGTGTGGTTCAACGCCTTTAGGTTGTCCGATAACTGGGCTGGACCTAAGGGCGAGGTTTTCGAAAGGGTTCGAGGACTCGTCACCAATGTTTTTACCAAAAACATTAGAAAAAGAAAAAAAGGCAATGGTTTTTTTAAAGAAAAATCAACTTTTGTCTTTACAACCAGAGTTAGGTAACCACTTTTTAGAATCGCGCAGCGGAATGTTTGCATGAACGGATAAAAACCAAGAGGGGGGGTGAATTGGTTTCTTAACAAAAATTAGGTTTTAAAAATTTTCCCCAAATTTTATTGATTAAAATACTGTGTAAACGTAAATAGGATAAGGATAGAGTCTTACACAGAAGATTTATACTGGTTCGGATCAAAAGACCCTACGTCCAGTTGCTAATCACTCAAACAGAGGATTAACACTGTCACTATAATCAAAGTTATACAAGCATATTACAAATGAAAAGATAGGGTAACGAAAACACCTCTCTTGAGTCACACAAGAGATGAAGAACAACTTTCCCGAGAGACGGCACAACACACAATCCACCAAGAACTCCACTTAGTGATTCTTATCGCTTCTAGCCCACACTAGGTTCCAAAAGCCCCTTTTTCCTCCAACAAACAGTTCTCTGGCAATCACAACTCTCAACTTTTGTTTGAAAAAGGTTGTTCACTTCGCAGAGAGCCTTAGAGAACCTTAAGTAGATGAATTAGGGTTTGGGAATTGGGGATTTTTGAAACTTGGTGTATTGGGACTAGGGTTTTTGAAAATAGGTTTAATTTGAAGTTCAAAATGCAAATCTGACTGAAATAATCAATTATCTCAAGTGTTAATTGATTATTACAGAGCCAAAATCAATAGGAACCCACAACGCACTGCTTTAATTGATTATTTGGGCTGTTAATCGATTAACAGCCCTGTTAATCGATTATTCCAGAGAGCTGAAACAGAAAATGATTTTTCTATCTGTAATAAAGATTATTTAGCATGTTAAACGATTAAACCAATGTGACTTTGATAAAATGAGTTTTTGAAGCTTCTAAAGAGTAGACTATATGCTAGCTATCTTAGACTCTAATATTACAGACTCAAAATCATCAAAACAGAGTTATTACACAAGAATACAAGTCTTCAACTCTCTAAGTCCATTGTTCTTGAATCATCATCAAAATCAACAAGCTTCATGTCCATGTAACTTCAACATTCATGTTCTTGTATGTTTCAACAATCTCCCCCTTTTTGATGATGATCAAAATTTTCTTTTAAAGCCTTGTAATAACTTGTTTTATCTGTCACACTAACAAAAACATTAAACATACCAAATAATATTTAAATTTTATCATAAGAGGCTTTAAATATTTCTCCCCCTATTTTGATTATGATCAAAAAATTAAGAGCTCCCCCTCAAAATATGCATAACCTAGAAATAACTCCCCCTCAAACAAAGCAATAAAAGAATACAAATTTTATTTCATAAGTGAAAGTGATTTACAACACAAGAAATGAAAACAATATTAAAAATTCTTCACTATCGCTATAAAAGTGTGTAGACCCCAAATCTTGCCCGGCCTCCAAATAAAGTCAGAAAGCTTCCTATTTGAAGACGGCCGGAGCTTAACAAGCCACTAGGAGAGACTATTAGGCTCCCGTACCAAGATAGGAAGGTTTTTTGGCCCAAAATAAAGTTTCTCGCCCTGAAGGGACGAGACTGCCGTCTGGGAATACTGAAAGAGGTTAAATTGATATGTCGCAGTTTCAACACTTTCAAATGAGTTCCCCTAAAACAGTAATAATGCAGTACAATGGGAACTAGAATATCAATCCGTGGAAGTAATAAGAGTATATGATTGAGTTATGAATGATTCAATGGGGAACTAAACTAAAAATGAAATTTACAATCTTAGACTAAATTAAAATGAGGTAAAATCCTAATATGCAGTGAATGAAAATACTGCAGAATGCAAAAATGGCTAAAAATATGGAAAATCACAAATCTGACCCAAAATCACAAATCTGACCGTGATGAACAGTATACACGGTCGAGTATCGTAAATCTGACCGAGCGTGAACAGTAATAACGATCAGGAATCACGGTCAAAATTTTGTGCTCTCGGTCAACATACAAAAACTAATGAGTTGTCTCGGTCAAAAATGGAAATTAGTGAACAAAATATATGATTGACCTATAAGAATGTAGACAGAAATGAAAACAAATTCAGATGAATGAAGCTAAACAAAATTCATAAATCTGACCACAATGAATAGTAACCACGGTTAGAAACCACGATCAGAAATGTGAACTCTCGATCAGAATGAAATATAAAAACAATTTCTCGAGTCAAGAATCAAATGCAAGGTGTAAAATATATGGCTGACCGAGTGAAATGTAACTATTTTTGAGTTTTGAGTTTTTAAAATGGAAAATGACCGTAGTGAACAGGTACTAGTGGTCGAGAAAAGTGGTCAGAAAATCAACAAAATAAAAGGTCTCGGTCAAAATGAATATATGAAGAAATGCCTCGGTCAAGAATCAAATGAAGTGTATAAAATGTATGGTTGACTGATGTAAATGCAAATATTTTTGTATTTTGAGTTTTAAAAATGTGAGATGACCAGTGTGAGATTGTTTTGGTGCGTGTGGTTGAAAACCTGACCGAGTGACGAGTGGTCGAGTTCGGTCAAAATGTTCAAAACAGTGGTAAATGTGTGATGTGAATGATGGAATGAGTGAAGTAATGTATATTTATGAGTTTTTCAGTATTCAAAGGGAATTTGTAGTGCGAGAAAATTAAAATGAGAACCTAGCTACACTTAAACTATTCTAATCTTATGCTAATCTATGACAGAACCTAAAACAATGCAGTAAAATCTATCTAAACCTAAAGCTAAGCTTCTACAAAGATTAAAGCAAGTAAACAAAGCAATAAAACCTAGCTACCGTGACTGTAAAGCAATTAAAACATCAAAACAGTAAAGTAAAAGCAGTAAAATGCAAAAAATTAAAGAAAGCAAGAACAAGAACTGTGGAGCAGATTCGGTGTAAGCAAAATTGCAAAACTACTGCGTTTTTGACATTGTGAAAACCTAATTAATCAATCAAGCATTCACCATACAGTTCAACAAAGTGATTGCAAGCTTCAATCCTCAACCGAGAGACATCCACAAGCTAAAGCAAGTCAAGAACACAAGTCTTAAACAAGTTGTCACATGCAATTCAGTTCCAGCAGATTTTGTTCGGTAAAAACCTAATCTAATTCATGAATTCAGTAAAGAAAAACAATTAAAGATGATAGAAGAAGGAAATCCAGATCCAATTCGTGATGAACAATGAAGAAGAATGAACACATACATGGAAGATTGAGATGCAAGCAAGGAGAAAGAGCCATGGTGCAGTGGAGAGAACAATTGAGAGAATTCTGATCGATTTGATTGAATCTGAACTTGAAAGCTTCGACTCTCCGTTATTACATTAAGTTAATTTACTATATACTTCAACTAATGTACAATTACAACTTACAAGGCCCATAACCGGACCTAATCCAATAAGATGTTGAAGAGTCGCACTGTCTTCGTTTCAGTGCAGTACCGCGCGATTCGAAGCTTGCAGTTTTCTCAATTATTCTTCAAATGAAACGATTCTGGTATCATTAGAAATCTTGTTAAGTTATCTTTCAAACGCCACCGTTTTGACTAATTTTGGCGGTCTATCGAATTTATGATAATTATTTTACTGAGGCATGCCCGGTGGACCGACTCTGTGCGCGTAACCTCCCTTACATAATTTATATAAAATTCAATTTAGCTCCGAATTGAGTGTTTCTTGATCCGCTGGAAAGATGAATTTGTCTAACTTTCACTGCTTCAAGAATAATGATTTTAGGATCTCTGTAGAAAAAATAATAAATAAAACAGTAAACTAATATCAGTACCCGTATACAATAAAATACAGCTAATTTATTGTTTTTATGCAGAAATTTATATTACGGCTTCTAAAGGCCTAGTAATACAAATTATAGTTAATTAAGCTTTATTAACATATTATAAACAATAATATAACATTATAAGCTACTTAAGATGTGCTGAAAATCAGTCACATCAAATACCCCACACTTAGCCCTTTGCACTCCTGGGCAAAGCTAAGTTCTGCAGTTCCATGTTTTATAAATCAATTAAGTAAAGTGAGCATATAAAAATTCATATCCAAGCCTCATGCATCTAAGTTACAGCATCAAACACTTGACTCCTTAATTAATAGGCACTCATGAATAATTTAAACAAAAATCTATCCAGCTTTACTTGAGAATTTCCTCACTAGGTCAAGTGTTTCACTCATCTCTCAACTGTTTAAATATAGGTGCTGTTTCACTCAAATATTCTCAATGCAAAACCATTATCATAGGCTTGAATAAATTCTAATTTCAATCATCATAATTACCATGCATCCAAAGAATCAAAAGGACTTTAATTAAGCTTATAACGTGGCCATGGGTTATAACTTTTAGGTATGGATAACAAAGGGATGCAAGGCTTTAAATAATGGAACTTTGATAAAAGAAACATGGTTTTAAATACTGCATAAGTGTGGTGGAAATCTTTAATACATAATGCTTTTCAATGCCTTCAGCTTCATAATTTATCATTTTTTTTTTCATTTTCAATACAATCCAGCTTTGCTGTCTTTAGCTTTTCAACTTTTTTTTTTTTTTTTTTTTTTTTTAAAAACTTTACATAATTTAAACACCACCCCACACTTGAGCTTTGCTCAATCTATGAATTAAAACCTCTTTCCTTCACCAAAGTCCAGGGTTAAAACTGGTTTTTCTGGCTTCAGGCTTGTAATGTACAGGTTATAAACAAAGGAAAGATAAATCAGGCTCAAGGGGGTGACTAGGGTCAATAATATTTAAAGGTTGGCTTTATTTGGTCAGTGGCTGCAACAAAGATGGCCTTGATCATTTTCAACGGATGCATAGAACCAGATAATTTACTCAGAGAATAAAGTCAAGTTCTGCAATAGTTAAAACATCAAGAATAAATCACACATCAAAGAATGAAGGCTCAAATCTCACGGCTTTTAAACTCAATTCAGCTGGAATCAATCCTGTTTTAACTTATCATGGCATCCACTAATTCAGTCATCAAAATGTCTAAATACCTCACTTAAATAATCATAAAGCAATGAATAAATCAAGGTTGTAGCTCACATAATTTAGAAAATCACATTATATAAAACATAATACTGCATCAGCTTGCCCAACTCAGAATTACAAAGCTCAAGTATGAACAAATCAAAGTCATTAATTAATTAAGAAATCTCCCTAAATACCCCACACTTGAAAGACACATTGTCCTCAATGTGAGTCAAATAAGTTTAGAAAAATAATACCTGAAAAAAAACTTTAATCTGCATAATTAATCAGCACATAACTTATTGCTGCACAACTGGGTTAGCTAAAGAAATTATATGATTATCCATATGTGAAACCGGTTGACTTTCATGGAATATCTTAAGTCTATGACCATTAACTGTAAATATATTACCTGTTTTTGGATCAGAAATTTCAACAGCTCCATGGGGAAATACTTTAGTAATAACATAAGGACCTGTCCATTTGGATTTTAATTTACCTGCAATAAGTTTAAGTCTAGAATTAAATAAGAGTACCTTTTGTCCTTCTTTAAATTGCTTCCTACATACGTTATCATCATGGAACCTCCTTGCTTTTTCTTTATATATTCTGCTATTTTCATAAGCTTGAAGTCTTATCTCTTCTAGCTCCTGAAGTTCCAATTTCCTTTGTTGTCCAGCTTCCTCCATGGATAAGTTACAAGCTTTCACTGCCCAATATGATTTGTGCTCTATTTCCACGGGCAAATGGCAAGATCTGCCATAAATAACTCGAAATGGGGACATGCCTAATGGTGTTCTGTAAGCAGTCCTTTGAGCCCATAATGCATCTTCTAGATGTTGGCTCCAATCTTTCCTATTTGGTTGTACAAGTTTCTGCAATAAATTCTTTACCTCTCTGTTAAATACTTCTGCTTGGCCATTTGTTTGTGGATGGTAGGTTGTGGATACTTTATGTGTAACCCCATACTTAGCAAATAAGGCAACCATAGTTTTATTACAGAAGTGGCTCCCTTGGTCACTAATGATGGCCTTAGGCACTCCAAACCTGCAAAATATATTAGAACGAATAAACTTAACCACAGTCTTAGAATCATTATCCTTAACTGCTTTAGCTTCCACCCACCTGGATACATAATCAACAGCCAATAATACATAATTAAATCCATTAGAAACAGGAAAGGGGCCCATAAAATCAATACCCCAAACATCAAATACTTCACAGAATAAAATAGCTTGCTGTGGCATCTCATCTCTTTTAGAAATGGCATGCCCAACTCTTTGGCATTGTTCACAATTTAACACATAATGATAGGAATCTTTAAATATAGTAGGCCAATAGAATCCACATTCCAGGACTCTTATAGCTGTCCTTTTTGAACCAAGGTGTCCTCCAACTAGTGAGTTGTGACACAATTGTAAAATGTGAATACTATCTTCATAAGTTACACATCTGCGAATAATTTGATCAGTGCACAATTTCCATAAATAAGGTTCTTCCAGAAATAATACTTAGCATCAGATTTTAATTTATTCAAATAATTCTTATCTGCATTAATAGGTAAAAGCAGAAGAAGAAATATAATTAGCCAAGTCAGCAAACCAAGGAATAGATTTAACTTCATACAAATGCTCATCAGGAAATAACTCATTAATGTTATCAGGGGGAATAGTGGACTGGATTCTACTTAAATGATCAGCTACTTGGTTACACAGTCCAGCTCTGTCCTTAATAATCAAATCAAACTCTTGCAATAATAAAATCCATCTAATGAGCCTCGGTTTGGAATCTTGCTTCTTCAATAAATACTTAAGAGCTGCATGGTCAGTATAAACAACAATCTTTGTACCTAATAAATAAGATCTGAACTTATCCAAAGCAAATACAATAGCTAATAACTCTTTCTCAGTGGTAGTATAATTAACCTGTGCAGAATCTAAAGTTCTGGATGCATAAGCAATAACATAAGTTACTTTATCTTCCCTTTGGGATAACACAGCTCCTAAAGCATAATCAGATGCATCACACATTAACTCAAATGGCAAACTCCAATCAGGGGGTTGCATAATAGGAGCAGAAATTAACTTATTCTTTAACTCATCAAATGCAATTTGACAATCATCATCAAATACATATTTCACATCTTTTTGCAATAATTTAGATAAAGGAGAAGCTAATTTACTAAAGTCTTTAATGAACCTTCTATAAAAACCTGCATGCCCAAGAAAAGATCTTACCTCCTTCACGGATTCTGGATAATTAAGGGCTGCAATTGCTTCTACCTTAGTCTTGTCTACCTGTATTCCTTTGGCTGAAATCAAATGGCCTAGGACTATGCCTTCTTGAACCATAAAATGACATTTCTCATAATTTAACACCAAATTAGATTCTACACATCTATGCAATACTTTAGATAAATTATCAAGACATAAATCAAAATTAGAACCAAATACAGTAAAATCATCCATATATACTTCCATACAATGCTCAATTAAATCACTAAATATACTCAACATACATCTCTGAAAAGTAGTAGGAGCATTACACAAACCAAATGGCATCCTAGAATATGCAAAGGTACCAAAAGGACATGTGAATGTAGTCTTATGTTGGTCCTCTGGTGCAATATGTATCTGAAAATAACCAGAAAAACCATCCAAAAAGCAATAATGTGACTTACCTGCAAGGCGCTCTAACATCTGATCAATAAAAGGAAGAGGGAAATGATCTTTCCTGGTAGCCTGGTTAAGCTTTCTATAATCAATACACACCCTCCATTTATTTATAATTCGTGCCTGCAACATTTCTTTATTTTTCCCTTCAATAACTGTAGTTCCTGATTTCTTGGGTACCACATGGATAGGAGATACCCACTCACTGTCTCGAAATTGGATAAATTATTCGGCCTTCAATAACTTAGCTACTTCTTTTTCACTTCTTCAGCTATGGTTGGATTGACTTCGCCTTTGATGTTGCCTATACGTCTTAATATTATCATCAAGCAAAATCCTATGCATACATACAGCAGGACTTATCCCTGGAATATCCTCAAGGCTCCATCCAATAGCTTTTTCATTTGCCTTCAATACATTAATCAAAGCTGCTTCTTCTGCAACAGATAAATTATTAGCAATAATCACAGGTTTAGTATTTAACTTACCCAAAAATGTATATTTGAGGTGAGCAGGCGGCTTTTTAAGTTCATCTCGTACTTTGTGTTTGCTTGCTCACTTTCTTTTCCACTTTCTCTTTCTGTATTTTCTTCATTTTCTTCCTTTTTGTGTGAATTTTCAAGTGTTATACCTGCAGAAAACAAATCTAATAGAGTATCTACATCATGGTTAGTGTAAAACTTTGCAAACTGGCCAATGTAGCCGAACACTGCATATGAGTCTATGTTGCTCAACTGTACACAATCCAAAGAGTCATCTACATTTATACAGTCCAAAGTTTTATCTACATCTGTACAATCTACACTATTCAAAGCATCTAAAACAAACAAAGAGTGATCATATATTACAGAGTGACTCTCTATAGGAAACTTCAATGCAGCAAATATGTTGAACGTCACTTTCTCTTCTCCAAATTCCATAGTAAGTACACCAGCGTACACATCAATCTTTGTCTTTGCTGTCATAAAAAATGGCCTACCCAGAATAATGGTGGACTGGCTGGTCTTCCTCTCATCATCCATGTCAATTATGTAGAAGTCAGCAGGAAAAATTAAACTGTTTACCTTAACAAGCACATCCTCAAGAAGACCAAGTGGCTGCACAGTGGTTTTATTAGCAAGCTGAATCACCACACTGGTTTCTTTGAGTTCTCCTAACTGAAGCATCTTATACAAAGCTGTAGGCATGACATTTATACTTGCACCTAAATCAATTAAAGCATTTCCAAAAGTCAAATTTCCAATAGTGCAAGGGATAGAGAATGAACCAGGATCACCACACTTCTGAGGTAGTGGCAACTGTGATAGTGTAGAAACGGCCTCAATGTTAGCTCCTTTAAGTGTCCTCTTATAAGTGCAGAGCTCTTTCAAAAACTTAGCATACTTAGGGACCTGTCTGATAGCTTCTAACAGGGGCAAATTAATTTCCACCTTTTTAAACATCTCCATCAACTCTGGATCTACCTCCTTATACTTAACAGCACGAACTCTAGATGGAAAAGGAGGGGGAATCACAGGTTTAGCACGAACTTGTTGTGGTGGGACATCTTCCTCCAGTGATTTGTCCTGGACAGTGGCAGGAATCTGAACTGGTGCATCATCAAATTTTACCTGATTGCCACTTCTCAGGGTAATGGCATTCAAATCTCCCCTAGGATTTACTTTAGGTTGTGATGGGAGTGCACTGGAACCCTGTTGTTTCAATTGATTAAGCTCAGTGGATAACTGACCAATCTGAGTCTTCATGTCATTCATACCAGCTACTATATTTTCCAGCAATTTACCCACATCTGGGCTATTTTCTTGGTGCACCACTGGCTGCTGCAGAGGCTGCACATGCTGCTGCTGGTTCCTGTAAGTGTTATACCTGGGTTGGTTCTGTTGATTGTATTGTTGTTGTGGTTGCTGATACTGGTGGTACTGGTCTGGTCTAGAATACTGTGTAGGATAAGGATGGTCTGACCGTGTGTAATGCTGTTGTTGCTTCTGCTGCTGGGATGGAAAACATTGGCTCGTCTGGCCTTGACTAGGTGCACCATATCTGAAATTTGGATGATCTCTCCAACCTGGATTATAAGTGGAAGAATAAGGATCATACCTTGGCTGGTTAGACTGCATAGGTGGCTGCACCTGTCTCAAATAAGACTGTTGTCCTGCAAACATAGCATCGGCTGACTCAATATTATTAGCTTCTTGCAACTGGGGGCATGAATCTGTATGATGATCAAGAGCTGCACAAATGCCACAACTGGAATGCATAGGAGGCGTGTAATTCTGCTGCTGTGATGAATGAATAGGCTGCTGTGTAAGAGCTAGCTGCCTCACTAATGATGTCAACTCTGTCAATTTATTCTCCAGACGCATAGTATCTTGAGTAGCCTCAGAACTCCGGCTAATCTCATGTAATCCTCTCGTGCTCTGTCTGGAATGAAACTGTTGGGAATTCTCAGCCATGTTAGAAATCAAGTACCTAGCTGCTGCAGGTGTTTTATCCATCAAAGCTCCTCCACTGGCTGCATCTATCATACTCCTATCCATAGCCATCAGTCCCTCATAAAAATACTGGATCAACAGTTGTTCATTAATCTGATGGTTAGGACAAGTAGCACATAATTTGTTAAATCTCTCCCAATATTCAAACAATGATTCTCCCTGCTGTTGTCTAATACCACTAATCTCTTTTCTAATTGCAGCTGTTCTGGATGCAGGAAAGAATTTTTCAAGAAATTTTCTTTTCATTTCAGGCCATGAAAGAATAGGAACAGCCTGACTATATAACCAGTCTTTAGCAACATCACATAAAGAAAATGGAAAAGCTTTCATCTTCACGTGGTCTTCAAGCACATTAGCAGGTCTCATTGTAGAACATACCACGTGGAACTCCATCAAATGCTTATGAGGATCTTCTCCAGCCAAACCATGGAACTTGGGCAACAAATGAATTAAACCAGATTTCAGCTCATAACCCACCATTCCTTCTCTTGGCGGAGACATCTGTATACATAACGGCTGGTAGTGCTCAGCAGGTGCTGCCAGCTCCTTCAAAGTCTTTTCTTGTTGTGAACCCATATCAGAATCAATACTCATCGGGTCTTGACCTGTTTTTAAGTTTTCTGTGTTTTGTTGTTCTTGTGTCCTCTGCCTCAGTCTTTTAGGCAAGTTCCTGATGCAAGTTCTGGCAATTTCTGGATCAAATGGAGCTAGGTCCACTTTAGAAGATCGGGTCATACACTTAGGTACCTGTATAAAAGCTGCAAAAAAAAACAACACAAGTGCAAAAATGCAAATGCAATGCAAACTAAACTATATGCAATGAAATGAATCAATCACAACTCCTACTTCTTAATGATCTTACTTCACAACGGCAACGGCGCCAATTTGAAAGAAGTTAAATTGATATGTCGCAGTTTCAACACTTTCAAATGAGTTCCCCTAAAACAGTAATAATGCAGTACAATGGGAACCAGAATATCAATCCGTGGAAGTAATAAGAGTATATGATTGAGTTATGAATGATTCAATGGGGAACTAAACTAAAAATGAAATTTACAATCTTAGACTAAATTAAAATGAGGTAAAATCCTAATATGCAGTGAATGAAAATACTGCAGAATGCAAAAATGGCTAAAAATATGGAAAATCACAAATCTGACCCAAAATCACAAATCTGACCGTGATGAACAGTAACCACGGTCAGTATCGTAAATCTGACCGACGTGAACAGTAATAACAGTCAGGAATCACGGTCAAAATTTTGTGCTCTCGGTCAACATACAAAAACTAATGAGTTGTCTCGGTCAAAAATGGAAATTAGTGAACAAAATATATGATTGACCTATAAGAATGTAGACAGAAATGAAAACAAATTCAGATGAATGAAGCTAAACAAAATTCATAAATCTGACCACAATGAATAGTAACCACGGTTAGAAACCACAGTCAGAAATGTGAACTCTCGGTCAGAATGAAATGTAAAAACAATTTCTCAGTCAAGAATCAAATGCAAGGTGTAAAATATATGACTGACCGAGTGAAATGTAACTATTTTTGAGTTTTGAGTTTTTAAAATGGAAAATGACCGTAGTGAACAGTACTGGTGGTCAGAAAAGTGGTCAGAAAATCAACAAAATAAAAGGTCTCGGTCAAAATGAATATATGAAGAAATGCCTCGGTCAAGAATCAAATGAAGTGTATAAAATGTATGGTTGACCGATGTAAATGCAAATATTTTTGTATTTTGAGTTTTAAAAATGTGAGATGACCGTGTGAGATTGTTTTGGTGCGTGTGGTTGAAAACCTGACCGAGTGACAGTGGTCACTTCGGTCAAAATGTTCAAAACAGTGGTAAATGTGTGATGTGAATGATGGAATGAGTGAAGTAATGTATATTTATGAGTTTTTCAGTATTCAAAGGGAATTTGTAGTGCAGAAAATTAAAATGAGAACCTAGCTACACTTAAACTATTCTAATCTTATGCTAATCTATGACAGAACCTAAAACAATGCAGTAAAATCTATCTAAACCTAAAGCTAAGCTTCTACAAAGATTAAAGCAAGTAAACAAAGCAATAAAACCTAGCTACCGTGACTGTAAAGCAATTAAAACATCAAAACAGTAAAGTAAAAGCAGTAAAATGCAAAAAATTAAAGAAAGCAAGAACAAGAACTGTGGAGCAGATTCGGTGTAAGCAAAATTGCAAAACTACTGCGTTTTTGACATTGTGAAAACCTAATTAATCAATGTAGACCCCTAATTTTGCCCGGCCTCTCAAATAAAGATAAAGGAGATCACCCGTAACAAGATAAAGCTCGTCTAGCATTACAAATAAGAGCCAAGGAGACTTCCCATATGAAGATAAAGCTTCAATAGACACATATCGGCATCAATTGACGTCCAAAACAGACAAGGAGAGCTTCCCGGAGTCCCGAAACGCGCGAAACTGGCCAGAACAGGTTGAGACGGCCGTCCCGGTTGGGACGGCCGTCCCAACCTGCCCAGCCAGTTGGGACGCGCGTCCCGGAGTTGGGACGGCCGTCCCAAGCCCGGTTATGTGGGACGGCCGTCCCGGGTTCCCGGGGGTCCCAGCCTGTGTAATTTTGCCATTTGGGACGGCTGTCCCGGTCCGGACGGCCGTCCCACCCCGGCACGGCCGTCCCAAAGTGCGCCAGCTGCGAAAAACTATAAATAGGAGGCTCATTTGCCACTTTTTCACACCACAGACACTCCGAGAGCTCCGAAACACTTTCTAAAACTCGGAGCGCTTGTCTATTTCTTTCTTTCTCTTGAATGATCTTTCCGATTGCCTTAAATAGGTAACAATCGGTTAAGGAATTATATTCCGGCATTCGATTCTTCTTTAAATTTTTAGTGGGGTCGATCTTGTATTGGTGAGGAGAGTCTCGTGTAGAGAGAGGGGTTGCCAAAACGCATCCTCATAGTTGGAGATTCTCAATACAAAGCTTGCTACGGAGGTTCTTTTCAATTCTCTTCTCTTTTATTGCTTTATTTATTGTTTTATTTAGCTTTATTTACTATTTATGCCATGTAGAGTAAAATCATGTAGATAGCTATTTTAATATCTCTTTTATTGCTTTATTTAGCTTTATTCATCATTTTATGCATATAACATAGAATAAAATCATGTAGATAGCCATTTAATATTATGTAATAAAATAGGGTAATCGCGTAATTTCTCGTAATCTTTATTTAAATGAATTAATCTGTCATAGGGAACCCGAAAGGGGCGTTGTGGGGTGCTAACACCTTCCCCACACGTAACTAACTCCCTTACCCAACTCCGGTTATAATGGCCAAGTGCGGTTTTTCTTAAAATCAACATTTTTTCCTTTTCCAATGTTTAAGGTTAAAACATTGGTGGCGACTCCATAAGAACCTCTTTTCGAAAACCTTTTAAAACAAATACGCGAGTCTAAACCATCTTTTCGCGACCGCTCGCATAAACGTTTTGAGACGTCCCCCGGACGTCGGAAAGGGACGGCGGCGACAGATGGCGACTCCGCTGGGGAAGCTAGAGAGTTGATCCCATTTAGTGACAGATAAATTCAAACTAAGTAAAGATTTGAAATTACACCTTTACCCTTCTGTATGTTTTTATTGTATGGCTTTAATAACTCGTCGTATGATTATTTCGCAATTGTTTGAAATATAAATTGCACACAAGAACCCTTGCACACAACAGTCCCTCTATACCCGGGGGCAAGAGTGAATATCTATAGGGAGTGGGTGGCAGATACGATCGGTTAGTTGGCACACGGGGCTACTGCCGTTGTCGGAAAACCACCAACTCAAGGTGATAACTCTCTTCTTTTGGTCTAAGGGTGTCGCCACGGAGTTCCGTGCATGACCCGAGGATTGAGAGATTGAGAGGTCCCTATAATGGGGGCACCTTGGGGACCTTTGGCCTGGTGAGAACAGTTAGAACCACCTAAACCAAGCACGTTTCTGCAGGAAAATCCTACCTCGTGATTAAATAAGCGTGGCTCTGCTCGTGGATGTATGAATTGTGTGTGCATAAGTTTGCTGCATTTGTATTGATGCATTAGCATAGGGTAATCATACAACAAACAAAAAAAAAAGTGAAAAACCCTAAAAATCATAAAAAATATAAAAACATTAAGGTCATAAAAATACCCTTTTACAAAAGATTTTTGGCAAAGTCGTATCATTCATACCATATCATTCAATAAGTGGTAAAACCAAGAGAGAAAACCAATGCATTAAGAAAAGTATGCATAAACATCATCATAATAAAACCTCTCATACATAAACACATTCATCCTAGGGCGTATTTATTCCACGCTAATCATTTAAAATAAAAAGTCATAATAAGAATCATTAAAATCATTTAGAAGGTGGCTGGTCTTCCGCCCGTCCTCACTCGTGCTCAAAAAGCTAAGAAGATGGAACAACTAGAAGAGCAAAACCGAAAGCTCACCGCTGAGCTTACTACGCTGAAAGAGCAAATGGCTCAAATGCTAGAAATGATGCATCAACAGAATCTTCATCGAGAGGATCCTCAGAATGGACAAGCCTCTCACCAAGAAGAAGAAGAGGAACCTCAAAGTGAGCACGATCATTCTGACACAAGAGCAGTACATATTCATGCTCCCGAAATATCAAAACAACAAATCACTCGCTCTTGAAGAAAGGCCGAGAGCCATGGAAGGTCATAACTTTGATATAAAAGAAGCAGCTGATATGTGCCTCGTCAAAAATATCCAATTCCCTAACAAGTTCAAAACTCCGGACTTCCAGAAATACATGGGATCGACACTGCTCGAGAAGCCACCTTACAATGTACTGTCAGTAAGATGGCTGCGCATGCTGATAATGAAAAACTCCTGATCCACTGCTTCAGGAGAGCCTGGCTGAATCAGCCTTAAACTGGTATATGCAACTAGAAGGAGGGCAAATCCAAACCTGGAGACATATGGCAGATGCATTTCTTCGTCGTTATAAATACAACATTGACCTGACCCCTGAAAGAGCAGATCTACAATTAATAAGCAAGAAAAACGACGAATCCTTCAAAGCATATGCCCAAAGATGGAGGGAATTGGCAGCACAAGTGGAACCTCCTCTATCCAGACAAGGAAACCACATCCATGTTCATCAATTCTTTGACTCGGTCCCTATTACGACAAAATGATAGGGAACACATCAACACTCTTTGCGGATGTGGTAATTATAGGAGAAAGAGTAGAGCAAGGTCTGAAAAGCGGAAGAATTGCACAGACATACTACCTCCAATTCCTCTACTCCAAATGATAAAAAGAGCTTTGGAAAAAAGAAGGAAGGAACCGTGAATGCAGTTAGTATTACCACTCCTTCTGCCTCCTCGCAACAAGCCAAACCACGCAGACAGGAGAGGAAATTCACTTCCATACCTACCTCCTATGGAAGTCTATTTTTGAAATTGTTGGACGCCAAGCTCCTCGTGCGCGTCCCTCCCAAGAAAATGGAGCCACCATACCCAGAATGGTATAAATCTAATGAAAGTTGTGATTACCATTCAGGTTCTCCAGGGCACTCCATCGAAAGCTGTGTAGCCCTAAAGCACAAGGTCCGGAATCTAATAGACGCGGATGGATTACCTTTGACGCATCTACTCCGAAGGTGGATGACCAGCCCCTATCAATGCCCGAATAAAAGATGGGATAACGGAGACCAAGCAGATTAGGGCTCATCATTTTTATCATCTTTTGCAATAAAAAATATAGATAAAAATAGATATAAAAAAAAAAGAACTTCCGATGTATTTCTCGTGATCCCTGCCCATGATCACAAGATTTTTGGTTAATAAGGGCTTTGTAAATATTTTCTTCTATCAATACAATAAGGCATTTTTTTTAATATCCATATTCTCTTTCATTCTTTTGTCTCTCATACATCTCATAAAGAAATCTAAAACAAAGCATAACCCATACAGTCATGTCTCGTGATTGAAAACTCCTTGGAAGATCTCGAAAGCTGAAGACGAATGGATTGAGTCGAGACAGTGAGGAGGGGACCATTTCCCGGACATGCAAAGACTGCTAGAAAAAGAAGCGCAATCAATACAAGCTCCATCGAGAGAAAGCTGAGGTCATCAATCTGGGACAAGAAGATAATAAAAAAGAAGTAAATATTGGAACCCAAATTGATGACGATGTCAAAGAAAAATTAATACAATTGCTAAGAGAATATATGGACGTGTTTGCGTGGTCCTACCATGATATGCCTGGGATCGATAAAAGTATAGTGGAGCATCGATTACCATTAAAAGAGGGATTTCGGCCGTTAAACAAAAACTCAGAAGAGTAAAACCAGAATGGTCCTTAAAAATTAAAGAAGAAGTAGAAAAACAGTTGGATGCCAATTTCCTGATCGTTTCAAAATACCTCGAATGGTCGGCAAATATTGTGCCAGTTATAAAGAAAAATGGAAAAATCGAGAGTATGCGTGGATTACGGGACTTGAACGGTGCAAGTCCGAAAGATGATTTCCCCTTACCACATATTGATATGCTCGTAGATCACACTGCTACAAATACTCTTTATTCTTTCATGGATGGATATGCAGGGTATAATCAAATCAAATTGGCTGTCGAAGACAGAGAAAAAACTTCCTTCATTACGCCATGGGGGACATTTTGTTATAGAGTGATGCCGTTTGGACTTAAGAATGCAGGGGCGACCTATCAAAGGGCTATGGTTACACTATTTCACGATATGATCCACAAAGAAATCGAAGTATACGTGGATGATATGATTGTCAAGTCTAAAAATGAGACAGATCACTTCCTACACTTAACGAAATTATTCAATCGGCTTCGAAAATACCAGATTAAGCTTAATCCGGCTAAATGCACGTTTGGAGTACGATCAGGAAAACTTCTCGGGTTCATCGTCAGTAAAAAAGGAATCGAGGTGGACCCTGATAAAACAAAAGCAATCATAGAGATGCCCCCGCCAAGAACAGAAAAAGAAGTTAGAGGGTTCTTAGGCCGAATAAACTACATCGCACGGTTCATTGCGCAATTAACAGATAAATGTATGCCCATCTTCAAGTTATTGCGTAAAAACCAACCGACAGTTTGGAACGATGAATGTCAATGAGCCTTCGAAAATATCAAAATATGCCTAACTAATCCTCCAGTATTGATACCACCTGTGGAAGGGAGACCCCTAATTCTTTACCTATCAGTACTCGACGAGTCCATGGGATGTGTGCTCGGTCAACAAGATGACACTGGTAAAAAAGAACAAGCCATATATTACCTCAGTAAAAAATTCCTAAACTATGAGACCCGTTATACACCACTCGAAAAAACATGTTGTGCATTGGTGTGGGCAACTCAACGCCTTCGACAATATATGGTCAGACATACAACTTGGTTAATTTCCAAAATGGACCCAATCAAATACTTGTTTGAAAAACCCATCTTGACCGGAAGGATAGCTAGATGGCAAGTACTCCTCTCAGAATTTGATATTATTCATATCACTCAGAAAGCTATAAAAGCCAGTCCTTTGGCAGACTACCTGGCACATGGGCCAACAAGCGAATATCAATCCCTCCAAGATGATTTTCCAGATGAGCATATAATGCATATTCAACATGAAGAGCTTAAAAATGATGAGTGGATCATGTTTTTCGATGGAGCTTCAAACTTACTAGGACATGTGATCGGAGCTATTTTAATATCGCCTGAAAAGAAGCATATCCCGATAACAGCCAGATTAACCTTCGACTGTACAAACAATATGGCAGAATATGAGGCCTGTGCTCTAGGTATTCAAACGGCCTTGGATCACGGGGTAACCAAACTCAAAGTATTCGGTGACTCATCCCTTGTTATTTATCAGCTCAAGGGTGAATGGGAAACTAGAAACTCCAAATTAATCCCTTATCTGGAGCATATCCGTAAGATGACTTCACAAATGGAAAACATCAGTTTCGAATATATCCCTTGGGAGGATAACCAGATTGCTGATGCACTGGCTACATTATCATCCATGTTCGCACTAGGGCAAGAGCATGAGATGCCTATCATCCAAGTCAAAAGGCACGACAAACAAGCCTTTTGTATGATGGTGGACAGCGAAAAAGATAAAGCCCCTTGGTATCAGGACATAAGGCGATACTTGACAAAGAGTGAATACCCCGAGGGAATCAGTGACAATGATAAAAGGACCATTCGTAAAAGGGCTATAGGGTTTACAGTGATAGGAGAAACCCTCTATAAAAAGAATTGTGATTCTACTTTATTAAGATGTGTTAATCCCGAAGAAGCCCAGATATTGATCAAAGAAATACATGAAGGAACCTTTGGGACTCATGCACCAGGGCATATCATGGCTAGGAAAATCCTCAGAGCAGGATACTTTTGGTCCACAATGGAAAAGGACTGTTATCAGTATGCTAGAAAATGTCACAAGTGTCAAATACACGCAGATAATGTACATGTTCCACCGATACCTCTCAATGTTATGGCTATCCCTTGGCCATTTGCTATGTGGGGCATAGATGTCATCGGACCTATTGAGCCTAAGGCGTCCAATGGTCACCGATTCATTTTGGTAGCCATTGATTATTTCACTAAATGGGTGGAAGCTGCATCTTATGCACATGTGACTAGAAAAGTAGTGGTCACCTTCGTTAAGAAAAATATCATATGTCGATACGGCATTCCACATCGCCTCATTACTGATAATGGGACCAATCTGAATAATAAAATGATGGAAGAACTATGTTATGACTTCAAAATTCAGCATCATAACTCCTCTCCTTATAGGCCTAAAATGAATGGCGCAGTGGAAGCAGCCAATAAAAACATCAAGAAGATTGTTCAAAAGATGGTTAAAACCTATAAAGATTGGCATGAAGAATTACCTTTTGCTCTTCATGGATATCGAACGTCTGTACGAACCTCAACAGGAGCCACTCCATTCTCCCTTGTATATGGAATGGAGGCCGTATTGCCAATAGAGGTCGAAATACCTTCCCTGCGAATTATTATGGAAGCAAAATTAACAGAAGCCGAATGGGTCCAAAGTCGATACGATCAATTAAACCTTATCGATGAAAAGCGGCTGAATGCCATATGCCATGGACAAGCTTATCAAAAGAAGATAAAAAAGGCTTATGATAAAAAGGTACGCCCTCATACTTATCAAGAAGGGGATTTAGTGATAAAGAAACTGCTTCCAGCCCAGAAGGATAAAATTGGAAAATGGGCGGCAAATTATGAAGGACCCTTTGTGGTCAAACGAGCTTTCTCAGGAGGGGCACTTATTCTCACTAATATGGATGGAGAGGAGCTTCGACACCCAATCAATTCTGATGCAGTAAAGAAATATTATGCTTGAAGACATTGCTCAAGACACGTCAGGAATGAAAATCCGCAAAGGACATTCCTGGGCAAAAGATAGGGTCCATATTCCTCGCTAGGATATGTCCTAGGCAAAAAGAAGAGGTCAAAAAAAAAAAAAAAAAAAAAAAAAAAACAAAACTAAGAGCAATGGTTACATTAGTTGAAAACCGAAAAGGCGGCTAAAGTAACATTCTTCCAGGAGCAAGCAGTCTGCATAGTCTTCACTCTGAGCTCAGGCATCTCAACTGAAGCAATTAGGATAACTGGGGGGCAGATATCATAGACATGACTGTTCAAGCCTATACAGTACAGCCAACCTTGACTACCCATTCTTCTAAATTCCTTTTGTAATCCTTCTGTAAAAGAAATAAACTTTCGTTCATTTATCAATAAAATTCCCTTTCATTTCCTTTCTCTTGACCAAATATTATGGAAATGCCTCTTTATTGATAAATCATAAATATGCGCAAAGACTTTTTAATCAAAGATCAAACATGCATCTAAAAAGGGGAAGCATATAAAAATAATAAGATAATAAGCGCCTGCTAGGATATTCTTAGGAAAAAACCAGGGTAGCCTGCTAGATAAAAAAAAAAAAAAAAAAAAAAGAAGAAGAACGATCTAGGCAAAAGATAAGGCAAAAGCCCCCTAAGATATTCTAGGCAAAAATTAAGGCGGCCCGCTAGATCGAAAACCCGTAAAGGGCGGTCTAGGCAAAGGATAGGGCTAAAACCAAAAGATGAGTAAAAGATGAGCCCATCATTAAGATCATAAGAAAGGAGCCCATCGACATATTCGTGAGAAGCCGACGGAAGAAGGCCAGTCACTTTCTAAATGCATCAAAAATAAATGAACATCAGATTGCATTTAGGACATCCACACACAAAGTAGTTGCATAATACGACTTCGTCAAAATCAAGAAAAAATAATTTTCTTCAAACAAGAATAATAAACATGCATATAAGGAGGATAGGCTCCATGTTTGTGATTGGAAATAAAAGGCGCCAAAATCCAGCCTCTAAATGAAAGTCAAAAACACGAAAGGCGAAATCAAAATCATTTTAGCAGACTAAAGAGCACCAAGAAAGCTAATTCCAACCATCAACCTTCTACACCAATAAAAGAAGGTACATCAAAAATAGAAAAAGCCAACGAAGGGCTTGATAATCCCCAAGCGGATCCTTGCCTACTCCAAAGGCAAACCAAAATTACTCCATGACTCAATATCTACACCACATGAGTCATCAAGCATAAATCACTTGGAGCTGCAATCAACATCTTTCCATCCAGAAAAGTCATCAATGTAGAAAAGCCAATGGAAAGGCTCAATTATCCCCAAGCGGATCCTTGCCTACTCCAGAGGCAAAACAAAAAGAATACCTCGCGACTCATCTTCGTCAGCACATGAGTCATCAAGCACACTCATATAAGGATCTCCACTTCATTCCCCAACGGAGAATAAGGGTTACACAAGAGCCCATCATACGAAGTCAAGTCCTTTACATCACTGGGGGGCAACAAAAAGAAGGAAGAGAAAAGCCTTTCATCCTCTGACAAAGGCCACTGCAAGAAAAAGCCAAAAGAAAATCCCCCAAGAAGAGCACATCAAGAAAAATCTATAAAAGAAGAAAATGAGAAAATTCCATCCACAGGAAGGCAAATCAACCCCCCGGTGGATCATCAAAAAGAAAATTTTCTCCCCAGTAAGCCTAACCGCAAAGGCAAATTACAAATTACGAATCCACAGGGAGTTAAGCACCCAATATGAATATCCCCAGCGAAGTACAAAACCTTCACTCCCAAGAATGCCTATGCTTACTCAGAAACAAGCAAAGGGCCGATATTCCCAAGAAACGGGAAATCAACCTAAAAGAGGTAATACAAGCAAAGCTTTCAAGAAACATCTACCTACTCAGAGGTATTGTCAAGAACGAATATCCTCAAATAGAACATCAGCCTATTCAGAGGCAAACAACAAGTAAAAAGCCTTCACCACTATTGAAGCACACGCCTAATCAAGAGGCACAATCAAGAATCAACAAATCCCCAGGGGATTCCCGCCTAATCAAGAGGCACAACCAAATAGAAATCACATCCCCAATTGGGCTCTCGCCTAATCAAGAGGCACAATCAAGAATCAATAAATCCCCAGTGGATTCCCGCCTAATCAAGAGGCACAACAAAATCCTCAAGTGAATCTTCGCCTAATCAAGAGGCACAATCAATAAGAGAATTCAAAATCCCCAAAAGGATTCCCGCCTAAAAAGAGGCAATCGACATAATCCCTGGCAAAGCTGGATGGCTAAAACAAGAAAAGCAAAAAAAAAAAAAAAATCAAGAATCCCCGGTAAAACCGGATGACTAAAAAAAAAAAAACAAAAAGAAAAATTACTCCCCATAGGTGCATGATCAGAGACAATAAGTCGCCAGAAACCGGATGAGGGTTCGTACTCATCAATCAAAAAGATATTCCAAAAAGAGCATTCCAAGAATTTGTCAAAATGCAGATTCGTACCGGATGGGGGTAGGTACTCATCGAGTCCGTCGAAATGCGGACTCGCACCCAGTGGGGGTGTAAAAACCATTACGAGTCCAGGCAAGATGCGGACTCGCACAATAGAGCCTTGTCAAGATGCGGGTTCACACCCAGTGGGGGTGTAAAAACCATTAGAGTCCGTCAAGATGCGAGACTCGCACAATAGAACCTTGTCAAGATGCGGGTTCACACCCGATGGGGGTGTAAAAACCATTAGAGTCCGGCAAGATGCGAGACTCGCACAATAAGAGCCTTGTCAAGATGCGGGTTCACACCCGAGTGGGGGTGTAAAAACCATTAGAGTCCGGCAAGATGCGGACTCGCACAATAGAGCCTTGTCAAGATGCGGGTTCACACCCGGTGGGGGTGTAAAAACCATTAGAGTCCGTCAAGATGCAGACTCGCACAATAGAACCTTGTCAAGATGCGGGTTCACACCCAGTGGGGGTGTAAAAAACCATTAGAGTCCGGCAAGATGCAGACTCGCACAATAGAGCCTAGTCAATATGCAGGTTCACACCCAGTGGGGGTGTAAAAACCACTAGAGCCTAGTCAATATGCAGGTTCGCACCCAGTGGGGTGTAAAATCCACTAGAACCTAGTCAATATGTAGGTTCGCACCCAGTGGGGGTGTAAAATCCACCAGAACCTAGTCAATATGCAGGTTCACACCCAGTGGGGGTGTAAAATCCATTAGGACCTAGTCAATATACAGGTTCGCACCCAGTGGGGGTGTAAAAACCACTAGAATCCGGCAAAATGCGATTCGTACCAGGTGGGGGTAAGTACCCACCAAAACCTTAAAAATGCAGATTCATACCAGGTGGGGGTAGGTACCCACCAAAACCTTAAAAGAAAGCTCAAACCGGATAGGGGTTGGTACCTATCAAAATATTTATCGTCCGGAGGATCAACAAGGAGCGAGCATCCGAAGGATAACCGGGCAAAAGGGTTAACTCCTTCCCCTACCAACTAATTTTGCCGACATATCCAGCTAGACCAATTAGCTAGGCAGGTGAAGGGGGGCAGCTGTAGACCCCTAATTTTGCCCGGCCTCTCAAATAAAGATAAAGGAGATCACCCGTAACAAGATAAAGCTCGTCTAGCATTACAAATAAGAGCCAAGGAGACTTCCCATATGAAGATAAAGCTTCAATAGACACATATCGGCATCAATTGACGTCCAAAACAGACAAGGAGAGCTTCCCGGAGTCCCGAAACGCGAAGCCGGCGGAACGAGGTTGAGACGGCCGTCCCGGTTGGGACGGCCGTCCCAACCTGCCCCAGCCAGTTGGGATGCGCGTCCCGAAGTTGGGACGGCCGTCCCAAGCCCGAGTTATGTGGGACGGCCGTCCGGGTTCCCAGGGGTCCCGGCCTGTGTAATTTTGCCATTTGGGACGGCTGTCCCAGGTCCGAGACGGCCGTCCCACCCCGGACGGCCGTCCCAAAGTGCGCCAGCTGCGAAAAACTATAAATAGGAGGCTCATTTGCCACTTTTTCACACCACGGACACTCCGGAGAGCTCCGAAACACTTTCTAAAACTCGGAGCGCTTGTCTATTTCTTTCTTTCTCTTGAATGATCTTTCCGATTGCCTTAAATAGGTAACAATCGGTTAAGGAATTATATTCAGGCATTCGATTCTTCTTTAAATTTTTAGTGGGGTCGATCTTGTATTGGTGAGGAGAGTCCGTGTAGAGAGAGGGGTTGCCAAAACGCATCCTCATAGTTGGAGATTCTCAATACAAAGCTTGCTACGGAGGTTCTTTTCAATTCTCTTCTCTTTTATTGCTTTATTTATTGTTTTATTTAGCTTTATTTACTATTTATGCCATGTAGAGTAAAATCATGTAGATAGCTATTTTAATATCTCTTTTATTGCTTTATTTAGCTTTATTCATCATTTTATGCATATAACATAGAATAAAATCATGTAGATAGCCATTTAATATTATGTAATAAAATAGGGTAATCGCGTAATTTCTCGTAATCTTTATTTAAATGAATTAATCTGTCATAGGGAACCCGAAAGGGGCGTTGTGGGGTGCTAACACCTTCCCCACACGTAACTAACTCCCTTACCCAACTCTGGTTATAATGGCCAAGTGCGGTTTTTCTTAAAATCAACATTTTTTCCTTTTCCAATGTTTAAGGTTAAAACATTGGTGGCGACTCCATAAGAACCTCTTTTCGAAAACCTTTTAAAACAAATACGCGAGTCTAAACCATCTTTTCGCGACCGCTCGCATAAACGTTTCGAGACGTCCCCCGGACGTCGGAAAGGGACGGCGGCGACAATCAATCAAGCATTCACCATACAGTTCAACAAAGTGATTGCAAGCTTCAATCCTCAACCGAGAGACATCCACAAGCTAAAGCAAGTCAAGAACACAAGTCTTAAACAAGTTGTCACATGCAATTCAGTTCCAGCAGATTTTGTTCGGTAAAAACCTAATCTAATTCATGAATTCAGTAAAGAAAAACAATTAAAGATGATAGAAGAAGGAAATCCAGATCCAATTCGTGATGAACAATGAAGAAGAATGAACACATACATGGAAGATTGAGATGCAAGCAAGGAGAAAGAGCCATGGTGCAGTGGAGAGAACAATTGAGAGAATTCTGATCGATTTGATTGAATCTGAACTTGAAAACTTCGACTCTCCGTTATTACATTAAGTTAATTTACTATATACTTCAACTAATGTACAATTACAACTTACAAGGCCCATAACCGGACCTAATCCAATAAGATGTTGAAGAGTCGCACTGTCTTCGTTTCAGTGCAGTACCGCGCGATTCGAAGCTTGCAGTTTTCTCAATTATTCTTCAAATGAAACGATTCTGGTATCATTAGAAATCTTGTTAAGTTATCTTTCAAACGCCACCGTTTTGACTAATTTTGGCGGTCTATCGAATTTATGATAATTATTTTACTGAGGCATGCCCGGTGGACCGACTCTGTGCGCGTAACCTCCCTTACATAATTTATATAAAATTCAATTTAGCTCCGAATTGAGTGTTTCTTGATCCGCTGGAAAGATGAATTTGTCTAACTTTCACTGCTTCAAGAATAATGATTTTAGGATCTCTGTAGAAAAAATAATAAATAAAACAGTAAACTAATATCAGTACCAGTATACAATAAAATACAGACTAATTTATTGTTTTTATGCAGAAATTTATATTACGGCTTCTAAAGGCATAGTAATACAAATTATAGTTAATTAAGCTTTATTAACATAATATAAACAATAATATAACATTATAAGCTACTTAAGATGTGCTGAAAATCAGTCACATCAAATACCAGACCGCCGTCTCGTTTCAACGCCAGGACGAGACCGCCGTCTCGATTTTCCAGACGGTGGTCTCGACACTCGCAAAAACGAGACGGCGGTCTGGGTTTTCCAGACGGCGGTCTCGATTCTCGCCAAGTCGAGACGACAGTCTGGATTTTCCAGACGGCGGTCTCGACCCCGTGACATGAGCGAGACGGCGGTCTCGAATTACGAGACGGCGGTCTCGACCCTGTCAGGCGAGAACGACGGTCTGGACCCTGACAGCGCGAAAAACTATAAATAGGGGTTCTCCCCCCCCCCTCATTTCAGGACCAAGCAGCAAGAGCTCTCCCTTCTCTCTAGATTTTCTCTCTCTAAGAATCCCTCCGAGGCATTTCCGGAGTTTCTGAGCGTCTTTAGGCATAGACTGAGCGTTCTAAATCTTCTTAAGAATCCCTCCGAGGCATTTCCGGAGTTTCTGAGAGTGTAGAGTGAAGGGTTGCCAAAACGCACCCTCTCTTTTAAAGAAAATACATAAAGCTTGCTTTGGAGGTGCATATTCTTTATCCTTCTAAATTTTACTGCTTTCATATAAATATATACAATAGAAGCCAGGGCCATGTAGTCATAAATTTAAATACCGCGTAATAAAAGGGTAAAAACGCTATTTTCCAGTTTAATTATTTATTCAAGCTAGCCATCGCGTCGCTCCGACCGCGCCCCCGTTTTCGGGGAGGCGGCGACAGATGGCGACTTCACTGGGGAAGCCTAGAGAGTTTATCCCATTTAGTGATGGGCTGGCTTAAAAATAATTAAACCAAGAAAATAAGCGCTCTTACCCTGCCTTGTATTATAACATGTTTTATTGTTTGGCTTTCAATAAACTGTTGTTTGTTTATACTTACGCAATTGCTTGATATATAAATTGCACACAAGTCCCTTGCACACTACAGTTCCTCCTATACCCGGGGGCAAGTGAGATAACCATAGGGAGTGGGTGGCAGGTACGGTTCGCTGCAGTTAGGGCCTTGTGCCCACCAGTGTGATCGGAAACCACCACTCAAGGTGATAACCTTCCTCTTTTGGCAACAAGACCGACTCTGGCCTTAGTGTTGAGCATGGTCGGACGGCTGGAGAGTGGGGACCCTATAATGGGGGCACCTTGGGGGCCTTAGCCTGGTGAGAACAGTTAGAACCTACCCTAACCAATACACTTTTCTGCAGGAGAACCCTACCTCGTGATAAAAACGAAATCTCGCCTGTTCGGGGATGATCGAATTGTGTGTGCATATGATTGTTGCATTTGTATGTTGCATAGCATAAACAAACAACAGAACAAAATCAAAAAAATATTTTACAAATAAACACCCTTATCTCGGACAGTCTGCCTTTTAGCTAGCCTGGTTTCAGGTTCTTTGTAAGCTAAGTAGCCACGCAGTTCCGACAGAAGAGATAAGGGACGCTAAAATATTCTTTCTCATAAAGCCACATTTTATCTCGGACAGTCTGCCTTTTAGCTAGCCTGGTTTCAGGTTCTTTGCAAGCTAAGTAGCCACGCAGTTCCGACAGAAGAGATAAAAAGGCTATAAAATAAATAAAATAAACAAATAAAAATAAAAATCCATTTTTCCAAAATTCACAAATAAGACCTGGCCCAAAAATATTGCATTCATAAAACATTCATATAGATAGTTTATTCTTCCGAAAAAAATAAATGCAAATACCATACATCATGAAGAAAAAAAAACATGATAAAATAGCAAGATAAACACTCACAATAAACATCATCTTCATCAAATCATACATTTTGGTTTTAGAAAATGGAGGGAACAAGTAGGCAAGTGGGGAAGGTGGACATTCTCCGAAGCCATACTGAGAAGCTAGAGCGGCTTAGTGCAACGATGCCACCGGAGGTCCGCACCGACTTCAAAAAGTCCTATGGACAAATTCTGGACCTCTTGAAGATCAGTGTCGATCAGGTCTTCCTCAGGGTACTGATTCACTTCTGGAACACAAGTCTGCGGTGCTTTGAATTTCCGCAGTTCGACATGGTTCCTACTTTGGAGGAGTATGAAACTATGTTGAGATGGCCCAAATCAGCTGGGGTCCATATCCGCCACGAGGCATATATTCCTACAGCACCAGTCGCTGCCCTTATCCATCTACCGTACAGACAAAGTGCCCTGATAGGAAGAGGGAACACCCAGGGATGGAAAGTAGCGATGTTAGAAGACCACCTGTCCTACCTGGCTGAAAGGGCAGAGTGGGTGGCCTTCAATAAAACCCTGGCGCTATTAATCTTCGGAACAATCTTGTTCCCCTTCCAACTCGACACGGTTGATCAAGCCGTTATGGACGCCTTCTTCGCTTGGGACGTGAATTCGAAGAGTCCCCTGCCCGCTATTCTTGCCGACACCTTGCTCTCGGTAGATTTCTGCCGACAGAAGCATGGAAGAACACTCCGCTGCTGCTCTTCGTTACTTTATGTGTGGAGCATCACACATCTTTACGCCTCCAGTCACATGGGGATATTCCCCGATCCTTTGAGAAGCTTCTCCAAGATCCCCCTCCAGCGACGTCTGACCATAGAATGGAGGGACGAGCTAGAACAAAAGAATGCCAACAGCATATCTTGGGTCTGCCCTTGGTTCCGACCCGGTCCAGTTCTCGTCAGATGCGGGAGCCATCCGAATGTACCCTTGATAGGACTCAGGGGTTGCATAGCCTACTCACCTAGAGTAGCTATGAGACAACTCATGAGGACCCAAACTACTATCTCCCGAGGGGAACTCGGAGGACTGTGCTTCTTCGGAGACCCATGCACAATGGCCAACTCACTGATTGTGAGAAAAGCATGGGAGAAGCCGGTCTATATGGGAGACAGAGAGCTAGGAAAAGCTCGGGTAACTGTCACCAGTGACTATGAGGCATGGAGAAGAAGAAGAGAGATGGCCCGACCATCCACCACACCCGCTCCAATCGCCAACAACGAAGAGCTGCAGGCACAAGTCAATGCCTTGACCCAGAGGGTAGAGATAATGGGAGCTCAGATACGGGCCCTTGAAGAAAAAGAACAAGCCTCTATCCTCACGATTGACGGTCTACAGAGGCAAGGCAAGAAAAAGGATCATGAAATAGAGCGCCTCAAGGACCAATGTGCTGACGCTAACGAACAAGCTATCCGAGCGTCCAAATCCGCCAGAACCAGCTCGGATAGCCAACTACAGGAGATAACGGCCAAAACAGCACACCTTGAGGCGGAGTCAGCTCAGCAGGCTCAAACAATCAAGGAGTTGTCAGAACAACTCCTCCAGGCTCGGCTAGACCTCCGCCAGGAGCGAGAGAACAACAGAAAACTCAGCCGAGGCATTTATGAGCTACGCATTAAGGAGAAAAGCGGGCTATCTCAATATGACCAAGTGCTACAAGAAAAGGACCGAGCTGTTGCAAGGCTCGATGAACTAGAAGCCTTGGTCATACATCAAGAAGCAAAGATCAAGGATGCTCAGCAATACAGCGAAGAAATGAGCCAAGCGATCCATAAGCAAAGCGAAGCGCTCGCTCACCATGTCCGGGAAGCCGAAAGAGAATTACAGAGGAAACAAGACCCGCCTGTGGGTTTCTTTAGGCTTTTCCGCTTTTGCCAAAAGACGCTTCATAGTATGGAATAAGAGAATGTACACCTTTCAAAAGAATTAATAAAATCTTTTTCCTTATTTCACACTTGTCTACTTGCATGCATAAGCATTCATTTGCATATTTTGATTTCCCTCCTTCACGCTTAATAAATAAGATAATAAAAAGGAAGGATTAACTAACACGTCTTCCAACCCAGAAGAATGGAGAGAAAGCCACTCCTAATAAAGCTCACCCCAACGGTCGAATCATCGCAAGAGGAAAGCAAACCTCGGCCGTTGGTCCTCAAAAATAAAGAGTGGGCAAGGACGCCAGTGCGACTTTTTATGCCACGTCCTTTCCCCTATGAATCAGATAAAGCTGTACCGTGGAGATATGGGGAATCTTCACCAATAAAAGAAGAAATAACAAACATAGCCGGCATCGGGGGAACGACTAGAAGTGGAAGAATCTACTCCCCCAAGGACACACAAGAAGAGGTCCTCCAAAATAAAGAAAAAAATAAAAAGACCGAAGACGAAAAAGAAAATAAAGAATCTAAGGAGGAGACAGAGGAATTACTCCAATTTATAAGACAAAGCGAGTATTCCATTATCGACCAGCTCAATCGCACACCTGCAAAAATCACGTTGTTATCTTTGATAATGAGCTCGGAACCGCACCGAAACGCCCTGCTGAAGGTCTTGAGCGAGGCGCACGTACCTCATACCATATCCCAAGAGAAGGTCGAGAGGATCGTCGGTCACATTACGGCAAGCGATCACCTCGCCTTCACAGAGGAAGAACTCCCTCTCGAAGGGTCAAAGCACAACAAACCCTTGCATATCTCAGTCAAGTGCAAGGAATACCTCATCGCCAAAGTTCTTGTGGATAACGGGTCATCCCTGAACGTAATGCCCAAATGCACACTGGATAAGTTAACTATCCAAGGGATCCATCTGCGCCCAAGTAGCACCATCGTTCGAGCCTTCGACGGATCAAAACGAGAAGTAGTGGGAGAGATTAATTTGCCAATCCAGATTGGACCCACTATCTTCGACATTGATTTCCATGTAATGGACATTACTCCAGCATATAGCTGTCTCCTCGGCAGGCCTTGGATTCATGACGCCAAGGCAGTACCTTCGACGCTCCACCAGAATGTCAAATTCATAGTGGAGGACAAACTGGTCACGGTCCAAGCAGAGGACGATATCCTGATCAGTGGACCGTCCACCCAACCCTATGTGAATGCAGCCGAAGAGGCCCTTGAAACATCTTTTCAAGCGCTTGAAATTGCCAGCATAGAGCGACTTCCCAAAAATACAAAAGTAGCCCGCATGATGTTGAAGCATGGCTACCATCCCGGCCAAGGATCGAGGGCGGATTCCCAAGGAATGAGGGAACCCCGGAATTCAAGGACAATCCTCACAAGTATGGCCTAGGATATAACCCTTTCATGGGCCGAGCGGGAAAAGCAAAAGGGAAGTCCCCCCTCTGCACACTCAAGCAGATTTTCCGAAGTGGAGGGGTGCAAGCGTCAAAAGCCACTCTAGTCATTAGGAAATCTTTTTCTTTGTTCAAGGGATGTAAACCCCATGATTGTTAGAGACTATCCCCGGGCGAGCCCGACCCCGGGCATCTTAGGGCACATATTCCCTTATTAATTAATAAGAATGATTCTTTCTATTTGCTTCTTTTCTTGCTACTTCTGACTGGACCACATGAATAACCCTGTCTAAATAAACATAAAAAAAAAGAGAGAAGAAGAGAATAAGAAGCGCTCCCAAATAATCAAACCTTCGTCATTGCTATCATCATTGAGTTAGCTGATTAGGAGCACATAAAAATAAGACTTCACCTAAAGCCATAAAGAAAGTCACACTTCGCCAATACTGTGAACAAAAAAATAAATCCACAAAAAAGAAAAAAGCCCAGAGAAGCCAAAGGCCAAAGAAAAGGGCAAATTATCCGGTAGGAAACCCACTAAGGGGGCTACACAAAAGTTAGGGTCGACCTGGTAGGATACCCGAACAACAATAAAGGGTAGCCTAGGCAAAAGTTAGGGTTACAAATAAGGGTCTGCTAGGATTTCTCCGAAAATTTACAAAAGAGTAAACCTAGACCAAAGTTAGGGCCAACACACAGTATCCTAGTTCGAAAACCCGCAAAGGGCGATCTAGGGAAATCAGCTAGCTATTTAAAAAGCGATGGAAATAAAACCAAAAGTAGCGCAAATACAAAAAAGAAAGAAGGGAAAATGTTTGCTTAGACAAAGCTTAAACACTCAGGCTTAACCATTTGCCAGCCATTCTTACAAATTCTTTATCAACAAAAAGTCAACCCGCCAAAACACAAACCGTTGATTTTTACCCCCTTTGCTTCTTTTCTCTTGACCCTCACGACAATATTCTAACAATTAATTTGGGAATATGGAGGCGTATAGTCAACAAGAGGATTGAAATCCCTAAAGCAAGGAAAAAGGGACACTACATGACGAAAGTGCTCTACAAAAAGAAAAACAAAAGGAAAAAACAAAAAAAAGAAGAAAGAAAGAAATTATCCTTCGACCACAAAGAATCCGCAGAGGTACAGCCAAAAAAGTAAAAACGCAAGCAAATCGAAGGCTTCCAGTCGCAACAAGACACGTTGGTTAAATCCTTCGAAAAACTAACTAAAGTAGGCATTATAGGACATCAAACATGAAAACATTTGCATGCATAAAATGTTTTTGAACCAGGTCCTATTTCTTAAGCAAAAAAAAAATAAATATATATATATATATATATATAATAATAATAATAATCATCAGAAATTCGAGACCGCCGTCTGGGTTTCCTGCACCGCCGTCTCGTTTCGTTGACCAAACGAGACCGCCGTCTCGAGAAACTGACCGTCGTCTCGACTTAGGCAAAGTCGAGACCGCCGTCTGGGTTATCGAGACCGCCGTCTCGATTTGTTGACCAAACGAGACCGCCGTCTCGACTTTCCGGACGGCGGTCTCGACTGAAAAAATCCTATATAAGGGGGCGCGCTTGGGGGTTTCCTCACAACTCTCCAAGCCTCCAAAACCTCCGGAACCTCCAAAACCCTCCTCCGGACCCTCCGTGCTCAAGATGTTCAGCGAAGTGGCTCCGGGAAGAGAAGGGGTACCTCCGGTGCTAGCGGCTCGGCACCACCGCCACCCCAAGACCCTTCTCAACTTCAACCGCAACACCAGGCCCGCCTGGACAATCTCAGGAATTACCAGTGGCACTCCATGCTGACACTGGATTTCGGCATCCTGGCTGAGTTCGGATGGGAAGAGGACGTTCGGGCACATATAGATAGTATTGGATGGAGCTTCCTGCTACAGCCTCCCCCCACTCATGTGTACCCGCAGGCGGTACTCGAATTTCTGGCCTCGGTCTCCCTTGTCGAGATCCCCTCCATGGCCTCAGGAATGCAGCCCACCAAGATGGTCAATTATTTTATGGGCGGGCAGTACCACACTACCACTTTGGAAGAGTTCAATGTCTCCATTGGATTCATGCAGCCCGAGGGGGCCCTAACCCGAGAATACCGAGAGGCCATCTGCTCTCGGCCCACCCATCTCACCCCCGCCGATATGTGGCGAGACCTCACAGGGGCAACCACACTGCCCACCTTAATGAGGGGATCCGCACTACAACCGGCCCTCCGCATCTGCCATAAGCTGCTGGCAGGCACACTCCATGGGAGGAAAGAGAGCCAGGGTAAGATATCCCTCCCTGACCTCTTTGTTCTCTACTACATGCACCAGAGGCGGCGCTGCAATCCAGGGTACTTCTTCTTGAGGGCCCTGAAGGACTTCGGGAGCAGATCCACGGGGGCCATCCTCGTAGCTCCCCTCATCACCCCTCTAGCAGAGAGAATGGGGTGCCCTGGCCGGGAAGAGCTGGCCCGCAGCCTCCGACCTGAGAGCATCAACGGGCCGATGCTGGTCAGCATGGGGATGCTGATACGCCGAGGAGATCAGTTCGCCCTACACCCCACCCTGGATTTTGAGCTTGACCTCCGGGGAATAGTGGCAATGCAGGATGCGCCCACATCCCCAAGCTCCCAGCAGCAGCAGCAGCAACAGCAGCAACAGCCCCCACAGTACACAGATGACTTCGCTGGCATGCACCAGCATATGGACTATTTGAGCCAGCAATTCAGCCAGATAGCAGTGTGGCGAGAAGAGCAGACCCAGTGGTAGCAGACTCAGGATGCTCGCATGCAGGCCCTTCAAGAGGGCCAAAATGAGATCCGCCAAGAGCAGCAGAGGATGCGGCAGGAGTGGACGGCGTACCAGGAGGATTACAATGACGAAATCCAGGAGCAGACCGACTTCCGCTACAACATGTATAGATATTTCCCCCACCGCCCCCCTTCTGATGATGATGATGACTCTTAGGGGGCGGTACGGGTTAAAATAAGAGTTGCTGTAATGAAATTTTCTATGAATAAAATTTTATTTTCCGCATTCTTTGCCTTCTTTTACAAAAGCCAGCGTAACCAAAAGAAGCTTAAAAAGGAAAAAGGCACACGCTCAAGAAAAAGCCAAAATCCAAAAAATCGCGAGAAAAAAGAAAAAAAACCGCGAGAAAAAGGCAGGACAAAAATTAAGACTACCTCAACCAATAAAAACCGACTACCAATCAAAAGTCGAACCCGACCAGCAAGAGTCGGATAACCACCAACAAAAAATCAAAAGAACTAAAATCCCCAGCAATCAATGAAGCTGGATGAACAACAAACCAAATCCCCGGTACAGTCCGGATGACCATTCAAGAAGACCAAGAATATCTACCAGAGAGCCGGCGCATGAGCCACCCGAGCAGTAAGCCGCCACTACCACCAGTCCTTCGCAACGGGACTGTACCAGCCTGATAGGGGGTTTATACCTATCAACCAGCACATAAAAAGCGCCCGCCAGGCGCATGGGCCACTCGAACCGTAAGCCGCAGTTACCACCCCGATGGGGGTTCATACCCATCCGAGTCCCACACAACGGACTCGCAACTACCGACCGATGGGGGTTTATACCCATCAACCGAAGGATCGGCTACGTCAAGAGTAGTATCCGGAGGTTCTACCACTCATCAACCGAAGGATCGGCTACGTCAAGAGTAGTATCCGGAGGTTCTACCACTCATCAACCGAAGGATCGGCTACGTCAAGAGTAGTATCCGGAGGTTCTACCACATGTCAACCAAAGGGATCGGCTACGTCAAGAGTAGTATCGTAGAGGCGCACAAACACAACATCTCCCCAGAAGATCATCCGCCACAAGACAGGACGTCCGAAGGGTAGCCGGGCAAGAGGGTCAACTCCTTTACCTTCCTGTCAATCTGTCTGGCACAACAGGCCAACAGTTGACTAGTCAGGTAAAGGGGGGGCAGCTGTAGACCCCAAATCTTGCCCGGCCTCCAAATAAAGTCAGAAAGCTTCCTATTTGAAGACGGTCGGAGCTTAACAAGCCACTAGGAGAGACTATTAGGCTCCCGTGCCAAGATAGGAAGGTTTTTTGGCCCAAAATAAAGTTTCTCGCCCTGAAGGGACGAGACCGCCGTCTGGGAATACCAGACCGCCGTCTCGTTTCAACGCCAGGACGAGACCGCCGTCTCGATTTTCCAGACGGCGGTCTCGACACTCGCAAAAACGAGACGGCGGTCTGGGTTTTCCAGACGGCGGTCTCGATTCTCGCCAAGTCGAGACGGCGGTCTGGATTTTCCAGACGGCAGTCTCGACCCCGTGACATGAGCGAGACGGCGGTCTCGAATTACGAGATGGCGGTCTCGACCCTGTCAGGCGAGAACGGCGGTCTCGACCCTGTCAGGCGAGAACGGCGGTCTGGACCCTGACAGCGCGAAAAACTATAAATAGGGGTTCTCCCCCCCCCCCTCATTTCAGGACCAAGCAGCAAGAGCTCTCCCTTCTCTCTAGATTTTCTCTCTCTAAGAATCCCTCCGAGGCATTTCCGGAGTTTCTGAGAGTGTAGAGTGAAGGGTTGCCAAAATGCACCCTCTCTTTTAAAGAAAATACATAAAGCTTGCTTTGGAGGTGCATATTCTTTATCCTTTTAAATTTTACCGCTTTCATATAAATATATACAATAGAAGCCAGGGCCATGTAGTCATAAATTTAAATACCGCGTAATAAAAGGGTAAAAGCGCTATTTTCCAGTTTAATTATTTATTCAAGCTAGCCAGCCTATCATAGGGAACCCGAAAGGGGCGTCGTAAAGGAACTAATACTTCCTTTACACGTAACTAACTCCCTTACCCAACTCTGGTTCTAATGACCAAGTTGGTTTTCGAAAACCAACGCCTTTTTAAAAACCCCTTTTCCGATGTTTATGGTAAAAATATCGGTGGCGACTCCATAGAACCCAAATTAAATATATCTCCGAGTTAGCCCGGTTATAGGAAAACTCAGGGATACTTTTGAAAACCTCGCCCCTAGGTTAGCCCCGTTATCGGACAACCTAAAGGCGTTGTAACCACCAATAAAAAAAACGCGAAAATAAGAAGAGTCGATAAAACCATCGCGTCGCTCCGACCGTGCCCCCGTTTTCGGGGAGGCGACGACAAAGTGAGCATCCAATTTATTTTCTAAGTGACACACTTTATCATCTACATCAGAGATACGACGAATGATTTCCTCATGTCGTACTCTAGAGAGAGTGAAGAATGTTTGCATCTTCTGATTCATATCAGATAACATGTCTTCCACAGATTGATGGGTTTCAGGATGAGCAGAAGATGTTCCATCACTTTGAATCTGATCAGAGGGAAACTCAGCAACAGGAGGCATATCTTCGTCGGAATCTTCATCATCTGCATCTATGTTTGGAACATCATCCTTGTGAACATAGGTATTATTGACACGCACCATTTGAAGTTGGGTTAATGTGCTGTCCAGCATTCGGTTTATGTTTGTCGTTCATATAGTTTGTTCCCCTTCGACATTCACTCCTTTGTATTCAAGAATGCGAGAGATAAGGAGAGCATATGAAATTTTGAAGGTGGGATGACGTTTGGTCTTTAGCATAGTCATGGTGACAAGGCTGCCCCAATCTATTGGCTCATTATTCATTATTGCATGAATAATGCGAAGATCTATTGAAGAGAATTGGGCATGGTTGGTTGCCCAGGGACATAAGATCCAGACGAATAAATGCAAGAGCAGGCGTTCCTCCTTCTTCAATGGTCCAGCTAGAAGAAGACGTCCAATCTCCATGGAAGGGTTACGAAGAAAAGAATGGTAAGCCATGATCCTGTCAAAGTCATCTAACTCAGCAAAATTGTTAATAACATCATCTCTTTTATAGGAAAATGAGCAAAGTTTTCCCATATATCGTCATCAACAATAATGGATACTCCCTTAACACGAGAGGTAGCTACTTGATCTCTAAATTTAAAGCGAGAGTAAAATACCCTAACTAAGTCAGGATAGTATGTACCTTGCATTTGGATAAAAGGGAGAACTCCTTGAATTTCAAGAAGATTAGGAAAATTAAATCCCCTATTGATGAATTGATCACCAATAAGGAATTTGGGAGTGATAATACCTCGTTCCTTCCAAAAAGTAAGAAATTCCTGTCGTCCCTCAGCATCGAAGATCCATCCTTCGACAGAATTAGGACGGGGATGAGAAGCAGGTGCAGATCTTCTTCTGGTGGGAATTTTAGCACGAGAAGATGAGGCCATTGTAGAATTAGAGGAATAACAAGAGACTTTAGGAAGACAAGTGATGTTAGAAGAAGGCAAGAATGATTGAATAATGCTAGAAAGATTGGATTCAAGAGTTTGAGTTGTGGAGAAGTGAAATGGAGGTTTCCTATTTATAAACAACATCTCCAACAGTCATTTGAGAGTGCATAGGGACCAAAAGAGTCGTTGGCAACGACTAGTGTAGACCCCTAATTTTGCCCGGTCTCTCAATAAAGGCTAAAGAGACTTCCTACAAGCAAGATAGAGCTCGCCTGGCATCTCAATAAAGGCCAAAAAGACTTCCTATACGAAGATAAAGCTTCAACGGGCGTCTATAGGCACCAACCGACGTCCAAATAAAGAAAGGAAAGCTTCCCAGGGGTCCCAAAACACAAAGGCTGGCCAAAACAGGTCGAGACGGTCGTCCCAAGGTCGAGACGGCCGTCCCAACCTTCCCTGGCCAAGTGGGACGGCCGTTCCAAATGGGACTGCCAGTCCCAACTTTTCAGGGGGTCCCAGCCTTCATAAATCATGCAGTTGGGACGACCGTCCCAACCCAGACGACCATCCCAAATGTGCAGGCAGCGAAAACAATAAATAGGAGGCTCATTTGCCACTGTTTCACACACCAGACAACTCCCAGTACTTGTCTATCCTCTTCCCTCTTCGAATGAACTCTCTGATTGCCTTAATAAGGTAACAATCAGTTAAGGAATCATATTCCAGCATTCGATTCTTCTGAAAAATTGAGTCGAGTCGATCTTGTATTTGGAGAGGAGAGTCTTTGTAGAGCGAAGGATTGCCAAAACGCATCCTCACGATTAAAGATTCGTAATACAAAGCTTGCTACGGAGGTTCTGTTCAATTCTCTTCTCTTTTACTGCTTTATTTATTGATTTCTGTATGCAATAAGAAATAAAGTCATGTAGATAGCCATTCTTAACATTATGCAATAAAATAAGGGTAATCGCGTAATTTCTCATAATCTTTACTTAAATGAATTAATCTGTCATAGGGAACCCGAAAGGGGCGTTGTGGGGTGCTAACACCTTCCCCACACGTAACTAACTCCCTTACCTAACTCTGGTTATAATGGCCAAGTTTGGTTTTTAATAAAATCAACGCCTTTTTATCCTTTTCCAATGTTTATGGTCAAAACATTGGTGGCGACTCCATAAGAACCCCTTTTCGAAAACCTTGCTTTTATTAGAGGATAGTTCAGTTGTTGAGCACCTCGGAAGCAATGAACATAATTTTAACATAAAACGCGAGTCTAAACCATCTTTTCGCGACCGCTTGCATAAACGTTCGAGATGTCCCTGGAAGTTGGAACGGACGGCGGCGACAGATGGCGACTCCACTGGGGAAGCTAGAGAGTTGATCCCATTTAGTGACGGATAAATTCAAACTAAGTAAAGATTTGAAATTATGCCTTTACCCTCTTCCCTATGTTTTATTGTAAGGCTTTAATAATTGCTGTATGATTATTTTCTGCAAATTGTCTGAAATATAAATTGCACACAAAAACCCTTGCACACAACAGTCCCTCTATACCCGGGGGCAAGAGTGAATACCTATAGGGAGTGGGTGGCAGATACGACCGGCTTGTTGGCACACGGGGCTACAACCGTTGTCAGAAACCACCAACTCAAGGTGATAACTCTCTTCTTTTGGTCTAAGGATGTCGCCACGGAGTTCCGTGCATGACCCGAGGACTGAGAGATTGAGAGGTCCCTATAATAGGGGCACCTTGGGGACCTATGGCCTTGGTGAGAACAGTTTAGAACCACCTAAACCAAGCACGTTTCTGCAGGAAAACCATACCTCGTGATTAAATAAGCATGGCTCTGCTCGTGGATGTATGAATTGTGTGCATTCGTTTGCTGCATTTGTATTGATGCATTAGCATAGGGTAATCATACAACAAACAAAAATAGTAAAAAACCATAAAAATCATAAAAGTGATAAGATAAGCCAACTTTATCTCGGACAGTCTTCAGTTAAGCTAGCCTGGTTTTAGGTTCTTTGTAAGCTAAGTAGCCACGTTGACCGACAGAAGAGATAAAGGGTCATAAAAAATATAAAAACGAATTAAAGCCATAAAAATGCCTTTATAAAATAAAAATTTTTGATAAAGGTCTTATAATTCATACAACCTTTGTTCATAAAAATAAGAGAAGAAAATAGGACTCTCTTTATCAAAATCCATAAACATCCATATAGATAGTTTTCTTTTTTAAGAAAAACCAAGTACTATCATGTATCATATTAGGAATAAAACATGATAATACTTAGAAAAACAAACACTTACATGCATGAATTTACAAGAACTCATCCTCATATCATGCATTTTCATTTCTTTTAGATAATGGAGGGATCCAGTAATAGACAGTTAAAGAAAGTGGAAATCCTTCTATGCCGTGTAGAGAAGTTAAGGCAGTTGAGTACATATATGCCACTGGAGGTCAGTGCCAATTTTGAGAAATCTTATGGAAGAATTCTTGACCTCCTGAAAATCAGCATCGATCCAATCTTTGTTAGAGCATTGGTCCACTTCTGGAATCTCGATCTACACTGCTTTGAGTTTTCACAGTTTGACTTAGTACCAACCTTAGAAGAATATGAACTCATGGTTAGATGGCCTCAATTAGTCGGGGCCTATGTCTGCTCAGGAGTATATGTGGCCGTGAGTAAGGTTGCTACTATCATACAACTGCCTCCTCATCAATCCATCCTAGAGGGAAAAGGGAACATCCGAGGTTGGAAAATGTCCGTAATAGAAGACCACGTAATCTCTTTGGCTGAAAAGAAAGATTGGTCTACCTTCAACAAAACTCTAGCATTAGCAATGTTCAGAATCATATTATTCCCATTTCATGTGAACATTGTGGATCATGTTGCAATAGATGCCTTCTTTGTCTGGGATGTGTACTCTAAGAGTCCTATGCCTGCAATTCTCGCTGATACCCTGCTTTCAGTAGATTTTTGCCGACAGAAACAGGGGAAAACACTTAGATGTTGCACTTCATTGCTATATGTATGGGACGTCACTCACTTCTACGCTTCAAGCCACATGGGCATATTCCCTGATCCTTTAAGAAGTTTTGAAAAAATTCCTCTTCAGCATCGTCAAGCTTTAGAATGGAAAACCGAGTTAGAAAATTGGAACATAGAGCATGTATCATGGGTTTGCCCTTGGTTTCGACCCGGTTATATTCTTATACGATGCGGAGATTACCTGAGCATACCACTACTAGGCCTCAGGGGTTGTATAGCTTACTCTCCTAAGATAGCTATGAGACAACTCATGAGAACCCAGACTGTGCCAACTCAAGAAGAGCTCAGAGAGCTGAGTCTATGCCATTATTCCCATAGCTTTGAAGAAGTATCCGCTGTCCGGAAAGCATGGGAAAGACCAGTCTATATAGGGGATAAAGAACTTGGAAAGGTGCAGGTGTCTACGTCCCACGAATATGAAGAATGGAGGAAAAGTAGAAGGATACACCAACCATCTGCTACATTCACGACAACATTAGTCAATGAAGAGCTACAATTGCAGGTCAATGCCTTAAATAAAAAGGTAGAAATCATGGAAGCTCAGCTGAGGGCCTTCGAAGAAAAAGAGCAAGAAGCAACCCTTACAATAGATGGTCTAAAAAGGCAATGTAAAAAGAAGGACCATGAAATAGAGCACCTTAAGAATGATTGTGCTGATTATCAAGAAGAGACTAAACAAGCATTGAAAATTCCAAGGCTTGAACAAGATAGTCTATTCTGGGACATGAGTGACGAAATAACACATCTTGAGAGTGCGCTTGCGGAACAGGCAAAAACGATCAAGTTAATACGGGATGACCTAGCGTAAACTCGGTCGAAGCACAAAAGTGGTGGGAAACCGCTGAAAAATACGAGAGAAGACCTAGAGGAGCTACATGACAAAGAAAGAGATGGATTAGCTCAGTATGGTCAACTACTTCGTGAAAGAGACCAAGTAATAGAAAGGTCTGACCAACAACATGCCTTAATCGTTCATCAAGAAGAAAAGATAAAAGAGGCTCGTGGATATAGTGAAGATATGAGCCAGGCGGTACATGAGCAAATCAAGACGCTCAGAAATCATGTGAGAACAGCTGAAGATGAATTACAAAGGATAAACACTTGCTTCAAAGCATTGTATAGAAGGATAAACACTTGCTAGTTGAAATAAAAAGTTTTTTTTCCTTAAACTGTCTATTGCATTCATAAGTTGCATACATTCATACATCCCTCCTCATTTTAATAACAAAGATAATAAAAAGGAAGGATTAATTGATGTGCTTTCCACAAATCAGAATAAATGGAAAAGAAGCCTTTCGTCATCAAAATCTCTACAACGGTCGATAGACCCAAAGATGATAATAAACAAGCACCGTTGGTTATTCCAATCGATAAAAGGGAAGAGGCAATAACACCTGTACGTTTATTCATGCCTCATCCTTTCCCTTATTCATCAAATAAAGTTGTACCTTGGAGGTATTCAGAAGAATCATCAGTTAATCAAGATATCTCCAACATAGCCGGTATTGGGGGCATGACGAGAAGCGGAAGAATATATTCCCCCAAGGAATTACAAGATAACATTCCTAAAGATAAGGCAAAAGATAAAGCCGAAGAGGAAAAAGAATCCAAGGAGGAGACAGATGAGTTACTCCAGTACATAAGGCAAAGAGAGTACTCCATCATCGATCAACTCAATCACACTCCTGCAAAGATAACCTTGTTATCACTCATAATGAGTTCGGAACCACATCGAAATGCACTGTTAAAGGTTTTGAATGAATCATTCGTCCCGCATGCAATATCCCAGGACAAATTTGAAGGAATTATTGGTAATATTACAGCCAATAATCATCTTACCTTCACAAATGAAGAACTCCCTTTAGAAGGGTCAAATCACAACAAGCCCTTGCATATTTCTTTCAAATGCAAGGAATATCTCATTTCCAAAGTTCTGGTGGATAATGGGTCATCCTTAAACGTTATGACTAAAGGCACACTTGACAAGATAACAGTGCAAGGAACCCACATGCGCCCGAGTAATACAATTGTTCGAGCCTTTGACGGATCAAGACGTGAAGTAGTAGGAGAAATTAGTCTACCAATTCAAATTGGCCCTACTATCTTTAACATAGACTTCCACGTGATGGATATCACGCCGGCATATAGTTGTCTCCTTGGTAGACCTTGGATTCATAGCGTTAAGGCAATACCTTCAACGCTCCACCAGAAAGTCAAGTTTGTGACAAATGATAAACTCGTCACAGTTCAAGCTGAAGAAGACTTTCTAATCAGTAAACCGTCTGTCCAACCATATGTGGATGCGGCTGAAGAGGCTCTTGAAACATCTTTTCAAGCACTCGAAATTGCCAACATAGAAAGACTTCCCAGTAATACAAAGGTGGCCCATATAATGAAAAGATATGGATATCGCCCAGGACAGGGGCTCGGAAAGAATACTCAAGGAATAAAAGAGTCACCGGAGTTCAAAGATAATCCTTTAAAGTATGGTTTAGGGTATGACCCCACGAAAGATCAAACCATACGGAAAACAAGGAAGTCTTATCCCTCAAAGATGATATTCCGAAAAGAAGGGATATTAGCGCAAAGGGTAGCGTTAGTCATTAGGTGTCCTTCTTCCAATTCTAAGGAATGTAAACCTAGTGACTATTAGAGATCACTCCTCGAGGTATGCCCGGACCTCGAGCATTTCTAGGGCACACATTTCCCCGAAATTACAAAAGAATGTTATTCTTACTATCTGCTTCTTTTCTTGCTAAATATGTCTATACCCCATTTATAATAAACAAGGTTTAGATAGACGTTTTGTTCCAAATGCATCAGAACAATCAAAGCATCATAAAGCAAAGTCAAATATGATTGATTAACTAGAAACATGGATAAAATTTATCTCGACAAAATCAAGTTTCGACAATGTTATGCAAAAAATAAATATGCAAAAAGTAGAGCCCGTCAAGGCCAAAGGCCAAGACAAGAAAATAAAAGGGCAAAATACCCGGCAGGAAACCCACAAAAGGGGGCTGCGCAAAAGATAGGGTAAACCCGGCAGGAGACCCGAACAATAATAAAGGGTAGCCTGGGCAAAAGTTAGGGTTATAAAAGTCCGCTAGGTATTCCTAAAAAAATAATAAATAAAAAGGGGAAACCTAGACAAAAGTTAGGACATAAGCATAACATCCTAGGCTAAAAACCTGAGAGGGCGGACTAGGAAAGCTAATCAATCACAAAAAGGCAGCACAAATCAATAAAGTAAAGACGCCACATCATAAGAATAAAACGTCTACCTAAACTAGCCTAAACACAAACCAACCTTGGCTAGCCATTCTTACAGAAACCTCTATTACAAAAAAATATCCCTCTAAAACACAAGCCCTTGTTGCAAATCCTTTTCTTTCTCTTCTCTTGACCATTTCACTATAAATCATTCAAGTAATAAGGGGAATGTGGAAATATAGTGATCAATAGGAAGGTCAAAATCCCGAAGGAAAGGAAGGAGGGCATTGATATGGCAGTTACCTTACGAACAATAGATTGCTCTTCGGCTATAGCAAGAAAAAGTCTAAGACGGCAAATCAGGTACAACCAAGCTTGTTAATCAGAAGAAACATGACGACAGAAAGGTACAACACCAAGAATGCTCCCGAAGTCAAAGCACATCAGTTAAAACTTTCGAAATATTAACTGAAATAGATCATAGGATGCATATCATGAAACATTACATGCATTAAAGCATCAATGAATGGAGTCCTATCCTTTTTCTCAACAAAAAATAAAAAAATCCACTCAGAAAGCTCGAGACGACTGTCCCAAAGTCGAGACGGTCGTCCCAAAGTCGAGACAGCCGTCCCAAATCCCAATTTTTAGTTGAGACGCGCGTCCCAGGTGGGACGGCCGTCCCACTCTTCAGTTGATTAACCATGAAGGGAATTTTCAATTGGGACGGCCGTCCCAACCCAGACGGCCGTCCCAAATCTCCTGGCGTCCCTTATATGTATTTTGCGTGGATTTGGCCTTTGGTACCCCATTCCAAGCATTCTACCTTGCTTCTCTTCCCTTTTAACACACTCCTAGCATTCTTAAGTGAGTACTACATACAATGGAGCATGGAGAAGCCTCATCTAGGAGAAAACGCACTAGAAACCCTGCTAGAGGAACTCCTACTACTAGCACTCTACTAGCAGAATCACATCAACAGCGACTGGCAAATATCCAACAATATTCCTGGTATCCTACACTGCGGTTGGATAATGAAATCCTAGCTACATTCGGCTGGGAACAAGACGTCAGAAGGTTCATCCACAACATAGGATGGGACTTTCTGCTCCGAGAGCCACCTACTCGGATCCACCGCACTGCTACACTGGAATTTCTTGCTTCAGTCAACATGGTGGAAATGCCGTCCGCAATTCCCGGAGTGCCACCGACTCAAGCCATCTCCTACTGGATGGATGGAGCCTACCGGACCACTGTTCTGGATGACTTTAATGTCATAATGGGTTTCTGCCAACGAGCAGATACAAGAACACCAGAATATCGGTCCGCATATCTGGAAAAGCCTGCTACTCTCACCACCACTAGCATGTGGAGAGAGATCACTGGAGCACACACTCTGTCGTCGAACCTGAAGGGCGCAACTTTCTCTCCTCCGCTCCGCATATGCCACAAATTTCTAGCTGGGACCATACACAGCCAAAAGGAGAGCCAAGGGAAGGTAACGTTGGCCGACCTCTTCATCGTTTACTGTATGCATCAAGGGCTGCGATGCAACCCAGGATATGCCTTTCTGAAAGCCGTAAAAGATTACGGAACACGCGGCTCAGCAGGAGCCATCATAATAGCTCCCTTTCTCACCCCTTTAGCTGAATATTGGGGATGTACTGACGGAGAAGACCTCCCAGCTAGCCTCCAACCATAGCCGATTAGCGGAGGAACGCTAGTTCATATGAACATCCTCAGTCGACAGGGATCAGGGTTCATCTTAAACCCCATTATCTTGATTTCGCTGGATATGCGCGATTTCGACATGCCTCAGGACATCCCTTCGACTACAGAATCGCAGCAGCAGTCATATGATCCAGACTTCACCGGCTTGTACCGACGGATAGACGACGAGCACGCCTATATGGAAGGAGAGTTCCAGTTCATACGGTAGCAGTTCAGTCAGCTGACTATGAGGCAAGACAGGACGAACCGAGAGATAGAGAATCTGGTCCAGGCCCAGGCAAGGTTCCAGCGCCGCTTGCTCCGCCGCATCCCTTCGCCAGCACCATCTGCCCATTCCAGTCCAGAGGCAGATGATTAGGAGATAGTTTCCTTTTAAATATTTTCTAGTAATTTGAAAATGTTTTGTATCACAAAAAAGAGAAGTAATGAATAAACATTGTCATTTCTGTTTACATTCCAAAAGCCCACGTGTACAAAAAATTATAAAATAAAAAGGCACACGTGATAAAAAGCCAGATTTCAAATAACTCGCGATAAAGATTAAAGTCGCGAAAGAAAAAGGCGAAATCAAAACCATTCCAGCAGAATAAAGAGCTTCAAGAAAACTAGCTCCAAGCTTCTACACTAATAAAAGAAGGTACATCGAAGAAAAAAGCCAACGAAAAGGCTCGATAATCCCCAAGCGGATCCTTGCCTACTCCAAAGGCAAAACAAAAATTATTTCATGACTCAGCATCACCACATGAGTCATCAAACATAAATCATTTAAAGCCTCAATCAACATCCTTCCATCCAAGAAAAAGGAAGTCATCAACATGAAAAAGCCAACGGAAAGGCTTGATCATCCCCAAGAGGATCCTTGCTTACTCTAGAGGCAAGACAAAAAGATTATCTCACGACTCAACTGCATCACCACAGGAGTCATCGAGAACACTTATCCAGAATCTCCGCTTCATTCCCCAAAGGAGAATAAGGACTACATAAGAGTCCATTAAAGAAAATATGGAGTCAAATCCTCCATATCACCGGGGGGCAAAAAAAAGAAAGAAAAGAAAAACTTTCATTCCCCAATAGAGGCCACAACGAAAAAGGCCGAATAAAAATCTCCAAGTAGAGTATATCCAGAAAATCTACAAAAAGAGGAAAACAAAAATTTTCATCTTCCAGCTCAAATAAGAGCTTCACAAAGCCAGGAGCCAGGACTCCATCATCAAATTTGGATCCCCAGGAAACCGACAGACTCCTCGGTGAATCCCCAAAAAAGAGAGAAAAGAAGAAAATTTCTTCAGTCCCGCTCAATAAAGGGCTTCGTAAAAGGCCAGGAGCTCAAGACTCCACCATCATGAAAAATCAAATCGAGGATTGGATCCCCAAGAAGAAAAGAAAAATTCCCCAGGGATCACCAAAAAGAAAAGAGAAAAAGATATATCTTTTCACCCAAACAAAAAGCCAATGTGCATAAAAGGCGCACATACAAACCCAATTCCCCAGCAGGAATAAGAGCATAGGCAAGGCCAGCTCAAACAACAGCATCCAATAAGGAGTCAAAAACTCCATCACTCCCTAGGGGGCAATTCAAAATAGATCCCCAGGAAACGATCAAATCCCTGGTGGATCATCAAAAAGAGAAATATCCCCAGCGAGCCTACCAGCAAAAGGCAAAATACAAAATTCATATCCTCAGGGAGTTAATCAGCTGGAACACCCAATATGAATATCCCCAGTGAAAGGCAAAACCTTCACTCCCAAGAATGCCTATGCCTACTCAGAGGCAAGCAAAGAGCCGATATCCCCAAGAAATGGGAAATCAACCTATGCAAGAGGCAATACGAGCATAAAGCTTTCAATAAAGCATCTGCCTACTTAGAGGTATTTTCAAGATCAAATATCCTCAAGAGGAGCATCAGCCTATTTAGAGGCGAAGAAAACAACAAAAGCCTTTGCCACTGTTGAAGCATCTGCCTAATCAAGAGGCACAATCAAACCAAAAATCCCCAATGGATTCTTGCCTAAATAAGAGGCAACCAGCAAAGAATCCCCGGCAAAGCCGGATGGCTAAAAAAGCTAAAAACAAGAAATCCCCGGCAAAGCCGGATGGCTAAACAAGAAAAGCCAAAAACAAGAAATCCCCGGCAAAGCCGGATGGCTAAACAAGAAAAGCCAAAAACAAAGAAATCCCCGGTAAAACCGGATGGCAAAAAGGAAAAGCCAAAAAGCAATGAATCCCCGGCAAGACCGGATGGCTAAAAAGAAAAGCCAAAAACAAAAAATCCCCGATAAAACTGGATGACTAAAAAGAAAAGCCAAAAACAAAAAATCTCCGATAAAACCGGATGGCTAAAATGAAAAGCCAAAAACAAAGAAATCCCCGGTAAAACCGGATGACTAAAAAAGAAAAGACAAAAAAGTCAATCATTCCCCATGTAAGGCGCATGATCAAAGACAATAAGCCGCCAACACATCTCCAAAAACCAGATGAGGGTTTGTACTCATCAATCAAAAGACTGAATGCCAAAAAAAGAGCATCCCAAGAGCCTTATAGAATAGGGTTTGTACCAGGTGGGGGTAGGTACCCATCAGAGCCTTGCAAGACGCAGGTTCGTACCGGGTGGGGGTAGGTACCCATCAGAGCCTTGCAAGACGCAGGTTCGTACCAGGTGGGGGTAGGTACCCATCAGAGCCTTGCAAGACGCAGGTTCGTACTGGGTGGGGGTAATTACCCATCAGAGCCTTGCAAAACGCAGGTTCGTACCGGGTGGGGGTAGGTACCCATCAGAGCCTTCCAAGACGCAGGTTTGTACCAGGTGGGGGTAGGTACCCATCAGAGCATGGCAAGACACAGGTTCGTACCGGGTGGGGGTAGGTACCCATCAGAGCCTTGCAAGACGCAGGTTCGTACCGGGTGGGGGTAGGTACCCATCAGAGCCTTGCAAGACGCAGGTTCGTACCGGGTGGGGGTAGGTACCCATCAGAGCCTTGCAAGAAGCAGGTTCGTACCGGGTGGGGGTAGGTACCCATCAGAGCCTTGCAAGACGCAGGTTCGTACCGGGTGGGGGTAGTTACGCATCAGAGCCTTGCAAGACGCAGGTTCGTACCGGGTGCGGGTAGGTACCCATCAAAGCCTTATAAAATAAGGATTATACCGGATGAGGGTAGGTACTCATCAGAATCTAGCAAAAATGCAGATTCGTACCAGGTGGGGGTAGGTGCCCACCAAAGCCTTATAAAATAAGGTTTATACTGGATGAGGGTAGGTACTCATCAGAATCTTGCAAGACGCAGGTTCGTACCAGGTGGGGGTAGGTACCCACCAAAGCCTTATAAAATAAGGTTTATACCGGATGAGGGTAGGTACTCATCAGAATCTAGCAAAAATGCAGATTCGTACCAGGTGGGGGTAGGTACCCACCAAAGCCTTATAAAATAAGGTTTATACCGGATGAGGGTAGGTACTCATCAGAATCTAGCAAAAATGCAGATTCGTACCAGGTGGGGGTATGTACCCACCAAAGCCTTATAAAATAAGGTTTATACCGGATGAGGGTAGGTACTCATCAGAATCTAGCAAAACGTTGATTCGTACCGGGTGGGGGTAGGTACCCACCAGAGCCTTATAAAATAAGGTTTGTACCGGATGAGGGTAGGTACTCATAAAAAAATTAGCATAATGTATTAGGTGGAGTAAAATACTCACCTAAACATTACAAAAAACAGGTTGCAAAGACCTTACTTCTATTAGAGGATAGTTCAGTGTTGAGCACCTCGGAAGTAAGTACCCACAAGAGTTTAGCAAAAGGCGAACTCATACCGGGTGAGGGTAGGTACTCACCAAAGCCTTGTAAAACAAGGTTTATACCTAGTGGGGGTAGGTACCCACAAGAGTCTAGCAAAATGCAGACTCATACCGGGTTAGGGGAAGTAATCACCAGAGCCTTATAAAGTAAGGCTCAAAACCAGATAGGGGTTGGTACCTATCAAAAATATTTATCATCCGGAGGATCAGCAAAAAAGCATCCGAAGGATAAATGGGCAAAAGGGTTAACTCCTTTCCCTACCAATTAATTTTGTCGGGATATTAAGCCAACAAATTAGCTGGGCAGGTGAAGGGGGGGCAGCTGTAGACCCCTAATTTTGCCCGATCTCTCAATAAAGGCTAAAGAGACTTCCTACAAGCAAGATAGAGCTCGTCTGACATCTCAATAAAGGCCAAAAAGACTTCCTATACGAAGATAAAGCTTCAACGGGCGTCTATAGGCATCAACCGACGTCCGAATAAAGAAAGGAAAGCTTCCCAGGGGTCCCAGAACACAAAGGCTGGCCAAAACAGGTCAAGACGGTCGTCCCAACCTTCCCTGTCCAAGTGGGACGGCCGTCCCAAATGGGACTGCCAGTCCCATCTTTTCAGGGGGTCCCAACCTTCATAAATCATGCAGTTGGAACGGCCGTCCCAACCCGTGTACGGTGGTGGTTGTTGTTGTTGCTGCTGCTGCTGGAATTCGGGGGGCGTGGGGATATCCTGCATCGCCACCAGCCCCTGGAGATCTAGTGCGAAATCCAGTGTGGGATGGAGGGCCAACTGGGTCCCTCAACGTATCAGCATTCCCATGCTGACCAGGACTGACCCGTTGATGGTCTCGGGTCGCAAGTTGGAGGCCAGCTCTTCCCGGCCAGGGCACCCCCATCTTTCTGCCAGGGGAGTGATAAGGGGAGCCACGAGGACGGCCGCCGTGGATCTGTTCCCGAAGTCCTTGAGGGCTCTCAGGAAGAAGTAGCCGGGGTTGCAGCGCCGCTTCTGGCTCATGCAATAAAGTACGAAGGGGTCAGGGAGGGAGACCTTGCCCTGACTCTCTTTCCTCCCATGGATTGTTCCTGCCAGCAGCTTGTGGCAGATGCGGAGTGCTGGGGGTAGCGCAGAGCCCCTCATCAGCGTGGGCAGCGTGGTGGCTCCTGTGAGCTCATGCCACATTTCGGCGGCGGTGAGGTTGGTGGGCCGGGAGCAGATGGCTTCACGGTATCCCTGGGTCAATGTGTCCTCGGGCCGGACAAACCCGATGGCCATGTTGAACTCGTCGAGGGTGGTGGCCTGGTATCTTCCACCCATGAAGTAGGTCACCATCTTAGTGGGCTGCAGGCCCGGGACCGTGGAGGGGACCTCGGAGTAGGAGACCGAGGCGAAGAATTCCAGTACCGCTTGTGGGTACACATGTGTAGGTGGTGGCTGCAGCAGAAAGCCCTACCCGATGCTGTCTATGTGGGTTCGGACGTCGTCCTCCCACCCAAATTCAGCAAGGATGCTGAAGTCAAGTCTCAGCATCGGGTGCCACTGATAGGTCCGGATATTGTCGAGGCGGGCCTGGTGTTGTGGTGATAATTGAGAGGGGTCCTGGGGTGGCGGAGCCGCAGAACTGCTGGCCCCGACAGTGCTCCTTCTCTTCTTGGAGGCGCTTCTACCAAACATTTTGACTAGGGGGGCTTGGGAGTGCAAGATATGAGCAATGGAGGTTCTAGAGGCAAGGAGAGTTGTGAAGAAACCCTCTGTAGACCCCTAATTTTGCCCGGTCTCTTAAAATAAAAGCTAGAGGAATTTCACCCAAAGATGGAGTTCATCCGGCTTCCCAAAACCGAGAAAAGACCTCCTACACAAAGATAAAGCTCGCCCATTCACACAATAAAGACTAAAAAGACTTCCTATATGAAGATAAAGCTTCAACGGATACACATCGGCATCAATCTATGTCCGAAAAAGGAAAGGAAAGCTTCCCGGGGTCCCAGAACACGAAAACTGGACAAAACAGGGCGAGACCACGGTCCCAAAAGTGGGACGGCCGTCCCAACTGCAATTAAGCAGTTGGGACGCGCGTCCCGAATGTGGGACGGCCGTCCCAAACCCATTTTAAGTGGGACGGCCGTCCCGGCCTCCCTGGGGGTCCCGCTCTGTGTAAATTTGTCATTTGGGACGGCCATCCCAGTCCAGACGGCCGTCCCAACCCAGACGGCCGTCCCAAAGTGCGCCAGCTGCGAAAAACTATAAATAGGAGGCTCATTTGCCACTTTTTCACACCCCAGACATCCCAGAGGAGCTCTGAAACACTTTCTAAAACTCAGAGCACTTGTCTATTTCTCTCCCTTTCTCGAATGATCTTTCCGATTGCCTTAAATAGGTAACAATCGGTTAAGGAATTATATTCCGGCATTTGATTCTTCTTTAAATTTTTAGTGGAGTCGATCTTGTATTAGTGAGGAGAGTCTCGTGTAGAGAGAGGGGTTGCCAAAACGCATCCTCACAGCTTGGAGATTCTCAATACAAAGCTTGCTACGGAGGTTCTTTTCAATTCTCTTCTCTTTTATTGCTTTATTTATTGTTTTAATTAGCTTTATTTACTCGTTTATGCCATGTAGAATAAAATCATGTAGATAGCTATTTTAATATCTCTTTTATTGCTTTATTTAGCTTTATTCATCATTTTATGCATGCAACATAGAATAAAATCATGTAGATAGCCATTTAATATTATATAATAAAATAGGGTAATCGCGTAATTTCTCGTAGTCTTTACTTAAATAAATTAATCTGTCATAGGGAACCCGAAAGGGGCGTTGTGGGGTGCTAACACCTTCCCCACACGTAACTAACTCCCTTACCTAACTCTGGTTATAATGGCCAAGTTTGGTTTTTATTAAAATCAATGCATTTTCATCCTTTTCCAATGTTTATGGTCAAAATATTGGGGGCGACTCCATAAGAACCCCTTTTCGAAAACCTTGCTTTTTCAATGTTGAAGCAATGAACATATTTTAAAACAAATACGCGAGTCTAAACCATCTTTTCGCGATCGCTCGCATAAACGTTAGAGACGTCCCCCGGACGTCGGAAAGGGACGGCGGCGACAGATGGCGACTCCACTGGGGAAGCTAGAGAGTTGATCCCATTTAGTGACAGATAAATTCAAACTAAGTAAAGATTTGAAATTACGCCTTTACCCTTCTGTATGTTTTTATTGTATGGCTTTAAATAATTGCTGTATGATTATTTCTGCAATTTTTGAAATATAAATTGCACACAAAAACCCTTGCACACAACAGTCCCTCTATACCCGGGGGCAAGAGTGAATATCTATAGGGAGTGGGTGGCGAATACGATCGGTTAGTTGGCACACGGGGCTACTACCGGTTGTCGGAAAACCACCAACTCAAGGTGATAACTCTCTTCTTTTGGTCTAAGGGTGTCGCCACGGAGTTCGTGCATGACCCGAGGATTGAGAGATTGAGAGGTCCCTATAATGGGGGCATCTTGGGGACCTTTGGCCTGGTGAGAACAGTTAGAACCACCTAAACCAAGCACGTTTCTGCAGGAAAACCCTACCTCGTGATTAAATAAGCATGGCTCTGCTCGTGGATGTATGAATTGTGTGTGCATACGTTTGCTGCATTTGTATTGACGCATTAGCGTAGGGTAATCATACAACAAACAAAAAAAATGAAAAACCCTAAAAATCACAAAAACTGATAAGATAAAAGACCTTTATCTCGGACAGTCTTCAGTTAAGCTAGCCTGGTTTCAGGTTATTTGCAAGCTAAGTAGCCACGTTGACCGACAGAAGAGATAAAGGGTCATAAAAAAATATATAGAAACAATTAAAGCAATAAAAGTGCCTTTTACTTTAAAAAGATTTTTGGCAAAGTCGTATCATTCATACCATATCATCCAATAAGTGGTAAAACTAAGAGAGAAAATAATTACAGCATGCTCATCATTTTAATAAACCCCTAAAAAATGGGTCTTAGAGACGTTTTTTGGGAAAATTACTGGGCCAAATCGCCTGCGGCAATCTGCAGCTTGGTTCTTCATCCTTTTCTCTTCGTTTTGACATGCTGTGCGTCCAAATCGGACAACCCAGTCAAAAGTTATGCCACTTTCAATATCTGCTGTCATAAAAAAAATATTTTTGTAGTGCATACATAAACACATTCATTCTAGGATACACCAATCATTTAAAAAAACTATAATAAAATTGTTAAAATCATTTAGAAGGTGGCTGGTCTTCCGCCCGTCCTCACTCGTGCTCAAAAGGCTAAGAAGATGGAACAACTAGAAGAACAAAACCGAAAGCTCACCGCTGAGCTTACTACACTGAAAGAGCAAATGGCTCAAATGTTAGAAATGCTGCATCAACAGAATCTCCATCAAGAGGGTCCTCAGAATGGACAAGCCTCTCACCAGGAAGAAGAAGAGGAACCTCAAAATGAGCATGATCAATCTGGTACAAGAGCAGTACATATTCATGCTCCTGAAGTATCAAAACAACAAATCACTGCCCTTGAGGAGAGATTAAGAGCCATGGAAGGGCATAATTTTGATGTCAAAGAAGCGGCTGATATGTGCCTCGTCAAAAATATCCAATTCCCTAACAAATTCAAAGCTCCGGATTTCCCAAAATACATAGGACTAACCTGCCCCAAAAGCCATCTTACAATGTACTGCCGTAAGATGGCTGCATATGCTGATAATGAAAAACTCCTGATCCACTGTTTTCAAGAGAGCTTGGCTGAATCAGCTCTAAACTGGTATATGCAGCTGGAAGGGAACCAAATCCAAACCTGGAGACATCTGGCAGATGCTTTCCTTCGTCGCTACAAATACAATATTGATCTGACCCTTGAAAGAGCAGATCTACAATTATTAAGCAAGAAAGACGATGAATCCTTCAAAGCATATGCCCAAAGATGGAGGGAATTGGCAGCACAAGTGGAACCTCCTCTATCCGACAAGGAAACTACATCCATGTTCATCAATTCTCTGACTGGTCCCTATTACGACAAAATGATAGGGAATACATCAACACTCTTTGCGGATGTAGTCATTATAGGAGAAAGAGTAGAACAAGGTTTGAAGAGTGGAAGAATTGTACAACAAACTTCCTCCAATTCCTCTACTCAAACTTTTAAAAAGAATTTTGGAAAGAAGAAGGAAGGAGACGTGAACGCAATTAATATTGTCATTCCTTCTGCCTCCTCCCAACAAACCAAGCCACGCAGACAGGAGAGGAAATTCACTTCCATACCTACCTCCTATGGAAGTCTGCTTCTGAAATTGTTGGACGCCAAGCTCCTCGTGCGTGTCCCTCCCAAGAAAATAGAGCCACCATACCCGGAATGGTATAAACCTAATGAAAGCTGTGATTACCATTCAGGATCTCCGGGACACTCCACTGAAAACTGTATGCCTCTAAAGCATAAAGTCCAAAATCTGATAGAGGCAGGATGGATTACTTTTGACGCATCTACCCCAAAGGTGGACGAGCAGCCCTTGTCAAAGCCCGAATGAAACACGGGATAAGGAAGACCAGCAATTTAGGGCTCATCATTTTTACCATCTCTAAAAATGTAATAAAAAAAAATATATGAAAATATATCAAAAGCTTCCGATGTACTCCTCGTGATCCCTGCCCATGATCACGAGATTTTTGGTCAATAAGGGCTTTGTAAATATTTTTTTTCTATCAATACAAAATGGCATTTTCTTTAATGTCCATATTCTCATTCATTCTTTTCTCTCTCATACATCTAATAAAGGAATCTAAAACAAAGCATAACCCATACAGTCATGTCTGTGATTGAAAACTCCCCGGAAGATCTAAAAGTTGAGGACGAATGGATTGAGTCAGACAGTGAGGAGGGGACCATTTCCCCGGACATGCAAAGACTGTTGGAAAAATAAGCTCAATGGATACAGCCTAGACAAGGGCTTGGAAAGGATGCTCAAGGAATAAGAGAGTCACCAGATCTTAAGGATAATCCTTGAAAGTACGACCCTGCAAAATATCAAGTTGTACAAAGAAAAGAGAAGTCTCCCCTCCATACCTAAAAAGACGATCTTCCGGAAAAAAGGGATGTTAGCATCAAGGGTAGCATTAATCATTAAATGTCCTTCTTCCGATTTTAAGGGACGTAAACCCAATGACTATTAGAGATCACTCCTCGGGATATGCCCGACCCCCGAGCATCTTTAGAGCACGCATTTCCCTTTGAATTACATAAGAATGCTATTCTTACTATCTGCTTCTCTTCTTGCTAAACATGTCTATACCCCATTAAATAACCCTGTTTAAACAAACGTTTTGTTCCAAAATGCGTCAAAATAATCAAAACGCCATACACAAAATGAAGCCAAAGTTAACATGATTGATTAGCTAGAGACACGAATAAGAAAATCGTGTTTCGACAATGTTTGAGAAAAGAAATTATTATTAAAAGAAGCCCGTCAAGGTCAAAGGCCAAGACAAAAAGATAAAAGGGCAAAATCCTAGGCAGACTAGGAATGTTAATCAGTCATAAAGTAATCAGCTGAAAACGCTACCTCATTAAAACAAAACGTTTGTTTGAACTAGCCTAAACACAGACCAACCCTGGCTAGCCATTCTTACAGAAACCTTTATTATAAAAAATCTTACTAAAACACAAGCCTTTGCAATAAATCCCTTTCTTTCTATTCTCTTGACCCTTTATCATAAAGCATTCAAGTAATTGACTGGGAAATATGGAAATATGGTGATCAATAGGAGGATTGAAATCCCTAAGGAAGGAAGAGGGGCATTGACATGACAATCGCTCTACATTCAAAGTGATTACTCTTCGGTTATAGCAAAGATCCGAGACGGCAAATCGGTATAGCTAATCATATTGACAAAAGCGCATGATGATGGAAGTAAACTTAACAAAAGCTGAATGGGTTCAAAGCCGATATGACCAGCTAAACCTTATTGAAGAAAAACGGCTGAATATGATATGTCATGGACAAGCCTATCAAAGGAAAATAAAAAAATAGGCTTACAAAAAAGGTCAACCCTCATATTTACCATAAGAAGGATTTAATGGTAAATAAGTTGCTTCCAGCCCAAAAGGATAAAATTGGAAAATGGGCAGTGAACTACGAAGGACCCCTTGTGGTCAAATGAGCTTTCTCGGAAGGGGCTCTTATCCTCATCAATATGGATGGAAAAGACTTCGACACCTAATCAACTCTGGTATTGTGAAGAAGTTTTATGCTTGAAGACATTGCTCAAGACCCGTCAGGAATGAAAAGCCGCAAAGGACATTCTTGGGCAAAAGATAGGGTCCATATTCCTCGCTAGGATACGTCCTAGGCAAAAAGAAGAGGTAAAAAAAAAAGTAAAAAAAAAAAAGAAACTAAGAGCAATGGTTGCTTCAGTCGAAAACCGAAAGGCGACTAAAGTAACATTCTTCTAGAAGTAAGCAGTCTGCATAGTCTTCACTCTGAGCTCACGCATCTCAACTGAAGCAGATAGGAGAACCAGGGGGCAGATATCATGGACATGACTGTATAAGCCTAAACAGTACAGCCAACCCTGACCACCCATTCTTCTAAATACCTTTTGAAATCCTTCCATAAAAGAAATAAAACTTTTGTTCATTTATCAATAAAATTCCTTTTCATTTCCTTTCTCTTGACCAAATATTATGGAAATGCCTCTTTATTGATAAATCATAAATATGCGCAAAGACTTTTAATCAAAGATCAAACATGCATCTAAAAAAAGGGAAGCATATAAAAAATAACAATAAATAACAAATGCCTGCTAGTATATCCTTAGGTAAAAACTAGGGTAGCCTGCTAGATCGCAAAACCCCAAAAAGACGATCTAGGCAAAAGATAAGGCAAAAGCCCCCTAAGATATTCTAGGCAAAAAAAATTAAGGCAGCCTGCTAGATCGAAAACCCGTAAAGGGCGATCTAGGCAAAAGATAGGGCTAAAACTAAGAGATGAGTAAAAAATGAGCCCATCCTCATGGTCATAAAGGAGGAGCCCATCAGCATATTCGTAAGAAGCCAACTGGAGAAGGCCAGTTACTTTCTAAATGCATCAAAAATAAATAAACATTAGATTGCATTTAGGACATTCACACACAAAGTAGCTGCATAACACGACTTTGTCAAAATCAAGATAAAAAAAATAATTTTCTTGAAACAAGAATAATAAACATGCATATAAGGAGGATAGTCTCCATGTTTGTGATTGAAAATAGGAAGCGCTAAAATCCCGCCTCTAAATGAAAATCAAAATTGCGAAAGGCGAAATCTAAACCACTTTAGCAAAATAAGGAGCTTCGAAGAAACTGGCTCCAATCACCAACCTTCTACACCAACAAGAGGAGGTACCTCAATAGGAAAAAGCCAACGGAAAAGCTTAATTATCCTCAAACGGATCTTTGCCTACTCCAGAGGCAAAACAAAAAGATTACCTCACGACTCAGCTTCATCGCCACATGAGTCATCAAGCACACTCATGCAAAAGTCTCCGTCACTTCCCCAAAGCAGAATAAGGAGAATAAGGAGAACAAGGACTACATAAGAGTCCATCAAAGAAAAAATAGAGTCAAAATCCCCCACATCACTGGGGGGCAACAAAAAGAAAGAAGAGAAAAGCCTTTCATCCTCTGACAAAGGCTACTGCATGAAAAAGTCGAGAGAAAATCCCCAAGAAAAGCACATAAGGAAAAATCTATAAAAGGAGAAAATGAGAAATTTCCATCCACAGGAAACCAATAAATTCCCCAGGGATCACTACGAAGAAAAGAGAAAAATACATATCTTTCCATCTAACGTGCATAAAAGGCACACATATAAACCCATTCCCCAGCAGGAATAAGAACATAAACAAAAAACCAATTCAAGCAATGAGGAGTCGAAAACTCCATTTTTTCCCCTTTGGGGGGCAATTCAAAATAGATCCCCGGAATGAAATCCATTCTCCAAAGGATCATCAAAAAGAAAAATCCCCAGCAAGCCTACCATCAAAAGACAAAATACAAAATTCATATACTCAGGGAGACCCAATAGGAATATCCCCAGCGAAGTGCAAAACCTTCACTCCCAAGAATGCCTAAGGCAAGCAAAAAACTGATATCCCCAAGAAAAGGGAAATCAACCTATAAGAGGTAATACAAGCACAAAGCTTTCAAAAAGCATCCACCTACTCAGAGGTATTATCAAGAACAAATATCCTCAAGAAGAACATCAGCCTATTCAGAAGTGAAAAACAACAAGTAAAAAGCCTTCACCACTATTGAAGCACCCGCCTAATCAAGAGGCACAATCAAAAAATCAACGAATCCCTAGTAGATTCCCGCCTAATCAAGAGGCACAACAAAATCCCCAAGTGGATCTTTGCCTAATCAAGAGGCACAATCAAGAAAAGCCAATCAACAAGAATCCCCGACAAAACCGGATGGCTAAAAAGAAAAAAAGCCAAGAACAAAGAATCCCCGGCCAAGACCGGATGCCTAAAAAGGCAACCAACAGAGAATCCCCGGTAAAGCCGGATGACTAAAGCAAAAAAGAGTCAAAATCAATTACTCCCCAGAGGCGCATGATAAAAAAACAATAAGCCGCCGACACTAGAACCTTAGCAAGATTCAGGTTCACATCCGGTGGGGGTGAAAAAAAATTCCACTAGAACCTTAGCAAGATTCAGGTTCACACCCGGTGGGGTGAAAAAAAAAAATACACTAGAACCTTAGCAAGATCCAGGTTCACACCCGGTGGGGTGGAAAAATACACTAGAACCTTAGCAAGATCCAGGTTCACACCCGGTGGGGTGAAAAAATACACTAGAACCTTAGCAAGATTCAGGTTCACATCCGGTGGGGTGAAAAAATACACTAGAACCTAAGCAAGATACCAGGTTCACACCCGGTGGGGTGGAAAAATACACTAGAACCTTAGCAAGATTCAGGTTCACACCCGGTGGGGTGAAAAAATACACTAGAACCTTAGCAAGATTCAGGTTCACACCCGGTGGGGTGAAAAAATACACTAGAACCTTAGCAAGATTCAGGTTCACATCCGGTGGGGGTGAAAAAATTCCACTAGAACCTTAGCAAGATTCAGGTTCACATCCGGTGGGGTGAAAAAATACACTAGAACCTTAGCAAGATTCAGGTTCACACTCGGTGGGGTGAAAAAATACACTAGAACCTTAGCAAGATTCAGGTTCACACCCGGTGGGGTGAAAAAATACACTAGAACCTTAGCGAGATTCAGGTTCACACCCGGTGGGGTGAAAAAATACACTAGAACCTTAGCAAGATTCAGGTTCACACCCGGTGGGGTGGAAAAAATACACTAGAACCGTAGCAAGATTCAGGTTCACACCTAGTGGGGGTGTAAAAACCACTAGAACCATGTCAAGATGCAGGTTCGCACCCAGTGGGGGTGTAAAAACCATTAGAGTCCGTCAAAATGCAGACTCGCACAATAGAGCCTTGTCAAGACGCAGGTTTGCACCCAGTGGGGGTGTAAAAACCATTAGAGTCGGTCAAAATGCAGACTCGCACAATAAAGCCTTGTCAAGATGCAGGTTCGCACCCAGTGGGGGTGTAAAAACCACTAAAATCTGTCAAGATGCAGATTCGTACCAGGCGGAAGTAGGTACCCACAAGAGTCTAGTAAAAATACAGACTCGTACTGGATAAGGGTAAGTACTCATCAGAGCCTTATAAAAGGAGGCTCAAACCAGATAGGGGTTGGTACCTACCAAAATATTTATCACCCGGAGGATCAGCAAGGAGCAGCATCCGAAGGATAACCGGGCAAAAGGGTTAACTCCTTCCCCTACCAACTAATTTTGTCGGCATATTAAAAACCAACGAATTAGTTAGGCAGGTGAAGGGGGGGCAGCTGTAGACCCCTAATTTTGCCCGGTCTCTTAAAATAAAAGCTAGAGGAATTTCACCCAAAGATGGAGTTCATCCGGCTTCCCAAAACCGAGAAAAGACCTCCTACACAAAGATAAAGCTCGCCCATTCACACAATAAAGACTAAAAAGACTTCCTATATGAAGATAAAGCTTCAACGGACACACATCGGCATCAATCTATGTCCGAAAAAGGAAAGGAAAGCTTCCCGGGGTCCCAGAACACGAAAACTGGACAAAACAGGGCGAGACCACGGTCCCAAAAGTGGTAGATAGCTATTGTTTTATTTATTGTTTTAATTAGCTTTATTTACTGTTTATGCCATGTAGAATAAAATCATGTAGATAGCTATTTTAATATCTCTTTTATTGCTTTATTTAGCTTTATTCATCATTTTATGCATGCAACATAGAATAAAATCATGTAGATAGCCATTTAATATTATATAATAAAATAGGGTAATCGCGTAATTTCTCGTAGTCTTTACTTAAATGAATTAATCTGTCATAGGGAACCCGAAAGGGGCGTTGTGGGGTGCTAACACCTTCCCCACACGTAACTAACTCCCTTACCTAACTCTGGTTATAATGGCCAAGTTTGGTTTTTATTAAAATCAATGCATTTTCATCCTTTTCCAATGTTTATGGTCAAAATATTGGTGGCGACTCCATAAGAACCCCTTTTCGAAAACCTTGCTTTTTCAATGTTGAAGCAATGAACATATTTTAAAACAAATACGCGAGTCTAAACCATCTTTTCGCGACCGCTCGCATAAACGTTCGAGACGTCCCCCGGACGTCGGAAAGGGACGGCGGCGACACCCTCCAAGCGCGCCCCCTATTTATAGGAATTTTTTCCAATTCAAGACCTCCGTCTGGGAAGGCGAGACGACGGTCTCGTGTCTTCTCCAAGTTGAGACGGCGGTCTGGACCATCGAGACGGCGGTCTCGATGTTGGGCTTAAGCGAGACGGCGGTCTCGTTGAGCGAGACAGCAGTCTCGTTTTCGCCTGAGTCGAGACGGCGATCTGGTTGGTCGTGATGGCGTTCTCGCCTTGTCGGGTAACCGAGACGGCGGTCTGGGAGAACCAGACGACGGTCTCGAATTACAGAAGTGTTGTTGTTTTTTTTTTTTTTTTGAAAAGAAAATAGGACCTGGTTCAAAAACATTTTTATGCATGCTATGTTTTCATGTTTGATGTCCTATAATGCCTATTTTGATTAAGTTTTCAGAAGGATTTAACCGACGTGTCTCGTTGCACCGAATGCCCTCTGATTTGTTGTGTTTACTCTTGGCCGTACCACGCCGGACTTCTTGTGATCGAAGGATAATTTTTCTTTCTTTTCTTTCTCTTTTCCTTTTTTCTTCTTTTTTCTTTTGCAACACACTCTTTGTCATGTAGTGTCCCTTTTTCCTCGCTTTAGGGATTTCAATCCTCATGTTGACTATACGCCTCCATATTCCCAAATTAATTATTTAGAATATTGATGTGAGGGTCAAGAGGAAAGAAGTAAAGAGGTAAAAATCAATGGTTTGTGTTTTAGAGGGTTAATTTTATTGATAGAGTTTTTGTAAGCATGGTTGGCTAAGGTTAGGCTTAGGTGTTTAGGCTTTGTCTAAGTAAACATTTTTCTTTCTTTCTTTTTGTATTTGCGCTCTTTGGTTTTATCTCCATTGCTTTTTAATGGCTAGCTGATTTCCCTAGATCGCCCTTTGGGTTTTCGAACTAGGATACTATGTTTTGGCCCTAACTTTTGTCTAGGTTTCTTCTTTTTGTAATTTTTGGAGAATCCTAGCGGACCTTATTTTGTAACCGTAACTTTTGCCTAGGCTACCCTTTATTGTTGTTCGGGTGTCCTACCGGGTCGACCCTATCTTTTGCGTAGCCCCTGTCGCCGCCGTCCGTTCCGACGTCCTGGGACGTCTCGAACGTTCTGCGAGCGGTCGCGAAAAGATGGTTGAGACTCGCGTTTTTTGTTAAAAATATGTTCATTGCTTCCGAGGCGCTCAACGCTGAACTATCCTCTAATAGAAGCAAGGTTTTCGAAAAGGGTTCTTCTGGAGTCGCCACCAATGTTATGACCATAAACATTGGAAAAGGAGAAAAAGGCATTGATTTTAATAAAAACCAAACTTGGCCATTATAACCAGAGTTGGGTAAGGGAGTTAGTTACGTGTGGGGAAGGTATTAGCACCCCACAACTCCCCTTTCGGGTTCCCTATGACGGATTAATTCATTTAAGTAGAGATTACAAGAACTTACGCTTTTACCCTATTTTATTCGTACAATAAATATGGCTATCTACATGATTTATCTACATTGCATACAGAAAGCAGTAAATAAAGCAATAAAAGGGAAGAGAATTGAGAAGAACCTCCGAAGCAAGCTTTATATTAGAAGTCTTTTACAAAGAGGATGCCTTACGGCAATCCTTCGCTCTACAATGACTCTCCTCACGAATACAGACTCGACTCGGCTAAAGTTTTATAGAAGAATTGAATGCTGGAATCTAGTTCCTTAACTGATTGTTACCTATTTAAGGCAATCAGAGAGTTCATTCGAGGTAGGGAGAGAAGAAGACAAGTCTTGGAGTTGTCTGGTGTGTGAAACAGTGCCAAATGAGCTTCAAATTTATAGTTTTCGCTGCCTGCACCTTTGGGACGCGCGTCTGGAGTGGGACGGCCGTCTGGGTTGGGATGGCCGTCCCAAATGGCACTTTTGCACTGACTGGGATCACCTGGGGATCCGGGACTGGCAGTCCCATTTGGGACTGCCGTCCCAAATGGCCAGAAAGGTTGGGACGGTCGTCTCGACCTTGGGACGGCCGTCTCGACTGCTTTGGCCGGCTTTCGTGTTCGGGACCCCAGGAAGCTTTCCTTTGTGTATTCGGACGTCGTTTGATGCCGATAAACGTCCGTTGAAGCTTTATCTTCATATAGGAAGTCTTCTTGACCTTTTATAAATATGGCAGGCGAGCTTTGTCTTTGTAAGAAGTCTCTTTAGCCTTTTAAATGAGAGACCGTCTGAACTCCGAGTTTTGCTGTAGGAGGTCTCCTTGGTTTTTTATTAAGAAGCCGGGCAAACTTTATCTCCGTGTGAAGTTTCCCTATCTTTTATTGAGAGGCCGGGCAAAATTAGGGGTCTACAGCTGCCCCCCCTTCACCTGCCTAGCTAATTCGTCGGCTTGATATGTCAACAAAATTAGTTGGTAGGGGAAGGAGTTAACCCTTTTGCTCGGTCATCCTTCGGATGCTACTCCTTGCTGATCCTCCAGATGATAAATATTTTGATAGGTACCAACCCCTATCTGGTTTGAGTCTTATTTTGTAAGGCTCTGGTGAGTACTTACCCTCACCCGATATGAGTCTGTATTTTGCTGGACTCTTGTGGGTACCTACCCCCACTGGGTATAAACCTTTTTTTTACAAGGCTTTGGTGAGTATCTACCCTCACCTGGTATGAGTTTGCATTTTGCTAAACTCTTGTGGGTACTTACTTCCGAGGTGCTCAACACTGAACTATCCTCTAATAGAAGTAAGGTCTTAGCAACCCATTTTTGAAATGCTTAGGTGAGTATTTTTACTCCACCTAATGCATTCTGCTAAGTTTTGATGAGTACCTACCCTCATCCGGTACAAACCTTATTTTTAAGGTTTTGGTGGGTACCTACCCCCACCCGGTGTGAATCTGCATTTTTGCTAGATTCTGATGAGTATTTACCCTCATCTGGTCTGAACCCCGTTCTGCAAGGTTCTGGTGGGTACCTACCCCCACCAGGTCCGAATCTCGTTCTGCAAGATTCTGATGGGTACCTACCCCCACCTGGTCCGAATCTCGTTCTGCAAGATTCTGATGGGTACCTACCCCCATCCGGTCCGAATCCCGTTCGCAAGGCTCGATGGGTACCTACCCCCACCCGGTCCGAACCCCGTTCCGCAAGGCTCGATGGGTACCTACCCCCACCCGGTCCGAATCCCGTTCGCAAGATTCCGATGGGTACCTACCCCCACCCGGTCCGAACACCGTTCCGCAAGGCTCGATGGGTACCTACCCCCACCCGGTCCGAACCCCGTTCGCAAGGCTCGATGGGTACCTACCCCCACCCGGTCCGAATCCCGTTCGCAAGATCTCGATGGGTACCTACCCCACCCGGTCCGAACCCCGTTCCGCAAGGCTCGATGGGTACCTACCCCCACCTGGTCCGAATCCCGTTCGCAAGATTCCGATGGGTACCTACCCCCACCCGGTCCAAACCCCGTTCCGCAAGGCTCGATGGGTACCTACCCCCACCCGGTCCGAACCCCGTTCTGCAAGGCTCTGATGGGTACCTACCCCCACCTGGTCCGAATCCCGTTCTGCAAGATTCTGATGGGTACCTACCCCCACCTGGTCCGATCCTTGTTCTGCAAGGATCTCAGGATGCACTTTTTTGTTAGTTAATACTATGATTATCTATTTTTGGAGATATGTTGGCGACTTATTGTTTCTGTTCATGTGACCATTCCATGGGGAATATTTGATTTAACTTTTTGACTTTTCTGTTAGTCATCCGGTTTTTACCGGGGATTCTTTGTTTTTGGCTTTTTTGTTTAGCCATCCGGCTTTGCCGGGGATTCTTGATTTTTGGCTTTTCTGTTTAGCCATCCGGCTTTTGCCGGGGATTCTTGATTTTTGGCTTTTCTGCTTAGCCATCCGACTTTTGCCGGGGATTCTTGATTTTTGGCTTTTCTGTTTAGCCATCCGGCTTTGCCGGGGATTTCTGATTTTTGGCTTTTTTGTTTAGCCATCCGGCTTTTGCCGGGGATTTTTTGTTGATTGCCTCTTTTTAGGCAGGAATCCACTGGGGATTTGTTGATTTTTCATTATGCCTCTTGATTAGGCAGATGCTTCGATAGTGGTGAAGGCTTTTTACTTGTTGTTTTTCGCCTCTGAATAGGCTGATGTTCTACTTGAGGATATTTGCTCTTGATAATACTTCTGAGTACGTGGATGCTTTTGAAAGCTTTGTGCTTGTATTACCTCTTATAGGTTGATTTCCCATTTCTTGGGGATATTAGGTTTTTGCTTGTTTCTGAGTAAGCATAGGCGTTCTTGGGAGTGAAGGTTTTGCCTTTCACTGGGGATATCCATATTGGACGATTAACTCCCTGTGGATTTGAATTTTGTAGTTTGCCTTTGCTGGTAGGCTTACTGGGGAAAAATTTTCTTTTTGGTGATCCACCGGGGGATTGATTTGCCCCCTAGGGATGAATGGAGTTTTTGACTCCTTGTTGGATGTTTGCTGTTTTGAGCTGGCTTTGCCTATGCTCTTATTCCATTGCGGAATAGGCTTCTGTTTTTTTTTCTTTGCGATTGTGCTTTTTCGTGATTTTGGATTTTTGATTGCGTGCCCTTTTCTTTTGCGCAGGCTTTTTATTATATGTTGGGGATGAAGAGGTTTTCTTTTTTCTCTTTTCCCTTTTTTAGCGGCCCTGGGGAATTTTGTCGTCCTGGGGGTATGATGGAGTCTTAGCTCCTGGCTTTGCGAAGTTCTGAAGACGGAAAAAAAATTTTGTTTTCCTCTTTTTGTCTTTATGTAGACTTTTCTTGATATGATTTTCGTGTGGCCTTTCTGTAGTGGCCTCCTGTTGGGGAATGAAAGTTTTTCTTTTCCTTTCTTTTTTGTTGCCCCCTGGTGGTTATGGAGGATTTGACTCCGTTTTTTCTTTGATGGACTCTTGAGTAGTCCTTATTCTCCTTTGGTGAATGAAGTGGAGATTCTGGATGATTTTGCTTGTTGACTCATGTGGCGACGAAGCTGAGTCGTGAGATAATCTTTTTGTCTTGCCTCTGGAGTAGGCAAGGATCCTCTTGGGGATAATTGAGCCTTTCCATTGGCTTTTTCCATTTTGATGGTTTTACTTATTTCTTGGATGAAAGGTGTTGATTAGAGCTATTTTCTTTGAAGCTCCTTATTTGGAATGGTTGACGACTCATGTGGTGATGTTGAGTCGTGACGTAATTTTTCTGCCTTTGGAGTAGGCCAGGATTCTTTTGTGGATAACCAAGCTCTTTTTATTAGCTTTTCTTTTTTTGATGTACCTTCTTTTATTGGTGTAGAAGGTTGATGGTTGAAGCTAGTTTTCTTGGAGCTCCTTATTTTGTTGAAGTGATTTTGATTTTGCCTTTTTCTTTCGCGACTTTAATCTTTATCGCGAGTTATTTGAAATCTGGTTTTTTATCACGTGTGCCTTTTATTTTATAATTTTTGTACACGTGGGCTTTTGGAATGTAAACAGAAATAACAATGTTTATTTATTACCTTTTTTTTTGTGATACATTCAAAGCATTTCCAAATTACTAGAATAATAAAAAAAAGGAAGCTATCTCATAATCATCTGCCTCTGGACTGGAATGGGCAGATGGTGCTGGCGAAGGTATGCGGCGGAGCAGGCGACGCTGGAATCTTGCTTGGGTCTGGACCAGATTCTCTATCTATCGGTCCGTCCTGTCTTGCCTCATAGTCAGCTGGTTAAACTGCTGGCGTATGAAATGGAACTCTCCTTCCATATAGGCGTGCTCGTCGTCTATCCGTCGGTACAGGCCGGCGAAGTCCGGATCATATGACTACTGCTGTGAGTCTGTAGTCGAAGGGATGTCCTGAGGCATGTCGAAATCGCGCATATCTAGCGAAATCGAGATAATGGGGTTTAAGATAAACCCTAATCCCTGTCGACTGAGGATGTTCATATGAACCAACATTCCCCCGCTAATTGGCTCTGGTCGGAGGCTAGCTGGGAGATCTTCTCCGTCAATACATCCCCAAAATTCTGCTAAAGGGGTGAGAAAGGGAGCTATTATGATGGCTCCTGCTGAGCCGCGGGTTCCGTAATCTTTTACGGCTTTCAGGAAGGCATAACCTGGGTTACATCGCAATCCTTGATGCATACAGTAGACAATGAAGAGGTCGGCCAGTGTTACCTTCCCTTGGCTCTCCTTTCGGCTGTGTATAGTCCCAGCTAGCAATTTGTGGCATATGCGAAGCGGGGGACGGAAAGTTGCGCCCTTCAGGTTCGACGGCAGAGTGTGTGCTCCAGTGATCTCTCTCCACATGCTAGTGGTGGTGAGAGTAGCAGGCCTTTCCAGATACGCGGACCGATATTCTGGTGTTCTCGTATCTACTCTTTGCCAGAAACCCATTATGACATTAAAGTCATCCAGAGCAGTGGTCCGGTAGGCTCCATCCATCCAGTAGGAGATGGCCTAAGTTGGTGGCACTCCAGGAATTGCGGACGGCATTTCCACCATGTTGATGGAGGCAAGAAACTCTAGCGTAGCAGTGCGATGGATCCGAGTAGGTGGCTCTCGGAGCAGAAAGTCCCATCCTATGTTGTGGATGAACCTTCTGACATCTTGTTCCCAACCAAATGTGGCTAGGATTTCAAAATCCAGTTGCAGTGTAGGATACCAGGAATATTGCTGGATGTTTGCCAGTCGCTATTGATGCGATTCTGGTAGTAGAGTGCTAGTAGTAGGAGTTCCTCTAGCAGGGTTTCTAGTGCGTTTTCTCCTAGATGAGGCTTCTCCATGCTCCATTGTATGTAGTACTCACTTAAGAATGCTTAGGAGTGTGTAAAAAGGGAAGAGAAATAAGGTGGAATGCTTGGAATGGGGTACCAAGGGCCAAATCCGTGCATAGCATATATAGGGGATGCCAGGGGATTTGGGACGACCGTCTGGGTTGGGACGGCCGTCCCAACTGTAAAAAACCTTCATGTGGCATCAGCTGAGAAGTGAGATGGCCGTCCCACCTGGGACGCGCGTCTCAACTGAAAATAGGGTTTTGGGACGGCCGTCTGGACTTTGGGACGGTCGTCCCGAGCTTCCTGAGTGGGTTTTTGATTTTTTTGAGTTAATTTTCGTGTTTTTTGATGAAACTGAAGATAGGGATTTCTTCATTTATGCTTTAATGCATGTAATGCTTCATGATATGCATCCTAGGATCTATTTCAGTTAATATTTCGAAAGTTTTAACTGATGTGCTTTGACTCGGAGCGCATTCTTGCTGTTGTGCCTTTATGTCATCTTGTTTCTTGATCAACAAGCTAAGCTGTACTGATTTGCCGTCATGGACCTTTCTTGTTATAGCCGAAGAACAATTCTTATGTTCGTAGGGTAACTGCCATATCAATGCCCTCCTTCCTTTCCTTAGGGATTTTGACCTTCCTATTGATCACTATGTTACCACATTCCCCTTTATTACTTGAATGCTTTATAGTGAAATGGTCAAGAGAAGAGAAAGAAAAGGATTTACAACAAAAGCTTGTGTTTTAGAGGGATTCTTTTTGTAGTAGAGGTTTTTGTAAGAATGGCTAGCCAAGGTTGGTCGGTGTTTAGGCTAGTTTAGATAAATGTTTTATTCTTATGATGTGGCGTCGTTGTTTACTGATTTATAGCGCCTTTTTGTGATTGACTAACTTCCCTAGTCCGCCCTTTCGGGTTTTCAGCCTAGGATGCTGTGCTTTTTGTCCTAATTTTTGTCTAGGTTTCCTTTTTGTATTTATTTTTTAGGAATACCTAGCGGACTTTTTATAACCCTAACTTTTGCCCAGGCTACCCTTTATTATTGTTCGGGTTTCCTGCCGGGTTTACCCTAACTTTTGTGCAGCCCCCTTTGTGGGTTTCCCGCCGGGTATTTTGCCCTTTTATTTTCTTGTCTTGGCCTTTGGCCTTGACGGGCTCTCCTTTTTTTGTATATGTATATTTTTTTGCACAACATTATCGAAACTTGACTTTATTGAGATAAATTTTATCAATGTTTCTAGTTAATCAATCGTATTTGACTTTACTTTATGACGCGTTGCTTATTCTGACGCAATTTGGAATAACACGTTTATCTAAACCTTTTTTATTAAAATGGGGTATAGATACATTTAGTAAGAAAAGAAGCAGATAGTAAGAATAGCATTCTTTTGTAATTTCAGGGAAATGTGTGCCCTAAAGATGCTCGGGGGACGGGCATACCCCGAGAAGTGATCTCTAATAGTCACTAGGTTTACATCCCTTAGAATTAGAAGAAGGACACCTAATGACTAACGCTACCCTTTGCGCTAATACCCCTCCTTTTCGGAATATCGTCTTCAAGGGGTAAGACTTCCCTGCTTTCCGTATGGTTTGATCTTTTGTGGGGTCGTACCCTAAACCATACTTTAGAGGATTATCTTTGAAATCTGGTGGCTCCTTTATTCCTTGAGTATTCTTTCCGAGCCCCTGTCCTGGGCGATATCCATATCTTCTCATCATATGGGCCACCTTTGTATTACCAGGGAGTCTTTCTATGTTGGCAATTTCAAGTGCTTGAAGAGACGTTTCAAGAGCCTCTTCAGCTGCATCCACATATGGTTGGGCAAATGGTTTGCTTATCAGAAAGTCTTCTTCAGCTTGAACTGTGACGAGTTTATCATTTGTCACAAACTTGACTTTCTGGTGGAGCGTTGAAGGTATTGCCTTAGCGCTATGAATCCAAGGTCTACCAAGGAGACAACTATATGCTGGCGTGATGTCCATCACGTGGAAGTCTATATTGAAGATAGTAGGGCCGATTTGGATTGGTAGACTAATCTCTCCTACTACTTCACGTCTTGACCCGTCAAAGGCTCGAACAACTGTATTACTCGGGCGCATGTGGGTTCCTTGCACTGTTATCTTGTTGAGTGTGCTTTTATGCATAACATTTAAGGACGACCCATTATCCACAAGAACTTTGGAAATGAGATATTCTTTGCATTTGACAGAGATATGTAAAGGCTTATTATGATTTGACCCTTCCAAAGGGAATTCTTCATTGGTGAAGGTAAGATGATTATTGGCTGTAATATTACCAATAATCCCTTCGAACTTGTTTTGGGATATTGCATGCGGAACGAATGATTCATTCAAAACTTTTAACAATGCGTTTCGATGCTGTTCCGAACTCATGATGAGTGATAACAAAGTTATCTTTGCTGGAGTACGATTGAGTTGATCGATGATGGAGTACTCACTTTGTCTTATGTACTGGAGTAACTCATCTGTCTCCTCCTTGGATTCCTTTTCTTCTTCGGCTTTATTTTTCATTTTATCTTTAGGAATATCATCTTGTAATTCCTTGGGGGAATATATTCTTCCGCTTCTTGTCATGCCCCCAATACCGGCTATGTTGGAGATATCTTGATTGACTGACGATTCTTCTAAGTATCTCCAAGGTACAGCTTTATTTGATTCATAAGGGAAAGGACGCAGTACGAATAAGCGTAAAGGTGTTATTGCTTCTTCCCTTTTAGTGTTTGGAATGATTAACGGTGCTTGTTTGTTATTATCTTCGAGTTTATCGACCGTCGTAGAGATTTTGATGACGAAAGGCTTCTTTTCCATTTTTCTGATTTGTGGAAAGCACATCAGTTAATCCTTTCTTTTTATTATCTTTGTTATTAAAATGAGGAGGGATGTATGAATGTATGCAATTTATGAATGCAATAGACAATTTAAGGAAAAGAAATCCTTTTATTAGAAAGTGTAAATCCTTCTATACAATGCTTTGAAGCAAATGTTGACAAAAGCGAAAAAGCTTGAAGAATCCTATAGGTAAATTAGGCTTTCTTCGTAATTCGTCTTCAGCTGTTATCACGTGATTTCTGAGAATCTTGATTTGCTCAGATACCGCCTGGCTCATATCTTCATTATATTGACGAGCCTCTTTTATCTTCTCTTCTTGATGAACGATCAAGGCATGCTGCTGATCAGACCTCTCTATTATTTGGTCCTTTTCACGAAGTAGTTGACCATACTGAGCTAATTCATCCTTTTCTTTTTCACGTAGCTCTTCTAGGTCTTCTCTGTATTTTTCAGCGGTTTCCCACCACTTTTGTGCTTCTGACCGAATATTTGCTAGGTCATCTTGTATTAGCTTGATCGTTCTTGCCTGTTCTGCAAGCGTGCTCTCAAGATGTGCTATTTCATCATTCATGTCCCGGAACAGACTATCTTGCTCAAGCCTCGGAATCTTCAATGCTTGTTTAGTCTCTTCCTAATAGTCAGCACAATCATTCTTAAGACGCTCTATTTCATGGTCCTTCTTTCTACATTGCCTTTTTAGACCATCTATTATAAGGGTTGATTCTTGTTCTTTTTATTCAAAAGCCCTCAGCTGAGCATCCATGACTTCAACCCTCTTGTTTAAGGCATTAACCTGCAATTGTAGCTCTTCACCGACTAACGTTGTAGTGAATGCAGTGGATGGTTGGGGTATCCCTCTATTTTTCCTCCATTCTTCATATTCATGGGATGCAGATACCTAAACCTTTCCGAGTTCTTTATCTCCCATGTAGACTGGTCTTTCCCATGCTTTCCGGACAGCAGATACTTCTTTAAAGCTATGGGAATAATGGCATAGACTCAGCCCTCTGAGCTCCTCTTGAGTTGGCGCGGTCTGGGTTCTCATAAGTTGTCTCATAGCCATCTTAGGAGAGTAGGCTATACAACCCCTGAGACCTAGTAGTGGTATGCTCAGGTAATCTCCGCATCGTACGAGAATATAACCGGGTCGGAACCAAGGGCAAACCCAGGATATGTGCTCTGGTTCCAGCTTTCTAACTCGGTTTTCCATTCTAGCACTTGACGATGCTGAAGAGGGATTTTTGAAAAACTCCTTAAAGGATCAGGAAATACGCCCATATGGCTTGATGCGTAGAAATGAGTAATACCCCACACGTATAGTAGTGAAGTGCAGCATCTAAGTGTTTTTCCCTGCTTCTGTCGACAGAATTCTACTGAAAGCAGGGTGTCAGCAAGGATTGCAATTATAGGACTTTTTGAGTATACATCCCAGGCAAAGAATGCGTCCATTGCAGCATGATCCACGATGTTCACATGGAATGGGAATAATATGATTCCGAACATTGCTAATGCTAGAGTTTTATTAAATGTAGACCAGTCCTTCTTTTCAGCCAAAGAGACTAAGTGGTCTTCTATTATAGCCATTTTCCAACCTCTGATATTCCCTTTTCCCTCTAGGGTGGATTGATGAGGAGGCAGTCGTATAATAGTAGCAACCTTACTCACGACCGTATATACTCCCGAGCAAACGTAGACCCCAACCGATCGAGGCCATCCGACCATGAGTTCATATTCTTCTAAGGTTGGTACCAAGTCAAACTGCGAGAACTCGAAGCAGTGTAGATTGGGACTCCAGAAGTGGACCAATGCTCTAACAAATATTGGATCAATGCTGATTTTCAGGAGGTCAAGAATTCTTCCGTAAGATTTCTCAAAGCTAGCATAGACCTCTGGCGGCATATATGTACACAAATGCCTTAACTTCTCTACACGGCATAGAAGGATCTCCACTTTCTTTAATTGTCTATTACCGGATCCCTCCATTATCTAGCAAAAGTGAAAATGCATGATATGAGGATGAGCTTTTGTAAATGCATGTATGCAAGTGTTTGTTTTTCTAAGTATTATCATGTTTTATTCCTAATATGATGCATGATAGTACTTGGTTTTTCTTGAAAGGAAAGCTTATCTATATGAATGTTTTATGGATTTTAATGAAGAGAGTCCTATTTTCTTCTCTTTTTATTCTTATGAACAAAAGTTAGTATGCATTGTAAGGCTTTTGCTAAGAATTTTTATTTTGTAACAAAGGTATTTTATGACTTTAATTTGTTTTTATATTTTTTATGACCCTTTATCTCTTCTGTCGGTCAACGTGGCTACTTAGCTTACAAAGAACCTGAAACCAGGCTAGCTTAACTGAAGATTGTCCAAGATAAAGTTGGTCTTTTATCTTATCACTTTTGTGATTTTTAGGGTTTTTCATTTTTTTGTTTGTTGTATGATTACCCTATGCTAATGCATCAATACAAATGCAGCAAACGAATGCACACACAATTCATTCACCCACGAGCAGAGCCACGCTTATTTAATCACGAGGTAGGGTTTTCCTGCAGAAACGTGCTTGGTTTAGGCGGTTCTAACTGTTCTCACCAAGGCCAAAGGTCCCCAAGGTGCCCCCATTATAGGGACCTCTCAATCTCTCAGTCCTCGGGTCATTCACGGAACTCCGTGGCGACATCCTTTGACCAAAAGAAGAGAGTTATCACCTTGAGTTGGTGGTTTCTGACAACGGTTGTAGCCCCGTGTGCCAACAAGCCGGTCGTATCTGCCACCCACTCCCTATAGGTAATCACTCTTGCCCCCGAGTATAGAGGGACTGTTGTGTGCAAGGGTTTTTGTGTGCAATTTATATTTCAAGCAATTTGCGTAAGTAATCATACAAGCAGCTTATTAAAGCCATACAATAAAACATACGTAAAAGGGTAAAGGCGTAATTTCAAATCTTTACTTAGTTTGAATTTATCCGTCACTAAATGGGATCAACTCTCTAGCTTCCCCAGCGGAGTCGCCATCTGTCGCCGCCATCCGTTCGACATCCTGGGACGTCTCGAACGTTCTGCGAGCGGTCGCGAAAAGATGGTTGAGACTCGCGTTTTTTGTTAAAAATATGTTCATTGCTTCCGAGGCGCTCAACGCTGAACTATCCTCTAATAGAAGCAAGGTTTTCGAAAAGGGTTCTTCTGGAGTCGCCACCAATGTTTTGACCATAAACATTGGAAAAGGAGAAAAAGGCATTGATTTTAATAAAAACCAAACTTGGCCATTATAACCAGAGTCGGGTAAGGGAGTTAGTTACGTGTGGGGAAGGTATTAGCACCCCACAACGCCCCTTTCGGGTTCCCTACGACTGATTAATTCATTTAAGTAGAGATTACAAGAAATTATGCTTTTACCCTATTTTATTCGTACAATAAATATGGCTATCTACATGATTTATCTACATTGCATACGTAAAGCAAGTAAATAAAGCAATAAAAGGGAAGAGAATTGAGAAGAACCTCCGAAGCAAGCTTTATATTAGAAGTCTTTTACAAAGAGGATGCTTTACGGCAATCCTTCGCTCTACAATGACTCTCCTCACGAATACGTGACTCGACTCGACTAAAGTTTTATAGAAGAATCGAATGTCGGAATCTAGTTCCTTAACCGATTGTTACCTATTTAAGGCAATCGGAGAGTTCATTCGAGGTAGGGAGAGAAGAAGACAAGTCTTGGAGTTGTCTGGTGTGTGGAACAGTGCCAAATGAGCTTCAAATTTATAGTTTTCGCTGCCTGCACCTTTGGGACGCGCGTTTGGAGTGGGATGGCCGTCTGGGTTGGGATGGCCATCCCAAATGCCACTTTTGCACTGACTGGGACCACCTGGGGATCCGGGACTGGCAGTCCCATTTGGGACGGCCGTTGCAAATGGCCAGGAAAGGTTGGGACGGCCGTCTCGACCTTTGGACGGCCGTCTCGACCTTGGGACGGCCGTCTCGACCTGTTTTGGCCAGCTTTCGTGTTCTGGGACCCCCGGGAAGCTTTCATTTGTGTATTCAGACGTCGTTTGATGCCGATAAACGTCTGTTGAAGTTTTATCTTCATATAGGAAGTCTTCTTGACCTTTTATAAAGATGGCAGGCGAGCTTTGTCTTTGTAAGAAGTCTCTTTAGCCTTTTAAATGAGAGACCGTCTGAACTCCGAGTTTTGCTGTAGGAGGTCTCCTTGGTTTTTTATTAAGAAGCCGGGCAAACTTTATCTCCGTGTGAAGTTTCCCTAGCTTTTATTGAGAGGCCGGGCAAAATTAGGGGTCTACAGCCCCCTTTGTGGGTTTCCTACCGGGTAATTTGCCCTTTTCTTTGGCCTTTGGCTTCTCTGGGCTTTTTCTTTTTATGGATTTATTATTATTTTTGTTCATAGTATTGGCGAAGCATGACTTTCTTTTTATGGATGAGGTGAAGTCTTATTTTTAGGTGCTTCTAATCAACTAGCTTGATGCTGATAGCAATGGTAAATGTTGATTATTTGAATGCGCTTTTTACTCTTCTTCTTTTTTCATTTACTTAGACAAGGTTATTCATGAGGTCTAGTCAAAAATAGAGAGAAGAGAAGCAGATAGTAAGAATCATTCTTTATTAATTAATAAGGGAATATGTGCCCTGAAATACCCGGGGGTCGGGCTCGCCCCGGGGGATAATCTCTAACAATCATGGGGTTTGCATCCCTTAAATGAAGAAAAAGATTTCCTAATGACTAAGGTGGCTCTTGACGCTTGCACCCCTCCACTTCGAAAAATTTGTTTGAGTGTGCGGAGGGGAGACTTCCCTTTTCTTCTTTCTGCTCGGCCCTTGGTAGGGTCATATCCTAGGCCATACTTGCAAGGATTGTCTTTGAATTCTGGGGGCTCACTCATGCCTTGGGAATCTGCCCCCAGTCCTTGGCCAGGATGGTAACCATGCTTCAACATTATACGGGCTACCTTTATGTTTTTGGGAAGTCGCTCTATGTTGGCAATTTCGAGCGCTTGAAAAGATGTTTCAAGGGCCTCTTCAGCCGCATCCACATAAGGCTGAGTGGACGGTCCACTGATCAGGATATCATCTTCTGCTTGGACCATGATCAATTTGTCGTCCACTATGAACTTGACTTTCTGGTGGAGCATTGAAGGTACTGCCTTAGCATTGTGAATCCAGGGCCTGCCGAGGAGACAACTATATGCAGGAGTAATATCCATGACATGGAAATCGACGTTGAAGATAGTGGGCCCGACTTGTATTGGCAAGTTAACTTCTCCCACTACTTCTCGTTTGGATCCGTTGAAGGCTCGAACGATGGTGCTGCTTGGGCGCAAATGGGTTCCTTGGATATTCAACTTGTTGAGTGTGCACTTGGGCATCACGTTCAAGGATGACCCGTTATCCACAAGAACTCTGGCGATGAGGTACTCCTTGCATTTGACTGAGATGTGCAAGGGCTTGTTATGGCTTGACCCCTCGAGGGGGAGTTCTTCCTCTGTGAAGGTGAGGTGATCGCTTGTCGTAATGTGACCGACGATCCTCTCAACCTTTTCTTGGGATATTGTGTGAGGTACATGCGCCTCGCTCAAGACCTTCAGCAGGGCGTTTCTGTGCGGTTCCGAGCTCATTATCAAAGATAGCAATGTAATCTTTGCAGGTGTGCGATTGAGCTGGTCTATAATGGAATACTCACTTTGCCTTATGAACTGGAGTAATTCCTCTGTCTGCTCCTTGGATTCCTTATTTTCTTTTTCTTCTTCGGTCCTTTTATTTTTACCTTTATTTTTGAGGACATCTTCTTGTGTGTCCTTGGGGGAGTAGGCTCTTCCACTTCTAGTCATGCCCCCAATACCGGCTATGTTTGTTATTTATTCTCTTATTGGTGGAGATTCTCCATATCTCCACGGTACAGCTTTATTCGATTTGTAGGGGAAAGGACGTGGCATAAATAGTCGCACTGGTGTCCTTGCCCCCTCTTCTTTATTCTTGAGGACCAACGGTCGAGGCTTATTTTCCTCTTGCAGCGAGTCGACCGTTGGGTTAAGCTTTATTAGGAGTGGCTTTCGCTCCATTCTTCTGATTTGGAAGACGTGTTAGTTAATCCTTCCTTTTTATTATCTTATTTATTAAGCGTGAAGGAGGGGAAATTTAAATATGCAAATGAATCTTTATGCATGCAAGTAGACAGTCATTTGAATAAAGAAGATTTTTATTTATTCGACAGAAGGTGTACATTCCCCTATTCTATACTGCGAAGCAACTTTTGGCAAAAGCGGAAAACTTTAAAGAAACCCACAGGCGGGTCTTGATTCCTCTGTAGTTCTCTCTCAGCTTCCCGGACGTGACAAGCAAGTGCTTCGCTTTGTTTGCGTACCGCCTGGCTCATATCTTCACTGTATTTTTTAGCCTCTTTGATCTTAGCCTCTTGATGAACGACCAAGGCTTGTAGTTCATCGAACTTTTCAATGGCTCGGTCTTTCTCTTGCAGTACTTGGCCGTACTGAGCTAGCCCGTCTCTTTCTTTGCAGCGTAGCTCAGCGAGACTTCTGTTGAGTCTCCTGTTGGCCTCTCGCTCTTGGCGGATATCTAACCGAGTCTTGAGGAGCTCTTGCGACAACTCCTTGATCGTTTGAGCCTGCTTTGATGATTCGGCCTCAAGGCATGCTGACTTGGCGGTTATCTCCTGTAGTTGGCTATCCGAACTAGTTCTGGCAGTTTTGGATGCCCGGATAGCTTGTTCGTTGGAGTCAGCACACTGGTCCTTGAGCGCTCTATTTCATGATCCTTTTTCTTGCCTTGCCTTTGCAGACCATCAATTGTGAGGATAGATTCTTGCTCTTTCACTTCAAGGGCCCTCATCTGGGCTCCCATGATTTCTATCCTCTGGGTCAAGGCATCAATCTGAGCCTGCAGCCCTTCATTATTGGCGCTCGTAGTAGGTGTGGTGGATGGTTGAGCCATCCCTCTTCTCTTTCTCCACGCCTCATAGTCACTGGTGACAGCCACCCGAGCTTTTCCTAGCTCTCTGTCCCCCATATAGACTGGCCTCTCCCATGCTTTTCTCACAGCTAGTGAGTTGCCGATTGTGCACGGGTCTCCAAAGAAGCACAATCCTCCGAGCTCCCATCGGGAAATAGTAGTTTGGGTCCTGTAGACCCCAAATCTTGCCCGCCCTCCAAATAAAGAGTAGAAGACCTCCTATTCGAAGATGGACAAGCCTAAAACGCCACTAGGAGAGACTATTAGGCCCCCATACTAGGATAGGAAGGATTTTTTGTACGAAAATAAGTTTTCTCGCCTCTTTGGGACGAGACTGCCATCTCAAAATCGACACCGCCGTCTCGCCACAGGCAAGTGGCGAACCTACGTATGGCGAGACGGCGGTCTTGTTTGGCGAGACGGTGGTCTCGCTGTTGCCGCCGTCCGTTCCGACGTCCTGGGACATCTCGAACGTTAATGCGAGCGGTCGCGAAAAGATGGTTGAGACTCGCGTTTTTTGTTAAAAATATGTTCATTGCTTCCGAGGTGCTCAACGCTGAACTATCCTCTTAATAGAAGCAAGGTTTTCGAAAAGGGTTCTTTTGGAGTCGCCACCAATGTTTTGACCATAAACATTGGAAAAGGAGAAAAAGGCATTGATTTTAATAAAAACCAAACTTGGCCATTATAACCAGAGTCGGGTAAGGGAGTTAGTTACGTGTGGGGAAGGTATTAGCACCCCACAACGCCCCTTTCGGGTTCCCTATGATGGATTAATTCATTTAAGTAAAGATTACAAGAAATTACGCTATTACCCTATTTTATTCGTACAGTATTTAAATATGGCTATCTACATGGTTTTATCTACATTGCATACAGAAAGCAGTAAATAAAGCAATAAAAGGGAAGAGAATTGAGAAAAACCTCCGAAGCAAGCTTTATATTATAAGTCTTTCATACAGAGGACGCTTTGCGGCAATCCTTCACTCTACAACGACTCTCCTCTCGAATAAACTCGACTCGACTAAAATTTTCTGGAAGAATCGAATGCCGGAATACAAATTCCTTAACTGATTGTTACCTATTAAAGGCAATCAGAGAGATCATTCGAAGGAGGGAGAGAAGAAGACAAGTCTTGGAGTTGTCTGGGGTGTCTGAGGTGTGAAAAAGTGCCAAATGAGCCTCCTATTTATAGTTTTCGCTGCCTGGCACATCTGTGACGGCCGTCTGGGCCGGGACGACCGTCTGGGCCGGGACGGCCGTCTGGGTTGGGACGGCCGTCCCAAATGCATTTTTTACACAGGCTGGGACCCCCTGGGAAGTGGGACGGCCGTCCCACATGTGGGACGCGCGTCTCACTTGTCCCAAGATAGTTGGGACGGCCGTCCCAACTCTGGGACGGTGGTCTCGACCTGTTTTGTCCATTTTTTGTGTTCTGGGACCCCGGGAAGCTTTCCTTGCTATTTTTGGACATTGTTTGATGCCGATAGGTGTCCGTTGAAGCTTGATCTTCTTATAGGAAGTCTTCTTGACCCTTATTAAGATGCCGGGCGAGCTTTTATCGTCGTGTAGGAAGTCTCTTTGGCCTTTGTCGAGACATTGGATGAACTCCATGTGGTTGTGGGAGGTCTTCTTAGTGTTTATTGATTAGCTGGGCGATCTTTATCTTTGTGTGAAGTTTCCCTAGCTTTTATTGAGAGGTCGGTCAAAATTAGGGGTCTACAGCTGCCCCCCCTTCACCTGCCTAGCTAATTTGTTGGCTTGATATGCCGACAAAATTAGTTGGTAGGGGAAGGAGTTAACCCTTTTGCCCGGTCATCCTTCGGATGCTGCTCCTTGCTGATCCTTCGGATGATAAATATTTTGATAGGTACCAACCCCTATCTGGTTTGAGCCTTCTTTTATAAGGCTCTGGTGAGTACTTACCCTCACCAGGTATAAGTCTGTATTTTACTAGACTTTAGTGAGTACCTACCCTCACTAGGTATGAACCTTGTTCTGCAAGGTTTTGGTGAGTACCTACCCTCACCTGGTATGAGTTCGCATTTTGCTAAACTCTTGTGGGTACTTACTTCCGAGGTGCTCAACACTGAACTATCCTCTAATAGAAGCAAGGTTTTTTCACTCGTTTTTTGTAATGCTTCTAGTGAGTATTTTACTCTACCCGATGCATTTTGCTAAGTTTTCTGATGAGTATCTACCCTCATCTGGTATAAACCTTATTTTATAAGGCTTTGGTGGGTTTATTCTTCCACCTGGTACGAATCTGCATCTTGACAGATTCTGATGAGTACCTACCCTCATCCGGTATAAACCTTATTTTATAAGGCTTTGGTGGGTTTATTCTTCCACCTGGTACGAATCTGCATCTTGACAGATTCTAGTGGTTTTTACACCCCCACTGGGTGTGAATCTGCATCTTGACAGACTCTAGTGGCTTTTACACCCCCACTGGGTGCGAATCTGCATCTTGACAGACTCTAGTGATTTTTACACCACCACTGGGTGTGAATCTGCATCTTGACAGACTCTAATGGTTTTTACACCCCCATTGGGTGCGAACCTGCATCTTGACAAGGCTCTAGTGGTTTTTACACCCCCACTGGGTGCGAACCAACATCTTGACAAGGCTCTAGTGGTTTTTAGACCCCCACTGGGTGTGAACCTGCATCTTGACAAGGCTCTAGTGGTTTTTACACCCCCACTGGGTGCGAACCTGCATCTTGACAAGGTTCTAGTGGTTTTTACACCCCCACTGGGTGCGAACCTGCATCTTGACAAGGCTCTAGTGGTTTTTACACTGCCACTGGGTGCGAACCTGCATCTTGACAAGGCTCTAGTGGTTGTTACACCCCCACTGGGTGCGAACCTGCATCTTGACAAGGCTCTAGTGGTTTTTACACCCCCACTGGGTGCGAGTCTGCATCTTGACGGACGCTAGTGGTTTTTACACCCCCACTGGGTGCGAGTCTGCATCTTGACGGACTCTAATGGTTTTTACACCCCCACTGGGTGCGAGTCTGCATCTTGATGGACTCTAATGGTTTTTACACCCCCACTGGGTGCGAACCTGCATCTTGACAGGGCTCTAGTGGTTTTTACACCCCCACTGGGTGTGAACCTGCGTCTTGACAAGGTTCTAGTGGTTTTTACACCCCCACTGGGTGCGAACCTGCATCTTGACAAGGCTCTAGTGGTTTTTACACCCCCACTGGGTGCAAACCTGCATCTTGACAAGGCTCTTCTCATTCAATCTTTTGATTGATGAGTTCATACCCTTAACGGGCTTTTGAAGAATTGTCGGCGGCTTACTGTCTTTGATCATGCGCCTATTCCTTGGGGAATGATTTGATCCGGTTTTACCGGGGATTTCATTGTTTTGGCATTTTCTTTTAGCCATCCGGCTTTTGCCGGGGATTGTTTTGGCTTTTTCTTTCAGCCATCCGGTCTTGGGCGGGGATTATTTGTTTTGGCTTTTTCTTTCAGCCATCCGGCTTTTGCCGGGGATTTCATTGTTTTGGCTTTTTCTTTCAGCCATCCGGTCTTGGGCGGGGATTCTTTGTTTTGGCTTTTTCTTTTAGCCATCCGGCTTTTGCCGGGGATTTCATTGTTTTGGCTTTTTCTTTCAGCCATCCGGTCTTGGCCGGGGATTCTTTGTTTTGGCTTTTTTTGTTTAGCCATCCGGCTTTGCCGGGGATTCTTTGCTAGTTGCCTCTTATTTAGGCGGGAATCCACTGGGGATTTGTTGATTTTTGATTGTGCCTCTTGATTAGGCAGGTGCTTCAATAGTGGTGAAGGCTTTTTACTTGTTGTTCGCCTCTGAATAGGCTGATGTTTTACCTGAGGATATTTGCTCTTGATAATACCTCTGAGTAGGCAGATGCTTTATTGGAAGCTTTGTGCTTGTATTACCTCTTATAGGTTGATTTCCCATTTCTTGGGGATATCAGTTTTTTGCTCGCCTTAGGCAGAGGATCTTCTCGGGAGTGAAGGCTTTGCACTTCGCTGAGGATATCCATATTGGGCGTTATAGGTGATTAACTCCCTGAGGATATGAATTTGTAGTTTGCCTTTGCTGGTAGGCTTGCTTGGGATTTTTCTTTTTGGTGATCCACCAGGGATTTGATCATCTTCTGGGGATCTATTTTGAATTGCCCCCTAGGGAGGAATGGAGTTTTTGACTCCTTATTGGACATTGTTGTTTAAGCTGACTTTTCCTATGCTCTTATTCCTACTGGGGAATGGGTTTTTATCTTTTTCTCGCGATTTGTATCTCTTTTTTGCGATTTGGTTTTTACATATGTGCGCCTTTTATGCACATTGGCTTTTTCTTTGGATGAAAAGATATCTTTTTTCTCTTTTCTTTTTCTTTGCGATCCCTGGGGAATTTTCTTTTCTTGGGGGATATAATCCTTGATTTGATTTCTTATGATGGAGTCTTGGCTCCTGACTTTTGTGAGGCTCTTTATTGAGCGGAATGAAGAGTTTTTCTTCTTTTTCTTTTTTGGGATTTACCGAGGAGTCTATTGGTTTCCTGGGGATCCAAATTTGATGATGGAGTCCTGACTCCTGGCTTTGTGAAGCTCTTATTTGAGCTGGAAGATGGAAAAAATTTTGTTTTCCTCTTTTTGTCTTTTTGTAGACTTTTCTTGATATACTCTTCTTGGAGATTTTTTATTTGGCCTTTTTCGTTGTGGCCTCTATTGGGGAATGAAAGTTTTTCTTTTTCTTTCTTTTTGTTGCCCCCTGGTGATATGGAGGATTTGACTCCATATTTTCTTTGATGAATTCTTGTGTGGTTCTTATTCTCCTTTGGGGATTGAAGCGGAGACTCTTGCATGAGTGTGCTTGATGACTCATGTGGTGATACAACTGAGTCATGAGGTAATTATTTTTTGTTTTGTCTATGGAGTAGGCAAGGATCCTCTTGGGGATGATCAAGCCTTTCCGTTGGCTTTTCTACGTTGATGGCTTCCTTCTTTTTAGATGGAAGGATGTTGATTGAAGTTTCAAATGACTGTGGTTGACGACTCATGTGATGATGATGCTGAGTCGTGGAGTAATTTTTGTGTTGCCTTTGGAGTAGGCAAGGATCCGCTTGGGGATTATCGAGCCTTTCCGTTGGCTTTTTTTCGATGTACCTTCTTTTATTGGTGTAGAAGGTTGGAGCTAGTTTTCTTGAAGCTCTTTATTTTGCTGAAGATAATTTTGATTTTGCCTTTTTCTATCGCGATTTAATTTTATCGCGAATTTTTGAAATCTGGCTTTTTAGTATATCATGTGTGCCTTTTATTTTATAGCTTTTGTGCACATGGGCTTTTGAAATATGAAACAGAAATAACTACTTTTATTTATTACTGTGTTTTGTTTGATACATTCAAGCATTTCAAAATACTAAAAATTATAAAAAAGACTCCTCCTAATCATCTGCCTCTGGACTGGAGTGGGAGGATGGTACTGGCGAAGGGAAGCGGCAGAGTAGGCGGCGCTGAAACCTTGCCTGAGTCTGGACCAAGCTCTCTATCTGGAGGTCCGTCCTATCCTGCCTAACAGTCAGCTGACTAAACTGCTGGCGTATGAACTGGAACTCTCCTTCCATGTATGCATGCTCCTCGTCCAGTGCGTCGGTACAGGCCGGGGAAGTCTGGATCGCGTGACTGCTGCTGGGATTCTGAGGTAGTAGGGATGTCTTGCGGCGTATCGAAGTCGCGCATATCCCATGAAATCGAGATGATAGGGTTCAAGATGAACCCTGTCCCTTGCCTGCTAAGGATGTTCATGTGCGTCAGCACTCCTCCGTTGATCGGCTCTGGTTGGAGTTCAGCTGGGAGATCTTCTCCATCAGTGCATCCCCAATACTCAGCTAAAGGGGTAAGGAGGGGAGCCACCATGATAGCTCCTACTGGTCCCCGAGTACCGCATTCCTTTATGGCCTTCAGGAATGCGTATCCCGGGTTGCACTTATGCCCCTGGTGCATACAGTAAATGATGAAAAGGTCAGCCAGCGTTACCTTCCCCTGGCTCTCCTTCCGGCTGTGTAGGGTCCCGGCGAGCAGTTTATGACATATGCGGAGCGGAGGAGAAAAGGATGCCCCTTTTAAGTGAGTTGGCAGGTTGTGAGCTCCAGTGATCTCTTTCCACATGCTAGTGGTGGTGAGAACAGCAGGTTTCTCCAAATATGCGGACCGGTATTCTGGTGTTCTTGTATCTGCTCTTTGGCAGAAACCCATTATGACATTAAAGTCATCCAGAACAGTGGTCCGGTAGGCTCCTTCCATCCAGTAGGAGACAGCTTGAGTTGGTGGCACTCCTGGAGTTGCAGATGGCATTTCCATCATGTTGACAGAGGCAAGAAATTCCATTGTAGCAGGTGCGGTGGATCCGAGTAGGTGGCTCACTGGAGCGGAAAGTCCCATCCTATGTTGTGGATGAACTTTCTGACATCTTGCTCCCAGCCGAATGTAGCTAAGATTTCAAAATCCAGTCGCAGCATAGGATACCAGGCAAATTGTTGGACATTTGCCAGTCGTTGTTGATGTGTCTCTGCTAGCAACATGCTGGTGACAGGAGTTCTTCTGGCAGCAGTCCTGGTGCGCTTTCTCCTGGATGAGGCTTCCCCACATTCCATTGTGAGCTCTACTCTCTTAGGGATGCTAAAAGTGTATAGAGAAGGAGGAAAAGCAAGATAGGAAGCTTGGATTGAGGTACTGGAGCCAAAACCCGTGCCCCACCTATATAGGCCGCGCATGGAGGTTTGGGACGGCCGTCTGGGTTGGGACGGCCGTCCCAACTGCAAAAATTGCACACAGGCCAACCCCCACCTGAGACGTGCGTCCCAACTGAATCTGGGCACTTGGGACGGCCGTCAGGACTTTGGGACGGCCATCTCAAGCTTCTTATGCTAATGTTGTTGTTTTTTGAGTTAATTTTCGTGTTTTTTGATGAAACTGAAGATAGGATTCCCTTCATTTATGCTTTAATGCATGTAATGCTTCATGATATGCATCCTATGATCTATTTCAGTTAATATTTTGAAAGTTTTAACTGATGTGCTTTGACTTCGGGCGCATTCTCGCTGTTGTGCCTTTATGTCATCCTGTTTCTTGATCAACAAGCTAAGCTGTATTGATTTGCCGTCTTGGAATTTTCTTTGATATGGCCGAAGAATTATCTTTTGTTCGTAGGGCAACTGCCATATCAATGCCCTCCTTCCTTTCCTTAGGGATTTCAACCTTCCTATTGATCACTATGTTACCACATTCCCCTTTATTACTTGAATGCTTTATAGTGAAATGGTCAAAAGAAAAGAAAGAATAGGATTTACAACAAAGGCTTGTGTTTTAGAGGGATATTTTTTATAATAGAGGTTTTTGTAAGAATGGCTAGCCAAGGTTGGTCGGTGTTTAGGCTAGTTTAGATAAACGTTTCATTCTTATGATGTGGCGTCGTTGTTTACTGATTTATGGCACCTTTTTGCGATCGATTAACTTCCCTAGGCCGCCCTTTCAGGTTTTCAGTCTAGGATGTTGTGCTTATGTCCTAACTTTTGTCTAGGTTTCCCTTTTTGTATTTATTTTTAAGGAATACCTAGCGGACTTTTAATAACCCTAACTTTTGCCCAGGCTACCCTTTATTATTGTTCGGGTCTCCTGCCGGGTTTACCCTAACTTTTGTGCAGCCCCCTTTGTGGGTTTCCTGCCGGGTATTTTGCCCTTTTATTTTCTTGTCTCGGCCTTTGGCTTCGACGAGCTTTTCTTTTATATGCATATACATTTTTTTTTTCACAACATTGTCGAAACTTGATTTTGTCAATATAGATTTTATTTGTGTTTCTAGTTAATCAATCATTTTTTACTTTACTTTGCGGCGCTTTAATTATTCGGACGCATTTGAAACAAAACGTTTTATCTAAACCTTATTTATTAGAATAAGGTATAGATACATTTAGCAAGAAAAGAAGCAGATAGTAAGAATAACATTCTTTTGTAATTTCAGGGAAATGTGTGCCCTAAAGATGCTCGGGGGTCGGGCATACCCCGAGGAGTGATCTCTAATAGTCACTAGGTTTACATCCCTTAGAATCAGAAGAAGGACACCTAATGACTAACGCTACCCTTTGCGCTAATACCCCTCCTCTTCGGAATATCGTCTTCGAGAGGTAAGACTTCCCTATTTTTCATATGATTTGATCTTTTGTGGGGTCGTACCCTAAACCATACTTTAGCGGATTATCCTTGAAATCTGGTGGCTCTCTTATCCCTTGAGCATTCTTTCCGAGCCCCTGTCCTGGGTGATATCCATATCTTTTCATCATATGGGCCACCTTTATATTAGCAGGGAGTCTTTCTATGTTGGCAATTTCGAGCGCTTGAAAAGATGTTTCAAGAGCCTCTTCAGCCGCATCCACATATGGTTGGACAGACAGTTTGCTTATTAGAAAGTCTTCTTCAGCTTGAACTGTGACGAGTTTATCATTTATCACAAACTTGACTTTCTGGTGGAGCGTTGAAGGTATTGCCTTAGCGCTATGAATCCAAGGTCTACCAAGGAGACAACTGTATGCTGGCGTGATGTCCATCACGTGGAAGTCTATGTTCAAGATAGTAGGGCCAATTTGGATTGGTAGACTGATCTCTCCTACTACTTCTCGTCTTGATCCGTCAAAGGCTCGAACAACAGTATTACTTGGGCGCATGTGGGTTCCTTGCACTGTTATCTTGTCGAGTGTACTTTTAGGCATAACATTTAAGGATGACCCATTATCCACAAGAACTTTGGAAATGAGATATTCCTTGCATTTGACAGAAATATGCAAGGGCTTATTATGATTGGACCCTTCAATAGGGAGTTCTTCATTAGTGAAGGTAAGGTGATTATCGGCTGTAATATTACCAATAATTCCTTCAAACTTGTCTTGGGATATTGCATGTGGAACGAATGATTCATTCAAAACCTTTAACAATGCGTTTCGATGTGGTTCCGAACTCATGATGAGTGATAACAAAGTTATCTTTGCTGGAGTACGATTGAGTTGATCGATGATAGAGTACTCACTTTGTCTTATGTATTGGAGTAACTCATCTGTCACCTCCTTGGATTCCTTTTCTTCTTCGGCCTTATTTTTCGCCTTCTCTTTAGGAGTATTTTCTTATAATTCCTTGGGGGAGTATATTCTTCCGCTTCTTGTCATGCCCCCAATACCGGCTATGTTGGAGATATCTTGATTGGCTGACAATTCTTCTGAGTATCTCCAAGGTACAACTTTATTTGATGAATAAGGGAAAGGACGCAGCACAAATAAATGTAAAGGCGTTATTGCTTCTTCCCTTTTATTGTTTGGAATGATTAACGGTGCTTGTTTGTTATTATCTTCGGGTTTATCGACCGTCATAGAGATTTTGATGACGAAAGGCTTCTTTTCCATTTTTCTGATTTGTGGAAAGCACATCAGTTAATTCTTTCTTTTTATTATCTTTATTATTAAAACGAGGAGGGATATGTGAATGTATGCAACTTATGAATGCAATAGACAATTTAAGGAGAAAAAAAATCCTTTTATTAGAAAGTGTATATCCTTTTATACAATGCTTTGAAGCAAGTGTTGACAAAAGCGAAAAAGCTTGAAGAATCCTATAGGTAAATTGGGCTTTCTTCGTAATTCGTCTTCAGCCATTATCATGTGATTTCTGAGCGTCTTGATTTGCTCAGATACCGCCCGACTCATATCTTCACTATATCGACGAGCCTCTTTTATCTTCTCTTCCTGATGAACGATCAAGGCATGTTGCTGATCAGACCTCTTTATTATTCGGTCTTTTTCAAGAAGTAATTGACCATACTGAGCTAATCCATCTTTTTCTTTCTCATGTAGCTCCTCTAGGTCTACTCTGTATTTTTCAGCGGTTTCCCACCACTTGTGTGCTTCTGACCGAGTATTTGCTAGGTCATCCTGTATTAACTTGATCGTTCTTGCCTGTTCTGCAAGCGTGCTCTCAAGATGTGCTATTTCGTCATTCATGTCCCGGAACAGACTATCTTGCTCAAGTCTCGGGATCTTCAATGCTTGTTTAGTCTCTTCCTGATAATCAGCACAATCATTCTTAAGACGCTCTATTTCGTGGTCCTTCTTTCTACATTGCCTTTTTAGACCATCTATTATAAGGGTTGATTCTTGCTCTTTTTCTTCAAAAGCCCTTAGTTGTGCTTCCATGACTTCAACCCTCTTGTTTAAGGCATTGACCTGCAATTGTAGCTCTTCACTGACTAACGTTGTAGTGAATGCAGCAGATGGTTGGGGTATCCCTCTATTTTTCCTCCATTCTTCATATTCATGGGATGTAGATACCTGAACCTTTCCGAGTTCTTTATCTCCCATATAGACTGGTCTTTCCCATGCTTTCCGGACAGTGGATACTTCTTCAAAGTTATGGGAATAATGGCATAGACTCAGCCCTCTGAGCTCTTCCTGAATTGGCGCGGTCTGGGTTCTCATAAGTTGTCTCATAGCCATCTTAGGAGAGTAGGCTATACAACCTCTGAGACCTAGAAGTGGTATGCTAAGGTAATCTCTGCATCGTACGAGAATATAACCAGGTCGGAACCAAGGGCAAACCCAAGATACATGCTCTATGTTCCAGTTTTCTAACTCAGTTTTCCACTCTAAGGCTTGACGATGTTGAAGAGGGATTTTTGAAAAACTCCTTAGAGGATCAGGAAATACACCCATGTGGCTTGAAGCATAAAAATGAGTAATGCCCCATACGTATAGCAATGAAGTGCAACATCTAAGTGTTTTCCCCTGTTTCTGTCGGCAAAAATCTACGGAAAGCAGGGTGTCAGCGAGGATTGCAGGTATAGGACTCTTTGAGTACACATCCCAGGCAAAAAATGCATCTATTGCAGCATGATCCACATTGTTCACATGAAATGGGAATAATATGATTCCAAACATTGCCAATGCTAGAGTTTTGTTGAATGTAGACCAATCTTTCTTTTCAGCCAGAGAAACTAAGTGGTCTTCTATTACAGCCATTTTCCAACCTCTGATATTCCCTTTTCCCTCTAGGGTGGATTGATGAGGAGGCAGTCGTATGATAGTAGCAACCTTACTCACGGCTACATATACTCCCGAGCAAACATAGACCCCAACTGACTGAGGTCATCTGACCATGAGTCCATATTCTTCTAAGGTTGGTACCAAGTCAAACTGCAAGAACTCAAAGCAGTGTAGATTGGGACTCCAGAAGTGGACTAATGCTCTAACAAATATCGGATCAATACTGATCTTCAAGAGGTCAAGAATTCTTCCATAAGACTTCTCAAAACTAGCACAGACCTCTGGCGGCATATATGTACACAACTGCCTTAACTTCTCTACACGGCATAGAAGGATCTCCACTTTCTTTAATTGTCTATTACCGGATCCCTCCATTATCTAGCAAAAGTGAAAATGCATGATATGAGGATGAATTTTATGTAAATGCATGTATGCAAGTGTTTATTTTTTTAAGTATTATCATGTTTTATTCCTAATATGATGCATGATAGTACTGGGTTTTTCTTGAAAAGAAAGCTTATCTATATGAATGTTTATGGATTTAATGAAGAGAGTCCTATTTTCTTCCCTTTTTATTTTTATGAGCAACAAGTGGTATGAATTATAGGACTTTTGTTAAAAAACTTTTATTTTGTAACAAAGGTATTTTCATGGCTTTGATTTGTTTTTATATTTTTTATGACCCTTTATCTCTTCTGTCGGTCAACGTGGCTACTTAGCTTACAAAGAACCTGAAACCAGGCTAGCTTAACTGAAGACTGTCCGAGATAAAGGTCTTTTATCTTATCACTTTTTGTGATTTTTAGGGTTTTTAATTTTTTGTTTGTTGTATGATTACCCTATGCTAATGCATCAATACAAATGCAGCAAACGTATGCACACACAATTCATACATCCACGAGCAGAGCCACGCTTATTTAATCACGAGGTAGGGTTTTCCTGCAGAAACGGGCTTGGTTTAGGCGGTTCTAACTGTTCTCACCAAGGCCAAAGGTCCCCAAGGTGCCCCCATTATAGGGACCTCTCAATCTCTCAGTCCTCGGGTCATGCACGGAACTCCGTGTTGACATCCTTAGACCAAAAGAAGAGAGTTATCACCTTGAGTTGGTGGTTTCCGACAACGGTTGTAGCCCCGTGTGCCAACAAGCCGGTCGTATCTGCCACCCACTCCCTATAGGTATTCACTCTTGCCCCCGGGTATAGAGGGACTGTTGTGTGCAAGAGTTTTTGTGTGTAATTTATATTTCAAACAATTTGCAGAAGTAATCATACAGCAGTTATTAAAGCCATACAATAAAAATACAGAAAAGGGTAAAGGCGTAATTTCAAATCTTTACTTAGTTTGAATTTATCCGTCACTAAATGGGATCAACTCTCTAGCTTCCCCAGCGGAGTCGCCATCTGTCGCCGCCGTCCGTTCCGACGTCCTGGGACATCTCGAACGTTTAATGCGAGCAGTCGCGAAAAGATGGTTGAGACTCGCGTTTTTTGTTAAAAATATGTTCATTGCTTCCAAGGCGCTCAACGCTGAACTATCCTCTTAATAGAAGCAAGGTTTTCGAAAAGGGTTCTTTCGGAGTCGCCACCAATGTTTTGACCATAAACATTGGAAAAGGAGAAAAAGGCATTGATTTTAATAAAAACCAAACTTGGCCATTATAACCAGAGTCGGGTAAGGGAGTTAGTTACGTGTGGGGAAGGTATTAGCACCCCACAACGCCCCTTTCGGGTTCCCTATGACGGATTAATTCATTTAAGTAAAGATTACAAGAAATTACGCTATTACCCTATTTTATTCGTACAGTATTTAAATATGGCTATCTACATGGTTTTATCTACATTGCATACAGAAAGCAGTAAATAAAGCAATAAAAGGGAAGAGAATTGAGAAGAACCTCCGAAGCAAGCTTTATATTATAAGTCTTTTATACAGGGGACGCTTTGCGGCAATCCTTCACTCTACAACGACTCTCCTCTCGAATAAACTCGACTCGACTAAAATTTTCTGGAAGAATCGAATGTCGGAATACAAATTCCTTAACTGATTGTTACCTATTAAAGGCAATCAGAGAGATCATTCGAAGGAGGGAGAGAAGAAGACAAGTCTTGGAGTTGTCTGGGGTGTCTGAGGTGTGAAAAAGTGCCAAATGAGCCTCCTATTTATAGTTTTCGCTGCCTGGCACATCTGGGATGGCCGTCTGGGTTGGGACGGCCGTCCCAAATGCATTTTTTACACAGGATGGGACCCCCTGGGAAGTGGGATGCGCGTCTCACTTGTCCCAGGATAGTTGGGACGGTGGTCTCGACCTGTTTTGTCCAGTTTTTGTGTTCTGAGACGCCGGGAAGCTTTCCTTGCTATTTTTGGACATTGTTTGATGCTTATAGGTGTCCGTTGAAGCTTGATCTTCTTATAGGAAGTCTTCTTGACCCTTATTAAGATGCGGGGCGAGCTTTTATCGTCGTGTAGGAAGTCTCTTTGGCCTTTGTCGAGACATTGGATGAACTCCATGTGGTTGTGGGAGGTCTTCTTAGTGTTTATTGATTAGCTGGGCGATCTTTATCTTTGTGTGAAGTTTCCCTAGCTTTTATTGAGAGGCCGGACAAAATTAGGGGTCTACACTCGCCACCTGCGCAGGACGAGACGGCGGTCTCGTTGGGCGAGACGACGGTCTTGCCCTGTCAGACGAGAACGGCGGTCTCGCCACTACCAGGCGCGAAAACCTATAAATAGGGGTCCTCCCCCCCTCATTTCCACACACCACACAGCTCTAGCTCTCCCTTCTCTCTAAAACTTCTCTCTAGAATCCCTCCGATGCATTTCCGAAGCTTCTGAGTGCTTTCTTGAGCGTTTTTTCGACGTCTAGAAGAGTTTCC